>CM046036.1:15409292-15730269 GCA_025215565.1 Flaveria ramosissima | reverse complement strand
GTGAGATCAGAACATCTATCTGTCAACCCTCGTGAAGTGGACCCCGATCAAGAACAGAAATGGAGACGCCTTGAACGTGATCGAGAGCATGATGATGTCATCAGCACCATCACATCCTCCATGCCCGGTTCAATGGTCTTTGGTGACTATGACATTGAAGGGAGCCCCTACGGCCTCCATCCTGACAACGAAGCAGGTTTTGACACATGTTTAGAAACAGGCATCAATAGTAACTTAGTTAACATGCTTTTATTGCTTCATGCATTCGGTCCAGGTGGAAACACATGCGGGTTTGGAGGAATCAGAAGGCGTGATCAAGGCAGCGATGATGGTGATGAAAATAACAATGATGAATATGTTGTTGTTGATGATGATGATGATGGTGATAATAACAATGGGATGTCATTGGTTAACCGTTTGCGCCGCCAGGGTAGGGTCTTGTTTGGAAGATCGGGAAGGCGGAGGCGGCATAGGGTGGTCAACAGAGGTCAAACATAGTTGTAGAAAATGTAAAGAAGGGAATCAGGAAGATGTTAGATTGTAGTTAGTTTTAGGATGGATAAAAAGGAGAAGTGGGTTATATGCTTCCCTGTCATCTGTCAACAATTGTATGCACATTTGTCTCTTAGGAGGAAGCTCCATCTTGAAGCTTTGACAGAAGAATGCAATTTTTATTTTACTTGTTTTGACTTTCAGTAGTTGACCACACAGGTTGGTGTTGACTAATTTCTGTTTGTAATTTACTGATTCCCTGAACCTGTTTGTTTATGTTCCTTCAATTAATGAATCAGAAAACAATCATTTGTTTTAGTTTCAGATTTATGATTGTGGATCCTATCTTATTTCTTTGATGCATTACTAAATTCGATCATTTGATCTACCTTGACAACACCAGTTTGGGAATAGCTACCCTATTTGTCATGGACATGTGTTGACGAGTGCTATTTGTTGTTTCCAGCAGCAGACTCATTACAGACTCATAATGGCGCTAGAAATTTTCGGTGTTTGGATGTCTATCATATGATTTTATATTTTTCAATCCGGGTGGGATAGGGAAATAATGACATCAATTCCATTATACATGACAAAAACATGCAATTACAAAATACATAATATCCTTTAGTTGTTCTATATGAATATTTATCTGTTGCAAAATGGCATCCTAGTATTCTAGACTAAGTGAGTAGATGGGTGAGGGTTGGGTGTGGTGGTAAATTATGTTTTCATCCCAACCAAAGCTTGTTGGTTCGAGTCTTGGAGGTGATAATTCATCCTGAATTATCTTTATGTTGCTTATTTGTTGGTTTAACGGTAGGAGTATACGAGTGTGTGACTCGTTTTAAAAATTAACAAACAAATAGATTACATTAAATAATATTATAATTGAAATTAAAATCACATTATAAATTCGAGCCATTTAGAAAGTGCAATAAGTTTAAGTAACTTAAGTCGTTTGAAAAAAACATGTTAGGAATTTTAATTTTGAATATAATTTTATAATTTATCCTGTGCAAACTACGAGACCTATTTTCACACGTACATCAATTTATCTCTTTTTCAATATCTTTTTCTGCTTCTCCATTCTTTTTTCTTTATGCTTAAACCTTGTCCATATACATTTTCAAATCATTTCAACAGTTCTCTCTTCTTTTTTATTTTTTATGGGGGTCGGTGTTAAAAGTTTCTTAGATGTTGCTAGAGATACGATTGTATATATATTAAAGGATTTTCTTTAATGGGTGTTGGGTAATCCAAACCAAATGATGGGTCCGCCCTTGGTTGTTTCACAAACAGAGAAGTGATCCTGACTCCCAATCAATGTGATGAGTGTGAACTGTGACGCCAACTTTACTCTCTTGGCACTCGCTACACCTTAGTTGTTACTTGTTAGGACCCTTAACTTGATAAACATGAGTAACCAGAAACCCATATATCCAAACATAAGTAGATGGACTCATGCAATGAACATTTGCCCCAAATGCTACAAATATCTCATTTCTCACTAATGGTTTTCTCATTTCTGTAATTACAATTTTATTCCCGTAGGGAGAATGTTAATACACCCTTTTCTAGCTTTATTTTTGCTCTACAAAATGATTTATTTTTCATATAATAAATTGTACTGGATTCATATAATATAATAATGTTATATTCTCAAGATTGTTATAACATCGTTTACCGTGTTCGGTTAAAAGTACAAGTAAATTAGATGGTTGGTTTCTATGGTATGATTATATTGTAAGATTGATATTAACATTTAAAAAATCAAATAATGTAATTACAACTCAAACATCCATCTAGTTTTCTTAAATTTATACCACAAATAAATTACACAAATATGTTATAGGTGGAACTCGAACTATTAACAAAAAGAAAAACATCAATGCTCTAAGTAAAGTCCCAACATTTTATGCCCACTTCAAATGAGCCCATCTCTAACAAACTTAAAAAGAGACAAAGCCCTTTAGGGTTTTGGCCCAGCTAAACCTCTTACAATCTATTCAGAGGTGGGCAAAACAGGTTTTGGGCTGTACCTGAAACCGGATTCGGCCCAACCGGGTTTTTTACCGGTGTTGAGACGAATCGGATATAAACCCGGGTCGGGTTCACCTACTTGAAAACCCCTACCCGCTATGCCCAGGTAGGATCGGGTCGGGTCCGAAACCTGGGTCCAATACCGAGTTTAGTTTTTTTTTCTTTCTTCTTTTCTTTTCTTGTGAGTGTGTCCAATAACGGGTTCAAATCGGGTTCAACCGGTCCGGATTCGGTTCGGCTTCGGGTTCGCTAAAAACTCAAAATCTAAAACCGGTTCCAACCCTACGGGTTTAAACAGATCCAACCCGGGTACACCTCCAATCGGATACTACTCGTACCCGGATCCGGATCGGGTCCACCGGGTCGGGCCGAACCCGGTTTTTATGGCCACCTCTAAATCCGTTGACCCCACGTCCTCACCCTCATTTTACTTTTGAAAACAATCATATATTAATGGGCCTATTGATAGGCCGACCCAATTTGACAAGTAACTCTCGGCCCAAAATTCAGAGCAAAAAGCCATGGCCTTAAAAGTTAAAACCCTAGCAGCTGAAAACATCGAAGTCGTGAGGGTTTAATTCGTGTGTTGGTGTTCAAGAAGAGAAGACGATAACATACCAACAGCAAGACAACCAACAGAAAGTGTTCTTCAAACATGCCCAAATCCAAGAGAGATCGAGCAGGTAATAATAATAATAATAATAATATTATTATTATTATTCGATTTCAAATTCGAGATACTCGCTTTCGTTTTGATTGTCAAAAGGAATTCGATACAACGAAATCGTTGAATCAATATTCTATGAGATCTGAATCTATTTGTACTCGTATGATTCAAATGTTTTTGCTGTTTTTTCTGAATCGAAGTTTTTTAGGGTTTGTTTGAAGATTCTGCATCGATTACACTTGCTTTAGTTATTTCAGAATTTGTGTTGATATTAACTGTTAAATGTGTAGTGACGTTGTCAAAAACGAAGAAGAAAGGGAGGGAGCATAAAGAGAGCATAGTGAATTCAATAAGAGATGCTGTTGAGAATTATAATACCATATATGTTTTCAGCTTTGAGAACATGAGGAACCTCAAGTTTAAGCAGTTCAGAGAGCAGCTCAAATCCACCAGCAGGTGCTTAAGTGTTGATTAAATGGTTTTTACTAGATAACATTTTAACTAAGGGTGTCAACCGTGTTGGGTTAGTGAGCTAAATTGATGAACTTGAATATGACACGAGCTAAATTTATGAACACCAACATGACCTATATATTTATTCATGTCATATACATCAGCAATACCTACCTTTAAAGTTGTGTAAACGAACATGTCATGGGCTCATGGCAACTTATTTATCTAAACGAGTCAAATGGGTTAACAAGTTACATGAATTTTTTTCAAGTTGTAAACGGGTTGGTGGATTGTAAAGGAATGTTTGAAATGGATTGTTGAGATGACTTTATAATTTGGTTTTTATATCTTTTGTTTTAATTTTAAATGGATGGTTCAAGAAGTAAATACTAACATGACCTGTTTAAATAAGAGGGTTAAACAGGTCAACCTAAAGACAGCCTTGATTATTAAACGAGTTGAGGAAATACGAACTGAAAATCTGATTATTTTCATTTCATTTTCCGGGTCTAGTTAGGAAGTGGTGGATATGATTTTAAGCTATTAATTTATGTTTACTTTGTTACATTTTGATGTTTCAGGTTTTTTCTAGGATCAAACAAAGTTATGCAGGTTGCTTTAGGCCGTTCTGATGCGGATGAGATGAGACCAGGGCTTCACAAGGTTTCTAAGGTAAGTAGATTACACTAATACTTTGCGGCTAAAGAAAATCGTAGTGTATTTTTTTCTGCTTGCATGTTAAATTTAACCATATTTGCATGCAGCTGCTTCGAGGCGATTCTGGCCTTTGTTTAACCAACATGCCTGTAGAAGAAGCCCAAAGGTTAATACTACAAATCCATGTGTTGCTTGTATCATTGCACTTGAATCACCCGCACCTTGCAGTAGCTATGTTTTTATTGATTTTATAATCTTTATTTTTTTATTTACTCAATTATTTACATGATAATATATGCCGGTAAATCAAATTTGATCTGATTTGGTATAAACCTGCAGTAAAAGATGACCTGTTTCAACCTGAATATGTTACCCGACACAACACTCTGGTCACCTCTAGCTAGACCTATTGCTAGCTTATGTGTCATGATGCACACGTTAATTTCACCATATGATCTAACTTTGGTGTACATGGTTCTCTGGCTGCTTTGCTGTTCATTTTCTCTTATATATTTATAATTAATTTGCCACTGCCTCCACATGTTTGACAGACTATTTAATGAGTATGAAGACTATGACTTTGCTAGGACTGGAAGTATTGCTACAGAAACGGTTAGTAGATTCATGTAATTCGTATTCACACACAAATATTGATGAATCTATTGATTATAAATTTGCATTCTATAATGAGTAACATTTGAGTCTTCAGGTGGAACTTAAAGAAGGTCCTCTAGATCAGTTCACGCATGAGATGGAACCCTTCTTGAGGAAGCAAGGGATGCCTGTGCGGTTAAATAAAGGTTGGCATTCTCTTTTAATCTTATTTAACCCACAAAAAAAGATGAAAACATTTAATAGAACGTGTTTTATGTATAAAATTGCCTGTTATGTGGGATGCGCATGGCATTGTTATGTTACCTCTAACAATGATGTACGGTTTCTTATGTTGCTCTTTTGATGTGGAATAGGAGTGGTAGAGCTTGTTGGAGATTTTGTTGTGTGTGAGGAGGGTAATCCCATATCACCTGAGGCGTCTCGCATACTGGTTAGTACCACGCCTTTTTGAGATTATCTTTTTTTTTTTGTTATCGGGGATTTGTTATTTTCATATTGCAATTTAGTTATTATCATTTCATTATATCTGACCCTGAGTTTGATGTGAATGCAGCGTTTAATGGGGATGAAGATGGCTACATTTAAGCTTCACTTGATATGCAGATGGAGCCCTGAGGATTTTGAAGTCTATCAAGAAGGTTTGCAAGGTTCAGATATCGAGTCCGCGTAAGATGTATTAATTTATATGCTTTTGGTTTAAAGCGCGCTACCAAACTGAACAGTCATATCACAAGTGACTGTTTTTGTGAGATGATGTGAAGAATTTTGAGCACCTTTTTCTTACCAGAATACTGTAATGGATTATTGAAAATTTACTGAAATTTATTGTGATTCTACTCCATGTTCTTTCACGTCATATTCTAAGTTTTTGGTACCAAGTTATACGTTCAATGTCAAGCGACAATTCTTGGCATGGCTTGAAACTCAATGCAAAGGAGCAAAGGTATTTAGGCTTCGGGTTGTCATATGTAACACACTTCTAGACCCTATTTTATGAGTGACATTTTTACTAAGTATGCTTGTTATGCTTGTTTGTTTTGTTCAATGTATCCTGTTTAACGGCTATGTTTTGAGTCGATTTTTTTAATTTAACAAATTGTGTTTGGATTGACGAAACAAGTCAACCTGTTTGTGATCGTTTTGTGTGTTTATTACAAGTTTACAAAATGCCTACCGTGTATGACCCATCCAACATATCTTTATTTTTATTACGGGTAAATACGATAAAAAAACAACATACTTTTAGTTTTTTCTCACGAAAATTTTAGAATACATTTTTGCACGTAAAAAATCAACATATTATCTGTTTAATCTTATAAAAGTTACTCAACAATTTTTACACAAAAATCCAATATACTTTTTGTTTTTTCACAAAAAATCTCTCAACATAAAATTCCCTAAACAATTTTTTATATGTAATTTTTTTATGTGAAAAAACAAAAAGTATCATGATTTTTTTTTTTCGCAAAAATTGTTAAAGGATTTTTATGGGATAAAATAGAAAAATATGTTGGTATTTTATGTTCAAAAATTCATACATGGATTTTTGTGAGAAAAAAACTATAAGTATGTTTTTTAGTATGTCATTCTATTTATCATTCCTTAAATTTATTTTTAATACTTTGTTTATGTTATAACCTCACACTTAATATCTTATAACCCATATGTATCTCTCTAACTTTTAATTACTTTATCTTTCTCTCATTTACAATTTTTACAACTAATTATTTTTTTCATCTCAACACATAGATCAGAAAATGAAAAATGAGGCTAAATCTTTATAAACACATGAACATCAACACAGAAACAAAAGAAATCAAGATTTATATCAAAATTCAACTAAACCCAAGAAGAAAAAAAATCAAACAAACAAATAACGTAAGCAGTAACAGAAAAATGCAAAAGAATTAAGGGTTATCAACAAATTTTTAAAGCGAAAATATGTTTGAATTAGATTTGTTGCTTCAATGTCATCCGTGGTTTGAGAGTGTAAGTTACCATCTTGATCCCAATTTGAAGCTATTAGTGATGCTTTGAGAGAGAAGGAGGAGAATAAGAGGTGAATCTATACTGAGTCTTCAAATACCGGAAACTTTTATGAGATTTTTGTTCATGTTTATTCGTTAAAAAGAATAAAGCTGTTCATGAAGTGTTCACGTATACAAAAGAACACAAACAAATGTTTATGAAGATAAATGAATATAAACAAACATTTATCAACATACATGAATACAAATGATCACACATATGTGTGTTAGAAGTTTGCCAAGCTTTAAGCGAAATAGAAATTATAATTAGCACAACTAGTACAAAAAAGCAAGAAGTTTATCAAACCTTAACTGAAAATGAAACTGAAATGATCAAATAGGAAATGTTGGAGGAAACAAATAGTATAACTAGAGTTTCGTATTTAATTCAATAAAATGAAAAGATACAATATAAAAAGCTTAAAATGGACGAATATAAACGAAAACATTAACCAAAAGTTTACGAGCATTAATGAACGAACACAACATTTATTTATGTTCGTTCTTTCTTTTAACTTAAAGAACGAAGTTTCTTGTTTGTATTTGTTAAACATAAACAAACTTCTCGTTGAACGGTTAAAGGACTATTCGCTAAAAGTTTGATCCGTTTGCAGCCTTAAAGAAAATCCTAAATTTTACCCTTTTATTTAAAGATGAGGTGTGGATACATACACCATGGGGATGATCTTAGACAAAAAAGACAAAATTATAGGTAAGGAAAATTTTTTGGATCTAATAATGAAAACTATTTATAAAATATATAAATGAACAAAATCATTTATAGTCTAGTTATTGTTAGGGTTCGGAGATGGTAGAGGTTAAGCAAGAAATTTGTTGTCTTATAAGATAAAAATACTACTCTTACTAAGACTTCTGACTCATTCTTAAAAACTTTTAATTTTTGCTCATTGATAAATAGTAATCCGAATAGTATACAATGAGATAATTTACAACAAAGCTTAGAGCATTACATTTTAACTACGAAAAGACATTCACTATATCTTAAAAGTAAAGGTCGGTGGGGTTTCCCACCGGCCTCTACTTTCCCTCAACTTAGGTTTTGACATTTCACCCCCTAACTTCTTTAAATATTTTACAAAATATCACTTTGACCCCCTCAGGTTTCTAAAGTTTCGGATTTACCGCAATATAAATTCGCGTCCGTTTACGTTTGTACGTAATCTGAAATGACAGGTCAAAACCAAAATGTTTATGTGCTTAACTATATATATATTTTTACACTGTATACATTCCAACATACGACTACGTTTTGACATAATTTTGTTCAGAGATTAATTGGGTCATATATAAAGTGTTTTCACGTTTATTTTTATGTACGCTTAGGGCTGGCCTACGTTTCGACGTAAGGTTTGTTTGGAAACGAGTCGGATCAAATATAATACATTTTCATTTACTCTACGTTTGACGTAAATTTAATTTGGAATCAAGTCGGGGCAATTGTAAGTCTATGTTTCAGCATAAATTTTGTTTGGAAAAAAGTCGGATCAAATATAATGTGTTTTCATCAATGGTTTAAATTCGAGTCACTCTACGTGTTGACGCAAATTTAATTTGGAAACGAGTCGGGTCTATTGCAATTTAAACGTTATCAAGCCGCGTACGATGCCACGGCAACGCGGGGCGGGGTAAATTACTAGTTCATCTTAAGAATTTAAAGAGTTTTAAATAAACCTTCCCATCTTATTCATTATTTTTATCTTTATAATTATTTTTTATTATTTATTTTTGTTGTCTTATTATCTTTTTTTCTTCAAAAATTAATTTTTAAATTAGGGAAAATAAGGACATGGGGCCAATGTGTAGGTTTCACGTCACTTTCTAGTTCATTCACGTATAATCCATATTCAAATGATTACCGAAGAAATCGAGAGATTTTGAGCATGAGATTAAGCAAAACAACGTCCACGAAAACAAATACGACCTCCGATCCCTTCACCAAGCCTCCAAATCGTCACAAAATTTAGAGTGAGAGTATAGGTTGGTTAGAGAAAGAGAGAGAGAGAGTGAGAGAGGGAACAAGAGTGATGGAGGTAAAAATGATAGAAATCCAAAGTTTTTGGGTTCTTATTCGATCTTATTGATCTGGGGTCCTTGGCGGAAGCTACGCCAGTCTTGGCGGTTCGTTACCGACCTACCCTGGGAATATTTGTATATTTCAAATGAGATATTCACATCTTATCAAAGAATATTCCTCGCAGACCGTTATGTTTTCCTCATGGCGATTCGTGACCACCTTCGCAGACCGTTACCGTCTACATGGCGGTTCGCAATTAAATCACTTCACCCAACTTAGAATTTCTTCTTTTGGCTAACCATAATAGCCAACATATATTACCCATAGGGGTCCGCTATGATCCAATATCCCTAAATCCTTAGAAACTTTCCATTCTCAATCACTCCATTCACAATTATGATCCGTTTATTCGCTTGACAACTTGTCCATTAGGCCGAGGGGTCACAACGGTCATCACACACAACCATACCGTATGGTCTAAGTAACCACTCATCTCATTCTTAATTAGCTAAGGAAAACTGGCTTGTACTTGAGTTTGAGCTGGTTTGGTTCAAGCTACTTGACTTGCTAACTTCCAAACCAAACTAATATCTAGTTAGAAAATCTTTTACTTTCTTGACTTTTTTTGAAAATCAATAGTTCGAGGGTGACAATGTAAAAACTGTTAAGGTTGCTCCTTTATAAGTTTAAAAGTTATGAGTTCAAACCATAAGAAACAACCTCTACATGAAAGTGTAACATTACACAACACACATCAAATCACAAAGCGCCCAACCCTGTGCTAAGGGAATGCTAAATCAAACACCAGATATGCTCCGTTCTGTAGTTTTATATTGCTTTTAACATAATAATTTGAGAGTTGCATAAAAAACACACAACATCAAAGCTGTAAATAAAACAAGTAAACAAGCTAACACACTACGCCACAAGCTGGCTCAAGTTCAATACGCGCCAGATTGTATATACAAGCCAAGCCAACTCTCTTTCTGGATCATATTGTTAAAAGCTCTACACGAGTTGATTCTAGCTTAGGTCGTTGAACTTTCCGGCCCTGAACTCAAAAACTCGGTTTTAACTTGTTATCCAACCTCTCATTTTGCTATCAACCAAGTACAATCTAGGAAGCAATGGTTTAACTCTAAGGTTTAGAAACCATACAAACTAAGAAATAGATGGAGGTGAAAGAAACCATAAATGAATTCAACATTTAGGTCTTTTTCACATGAAAGCGATTCCGAATTTTGACATATTAGCCTGATTTTAGTTCTCGAATGCAAATCTAAAATCTTAAGAAAACAAACCAGAAAGAAAAAAACAATAAGCTGAGTGTTATACAACAGCTTCCAGAGAAGCCTTTTTTTCCTCCAATAGCTTCAATTCTTGTCGCCAATCGTCTAATTTTGCTACTTTTTCCAATTGCTCTGGTTTCAGATCATTTCCTGTTTTTTGTTGTTGACCCTCTGTCAACCGGATCTGCAACCAAATTTCATGTCAAATCAATTCAAAGGTGACACTTTTGACCCGTTTACTTGATGGGTCAAGAAGGTTGTAAATCGTACAAAATTGCAAATAAACTCCTAAATCATTCTATTCATATATATACAAATATTATTATTGTAATAATACAGTTTCTGTTATTATATTTGACGGAAAATATTGTGTGGAATGGACATGAAAGCGTTGGTGGTCAACTCAATCCAACATACCCGTGTTGCCATCTTTACAAATCATCATATTTGATATTAGGCCATGTATATGGGACTCAACAGCATAATTATCTCATTTTCTCTCCCAACATAAATGCATGAAAAGGCAAAGAAAGTATTAAGAGCTTATGAAAGCTGCAATTCGGTAAATTCATAAGATTTAAATTTTTAATAAATAATTTTATGGCATGACTTGCATATTTTAGAGTCCACAATGAACTAAGGGCCTGATTATCATATTTAGTCCCAATAGAAACACACAAGGAAGAGAGAAAGCATAGGGACTTGTGAACCCATGAAGGCTGCAACTTAACATATGTTACTTCCTACTACCCATGATAATCAGAACACTTTCTTTTCAGGGATGGTGCATGAAGATTCAACACTTCCTTAGTTTGAAAGTAGTAGTGTAAGAATGTAGTATTTTCCATTTTCATCACACCAAAAAAGTGACGCCGTTGACTTGAGACTCAAGATTCAAAGGGTAATTTAGATAATGGACATATCCTCAGACATGGCTGTAAATTCCTGTGACAAGTCCAAGTGATTTGAAACACATTTGGGCAATCTTGTCAAATGGAAGTGGCAATTTCAAACCATTAACTTAAAAATGGGTGAGTTGGGTTGTGTATCATCTCAAGCAAGTCGAATAAAAAAAACAAGCTAAAAAGAGGAATGGGCCCAATGGATTGAAACTTGAAAGTCACCCGAAGTCTTTCTTTAAAGCAAAAGCTTTCAGTTATTACTACAACAATATTATTTTTGTACTACTAGTCATCATAGAATTTGTCGTCATTAGGGTTAGCCCATCAGCTTAGCCTGTTAGGATTAGGATATCGTATATACATAGTTGAAGGACAAACCTAAAAAAAGACAAGTCTCACATGCATAATTCTGACATTCTGTAGCAAGCAACAAGCTTAAGAAATTTACCTTCTTTTTAAGTGCTCGAATTTTTTTATCAATATCAGGAACATGATCTCCCGATGCTGAATTTAAGGGAGGGCTAGCAACCGAAGAGTTTCCTGTAATAGTAATATCGTTCATCTGAGACACTACTAATTCAATAGGTTCTGATGCTCGATCTATATCATCGTTAGATGAAACCTCACTTTTTCCCTTGTCAAGAGAAGCCTGCTTCAACAAGTAAAATACATATACTTGGAGTTAAAAAACAAATAAACTCAAATAAAAGTATAAACAAATTAATTAATCTGAATGGTCAACTTTCTCCTCATTGCGTCAAGAAATAAGCATTCAAGACCATTACACTAATACAATCTTCAGATAAAGAAAACATGTGCATGACTACAAACATGAATAAGAAATTCACACTAACAAGGGTCAAGGGAGCGAATATGATAAAACAAAAGATAATCTACGACAATTTTGGGCGAAGAACACAAGCAATATTAACCAAGTTCTGCTTGATGCATGATATAAACTCCTGCTGGTGATAAGTATTTTTCAATGTGATCTTTGAAGCATAAATAATATAGCTACTCTAAGTATATATTTTTGTTACTGTGATGTGCAATGTTATATAACAGAAGAAATTCAATGTAGCCATAAAAGCAATTGCTTGTGCAGAAGACTATGGGAATAATACGATTGAAAGGAAGTTACTCCCTACATTCCCATATTTTAATAAAGATGACTATTACTCAAAATTTCAAAATAAGGGAACAAACCACAAGTTAAAAATCAAGTAAGTATTAGATCGCGCGGTGGGGTCCCGAGTAATCCAAAATAAGGGAACAAAATCAGTCCTAGGCGGCCGAAAAACTAATTTCTAATAGAATTTTCTTTCCCCAAAAAAAAAATGTTAAATATTTTCAAGACATGTTAACTTCTGTTCCTGAATTCTATGATCTTGCTTGATGAACTGGAAAGATTTGATTTCTTCTCTATACTTATTCACAACACAAACATTTTGTCAGAGGTCTCTCAAAGATTAATTATATTAGAACTCACCACATGATATCTCCTCCAGCTAATAGTACACTATAGTAGTCACTGCTAATCCTTGTCTTCTACGATTTGTTGACTAAACTAAGTTGTTTCCTTTCCATAAATAGATATTTGTAAAGAAAGGCATACAAACAGAAAATAAAAAGTAACACCTGACATATAGATTTAACAAAAAGTGTTCTGATAAAACAATGAAGATAACTAGCCTTTAGAGACCTGAATAATTATTTACCTTGTTACTTATGAATTTGAAGGAATGTTCATTGGGTTTTCTAACAATAGATAAATCATCACCTTAAAGATACCCATCAGCGTTACATAAGTAACACAGCGGGTATTCAACAATTGACAAGAAAAATGTTATGTAATGGCACTTAGCAAAAATGAACTCTTTTAGTTTAACTCGCGTAAACCTAAGACGCCATTATCAAACTTGGAAGAACTTTTCAATCCTATTAATGACTACATTCAGATCCAAATCAAACATCTTTCTCTTGAATCCAGTAATATATACAGATTTCATCACAAATATAACATCCTACCATTCCACAATCTTAAAGCTAGGATTTTTCCCAAGAGAACTTCAATCAACAAACAAAAATCTATAACATGTATCCTCTTTGAGCACTCTTGAACTTCCTTTCACACAAATCCAAAAAACCCTAAATATATTGTTCACATTAGCTTGATTCTCTAAACAACTTCCTCACAGGCCTTTCAGTCTCAACAACAATTCAACAAACAGACAATAATTCTAACACATAAAACTATAAGAGGGCTAAATGATAACAAACCTGCAAGCGCTTCTCCTTCTTCCTTTCATTCCTCTTAGCCGATTTGCTTTTAGGTTTACTAACAACATCCACTTCAGGATCATAACCCGGAGGCACAGTTTCCAACGCCTCCATCTCCTGCTTCATCTGTCCACCATCATCACAAACCACACACATCAACACACCAATTCATAAACATACTCAAATCAATTGAAATAACGCGTAAGAATGTGATAATCCATATTCATATTACATACCAGAGCGCCTTTTGATTTGTAAATGGCGACTTCATCTTGGGGAACGTAACCAGCCCTAATACGGATGGGTTTGCGGAGGGTTCCGTCGGGTCTTCGGGTCGGGGCGAGGAGTCTTTCTCCTTCTTTTAGGGTTTTGGTCAGCTCTGCAGCCATTTCTTTAGCTTTATCTTCTCCTCCGCCACTGTTCGCCATCAAACTATCGATTCACAACTGTTGTTGATGATTCAAAGGATCAATTACGATGATTTTGAACAACAGAGTTAAAGATTTACAGTGCGTCAGTGGACTCTCGACATGGGTTGTCCCTTTGCCTTTTTTCCTAGGATAAATTGGAACAAAGCTTTGGTTTTTTTTTACTTCTTTCATTTAAAAGATTTTCTTTTATTAATATTGTTTTCGCAACAAATAAATGTTTTCTAAATGAATGAAAATTTCCTAAATGAGTGAATGAATGAATGTTTTCTAAAAGAGTGAAATATTGTTTGAATGTAAGAAAAGAGAAATGAGATTATTAAATAATAAAAACGAATAATGACCTTTGTACGTGAACAATGGTCTTTTCATGAGAATGATGACTCTTGGGTGAGAATGATTAACAACATTTACAAGGGAGTGATTGGCTAGATTTTTTTATGTCAAACCAATGGTTATATAATTGGGATATCGATTATAGGAAATGGTATCGATGCTATGTTGGGATTGGATGAAACAAGGACTTTGTGTAAATCAACAATTGATAGATGCAGAACCTTTGTTAACTACTAATATCAAACACACAATAGAAATACTTGAATGTAAATAATACAATTGATATTCTTTCAAAATATTCTTCATTTGATTATATTGCAACGATTACAAGAGTGTAACAACAAAATAAGTGGGCAAAACATCTAATCTCAAAACTATACAAGTGTGAACTATTTATACTATAAAAGTTAAACACTAGAATCAATCTTGATCGTCTAATCTAGGTTTAGGATCAATGATATGCTACAACCATTGATCTTACATATTATGATGAACCACAAATATGTAATACCATTGGATACAAAGCTTTGTATAAAACACACAAAAAATTAGATATGGAGATCTTTAGTAGTTACAAACTTACAGGCTCATGACTGTACCTCTAGTCTTCAGCAAATATCTTCATGTCTTCAGAAAGCTGTCATTCAGCAGGTAGAGACCGTTGGTCAATATAATTATTGTTTCTGCTGACATACAAAAGCAACAGTTGAAATTTTCAGCAGAAAACTTCATCAGTAGATTGGACTTGAAAGTGAAAGTCGAATATTGAAATGTTAATCAAATGTTTTAGGCAGCTTCAATCTCTTCAAATCTCGATAGACTATTTGCATGATAACACTAATATGTTTAACTATTGATAATAAACAAAAAAAATGTTTTATGAAGTGGTGTAACCCGTTGTATATAAATGTTACGTTATGATATAAATGTCTATGTTTAAAGTGAAAAACTTTATGTCTAATTTGATTTACAAACCCCACAATTCACCTAGTGTAGATGAATTTTGGTATGCACATGAGTTAAAAGTGTAATAATATTTTCTTCAGAAATATCTTATTGTTTTTAGAAAGCTGTCGTTCAGCAGACACAGACTGCTGATCAACAAAATTATTATGTCTGCTGATATACAAAATCAACGGTTGAACTTTTCAGCAGAAAACTTCATTATTAGGTTGGACTTGAAAATGAAAGCTGAATCTTGAAGTTTAATCAAAATGTTTTAGGTAGCTTTATCATCTTCAAATCTCAACAAACTATTAGAATGATAACACAAATATGTTTAACTAATGATGATAAACAAAAAATATTTTATGAAAGTGGTATACCCTGTTGTATATAAATGTTATGTTATGATATAATTGTGTATGTTTAAAGTGAAAAACTTTATGTCTAATTTGATTTACAGACGCCATAATTCATCTAGTGTGGCTGACTTTTAAAATGCAGATGACTTTAAAGTGTAACAATGCTAAAAGAGTTTGGAAGGTATGAGATGGCATGGAGCCATTGTGTTAATTAAATCATCTGTTTTACATAATAAATTATGTAAATCCACACGTCACACCCTGAGACTTTTGGGGTGTAACAAATTGGTAGCAAAGCTATAATTTAAAAGAATTACGTGCTCATATCTTGAATCTGGACTTAAACTAAGATTTAAGGGACCATAAGGAACATCAAATGAAAGCTAAATAGCCAGATGCTTGATAAATGATGGGAGACGTCAAAGAACAAATGTTCATAAAAGAACTAAGCAGATTTGATTATTTCTATACCTGGCAAGATGGGTGGGTCGGGTTGGGTTGGGTACCAGGTCAGAATGGGTTCAGGTTAGCATGGGTTTAGGTCATAATATACTAATTTAAAAATTGGTTAGAACGGATTCGAGTCAGGATGAGTTTAGGTCAGGATGGGTCTGGTCAAAATGGGTTTAGACTCAAAAAATCACATTGATTAACAATTCCATACATAGATCAATCCCAAGGTATAGTTGTTCAAACCGCTCGACGTTCGTTCGAAATTTGCTCGAAAAATGCTCGTTCGAATTTTTGCTCAAAAAATGTTTGTTCAAATTTTTGCTCGTTTGTAAACGAGCCGATCGGCTCGGATCGGTTTGTAACCAAGCCAAGCACGAGAAAAGGTCCGCTCGGTTCGGTTCGGTTCAGATCGAATTTATATGTACATGTAGTTTATACGTAACACTCTAGTAGATTTGACCCATTTTATACAAACATATAATTATATTTATGCATAATTGATCAATCAACCTAATAATAAATTCTACATTAAACATAAAAGTGAAATCCTAAGCCATTAAGAGATATTTTTTCTATCATCTCCCGCAATCACCGTCATCGTTATCTGCAATATGTTCTTCGCCTTATCAGATACAACCTTAATTTAATCGTCAACCACAATGTATTGTTATCCATAAGAATATTATGTAATGAAATGCGGCTAGTTTTTAAGTCATTAAACCTTATTCGATGTTGTATAAATCGTATGACACGTGTTGTATAAATTGTTCGCCGCTCGTTCGAAAATTTACTGCTCAAAAATGCCCGTTCGATTTTCAGTTCAGTTGTAAACGAGCCGATCGGCTCGATTCGGTTTGAAAACGAGTCAAGCACGAGCAAAGGTCTGTTCGGTTCAGCTCAGCTCGTGAATAGCCCTACCTTAAGGTACAACTAGACAAACACATTTAAAATTAAACTTTAAGCAAATAGTTATAAAATAAAAATAAAAAAATAAACTGCATGGTGATGGTAGACGTGGGTTGTGCAGTTATATTGTGGTTTTTTACCCCATCATGCAGCTCTAGTTTATGATGCCCGATCGCCGACCCGTTCATCTCATATGACCCGTAAACCGATCTTGATCGTTTATGAATCCAACATGTTTATCGCTATCATATAGATGTGAGACTATGTGTGGATTTTGGAGAAAAGATGAGGTGAAGAAAGATTGGTTATGAGAAAATCTAATTAACCCATCCTGACCCGTTTCTTGTTTTTTTATGACCCATCTTGACCCGTTGATAACTTTTCCTAGTTTTAGAGTTACCCAACTTGACCCTCTTGAAAGTATAGCTTAACCCAATCTAATCCATTACTTCATTATTACTACCCAAATCAACCCAAATGTACCTACTTGGGTCCAAATTGACGGGTCTAATTATTTCTAAGGAGGTCAAAGTTGAAGAGGTGGGCACTTGAGAAAGATCCGCTGGTATGTTCACAAAATCTCTATCAGGACCTAAGTTTGATTTCTATGTGAATTCCTTTGGTGCTGGTTGAAGCATTGATTTGGCTTTAAGTTGAATGTTGTTAAAGGTAAACTTGAAACAAGTATCACGTTTCTATCGAAGCAATACTAGGAAGAGTTGTACTAAAGTATATTTGGTCACTATTTTTACCGAGGTGAAGGCAATAATAAACAAGTTAGTCAAATTGTAGTGGGCTCATGATGTGTTAGACGAGGTAGAAGTACTATAGATGTCATTTATTTATTTGTTAACATTTAGTTAGCAGAGTTAGTTGGTGACTTTGGGGTGTAGTATATAACCAAAGTTAATATGTTCAGCATTTAGTATGTTCATTTTAATTTTCATTTTGTAATTGTTATCGTTATTCATGGATGAATAAAACTTCTTGAATATTGACGTTGATTTATGTTCACGATTATTCGGGAGACGATCTCTGGTGTTTGAAACAACAATCGTAACTTTTTATCAATAAAATAAATTATTACTTTTTAAACTTGAGTTACATTTAGCCAGTTATAAGTATCGATAGAGAATTTTCTTCTCTTGCCACATCAAATAAATTCATAGGCTTTTGATAGTTTGAACCAAAGTAAAAGTGACATTTGAGTGAATTAATGTGATAAGTAGCATTTTTTTACTTGTTACTTAGATTAAATTGGAAAGTTTTGAGTCAAAAAACATCAAATACTCGAATAGATACCAAGAAGAAAAAAGAGTGATTTTTTTGTATTGATTTAACCAACGAGGATAGTGACGGATGAATGTCCACTTTTAGACATAGGTTGAACTAATATACTAAAGACAACGGCACAATGCTTACTATAATTTAATCACCACTATGATGTTATGCCTCACATGTTTGATAGATTGTTAGAGCATGTACATCGTACCAATGTCTCCCGACGAATATAACGTCATAAAGATAAGGATCAATCTTTTTTGTGACTATATTTATTTATAAATATTTATAATTTGATTAATTTATTAGAACAGAAATCTATAAAGTTGTTGTAGAATCAAGTAATAACACTTATTAAATGAGTATGTGCATTTCCTTAGACAAGTAACATACAACTTGCTTAACTCACTAGACTGTGTAAACAAAAGCGATTCAATTCATGTTGGAGCGACAAATGTTTTTATTTGAGACTACAAGAGGTCATGACTAGGACAATCTTTTTTACAAGAGTTGTTTTTATTTTAATGACACGAGAGGAGTAATTAACTAATCGTGTATACATGGGTTCATTTGAATCAATTTAATACATGATAACTAAGGGGTTATTTGATGCAACTGATTTAGTAATATCTAACTAGTCAAAAGCTGACCCAGTTAAAAGTTCTTACTGAAACTTGACTGTTTGATAGTATTTGACTGACTGAACTGATTGATAAAATCCCAAAACTCACCACCACAACCACCACCAACAGCAGCATCTGCCGCCGTCGTACGCCACCCACCAACACCATCGTACGCCACCAGCCACCACCATCTAACAACCAGGCCTGATAAGAACTTCTATGGCGGAGGGAGGGCACCAGAGGGAGGAGCGCGATGAAGGGAGGGCGCCGGAGAGATGGGGGTCGCTCGGTGGGGGTTTGGCCGAGGGGGTCGCGCGGTGAGGGTTGGCGAAGGGAGGGGCAACGCCCCTTTTCTTGGTCAGCATGGTTTAATTTAGGGTCTGGGTCAGAACCTACGGACCCGATCAGAACACAACACAGTCACATCAAACACGTTGACCGGCTGACTCGGTCAGCGGGTCAACCAAAATCAATGTGACATCTCATATTTTCGTTAAATTAAAAGTAAACTTTGTTAAGTTTTAAAAGGACCTTTTATGCCAAATTTGAAATTTTGAGGACTTATTATGCTTAATAATTAGTTTGGTGATTAACAAATTAATATAATAAAAATAACATTATAAGTGTTATAATGTTGTTTATTATTATAAAATTTAATGTGTTAATAATCTTAAATAAAATAATAACTATTATTATTATTATAATGACACTAATAATAATAATAGTAATCATAATAATAATAATAATAATACTTATAATAATTAAGAATAATAATAATAATATCAATAATAACAACTTGTGAAATTTAGTTAAACTTAAAAAAGAAAAGTCTAGGGGGCTTTAATGACCATTTAGAAACTTAAAACATAAGTTTTCACATAAAATAACAACCTTTCAAACAACAGGGACCAAAAGTGTAATTATCTAAACCCAACCTCCAACCCTCTTTCCCCTCCCGTTTTTCCGGTCGGCCCGCCGGCCACCGCCGGCTGTGGCTCCGGCGACCTCTAAAGCCACTCGAAACTCTTCGAATTTAATACCAAAAGATCCCAACCGATTGTCTAACGCATTTCGAACGCAATAATGATCTTCAATTGAGTTTAAACAACCGTTATGAGCCTCAATCTACCGTAAAACCGTCGAAATTGAACACCATAACCGTCCTACCATTTAATCGCAATTATAATCTAATTAAACCAAACTTAACAATCGTCTAACCATCTATATTCAATTGCTACATCCAATTACACCTGAGAAACACACGAAATACGGATTCAATCGTCATCTTCCTCGTGAACCTACACCATACTCGAGCACCATCATCCGGACTTCAAGGTTTGAAATTGATAGAGGGCTTTTGCTCACCAAGACCTATGAAAGCCGTCTGCAACACGAATTTGATTATCATCAACGTTTGAACCTCGAACCAACCTTGTCTTTGTCGCGGCTATTATTATCACCATCTTCATCGAATCGAACTCAATAACGTAAGTTTCACACGCCCACATACTCGGTTTTACATGAGAAACAAAAGCCCCATGTTTGATTCGTGTATCGAAATCGATTTCATGTTCAATTGGATTGAAATCTAAACTAGGGTTTATGTGGATTTGGGGTTTTCTTTGCAATTTGATTATAAAGTTTTGTTTTGAATCTAAACTCAAATTAGGGCCTTCGCCCAACTGGTAACACTTGAACTTAACAGGCAAGAGGTCCCGGGTTCGAACCGGGCCTCTGCCATTCTTTTGTTTTAGTTGTTTTTTTGTATAATTTAAGATTTAGAAAATTATTATTATATTAATAAATTACAATAATAATTATTTTATTAATTAAAATATTTCAGAAAATACTAAGTTAATTTTTAAAGGTTTAAGCACATATAATTCTTGGATTTAATTAATTAATATATATATATATAAATTGTTACTAAGTTATTTATGTTATAAATATATTATGATTCAATGATTATTTAAATAATTAATTATGCAAATGATTATTAAAAATAATTATTTAAATAATTAATTATTCAATAATATATTTAACCATTTTAAATCATAAATAGTTAATAAATTTATTCGGTAACTTTTATTTAAATTCTTGAAATTTGTAAAACCATGTAATTTGTTTTGCTCTTATATTTTTTTAGGCTTTGTATTATATTATAAAAAATTTGTGGTAAATCATTTTAAAAGCCCAAAACGCTATAAAATTATTTTAAATAATTTTAACATCCTTTAAATAAGTATTTAATTAATTATCTCTTTTCACATATTATACTTGATCTTTATTTAAAACAATAAACTAAATTGTTGAATCATTTTAATTATTACTGGTATTAATTGATTTATACCATCTTTGTTAAACTAAAATGTAAGCAATCCATTATTTTATTATTTAAACCCCCAAATTCCTAATTGAAACCCTAGTTCACACTTATTCGTTAATCTTATTATTTAAACTTAAAACTTGTAAATATATACATATTTAGGTACCTCGTGAAGGTTTACTTTGGAACGTCGCTTATTATTCATATTAAACATCTCTTATATACCTATTGAACATGTGAGTTTCCTTGCCCCTTTTTTATATTTTCACACTATTTTGGGGTGAAACATGATTGCTTATACATGATACACTTATACACATTTGAGACTTGTAAATCACATGCAATTCAACTTATTATTTTGTCATGGTTATTTGTGTATTGTAAGTGTTTATATGAGATACATAGTTTGTTTACAATCATTAACTATTGCTAGCCTGGCGACGTCTTAGATCTTTGGGCCTGACAAGCCTATTTGGTGCTAAAGTTGAGGTATTGCCGACTCCTAGGGGCCGTACGCTTGTGCACTAGGGAACCAAATACACTTAGCCAATCTTTTATACTTGTAATCAAGTCGAGGTTTGGTTGTAACGATATGTGTTCTATAACCTTACTAGCTTATAATACATGACATGAATTGCTACTTGTAATTTTATTATGTATGAAAACCTAGAAACTCACCAACTATTTTTAGTTGACTCTTTATTTTCATCATGTTTCAGGAAATCCCCAAGATTAAAGTGTCTTTTGAAGCTTGCAATAAGACTAGGATTTGGACCTAGTTAATTTAAAATAAAATGTTTATGTAATGTTTTATTTTGTTTGGAAATTATCTCATGTTTAAGACTTATGCTTGTATGCTCTTTTAAAACTTATAAACTTAATATTTACATTTTAACATAGCGTTATGTGGTTGTGAACAATCTTATCCCTCACATCTCGACGTTTCCGCCGTCAAGGTTGGGGTGTGACAGATTGGTATCAGAGCCCATAACTATAGGGATTTAGGTTATTAGAAATGGTGACCTAGACTATAGTTGCATGAACCTCATAGAAAGATCCTTATACCTTTGTGCTTACATGTTGTTTGCATGCTACATAATGCTATGCCTTTTGTGCAACTTGATGCCTTAGCCTAGGATTGTCTTATGTATGCTTAAACTTAGTTACTTGTCTCCCTAAACTTAACTTTAACTTTTTGATTCTCCCCGACAAATGAACTTCCTAAATCTATTCTCAACGACGTGTGGAATCTACACTTATCATCGTGGGTTTAGTTCCTTAGACTCTATGTCTAATCTATGAAAATCTCATCAAGGTTTTGATTTCATAAACCAAAGAAATTTGTGTGACACATGGACACCTGTATTCTAGATTTCCTGGCAAAAGGCCTTCGAGCTAAGGCAAGCATATCGTATAAATCTCATTACGAGACCAGTTATGCTTACCTGGGGATTTCTGGGATGAGTGATAAACTATGGTCAACATACACAAGTCTCTATGGCAAATGGGTCAATTTACCTTGACGTGTCAACGATTCCAAATGGTAATGCGTTACCAAATGGAACCATCCTCTTCGTATCTTAAAATCTTTGACTCCTTGAACTGGTATCACTTCATTCTTATCATACATAATGTTCGTGTTAATATTGAACCTAACCGACATTTCAACTCTTACGTTTAAACACCGTTACACGTTGAGCGTTTCATGAAACTATTTCTATATCTTGACCAACGTGAACATGGATCTTAATATACCCAAAGATATTGGGAATCTAAACCGAATGGTCATCAAAAACTTTAAACCGTTACTTATGGTTCTCGAGTCTTCTTAAGGATGTGTCCCATAACTAAAGAACATGCAATTCTATAGGTGGAATTCTTACATCTCGGGATACTTTGTCTAGGCAAAGTGTAAATGGTGATTTGACTCGATCATTGAATCCATTTACATGACTCGAAACCCATGAGATGAATGATCACTTATAAGTACGTGTGCCTTCAATAAGACTATGGTTGACCTCATATCTTGGGAAGTCCGTGTATTCCTTTCGATTGTGAATCGAACGTTCACATCTCGTTGTGGTGTTGAATAATTTTCTGCCCTTAATTTCGTCTTCCCGATTGAAACCATCCAAGATTTGAACACCACAACAACTTCTGTTATCTTGAACTTTGATCTTAAGCTTGTAAGCATGATTTTTCCTTTTGTTACATTGATGTAACTTGAAATTTTCCGAATTTCTAATTGATATTATTTTCCTTTCGTCGTTAAGTTAAACTCCGTACCGTCTGCACCGTGAGAGATGCAAGTGTTTGAAAGTCAACCTATGACTAAGAACACCCGTATCTCCTAAATGATTCTTACTCATCAAAACAGGGGTGATTCCCTTACTTTGATGATTCTCTATTCGTTTCGATAAATGGTTCCCAATTGTGATTTATAAAATTTCATCCTCTGGATCGGGGTGATTTCCTTATCCCGAGGATTGACTTCAGTTATTTTCTTTGGAATGACATTTCACAAATGACATGATCTCACCAAAATAGGATTGAAACCCGTACTTTGGTGACAAATGTCAATCTTCGAGTGTTTTCTTGCTATTATCATCAAGATAGGCGTGAATTCCATACCTTGATGATAATATCATCTTTATGAATTGTATTTGTTCAAATGAGACGACTTCATCAAAGTAGGAGTGAATTCTGGATTTTGATGAAGAAGTTCATCTTGTTATATTTTGTTTTTGTAAAACTTCACCGTTAAGATTGGAGTGATTTCCCTTACCTTAATGGTGAGTTACCTCGTCTTATTTTTGTGGATCCTCAACAAGGAGTTGGGATCGAACTTTTTGATTGGTAAGTTAGTGGTCATACTTTGAGAATACACCATCAAGTTAGGAGTGAAAACCACACCTTGATGACTATTCTCATTTCTTGATCTCCAACTTACCAAGGTTTTAACCAAGTGACAAGAAACATGTAGTAACTTGAAGGGTGAACCAATGTTAGTGTTTGGACCTATCAAGCCAAAGCATGATTTCTGAACTTGAAAGGAGACCCGATCACTCTAGGTGGATTTTGATTCCGAGCTTGGAGCATTTGAAATCTTTAAAACGATTTATTTCCCTTTATCTTCATGTTTTAACTCGATCTAGCTACATCGAACCATTTATTCCTTACTTATTAACTTTCATTTTGAGTTGTCATCAACACATGATTGTGTGATGGTAGCCTTCGTAAGAAATCTTTCTACTAAATAAAGACATTATCAACTTGTGGTTATGTCCTTCTAGTCATACGAATGTTCTCGACTGTACTTAGGGGTTGATGAATTACGTATGCAATCTATACTTGGAAATTTGTTACCTTGCAAGACATGGTTACAAATGCATGTCTTATTGTTTGCGTTACTTCTTTAATCACTTTTGAACTCTTAACCTTGGAAATCTTTAAAACTCTATCTTGGTTTCGACTAACGAGACTCGCTATTACTTACATTGTGACGTGGAGGTTCATAAACCTTCGCAACTTGTAGTCATGGGTTTGGCATAAAAGAAAAGACATAACTTGGTATGTGTCCAAGTGTCTTACCTTCATATATGACAAAGCCTAACATTCGTGTTCCTATGGATCTCCTGTTTAACTTTTCATCACTAAGTGCCTCTTATCTTAGATGCCATGATGACAAATGGTGCATTATAGACCGATTAACTAATTTCATAATGAATCATATGGGTTAACGGGTTGAGAAACTGGCTCGTATCTATCTCAAACAGTCGTATACCGTGGTATGTCGTTAAACATCGATCATTAATTTGGATGATCAATCCATTTTCTGCTTTTAATAATGTTCCTAACCATCGCCGTGAACTTATTCCAAAATCTTCGCATATCGTATTATTCTTAGACCGATGATTGGTCAAAGGAGAGATACATATTCACAGGATATGCGCTAAGATCGTTTCATATAGTGACGTTTGGGATTCTTAAATCCTGACGGTTAACCTTTCTTATCATTGTTGGTCCTTATTGATTTCTAGACATCAAATTACTACGAAATTATATTCTAGAAGTTGTGACTTATGAATCTAAGGTACCACGGTAGCTCGTCATCGTTTTTCAACGTTTCATCTCAAAACGTCTCGCGTTTATTAGGTTAAGGATCTTGTAAGATTACATAAAGTGAAGCGTTCCACCTGTAATCAAACGTCAAACATTGTTCGTTGAACACTCACCTTTCATTACAATTCCTTTGTTCATTTAAGTTCATTTTTAATTTCGGGACGAAATTCTTTTAAGTTAGGGAGACTGTGACATCTCATATTTTCGTTAAATTAAAAGTAAACTTTGTTAAGTTTTAAAAGGACCTTTTATGCCAAATTTGAAATTTTGAGGACTTATTATGCTTAATAATTAGTTTGGTGATTAACAAATTAATATAATAAAAATAACATTATAAGTGTTATAATGTTGTTTATTATTATAAAATTTAATGTGTTAATAATCTTAAATAAAATAATAACTATTATTATTATTATTATTATTATAATGACACTAATAATAATAATAGTAATCATAATAATAATAATAATAATAATACTTATAATAATTAAGAATAATAATAATAATATCAATAATAACAACTTGTGAAATTTAGTTAAACTTAAAAAAGAAAAGTCTAGGGGGCTTTAATGACCATTTAGAAACTTAAAACATAAGTTTTCACATAAAATAACAACCTTTCAAACAACAGGGACCAAAAGTGTAATTATCTAAACCCAACCTCCAACCCTCTTTCCCCTCCCGTTTTTTCCGATCGGCCCGCCGGCCACCGCCGGCTGTGGCTCCGGCGACCTCTAAAGCCACTCGAAACTCTTCGAATTTAATACCAAAAGATCCCAACCGATTGTCTAACGCATTTCGAACGCAATAATGATCTTCAATTGAGTTTAAACAACCGTTATGAGCCTCAATCTACCGTAAAACCGTCGACATTGAACACCATAACCGTCCTACCATTTAATCGCAATTTTAATCTAATTAAACCAAACTTAACAATCGTCTAACCATCTATATTCAATTGCTACATCCAATTACACCTGAGAAACACACGAAATACGGATTCAATCGTCATCTTCCTCGTGAACCTACACCATACTCGAGCACCATCATCCGGACTTCAAGGTTTGAAATTGATAGAGGGCTTTTGCTCACCAAGACCTATGAAAGCCGTCTGCAACACGAATTTGATTATCATCAACGTTTGAACCTCGAACCAACCTTGTCTTTGTCGCGGCTATTATTATCACCATCTTCATCGAATCGAACTCAATAACGTAAGTTTCACACGCCCACATACTCGGTTTTACATGAGAAACAAAAGCCCCATGTTTGATTCGTGTATCGAAATCGATTTCATGTTCAATTGGATTGAAATCTAAACTAGGGTTTATGTGGATTTGGGGTTTTCTTTGCAATTTGATTATAAAGTTTTGTTTTGAATCTAAACTCAAATTAGGGCCTTAGCCTAACTGGTAACACTTGAACTTAACAGGCAAGAGGTCCCGGGTTTGAACCGGGCCTCTGCCATTCTTTTGTTTTAGTTGTTTTTTTGTATAATTTAAGATTTAGAAAATTATTATTATATTAATAAATTACAATAATAATTATTTTATTAATTAAAATATTTCAGAAAATACTAAGTTAATTTTTAAAGGTTTAAACACATATAATTCTTGGATTTAATTAATTAATATATATATATAAATTGTTACTAAGTTATTTATGTTATAAATATATTATGATTCAATGATTATTTAAATAATTAATTATGCAAATGATTATTAAAAATAATTATTTAAATAATTAATTATTCAATAATATATTTAACCATTTTAAATCATAAATAGTTAATAAATTTATTCGGTAACTTTTATTTAAATTCTTGAAATTTGTAAAACCATGTAATTTGTTTTGCTCTTATATTTTTTTTAGGTTTTGTATTATATTATAAAAACCTTTGTGGTAAATCATTTTAAAAGCCCAAAACGCTATAAAATTATTTTAAATAATTTTAACATCCTTTAAATAAGTATTTAATTAATTATCTCTTTTCACATATTATACTTGATCTTTATTTAAAACAATAAACTAAATTGTTGAATCATTTTAATTATTACTGGTATTAATTGATTTATACCATCTTTGTTAAACTAAAATGTAAGCGATCCATTATTTTATTATTTAAACCCCCAAATTCCTAATTGAAACCCTAGTTCACACTTATTCATTAATCTTATTATTTAAACTTAAAACTTGTAAATATATACATATTTAGGTACCTCGTGAAGGTTTACTTTGTAACGTCGCTTATTATTCATATTAAACATCTCTTATATACCTATTGAACATGTGAGTTTCCTTGCCCCTTTTTCATATTTTCACACTATTTTGGGGTGAAACATGATTGCTTATACATGATACACTTATACACATTTGAGACTTGTAAATCACATGCAATTCAACTTATTATTTTGTCATGGTTATTTGTGTATTGTAAGTGTTTATATGAGATACATAGTTTGTTTACAATCATTAACTATTGCTAGCCTGGCGACGTCTTAGATCTTTGGGCCTGACAAGCCTATTTGGTGCTAAAGTCGAGGTATTGCCGACTCCTAGGGGTCGTACGCTTGTGCACTAGGGAACCAAATACACTTAGCCAATCTTTTATACTTGTAATCAAGTCGAGGTTTGGTTGTAACGATATGTGTTCTATAACCTTACTAGCTTATAATCCATGACATGAATTGCTACTTGTAATTTTATTATGTATGAAAACCTGGAAACTCACTAACTATTTTTAGTTGACTCTTTATTTTCATCATGTTTCAGGAAATCCCCAAGATTAAAGTGTCTTTTGAAGCTTGCAATAAGACTAGAATTTGGACCTAGTTAATTTAAAATAAAATGTTTATGTAATGTTTTATTTTGTTTGGAAATTATCTCATGTTTAAGACTTATGCTTGTATGCTCTTTTAAAACTTATAAACTTAATATTTACATTTTAACATAGCGTTATGTGGTTGTGAACAATCTTATCCCTCACATCTCGACGTTTCCGCCGTCAAGGTTGGGGTGTGACAATCAAACTGCCCCTAAATTTGAGCATAGAGAATATATAGTATTACTAAGTTAGTAACCCGTGTATTACACAGGTTGAATAAATAAAATTTTAAATAGTTAGTAATGAAAGTTTATTAATTATAAAATTAATATTTTGAGATAGTATATAATTAAAATTATGTATAAGTAAAATATATAATTAATAAAACAATGATATCATTGTTTTAAACTTTTGTTTTTAACCTTTATTTTTTTTAAATTTAACATTTTTTCCAATACTAATCGTCTTAAAAAATGTCAATATGAAAATTTTCCTTATTATAACTTCGAATTTGATTATTTTGTTTTATAAAAAATCAATTTATAAAAACCATTTTAAAATATTTCATACTTTTAAAAATATTTGATGTTTTAAAATTTTTCTTATTTTTAAAGTTTTGTTAGAAGTTGCATTTATAAAAACATCTATTTTTAAATTTATTAAATAACTAGTTTTAATCTCAAAAGGGAATTAAATATCATTATTAGTATTTAATGCAGTTATTTAATATGAAAGATAAGAGGAAAAAACTAAAATTAGATTATCTAGAATTATATGAAGTGTTATCTTAAAATCTTCTTTTATTATAATATTAGGTTAGTTCCCGTGTAATACATGATTTGAATAAATAAAATATTAAATAATTATTAATAAAACTTATGCATTATAAATCATGCTTGAAGATAAAATATGATTATAATTACGTATAAATAACTACTTTAAGTAAATAAATAATAATGTATTTTTTTTAAATATTTGTTTATATAAAAAAATTGTAATTTATATATATATATTTTTTAAGAGAAATGATTTTTTTTAAATTTCATTGTATTCTATTTTTTATAATTTTTTTGTTTTCAAAAAGTATGTTTTAATAAAAGATAAGTTTTTAATTTATTAAATTATACATTTTTTAATTTGAAAATGGTATGAGTAATAATATTAGCATTCAATGTTATTATTAATAATATAGAAAAATGTGAAAGTAAGTATAATGAGTTTACCATTGTTTCACTTATAGATAGATCATAGATAGATAGGTTAAAAACTCATTAAATAAACAGACTAAATTTTAATGTAAAAAATATATATATATATAATAAACATGAATAATTACAGTATAATATTTTAATATAAAATAGAATTAATATTATATATGCGTAATAGTTCAAGAAATAAAACAATTATACCATCTTTTAACTCTCTTATGTAAATAGTTTTATTTTTAAACATTCGTTTTAAGATTTTTTTTTATAAAATATAATTTTTTATAAAAATATTGTTTTTAAAAAAACCCGGTTTGTAATTATTCTAGTTGTTTTAAAAAAGACTGTTTTAAAATATATCACTTGTTTATAATTTTTGTTTTAAAACAAAACGATTTAAACTATCTTATTTAAAAAATGTTTAGTGTTTTAGAAAATTTTATATTATATAAAACTTTAGTTTTTTGTTGTTTAGATTTTAGTTAAAAGATGTAATTTTTAATTTCTTTCATAAAATCTAACCCCTAAAAGATAGTTTGATTTTAAAAAAATAGATAAGAGAGAGAAACATAACAATTAATAGAATTTACATTTAATAAGATAGAGAAATTTATAGAAGTATTTAAATTACTATAATACTCTTTTGGAGGGAAAATTGATATGTAGATATCTAGAAAAATGACAAGTGTCAAAAACATGACTTAAGAGAATGACAAGTGGCAAAAGAAAGATTGCTTTATTAGAGGTTATAGATATAGATATAAATATAGATATAATATAGGAGTAACTAGGGATGTCACATGACACTCTCTTGTTTCTTCTTATAAAAATAATTCTGCCTAAATTACTCTATTATTTTAGTTAGCTCCTTTATTCTAAGAAAGTATATTAATAATTTATTTTAGTTTTTATCTATTGATTTTTAACATTATTTTTTATTATCAATTAAATTATTTAATCATAATGTTTTAAATTAGACATGCTTTTATAACCAAATTGGATTCAATTAAAAAATTAAGAAGAAAAAACATTAATTGATATATTTATATATTCTGGGTTAGTGTGATTTTTAGATAACTGGTTTTTAATTTTAAACAAGTTGTTATATTATACAAAGAAATATACATAGATTTATAAACAATAAATATAAATTTGTATTTTTCATTATTATAACAATGGACTATCAAATAACTAATATCATACAATGAATTTTCAACTAATGCAAAAATGTTGTTCCAAAACTTATTTTTGATTAAAAATAAATAACTAGACAATTCAAATTAATTTATATATTTGGTTTTCAACAAACTAGTTCAACACTAGCAGGATTTTGATTTTTCATATGATTGGTAGATGCAAACTAACAACTTGATTATGTCTACTAAAGAAATCTTGCATGGAAGACACAAAAAATTGGATCAAACCAAAAGTTAAAAATATGTTTGTTTTCTTTGAAATCGAAACGTAAACTTTCCATCATTTTTTGTAATAAAGACCCTTCTCAATGCATACAAGATTTCATAGTCTTTCAAGAGACTCTAGGTACAAAAATGTTATATACAAAAGAGTTTAAATGTGTGAATGTGATTAAATATTATGCTCACAACAGAAGAAACAAAAACAATAAGAAATAGTCATAAGGTGCGTCATTTTGACAGATTTTATATTTAGTTTTTTGTAATTTGTTGTGGCTATAAAAAGAACTCTTTCACACCCTTTTTCAAAACCCCTTTGCACAACACATTATCTAATATTCTTTAAACATATCTTTCTCTGTTTCCATCATATAAAACATTACATTGAAGAGAAAAGATCAAGATCAAAGAGTAAAAAGAAAAAAATGTTGTGATTCAACTTGCATACATCTTATTCTTTAACTTGTGTTTTTATTAGAGTGGTGAGTTATCAATATTATTACTTGAGATTCGTAAGGATACAACTGTTGACTACCTCTAGAAGACTAGTGAGATCAAATTGATCGTTTTTTTGGTGAGATGTATAAGGTGATCACTTTCTTTATAAATGAAAACAAGATGATCACTTTCTTCGTATAGTGAGGAATTGATGTAGTGGTAACATCTTCTGTTCAAGAGATATTCTAGTGGAGCAAACTTTTGATCGAAGATAAGGGAGAGGACGTTGAGTGGATTACTTAAGATTCACTTGAACCTTTACAAATCCATTTTTATCTTTCCTTCCCTTAAACTCTTTACATTGCATATATCATTGTTTATGTTGACTGATTAACATGAGTTTAGCTTTAAAACATGCACTTTTGATAAAAAATAATTTTAAGAAAACCTTTTACCTCCATCTTAAGATTTCTACTAAATCACTGACCAAGAAAACACAGAAAACAATAAGAATATGGAATTGACTAACCCTAAACGACACTTGAATTTTATGGAATACCACCGTTTACAGAATGTTGATGGGTTCTTATAACCCTAGAATCGACTAATTCGACGTTTAGGAAATGACACGATCCTAAAATCAGTTTCTAATTTACAATTGATACACGTTTGTCCCCTTACTTATAATAACAATTAAATTGTTGAAACTAATTCAAAATCTCACCTGTAATTTTGTATCAAACTTGGTCACACAATTAAGCCAATAATCACTCTTCTAATTGTTGATCCAAGTTTGATTCTTTAATTCTTAAACTTGTGTGTCTTGTTTGATGCTCTTTCTTCTTGCTCATATTTATCATCGATTTTTCTTGAATTGCTTATTCTTAATACTCAAACATGACAACTTGAACTCGTTTAGGTAATTGGGTGCTAGATGACCAACTCGAACTTGTTTAGGAAGTGAAACAACATATGTTTGTGAACCCTCTGTTCATAAAAACTATTATGAACTCTTTGTTCATAAAACCCCGTAGCTACTTCTTCTTTTTACTCATTCCTATCAACCCGACATCTCTATGACTTATCGAAAATGCAAAGCAAGACTGGATCAAATGAAATCCTCTGGCCTCGATTTCTTCTAACCAATCGGTCTATTTGTTAGGCCCACAATTGATTTTGAAGAATTTGGTTTTCAGTCTGCAAATTGCTGACTCAATTTTGTTTTTTTTTTCATTTTGGTTATGAACAAAGAGTATTTGGTCCTTGATCGATGATTGAACATAATGATCTTAATATCAAAATGAACCTTCACATGGCTCTGATACCACTTTTGCCCAAAATTCCAGGAAATCATGATTCCAATTAACAAACAAGAATACAAAGATTAAGAACAAAAAGAATATGAGATTAACCCTAAATAACACTTGAATTTAACTGGACGAGATAACCATCGTTTACAGAATGACGATGGGTTATTATAATTGTAGAATTGACCGACACGTCGTTTAGAAAATGACACAATCATAAAAGCATGACGATGGGTTATTATAATTGTAGAATCTATCGACACGTTGTTTAGAAAACGACACAATCATAAAAGCAGTTTCTAATATATAGTTAACCCCCCCACCCCCCACCCCCCCCCCCCCCCCCAACTAATAATAATTACATTATTGACACTAAAATCTGGCCCGTAACTGCGAAACTTTATCACACAATTAAGACCAGCAATAGTGTCCACATCTAACCATTTAAGACATGCAAATATTCAAACTTCTTAAAGTTTAATTATTAGTCTTTAATATAAATGTTTTTAATTTTTCAAAACTTTTTATATATAGTGAAATAGTGAGAAAGTAGATGGATGGGATTTATAATGGTTGTAAGAATCCAATGCTTTAAGTGGGAATTCCATCGCTGAAAGCACACAATCGCTATGCATCATGATGAAGTGTTGAAAGGAACATGTTATGTCACCATCTCTTGTTTAAAATCATTTTCGACTGACAAAAAGTTTTAACACTTTCCACTTTTAAAATCAAATTTTAAAAGTCAAAAAGCTCAATTTCACTTCATTTTTACACCCCTTATAACATTTTCCATACAAAAAGAATAATTATTTATGAGTTGACTAGCATAAAATCAACATTCGAATTTCATATATCATGGCTTTAAGTTAATAAATATTAATAAAAAATGTAAAATTCATGCTGCTAAATATTTCATCTTTTAAGAATATACATGTTACACGGTGTATTTAACGAGCAAGAAACAATAAGTTCACAAACTCAATACACATTTGCAAAAAAATTAAAGATATTAAAAGATGGTCTTATTAAGTTGTTAATGGATGGATAGCCGATCGTTCGGTGTACTCTATGTTCTAACTACTTGCTAGAACACGTCTTTTATGTTTTAATGAAATCTCTGTCATTAAAAAAAGTATATATACTGATGAAAAACACATGTGAAAACATGTTCATTATAAAACTTATGTACAACAATCTTGTTTAACGTAGATCGTGATAAAATGAAACAAGAAGATGTAAATACTGAACAAAAAAGCTAATATCCTGATGACATGATAGATACCATAAGAGAGAACCTAATGCTTAATGAATTACATTAATTAAACATAAAATGGAAAAAAAGAGAAGCTCTGGATATGGATTTTGAAGAATACTAAGAATCTTATCTTGATTTCCTTTGTGAAAATGAAGGATAAACCATGGAGATGAAGATATTGAGAAGAACATGATGAAAGTTATCGACAAGGAGAGAAAAGTATTCGATAACATTCTAACTTGTATATGATGAACTTATATTCGAAGAAACTCAAGCAAAAACAACTAATACGAAAGATCATTCGCCTTGATATCTAACTTCATGTGTCGTATGTCATTACGCCTCTCATGAAAAAACTTACAGAGCTAATTTAGCAGGCTGACCACCTCCCAACTAGTAATCTATCACCGCTATCAACACATACACGCGGAGGTGGACAGAATGCCAAACGGACTCTGTATGTATGTCCATGAGAAACTCTCCCTCCTTTTTGATGAGAGAGATGAATCTTTGAATTTTGAGGGAGAAAAGAGAGAATGAGGGGGAGGGTGATGTTAGAGGGTTATAACATTCTAGGGAAATAGTGACTTCATAACATAAGTAAAAACCTAGGGGGGCAAAGTGTAATTTAAAGATGTTTGGACAATTATGAAAACCATTTTTTAGTCATCACTGCATGAAATTATGAAGTTTAAACTAAAATTTTACCAATATACCCTTCACAATTAATAGTTTCTACTCAGGGATAGTTGTATGTTGGATTATCAATAGTAAATGGTAGAGACACAGTTAAATTAGTGTTATTAGATAAAAAAAATAATAAAGTTATTAATGAGACAACAAATGTTGTATACAAGGATTTTATTTGTCTCAATGTTATTGTATTTCTATTATTACCTGTGCCAAGTAATTTCTTACATTGTTTATGATAATTAAATTATTTCACGAACTTTCTAACGATGTGTTCTTGTTTTCAGCAACCTTGTTGTACATGGGTACTAACCTAATACGTTAAATTATATTCGAGATTAGATATGATGGTTGCTGGTTGGGATGTCGTACGTGAATATGTGATTGTTCGGTTTACCCTTCTGGATAGTTGATATCATTTTATTGAACTGGCGTTTGATATTATAATCTATAGATTTTAAATTTTATAATCTTTAAATTTCCATCAAATATATTTTAATATATTTATTAATAGATATGACAAATGGCAAGTTGGGTAACATTTTAAGTTAGGTTTAAGACAAAAATGAGTTATTCACCTTCATAATAAGTAATGCAGTATAAGCTTATAAGAATTTTAATACAATTTAGTTCTTAAAATAAAGAAAGATTTCGTAGTTAAAAGAAGTTATAAGCTTATAAACATTTCAATACAATTTAGTTGACTCTGAGCTTGTTCGACGTAAAGCCTCTCTTCGAAAATAATAAAAAAAGTTCTTTTTCACTCGTTGGGCTGGTTATTAACAAAAATAAGTCCTAATTAACTCGTTAGAATCAGATTGTCGTGATAATATTTGATACAATGAGATTAATCGAGACAAAATGGATTAAAGTCAAATGTTGACTTTGGCAAATATGAATGTTTGATGATGTGGGGTGTGTGTGTTTATGGAGGGGTGGGGTGCAAAGAAAGTGAAGAGTGGCTTTTCATGGGAAAGGCGCATGAGCGTGCATGGTGTTGGTACGACCCTTTTTTTGTTCTTTGACTTTAGCTTATATGCAAATTCTGCAAGTAAAGCTATGTTTAACAATTGATATATCTATATATGTAAGTTGTATAAAATAGTGTATGTATTTGAATCAGTGTTGTAAATATCGTTAGACGCCAGTCGGGGGTGGATATCGACTAGCGATTAATCAGGAGTAGTCGAGATTAATCGCTTTGGAGTTTTTATATATAATTTTCAAATATATATATATATATACACACACACTAGGGGTGTGCAAGAAAGTAAGAAACCATAATAACCAAACCATAACCGAAATAACCGATGAAACCAAACCGAAATAAACCGAAACCGATAAGAAACCAACGGTTTGGTTTGATGGTTTTTAAAAAACCGATTTTTTCGGTTTGGTTTTGCCTGTAACAAAAACCTAACCGAAACCATACAAACCGAACTTGTAAATTTGGAAGTGTATTCATACACTTATAAATATAACTAGCCCTTATTAGTTACTTATTTAACTTATGTTATCTATATTTTTTTTATATATATTTAGGTTTGAAGAATAATCTTTAAATATCTTTATTTGAATTAGTAGATTAAAATTTTTTATTAGAATTTTTTGTTATTGTATTTTATAAATTGCAACTATTTTAATGTGCAGTAACTTTTAAGAATATGTAGATTATATTTAAATATCAACAAAATAATATAAGACTAAAGCTCAACGAAGGGAGGGAGATGCGGCGGGGGAAGGAAAAGGCTTTCGGATATCGAGATCTTATTTATTTTTCATCGAAAACGAAGAAGGCCAAGGATGGCCTACGGTGCGTCTTATCTGAAAGGAACACATTTTTTCGAGGTGGTATGATTGTCGGGCCCTCTCCCCGTAATTCGAGTGGGATTGTCATGGCGTAAAAGCAAATATGGTCCGGTATTCCCTTGTTCCCTGTATTGGTTATGTTTTTTATTTCTTGTCTAGCAGAAACTAATGGACCATTTTTTCTTTAATAACTTGAAGCGCAAATGATAAAACCGAAAAAAACCGAAACTGAACCGAAACCGAAGTGAAAACCGAAAACCGAAACCGAACGGTTTCAAAAACCTAGAACCGTCATATCGGTTTTTGGTTTTGGTTTTAGGCTAAAACCAAACCAAACCGGTTCATGCTCACCCCTAATATACACACACATTTTTATATTTAATTCTTATAAAAATGTTATATATATATATATATATATATATATATATATATATATATATATATATATATATATATATATATATCTTCCCGGAAATTTGAAGTTGTTTGCCGGATCTTTTAGACTTCGCCGGAAAGTCGCCGAAATCTGGAAAAAACACCGATTAGGAGCCGATTATTAGCCGACTAGGGCTGATTTATCCTGATTTCAGATCTATTCGACCGATCAGCGGTTATTGTTGTTGATTTGCAAAAACCAAAGCGGGAGCTTCCGATTAAAGATTACTCGCTGATTAATCGGTCGACTAATACGATTTTTGCTGGTTTGAGTGACAAATTTTTTGTGTATATATCTTATGTAAAATATAGTATGAATTTAACTTTTTAAATCCATGCACTACTAGAAGATTAAGTATTAGCGACTGAATATCACTAAATGTCTTAATTTGTTGGTAGATATTGATGTATAAGCAATAAAAGCACAGAAAATCCAAAAAAGAAAACAAACTAAAAAATTCTGTGAGTAATATGTCCGAAATTATTGACAGGTTACTGACAAACCGTTTAATTTATCTGGAAGAAAAAACTCTCTTCTAAAACGCTCTCTCTTGAAAAGTCATTGAAAGTTCATCGATAATATAGAGGTGCGGTTGAAATAAAAATTTAAATAGAATTTTCTCTCAAGATTTTCAAGATTTATTAGTGGAAATACATGATAGGTCACTCGTTTCCCCACCTCTTGGATTAGGTATAAGACCTATTTGAATAGACGGATCCTGATGTGTGGATGATTCTCCTATGTGCATACATTTATTTACTTTAGTTTCGTCTTAATGTGTTAATCTATAATTTTAATGTTATTTATCTATAAAATCTAGAAATATAATATAACACAAATCTATGTGAATTAATATGTAAAATTGGAAAATTTTAAATAACTAAAACACACCATATGAGCTTATTATCTAACATATGTTGTTAACATCTAAATAACTTGTTAAAACATATTTTTACTTGTTGTAGGCTAAACAATGCAACACATGACAAGACCTATTAAGGCCTAATTGATGGACTTGTCATCCATCATATGCCATTAGTATCAAATTTTTTGTTACAACTAGTTTTAGTAAACTCGTGTATTACACGGGTTGGATAAATAAAATATTAAATAGAATATAAAATTAATAAATATAAAACAATATTCTAAGATAAAATGTGATTAAATTACATATGAGTAATAACTATACTTAATAAAACAATGATAGTAACTTCTTAAACACTTTTTGTTTTTTCCTGAAAAATTAAACATTTTGTTTTAAAATAAATCGTTTTCAAAAAATGTCATCTTTTAAAAAATTTCCTTATTATAACTCTCAGTTTTAGTTATTTTTAGTTTATAAAAGTTGTACTTTGAAACACACAAATTTAAAAATATTTTGTATTTCTTAAAAAAATATGATGTTTTGAAAAAATTTCTTATGATATAAAATTTTGTCTCTCTACGAATAACATTAATAAAAGATGCCATCATTAATTTATTAAAATACTGTTTTTAATCTAAAATAATTAAATAATATTCGTGGTAATTAATGTAATTATTTAATAGGCGAGTGAACCGAAATTATTTTGGTGAGAAAAAATGTGATGATGTCATGTTTTCCCCTTAGTTACTATTTAATATAGTAGGAAAATATAATGTTTATTAGTTATATGCTAAAACAACACACTAACATAATAAAAGACCCATAATGCTCAATTAGTGAACTTATCATCTAACATACGAATTAACACATAAATGACGTTTTATAACCTAGTGTTGATTATAGGTTAAAACAAAACAATAGCACATGAAAAGACTTATTAAGGCGTAATTAATGAACCTATCTTCTAACAAATGTCATTAACTCTTAAATAACTTGATAGCTAATGTTATTTTTTTTCCTTTGACAGCAAATAGCATAGCTAACAAGGATCCAAGAACCCCAGAGTACAACAGGGAAATAACATCAAGAAAACATAACAAAGTATAGACAATAAAGCACAACAAGAAACATATATCACATTAACTTGGGTCAAAAGTAAAGTTACACAATGTAAGTGCATTCCTTTCCTACATCGTGCTCTTAACCATAGTGAGGACTCCGCAACTAGCTCTACTATGACTTTGTTTGCTGATGGATGCACCAGTTCAAGTAATACCTCATTCTCGTGCTTCTAGAGGCACCAAGTTGTTGTCATAAAGATACTTTTTTGAAGTCACGGTCTCCCTTTAGAATATAATTGATACCCATCATGTCTCGAAAAGAAAAAGAATACATCGGTTGGATGTTACACCATGAACCCACCTTTGACCACACTTGTGTTGTTAAGCCACATGAAATAGACAAGTGATCCGTCGATTCCTTAATTGCCCCACATAATTTGCATAATGTGGAGTGAAGGGGAATATTTCTACGAGCAAGAGAGTCACATGTAGGTAAACAATTGAGATTTGCTTGCCAATTGAGGATATTTACCATTTTGGAAACCCATTCATTCAAGGAATTATTGACACCACCCATAATGTTTTTACTTTGAATTAGATCTTTAACATACCTAGTGGATAATTCTTGTAAAGCCACATCCCCCTATTTCCAAGTATCTTTTGACCCATTTGGTGTAACCGATAACAGTCTCGCCATTTAATGTGCCAAGTCATCCTTTTCTTGAATTGAGAGTACCTATTTTTTCCATCTCCAAAGCCATACTAAACTGTGGTTATGCATATTAAATCATTCATTAACTAGGACATTTTTAGAATGTTCTAAGACAAATAAAGAGGGATATAAGTCTTTCAAAGGGGCATCCGCAATCCATCTATCTATTCAGAACCTTATTTCATCCCCACTCACTAGAACACCAAATAATAGTCGATTCAGATAAATGTCAATCCCTTTAAAATCTTCTTCGATCCTGAAGATGTTCTTCCAAACTCCTGGGTTAGAAATCTAACTAGAATCGGGTTCTAACTTCTTGAGGAGCTATGTATGGACCAAATAACATTCCACCAAAGGTTATGTTTTTTATTCTTGAACCGCCACCACCATTTGGAAAGCATTGCCATATTATAATTCTTCAATTGAGAGAAAAAAATATGTTAGCAAAGATTCCAATACATATTTTACTAATGTGATTCTTCCACCTATTGATAGTGTTTTGGCCTTCCAGTTCGATAGTCGAGCTTTAAAGACATCAATCGCCGGGGACCAGTTTTTTTATTAGTTTCGTGTTTGCCCCAACCTTCAGACCAAGATAAGAAAATAGGAATTTTCTGGCTTTACAGTGTAATATGGATGCCATGCATGCTATTTCATCATCCCAAAGTATTTAAGAAGGTTAACTTTGAGTCATGAAATCATAAAGAACCCTCTTAAAAACCAAACAATGTTATGCACATTCATATAGTTCCATCTCCCAATCATAATGACATCATCCGCTAAAAGAAATTGTGATATTATCGGCCCATTATTGGGCATTTGGGGCCCTTCAAATATGCATGTAGTAACCGCCTTCTTTAATATGCAAGAACAAGCTTCCATAGCAATGATGAATAAGAAAGGTGACAGCGGGTCACCTAGCTTTAATCCCCTTCGACAGTCGAATTCCACCATAGGACTACCATTAATTAACATGGAAGCACAACTAGATCTCAATATTGCTTGAATTCACGATCACCATAAGAGTAGGAACTTTATTTGCAATAAATTACGATCCAAAAAATTCCAATCTAACGAGTCAAAAGCTTTGGCAATATCTAGTTTTAGAATCGTACCTTGGCGTTTAGATTTTTTGAGCCATGCGATAGCCTCATTTACAATTAGCAGCCCTTCCAAAATAGATATTTTAGCAACATAAGCGCTTTGCTATTCAGAGATCATATTACCATTGACTATTTTCAGCTGATTCAGCAAAACTTTTGATAATACCTTATTAAGTACCCCAATTAAACTAATTGTCCTGTAATCATTTGGAGTAAGTGGGTCATTTGATTTTGGCGACGACAGTGCAACCGTAACTTATCATAGTTATCTCATGTAATTTTGTCATGAGGCTAAAGAAGTCATCTTCAAGCATACTCTTGTATCAACAAATGAAGCTGAAATTGAACCCATCTAGGCTAGGGCCTTGGTTAATTCACACTCCCAGACAGTTGATTTTCACTTCATTTAGTGTGAATGTAGAGATTAGTCCACACGCTTGATCAACAGAAAGGGTATGGATCCAAGGTATTGAGAGTTCAGGCTTATCAGAAGACATATTAATTTTTTTTGTTAAGAATTCTATCGTATGATGTTTAGTTTTCATTGGATTCGTCACAAATGTCCCTTTATCATCATACCATGTATTTTGTTACTGGAGATATTTGAGTTAACAATCCCATATAAAATCTTGAGTTTTGAATTATGACAACTTTCTTTCTGCTTTGAATCTTTTTTAACTCATCAAGAACCTTGAGTCTCATTTCTAGACCCGGCAATTTGGACCAAAGTGGGTACATTTGGGTAGTAATAATGAAGTAATGGGTTAGATTGGGTTAAGTTATATTTTTAAGAGGGTCGAGTTGGGTAACTCTAAAACTAGGAAAAGTTATAAACGGGTCAAGATGGGTCATAAAAAAACAAGGAACGGGTTAGGATGGGTTGATTAGATTTTCTCATAACCCATCTTTCTCACCTCATCTTTTCTCCAAAATCTGCACATAGTCTCACATCTACATGATAACGATAAACATGTTGGATTCATGAACGGTCAAGATCGGTTTACGGGTCATATGAGATGAACGGGTCGGCGACCGGGCATCATAAGCTGGAGCTGTATGATGGGGTAAAAGACCAAAATATAACTGCACAACCCACGTCTACCATCACCATGCAATTTATTTATTTTTTACTTTTATTTTATAACTATTTGCTTAAAGTTTAATTTTAAATGTGTTTGTCTAGTTGTACCTTAAGGTAGGCTATTCACGAGCTGAGCCGAACCGAACAGACCTTTGCTCATGCTTAGCTCGTTTTCAAACCGAATCAAGCCGAGCGGCTCGTTTACAACTGAACTGAAAATCGAACGAGCATTTTTCGAGTGGTAAAATTTCGAACGAGCGGCGAACAATTTATACAACCCAACTATTTTGTGTGTCATACGATTATACAACATCGAATAAGGTTTAATGACTTAAAAACCAGCCATATTTCATTGCATAATATTCTTATGGATGACAATACATTGTGGTTGACGATGAAATTAAGGTTGTATCTGATAAGGCTAAGAACATATTGCAGATAACGATGACGGTGATTGTGGGAGATGATCGAAAAAATATCTCTTAACGGCTTAGGATTTCACTTTTCTGTTTAATGTAGAATTTATTATTAGGTTGATTGATCAATTATGCATAAATATAATAATATATTTGTATAAAATGGGTCAAATCTACTAGAGTGTTACGTGTAAACTATATGTACATATTAATTCGATCCGAACCGAACCGAACCGAGCGGACCTTTGCTCGTGCTTGGCTCGGTTACAAACCGATCTGAGCCGATCGGCTCGTTTACAACCGAGCAAATATTCGAACAAATATTTTTCGAGCAAAAATTCGAACGAGCATTTTTCGAGCAAATTTCGAACGAATGTCGAGCGGTTTGAACAACTCTACCTTAAGGTATTAGAGTAATACTTAGTTATATTGCCTTGGGATTGATCTATGTATGGAATTGTTAATCAATGTGGTTTTTTTAGTCTAAACCTATTTTGACCCGACCCATCCTGACCTAAACTCATCCTGACCCGAATCCATTCTAACCCATTTTTAATTAGTATATTCTGATCCAAACCCATCCTAACCCGAATTCATTCTGACCTGGTACCCGACCCAACCCGACCCGCCTATCTTGCCAGGTATACTCATTTCCATTAGTGGATATCAACCAAAGTATGTATTGTAATTGAGTCTTCAAGCTAGCTAATGTTGCAATTTCTTTTTGTCTCGCCCCTTGAAGCCATGTCTTTATACTTGACTTTAACCATTTCAATTTAACTGCCAGCCTCTTATCAGCTAGACCCTCAAAGACGAAACTGATGCATAGTCGGTGGATAAAGTCATCGAATTCTAGAATCTGAAAACATGAGTTGAAAAAACAAAATGGTGGAGGTCCAAAATCTATTGCAATAGTTTCCAATAAAAGAGGAGTGTGATTCGACCACCCCTCTCTAAGGGGGGGCTGTTAGTTTAGCGTCCGACCATCTACTAAGAAACTCATCGCACACAAGTACCCGGTCTATTTTACTTAGCGCGCCACCTTAACCTGATATACAAGTCAAACTATGCCCCCCATTATGTATTCAAACAATCCTGCTCGAATGAAGTCATTAAAACCGCCTGCTGAATTTGCACAAAATTTCATATTCATCCTATCCGAAGGATACCTAATAACATTGAAATCCTCAAGTAGTAAAATAAACCTGGTGTACCAAAGATGTATCGTGAAATCTATGAAGGAAATCGATACATGGGTTCTGGGAAGCATACCACGAATAATAAGGAAGCATCTGGCTATTATGACATTTTATTTAATCAGAGTGGATGGATCCCAGATGGATACCAAACCACCAGACTTGCCAACAAAATTAACAACCTCTATTTCGTATCTTGCTCTCCCTCTCCCTAAAAAGTGTGGCATTTAATTTTTTAGGAATCTGTTAACTGAGTTTCTAGAAGTGCAATAAAATGAAATCCATGTTTCGCGTTTGATCGTTTGACCCATTGAGCTTTGCTCGAGTCACTCGCTCCTCTTAAGTTAATTGAGATGCAATTCATTGGCGTCTATCATTCTCCCCAACTTCTCTAATCAGCTCATTAATTTGCTTTTCAAACCCCTTCAGATTGATGTTAACATAGGAATTAATGTGACAAGTGTTACTATCTTCATTGCCATCCTTCTCATTTTTGCAGGAAGAGTTTTGTGGTACTAATGATTCCCCAGGATGAAATTTGTGATACTAATGTTACTTGTTATAGGCTAAAAACAACACACTAACAGATGATAAGAGCCACTAAGGTCCAATTAATTATTTTATCATCCAACATTAACACCTAAATAAATTGTTATTACCTATTATTACTTTTTATAGGCTAAGATAACACCACGGGTACAAACGAGCCAAACCGAGTGGAAGCTCGTTTAGGCTCGAGCTCGACTCATTTTGCTTTAAGAGTAGCGTTTCGAGCTTTAATTCTAAAGCTCAAGCTCGGCTCCGACTCAGCTTGTTTATTATTTAATTATTAATTATTAATATATATATATATATATATATATATATATATATATATATATATTTATAATTATATATTTTGTAAAAACATTATGCATATTATTTAATTGTTTTTATCTTAATTTTATATATAATAATAACTTTTTATATAAATATATTTAATAATTGAAACAAATTATATTATTTAATTATTAACTATTTATATAAATATATTTAATTATAACTTTAATTCCCTGGATGTTTACTATTGCCGCTTTCTTGTAGTTGAGTTATAAAGTATCATTTGAATAGTTGAATTTTCTTACTTTAATAAAAGAGTGATTAGAGAGATACGTAGTAGAACCACATTCATGATCATCAAAATAGTGTATTCTCTCTCTATTAAATAGTTATATTAATTACTAATAATAATATTTAATTTTTTAGATTAAAAATATTTTTATAATAACTTAAGAAAGAAATATATTTATTAATGTTATTTTTAAAAAACAAAATTTAAAATGTAACTATTTTTTCTAAAATATCAAACTCTTTTAAAATTATGAAATATTTTAAATTTGATGTTTTTAAAAACTTAATATTTTATAAACCAAATATAACTAAAAGAGTTATAATCAGGAAAACTTTAAAATGATATTTTTTAAAATGGTTTGTTTTGAAACAAAATATTTAATAGATTCGAACTTGTTTTATTTCTTGATTGATTCATTCATAGAATAGAACGTAACATCTGTATTTGCTTTATTTTGAAAAAAAATAAAAAAAAAGTTTAAAAGCAAAATTTAAAAAAATATTATCATTGTTTTAGTACTTATAGTCCTTATATGTAATTTCTGTCATATTTCATCTTAAAATATTATTTTATAATTAATAATTTTATTATATTTAATAGTTTTTTTATTAAACTTGTGTAATACATGAATTTATTAAAGATAATTGAATATAATTAAGAATTTTGTGTTGTAACTCACAACTATTTCCTTTCAAACAACAATATCCTTTTTTGCCCTCAAACCCACTCTTAACTAAATTCAAACTTAAGTAGTCTTGAAAAAATCTTACTCTTCAAAAAATCTTACTCTTATCAGTATACAACTAATTTAAATGACTACTAATACTAATAAATTTGTACTTTGTACCAAAATTATTGCCCCGAATTTCCCAACTGTTGTGCGAAATCCAAATGTACAAAAATCAAAGCGAAGAGCACAAGTTTCTTTCCACGCTAAAATTCATGTTTTAGTGGTTGTTCATAGTGCATGACAAGCTGCAAAAAGGAAATTATGGTAAAACGGGCTTTTTTCTTGTCTCCCACTTTCTATTGTCAACTACACATGTTTGGTTAAAAATTCAATTCTTTTTCAACTATTTTGTCATCTTCATGTTTTATATTATTGGTAAATTGTATGTGCACGTTAAACAGCTATATTTGTTTCATTTTTAATTTTAACAAATTACTATTTTTGTAAAAATTATAGACCCATTGCGGTTTTTTATAAATAATTTGCATAATATAAATTGTACTAAGGATTTTATCATGCCTTTCATAATTTTGATGGATGTCAACCATGATTGTCTTTTTTTAAAGATTATAAATGATTACAAAGTTAAATATAATTAAAACTTATATTATTATAAAAAAATTGACACTCCTATTTCACTTTTTATTTATAAATTCTAATTCACTTACAAAATATTTAATAACCAAATAACAATGAAAATGTAACAATGCTGCACACCATGTCAATATAACTCGACTAAAGTAGATAATATAACACAAAAAGTATGTCAGGCTTCCGTCTCTATGCCACTTCTTTTCTTTGATGATTTAATCTTTTGGTGTTAAACCTAAAAAAATTATGTAAATCTAGAAAATAGATCATATGACCAAATTTGTGTGGCACTTCTGTTACATGTGTTAAAATTTTTATCACCATCTCTTTTGGTGTTAGATGTAAATATACGATAATTACACTTATGGTTGGTTTTGATACAATAAGTGTTTGTTCATCAATGTATTAGCACTTGGTGAAAAAATATTAAGTTCGTAAGTTAAACATGTGTATCAAATGTGTAACTTTTATATCAAATCAACTTTTGTTGTTAGCATATATAGAAACTATGTTAGTATCCCTCGTGTTATACTAGTTGAATAGATAAAATATTAAATAGTTAGTAACGAAAGTTTATTAACTATAAAACAATATTTTATGATAAGTTATTATTGAAATTATGTATGTATTAGGATTTTAAATAATTAGATGTTGATATCAGTTTTTAAACTTTGCTTTTAACACATGTTTTGAAATATATCATATTTTAAAAAAGTTTGATGTAAAAATTCTTTATTTTTTATAAGAATTTATGAATTTACAAATTGTATTAATGTGATTGGTAGTTAATGTAATTATTAATTAGAAGAGAGTAGAGGAAATTTAATTTAAGAGGTGTAGATTTCACCGTATGTCCCCCAAAAACTTTTTTATTAAGATACAAAGATATAGCTCTTAGCAAGGACAATAATGTGTTTATTAGCATAAAAAGTTTTATATTTATATTTAGTATTTTATCTGGAAGTTAAACACTCAAGCAACTAATTCAGGCTGATATGGAAAAAACCATCCAACAAAGCATCTAACCACAAACATTGTTTAGACTCCAAAGTCCAAACTCTATACATCAATCTTCTCTAACAAAGAAGAACAAGCTTCCAATATCAGTATACCCGACAAGCATTTGAGAGAGACAAATCCCGAGCCCCAAATCTAATATGAAATTACACAATATAAGTCGTAACAGTATTCGTTCAAGAAATAGTAATTAATAAATTCCATTCATTGAGGGGCCCACTGATGGTAAGATGCCCTCCATATAAGAAGTTGAGAGTTCAAATCCTATAACATGCATGTATAGATGGTTAATAGGAGTACATTAAGAGCTGTTCTAAATAAAATAAGATAAAATCGTTCCCACCAACGATTTGGGATTGTACAGGTAGAAAAATAATGATATCAGCTTGAAGAAATGATTAAATCTTCAAAATTCATCTGGGATGTTTGTCACTCGCAATACAACAAACATCTAACCCAAAAATGGTCAAACTCAGTAATTGCAACTGTGCAGCCCAGGCCATTGGGCAGAAATGCGTAAACATATTCATCTTCAGGTTGTACTCACTTTGTTTTCTGGGAGCGTGAAGTGACTAGACGTTTAAAAACAGGAGAATACGTGTGTCTGAGAATGATGGTGATCGTCACATAGATATTAGCAGCAAAGAACACTAAACTTGCTGCCCAAAGTTGTAAGAAGACTTGTTTGCCTTTAAATTCAAGCATATACCCCCAAAACAGCCAATGAGTTTGAGCTCCTATCCACAGCAAAATGCAGAAAATACCTTCCCATTTCAGCTTCATTTTGGTCCAGGGTAGAATTAGTGGCAACAGACAAAAAAACCACACAAAGTACTGAGCTGTTATCACCTGTAAAATGAGGCATATTTTTATGTCATCAGATGAAAATATTTACAAGGTATAGGAGTGTTTGGTCACAATAACCAGTTTTAAAAAGCAAACCCAAACACCCCTTATGTATAATAGCTGCAATAAAGCTCCTGGTACAACGAACCTTGTTGAATGCTACAAATGCCACCGTCTGAACAAAGAAACAAAAAGGGAAATCTTGTGCAAAACGGAAAACTAGAACAATCTGCACTATTAACTGAGGTAGAAATGAGACGAGTTTTTCCAACACTGAGAATTCATGTTCGTAATTGAGATAAATGTGATAAAAGTAGATGGAAAAATTATGTCTTGGATCTGTGCGTGTTAAGTGGTACAACAGGGCCTCGTGCAAGAACTCCCATTCGTATAAATAGAAGAATATTCCAGTGAATAAGAAGAATACGGTTGCTGATATTAGTCCAAACAAGATTCTTGATCTCGTAAATATGCTCTGAAAGAGAACCCATAATTGGTTCAGATCGAAAAAATTGGTGGGGCCCGAACTTCCATTTGATTTTTGTTGTCTTGAATTCCAATCTGTGATGGAAGGTTTTTTACCAAGTTGGAAATGGTTTGGATCAAGAACTAGAACGATAGGGAGGGCGTAAATTATAGGGTAGATTCTCATATGAACAACAAGCCCGTACCAAACGGCCCCTTGTAAAAGATTACCTGCAAACCAGGATATATTGAACATGATTACACAAAGTCAGAAACCAAATTAAGAAATAGTTCTATGAGCAGTCACTCGAAATCTAACATGGACTAAATGTAAACTAATAAATTATGTACCGACTGTATAGGTGGTATGAATGGGTTTTGGCAGTTGGTTGACCCGCCCACACTTCTCTTTTTTGTCTTTTAGTTTTATAAAAGATATTAATTTGAATTAAAAAAACCAATAACTTAATTAACAATATAAACTTTTTAAACTAAACAGTTTAGAAGGTTGTAAGCAATCAGGTACACTTTGAACAGCTTCTAAACAGTGAGACATGTGTTTATTTTATACTTGTAGCTTTACCAATTTAACATGTTAGAAATAATATACAACTCAAACTAACACATTTCCATTGTAGTGGGCAGAAACTGTCCCTCTAACCAACTGCTTACCATATTTCCAAGGCTATATATAAAATCAAAAGGTGAATGGAAAAATAAGCAAAAGTTTTTAAGGGAATTAGACTGCACCTCTCATAAGACAAATAATAATCCACAAAATGATGGCACAAATAATGGGCTCACAGTTGCCTCGTGTTCCAATGGTGAAGGTAAATGGATTGAAAAGCCATACAATTACAGAGTATATGCTTAGATTCTCAGGCACTCCACGAAGCTTCAGAATTGTACGGATAAAGTACCCCACAAGTAAGTCTGCATTTTGAAGATAATATTAAGCTTGGGACAGAAAATAAAATGATGTCAGATATTTTAAGCACCTAGTTAAATTTTGCATGACTTTTGCCTCCTTCAACTCATTCTCTTTACTTTTATTTATGTTTTTGAATTTAAGGCTTTCCTTGCAACAAACGTGAAGGGATTGGACTATCTCTATAAATCAAAATCAGCATCACATGTTTTTATTGGAAGCATAGTAGCTATATCAAATTGAAATAATTCAATTAAAGTGATGTAAGTATGATAGGATGTGCAGGTAGGTTATCACTATTTATTGGAATTATTGTAACTATATCAAACTGACATAATTTAATCAAAGTGATGATAATACCCTTCATTCCCAGTCCTTTACTTATACTATGAAACATCAAACAATATATTGTAACTGTAAGGTCAATTTTGGGTGATAAGCAAGTAGTCAAACGCTTCCATGAGACTTTAAGGTGGCAATTTCCACTCGTCGTTTACTTAGGAATGTGTCGATTTGGGACTTTGGGTTGTGTTTTATCTCAAACCAGTCAAATGGGTTAAATGGGATGAAATGATAAATGTTGCCTAAAGTCTAGTTTTAATGCATACGACCTCATTAATCATCTTATTCAAAGATTCAGATTATTAGTGCAATAATATAGTATTTGTAATCATAATTAGCACATTAAATATTTACTACCTCTAATGGGAGGGTCAACCTAAACTAACATAGCCCATAGATAAAGATTCATTTCAACCCAAAACCATTTTGACATGTTGCTCAACCCACTCATCTTGCTACCTCTAAAGGAATAGTAATTATGCAATTTAAATGGGTCAAATATTTGCTATTTCTCATAAAAACAAGTATCTTCTCTGAAATAAATTATTTACCTGAAACAGAGAAGAGAAACTTTCCCCATGATCTATGAATAAACGAATTTGGTGTGAGAATAAATGCAATCAAAGGAGAGTAACGGTATGTGGATCTTTTGTAAGGAGATTTTCCAGCAACTACTAAAGCAGCAGCATCAGAGAACACAAGATAATCAACATCTGTATACCTAACCTCCATATGAGTATCCTGCCATTCTCCATACACAATTAAGAAGACCCGTAACAAGGCAGAGAAAATGATCAGGGACCGAAAATTCAACACTCCCATTGATCTCAGCTGCCAAGAAACAATATATACAATTAGCAATTACATTGTACTAGATAATAAATCCTCTAACTGATAACAGTTTGCCAATTCAAGCAAATTCACTGTTGGTTCGACAGATTGACCGTAATACTACTATAACATTCCAAACAAGAGATACAATATGACTTCAAGCCATCAAAAACAGTTACTATCCAGCTTCAAAATTCTTGTGGATTCTAAACTTTCTATAAAAGAAATGAAAACTTCACTGGACTTATTAACAAACCCAAGAAAATGAAAATATTGGTGATGAACTAGTAACAATAGTGATCAATTTTCTAGTTAGAAGTTTCTAGGTCTTATGTATTCACACTTTGCATCAACTTCACATAGGCATTGTATCAAACACATAGCATGCACCTGCAAACTGTCCATTAGTTAAATCATTGCAAAATGAACTAATCAACAGTGGATAACCAATACAGTTATAGAGCCTAAAATATACTCAATTTGGTAAACAACAATGAGTTTATCTTCGATTTGCTAAACAACAAACTCATTATCAATGAAGAGCCAAATAGTCAATACTAAACAAGTATGAAGTAAACCCTAGAGTAATGAACACTCGAGACAAGAAACGAAACAGAAATCAAAGAATGAAACAAGTGAAGAGAGATTCGATCTACAAAAGGATTTGATGTTTGGAAGACTCACGAGTCACGAGTGGATTGAATCAGATGAATAGATGTTTTTATGCTTTTGATCTGTCGTAGGTGGAATCTCAACAAGTTGTTTTTAGGGATTTTGATGAATCCGTGGATCATTTGTTTGTTTCATGTTCATGTTCCGTTGCTATGTCGTCTGGACCCTGGTCAAAGGTGAGATCAAAATGAATCAATAAACCAGAAAAAAAAACATACCTAAGAGAACTCACAGTCCACACAGCAGGTTTTGTATTTTAGTCACTGTCTTTAAAATTTAGAGGAAACCGTAAAACTTGTAAGTTTCATTTTTGGATCAAGTTCATATTAGACGTAATGGATATTTTGAGGACGTCAAACATAATGATATGAACACAAGTAGGGGTTTTAGATATTATTACAAGACAGTTAGAGGAGGTGCCAAACCCTTAACGAGTATCAATACACAACTTTGTTTACATCATTGTATCAATATGAGCGTCAATTACTAGTTAAACACCATATTTAATCTAAACAGCTTTAATGAAATGGTTTTTATCTACGTGTAAGTTAAATCATATTGTAACTAAACAACTAGTATACTAAGTATATAATTCTCAACCCTAAATTTTATGGGATATGTACAGTAGAACCATAAATTTACGATGTCACTATCAATATTGCAACCCTCTGGCAATTCACCTCTCTCCAATTTCATGTTGGAAATTTAGTGACAAATGGGTTTTTTACTGGTGAAAAAGTGGGTTTTCACTAATTTTGAACATTAATATATATTAGTATAATTTAGTGGGTTTGTATCCTATGACGTGAGATGATCTCAACGAATCAAACCGTGTTCAAAATGTGGCTAAGATAAATGACATATAAATACTTAAATTTGATTGAATAAGTAAAAAATGGGTGGTTTTGTCTCACATTGTGAAGTGACAAAACAAACATTCAAGTGGTGGAGTGTATGAAGGGTTCTTGTCTCACATTGAAAGACTAATGAGACAACCCCCCCCCCCCCCCCCCCCCCCGGACACCTATTCATATTTGTAATCCGGATCCATTTTTACTTTTCTATTTTGTTTATTGTTTATGCAATAAAACATTTAGAATTCTATGTTATTTTATTTGTTTTATCATACATACTATTATACATGCTAATTTACAGTCTTATACATGTACACGAGTTTCTATAATAGCTACAATCATTAATATGACTAATCTTTGTTTTATAACTTTACTTGTGCCATTATTGTGACAAAGTATGTCTTAGTATTTACATGAACAATATTGATATGACTCTGTGATGGTGATTAGAAGCCTAAGTTAGTAATATCATAAAGTTTTTATGTATCATAAACTTTTAAAGTTCATTTTATTATTAAAATTCTAAAATTCTTATATAAATACAAATGTGCTATTTTTGTGTACATGTATAATAAAACTGAACTTTTATGGACTCTCCTCATTAGTCTTATATAAATTTTTAGTCATAATATTCGTATAAAAAATTATAATTATGATACTTTTATAAAAAAATACTAACTATTTTAAAGTTTATATAATCATCCAAAAATCCATAATTTTACAACTTTAATACAATCTTTTTACAAACATCTTATCATTTTTATAAAATGTGAAAAACCAATACCCACTCTCATTTGACTCATTACAACTTACTTATAAGTTATAACCCACAACCTTATTTGTGATCATGAAACTTCCCCATACATAATCGTCATTTCCAAACCTATATATACTAACATTTGTATCATCATTCTCTTACACCAATCATTCTTCTCAACTTACAAGAGAATTCTTCTTCATCCTCTATAAAATCACAAGAAACTTTCAACCCCAACCCTCCATTAAAGTCGAAGTTTCAAGTCTGTTCTTCGTTCTTAAGGTAGCAACCATATTTTTAATTTTACTGATGATATTATTCTTACGATTTCTAAATAATTCTAAGCAATTTTGTAATCAATCTCCTCATGTTTTTCATTCATTTATAACCATCTATTATCATATATACGTACAACATAAATTATTATACGCGCTTATTATTTTAAACCCTAAAAGGTGCCATAAGTGCTACCTTTGATTTTGGATAGAATCTATTATAACTTCAAACGACCATAACTTGGTCATAATAAATCAAAAATTAATAAACTCATACTCCACGAACAAGTTTATCGAGTTATCTATGCAACGATAGTTAACACGACTTCTAATTCAATCGGACGACTCCACAACAAACTCTACAAAGTAAGTGCGTAGATTTGCACCTTTTGCTTTGCACTACTATTTTGATTAGCTTCTGAGCAGAATTTGAAACATCCTAAAATAGTAAACTAGAGAGTTTTAGAATTTTTACTTAAGATTTTATATTTTTAAAAATCATATGAAACTATAACAATGAACTTGTTAAAATCTGTTTTCATCTTGGAACAACCTTTATTTTTCTTTTATTTAGATTCTTTTATCACTATAGTCGATACTCTTAACCATGACCTTAAACATAAGTTCTAATACGTATAAGCATACTAATTTAAGGCCTCACCATATCTATTAATCAAGTCATAAGTTCAACTCATACTCAAGCACTTAATTCGAATATTCATAGTCATTTTTCCTATTATATCTTTGGAACGTGGCATGTATAAGTATTCAATTTAAATCTATCTTGCAAATCATAAGATCCAATTAAGTCTTTGTGTATTCTATACTTTTATGATTAACTTGTTAGATTAATCTTTTATGTGGTGGTTAATTATGCTTACTTACTTGCTAGCATGTGATCATTAACTTTCTAAAGCCTAAGGTAACGATGATAACGCTATTGGTTTGACACTCGCAGTAACGAGCCATTGTATACAACATTTGGTATCAAAACCGATATTCTTAGTCTAACTAGTTGGTTAGGGACACTTGTTAACGGAGGTTTAATCAATGCATTTGATTTAGTCATACTTGTTTGAATTCAAATTTTGACTCTTGAATCGTGTTTTAAATCTAGTATATGTAATAAAACATATGTTTAGTCACCAACTTGATAGTTGATCTTTATTTTATATATGTCGCATGGAATACTACTTTAGACACCTACAAGTCTATGACACTTAAGATGCTTGTGGACTTAGTTAATAAATTAAACTTTATTTTATGTTATGTTTGTTTGAACTATTTAAATTTTTTTTGTAATACTTATGTAATTGGGTTGATTAAATAAATTATCAGTTTAATAGTGTCACGTGTTATGGACAATCTACATGCCCCGACACATTCTGCGGTCGTTGGGTTGTGACCAGTGTTGTAAAACTCAGCCTCGGTGAGTACTCGGAACACGGAAGTGTGTCGAGGCGCTTTTCTCCAACTCAGCCAACCTTACTCGGAATTGGTCCAACTCGCCCCTACTCGGCCTAACTCGGGACAACTCAGTTTTTTGTTGTTTTTTCACCAACTTTTGGTATTTTTCACTGATTCTTGTTGTATTTTTGTTTGAAAGATAAGTATTAAATGATTACTATGTGTATTATACAAAAAATAAATATCATATTTTTAAATATTATAATATTTGAACATATGCTTTTGATATATATTGATTTTCACGTATTATGTTATAAATATTTATAAACTTATTATATTTAACATATATATAATTTCTCAAATATTAATTTCTTTATAATTTACCATGTCCGAGTACTCCCTGCCTAAACCAAATACTCACAACTTTTCAGTCAACCGACTTGACAGCGGCTAGCGACTTTTGCAACCATGGGTGTGACAACTAATAAATCTTGAATGATTTATAAGTGAGAGTTTTAATAGAATATGTTCCTACATGGTTTGGGACACCAGTGGCTGCTTCACACCCAACACTAACCTGGGCCTGTGATCGAGTGCGAGATGATAGACGCAATGTGTTTGATGGTGCTTTTTGTACTTCGCACCTTCACAATTAATTTTGTAATAGCTTATGTAGTAAATGACCAATAATTATAAGATTAACTAATGAGGAAACCTTTGGTATAACTTTCTTGAAACTGTTACATGCTTATGCAATTTTTATATATAAGAATAGGTTCCTTGTTAAAGTTAAGAGATTTTTGTTGTAATTCACAAAACTACACTACTCAAAACCATAAGCAGTATACTCGTACTTCCACCTTTTAGATCATCATCTTATTTTTTTATTTATCCATCTTTTCATTACACTTCTTATCCAATGTGATGTCGGTTGCGAGGACATCTCCGGCAGTACAAACATATTGTTTCGGTTGTTGTGTCCTGAGAGACTAGCGTGTTCTTCTAAGAAGAGGTGTGAATCTCTTTTAAGGGACTTTTATTGAACAGAAATCTTTAACCATCTCAACCTTTTGGTTCGTTGATCGTGCAGTCATAAGTAAAGTTGTGAAGAATCTCTATGGTTTTAAAATTCAACTGAACAAAGCTTCCTTCTAGTTCTTTTAGAAGACTACGGTTTGAATTGGTTTCAATGTATATAACTTATAATATTACTTGCATTTAGATCGTATATGATATTACACTTTACTTTCACGCCAATAACGTGATTGTCGTTATTATTATCCTATATATTCTTAACAAAAGTGAACACATTGCTTAATTTCCAAACCCTACATTCTTAAATTTATTTGTTCAAGTTTCATTTTTGCTATGTTTTGATCGTTGACTAGTTATCGATTGGGTTGATGTTGGTATAATTCTCAAATGGGTTATTCTGATTATTTATGTGGGATAATGTTATGTCAGTTGTTAAACCTTTTTATTATGAAATGTTATCTCATTGTAGGTGAAGGCAGGCCGGTTATTACTTGAATTAGAGTTGCTGCATGTGCAGCTGGTGGTTTGGGTCACTAGGCAATTGGTATTGGTGAAGATAATTAGATAACCCATGTTGCAAGCACAAAGGAACGGTATTTGTTATTTTGTTAATTACTTTTTTGTTTTGGTGTGTTTAGTATGATTTTGATGATATCGTATTCTAATTTCTAATGTAGGGTGATCAAAGAACCCAAACAAAATATGACCATATTTAAAAAGTATTATTATTTATTTTTTATCGACTCTTCTTAACTTGAACCAAAACAACCATTATTTAGATCGACCTGTTCTCACTTGAGCTTCTTCTGTGAAAAATAAAACTTGTTAGAATTAATTTATACGATAAAAATAATAAGATAGTACAGTTTGTAGTTAATATAGTAATTGAAAGAAAAAGAAAAATAACAAAAAGAATATAAAGATAAATATAAGAAATAAGATGTGAGAGGTTTTTAGAAAATAATATTTTTTTATGGAATGATGATGTTTAGTTAAAGTATAAGGATATAAATAAAGAAGGAGATTTGAATGAAAATAAAAGTAAGTAAAAATAAATGAAAAATATTTGTGTTGCATACATTTTTGGCTAGTGAAGTGGAAGAAACACTTTTCTTAGTAATCTTCATTCTTGATTGTTCTCCCAAGTCAAAAAGGAAGCGGTAGTGAAATTTTTAATGATATATTCATTTAACATTTTATTCTTCCAACTTAGTTTAATTAAAAGATTAACGTGATATAATAGTGAAATTATAACTTTCTTTTCTTTTCATTAAACACATAAAAATTTTCTTTTCTTTTTCTTTGAACTCTATAACATAAATTAAAATCATATATTTTTTTCCTTCACTTCTTTTCTCTTTTAAATTTATTTTTTATTTTTTTATTATATAGCAAACTCGAGAACACAACATAAAAGTTGAGGTGGGCAATATTGTGAGAAGGTCATGGCGGTGAAAAAGTTTCATGTCATGTTTGGATTCACATTTCTTAAATGATTTTTTAGTTCACGTTAGATTGGACTTGTCGATCTGCAAACAAACCCCGTTTAGCAATCCTAAATATAACACTAGCCCCACTTAACCCATAAATATGAAATTTAAATAGGATATAAATAATAAAAATCTGTCTAATATACAACATTAGAAAAAATAAAGTAAATGTTAATATGATAATCTCATGTGAACTTATACAACAGGTTTTCGAAGCTAAAACCAAACTTTTTATTATAGTTTAGAATTTTCGAAGCCATCTGACCAAAATATAAAGAAAACATAATCGTGAAAGCAAATTGATGAATGTTTTAGATGATTTTATAGTTTTAAATCAAACTATAAACACTTATATAATGCATTTCAACAGAAGAGCAAGGCTGATAAAAAATTATTTTTCTACTCTACTTTGATCACTAATAACTAAAACTAAGGATGTTCAGGTCTAATTTTGATGAATTTTAGGTCAAATCCTGAGCCAAACCATTTGTAAAGGTTTTTATTGTCAAAATATGAAACAAACCATTTGAATGTAAACCCAGGTCAAATTGAACCCTTACTAACGGTTTAATTTCACGGTCTAGATTGAGCGGTTATGCAATTTGTTCAAATTCGAACAGGAAAGATATAAAAATAATAAAATTTGGTTTCATGATTTCATCGGTTTCTTTTCTAGGAGTTCTTTAAATACATACTTGAATTAGTTAGTTATATGTTGATATAAAATAATACTAATCGTATGGTTTCTTTTAGTTTTATACAAGCGGGTTATTGATATAAACTATAAATCAAACCCTTGATATGTGTTGAAATATTTAAACAATATCCAATAATATGTATAAAATTGCAGCTTAAGTAAACGCATCTTCAACCACAAATCAAATGGGTCACCTGATTTCACCTCCTCATCTGCCATTAACACCAAACATCCCTCTTCTTCACCATTCTTCTTCTTCATTCCACAATCTCCTTTTACATTCATTACCCATCACACACACTTCTTCAATTTACTCACTACCAATAAGATCGTCATTATACTACCACAAACCCTCGAACTATGGAGCTGAGAAGAACACCAGATTACGTAGAACTGGGGTTTCTTTCTTTCAGTTGTTTTCCACTAAAACCCAAGACTGTGAGAGCCTTAAGCAGGAGCTGCTCGAGACCATAGCCCCACTCGATCGAGGTGCCGATGCTACTTCTGAACAACAGGAGCTCGTTGATCAGGTTTGGGTTTAATTTGGATTTTCGCTAATGTTATTTAAAGTGGAATTTGAATTTTGGAAGTGGGGTTTAAGAGGAGAAAATAGCTGAATCAAATTGGGGAATTGAAAGGGGTAATCATCCTCATGGTTTTTACTTTTTATATTACTGATGGGTTTAAACTTGATCTTCAAATGGGTCTTATAGTTGTAGCCTTTTATATGATCAAGCATGCTTTATGTCATAAAAATACCATATTTTGATTAATCAAATGCCAACACAAGCCCACCCTTTGATGGCAAATATATGATCAAGAGATCACTCGGGTTCAAAGCTGGTTAGAAGTACTTTTTGGGGCTCCAAAATGAAGCATTGTCGTTCAAATAAAACACATGAAATTTTCGGTGTAGTAACATATACACTTAAAATTCTAATCTTTAAGTCTGATCTTGTTTGTGGGTCCCGTTTAAGATAGACGGAGATGGGACCCACAACATCAAGATGAGAAAGGAGGAGATGAAGTAAACTTCAGGAAATATTTGTGATATCCTTGATGATGGTTGAAGTTGCTGATGTTCAGATTGCACGTAAACTTGAAGCAGCGAATAAGGTAAAGGAGCCACTTAAATCCGATTTGCTGAATGGAAAATGGGAGCTTCTATACACAACATCTCAATCAATCCTGCAGACGAAGGTGACTTATAATTGAGACTTTTATTGGTGAATAGATTGACTAATTGTGTCTAATATTTGCATGATTTTGTTACTTTTGGAGTTTATCCAAAACCGAATTCTTTTTAACTTGGCAAGTTTTCAAGCTAGAAGAACCTATTTGCACATCTTTCAGCATTTCATGGTCTTTTTTCAAGCTAAATACTTTGGATGAGTGATCAAATGCTTTTACCAAATGAGTTTATTTATCGTGCTTATTGTCTTTTGTAGAGACCTAAAATTTTACGAGCAAATGGAAAGATTTACCAGGCAATCAATGTGGACACTCTTAGAGCTCAAAATATGGAAACTTGGCCGTTCTTTAACCAGGTATTTCCTCAAAAGTTAGCAATGTTTAATATAACATAACATCATCTACTGTAATTTTCTTTTAATCTTGACAAGAAAGGAAGAATCTTGTTGACTAATTTCCATATGGATATCCCATATGAGTGCATTGTTTCCTCTACGAGTTGCTCAGCTGTTACATTTTTTGCAGGCTACTGCTAATCTAGTTCCCCTTAATTCAAAACGAGTTGCTGTCAAGTTTGATGCTTTTAAAGTCTTTGGTGTGGTAGGTGAAACCTTGTTTACTAAAATAAGAGACGATTTGTTTTTGGTTATCAATTGTTTGGATTTCTTGAAGAAATAATAGTACCTTGTGTATCAAGTTAGCTTTATATCAAAGAAGAACAAAGTTCGGCCCTTTAAAATAGAAAATGGTGGAAATTGTATGAGCAAAATTTTTTTTTGATTTGCAGATACCAATAAGAGCTCGTGGAAGTGGTCGTGGTCAACTGGAAATAACATACTTGGATGAAGAATTAAGGTACACAACGCCATATGCTGGTTGACTAAAACTGTTTCAACCATTGCCTAAATGATTGACTGTTTTAAATGTCAACCACTCTATTTCAGTATAGCTATTGGTAACAAAGACCCTTTAAGCTGATGAATTTTTGCATCAAGACTTCTTAAGTTTAAGAGGAATTAGATCTTGAAGTCGTTATGCCCAAATTTTATAATTTTTATTACATTTTTACATCGAGACTGCATTACTGGCCCTACACATATGTTTGCAGGATATCAAGAGGCAATGAAGGAAATTTGTTCATATTAAGAATGGTGGATCCAACTTATAGAGTCCCTCTATAGAAGATCTTCTGGCTTTTGAACAGGGCTTTTCTTGCATCATTTTTTTGTTGGCCCATGCCAAGATTTTGTATAATTTGACCATGTGTGGGTGGTCATATATGTAATTTTGACTTTGACCATGTAAGGTCAAATTTGCAGTCAAGCTACTCACCTTTGACCTTTGGATATCGTATACAGATAAAATAAGTGTGTGGCTACAGCCTTTTGATTTTGCGACTGATATAGGAGGAATATTTTACTGCTTAACAACCACATCTTCATTCATACCTATAAATCTAAATTACCGTTAGCCAACTTTCACCTCGTTTAGTATTTGTGGCCGACTATTAATTCGCTTTCAATTTTTTCATTTTCGTTTGATCTTCGTGCCTGTTGACTCCTCTTGTTGCGTATACCAGCTGACACCAAAGAATAGGGGTGTTCACATTCCGGTCTTGACAGTCTTTATGTCAAACTGTTAGCGAAACCATTATTAACGGTTTTTCTTATAATTGGAAACCCGAACCGCTGACACCAAAGAGTAGGGGTGTTAATAGTCTAGTTTTGACAGTTTTATATGTCAAACTGTGAACGGAACTATTAAAAACGGTTTTTTATAATTGGAAACCAGAACCAAATCGTTGAAAATTGAAATTGAACCAAACTGAATCTTTACTAACAGTTTGGTTACAGTTTAATTTCACGGTTTGAGTGTTCATCTACATACGATCTTTTTCTATTTATATGATACTAATTATCAACTTAGTTATGCATTATCGTTTGTACCTTATGTTTTATACATTGTACCTCATTTTGTTTTTTCTTTATTTTCACTTTTAACTCTATAGTTTTTATCTTTTACATTTAACCCTAATACAATTTTTATTTCAACTTTGGTCTCAATACTTTTTATCTTTTAAAATTTTTTTGTTTTATGTCTTGGACTAAAATTTTCAAGTTAACATACAGGCACATGCGTATGTGGTTTAACGTTTTTGCATCTATTTTTTATAGTTTCACGACCATGTGTGTAATACACTTCGTTCTAATTTATACATATAAACATACCACAACGCGCATTCATGGTTTAAAGTTTTCATGTCTATTTTTCGTTTGGTTTTATTTCTTTTGTTTTACGAGCTTTTTTGGTGTTGGTGGATGCTAGCGACGGTGGGACATTGATGTTATTTGACACGGTTTTACGCCCCTAACGCAACGCGTGGGATTAAATACTAGTTGAAACTAAAAACCAAAAAAAAATCAAATTCAATAGGTTCAAACCAAACTTAAAGTTGGAGTTAAATGTAGTTTGGTTAGGAAAAACCCAAATTCATAAAAAACAAGAAAATGCAATTTTAGAATTCAAGTTACAAGGTTCAATAAAGTATACACGTCGCACTAAGTATTGTACATAGCCTAATTTTATTTTAATTAGGTCAAAGCACCAGCAACATAAACTACATTCAAAGAAAAACTAAATCAAGAGTATCGTCAAACACCTAGTTTAGCCCAAATTAATTTTAATTAAGTGTATTATAAATAATTAAATATATTTAATATAGAATAATTAATATAGAATATAAACTTATAGTCCAGTCTAATTTTACATGAACGTTTTTTTATAAAAACAATTTAATCAAACCGTTAGCTAGGCTTAGGGTTTGAAAATTCTGAAACAGATAGGCCGGAAGGTTAAACAAAAACCGACCGTGAAAACTAAACCGATGATTGGTTTGGACGGTTTCAGAGTTTTAAACCAAACCGTAAACACCCTCGTCAAAGAGAGGAGGTTGCCTTGATATATGTGCCCAAGAGCGAGCCTGCTCCTTTCTTCCTTTCCTCTTGTTGCGCAAAACCAATGGGACTCCTTGGTTTTCTTTATAGATTTTTGTACCGGCATCATCCCAATAGAGGCAAGAGCAAGGTTTCATTGCTTATTTTGCTTATTACATTGTTCATAGTCGGTTAATATCCATTGTAAAATACAAGGACATACATTGTTAATATCCATGAATGCAAAAATTATTATAATTTTACAATCTTTTATACGGTATGAGTCGGAGTGGATTACATGTCAAAAATCAATAATTTTGAGTCAAAATGATATGGTTGGGTTACATGGCAAAACAATTAAATTCTAATAGGAGTCAAAATTGAAAGATTAGGGTCCTTGCCCTCTTCTCATTGATTATCTCCTATAAATAATACAAGGTAGTTCCACTAATTATGGATATTACTAATTACAATAATTGACATTAAATACAATATAATCTATACTAAAGATAGTCATCGGCTATTACACCCCCGCAGTCGAAGCGGGAGGTGACCGGATGCTGAGACTGGAGCGAAAATCTTCAAATAGAACACGAGGGAGACCTTTGGTGAAGATATCGGCGATCTGATAGCGTGAAGGCATGTGAAGGACTCGAACGTTGCCGCGTTGTACCTGCTCGCGAACAAAATGGATGTCGAGTTCGATATGTTTAGTGCGCTGATGCTGAACGGGGTTGCCCGGGAGGTAAATGGGACTAACATTATCACAATAGACCAAAGTCGCACGAGCTAACGGGACAGAGAGTTCTAATAAAAGGTTGCGTAACCAACAAATTTCTGCAACGACGTTTGCTACACCACGGTATTCGGCCTCTACACTGGAGCGAGAGACGGTACTCTGTCGTTTGGAGGACCAAGAGATCAGGTTATCCCCGAAGTAAATGCAATATCCACTGGTAGATCGTCTGGTATCGGGGCAACCCGCCCAATCGGCATCCGTATAAGAGACAAGAGACGGAGGGGCAGATGATGCCGAAAGGGTGAGGCCGAGTGTAGATGTTCCTTTAATGTACCGAATGATACGCTTAAGAGCGTTCCAATGATCCACACGGGGTGCATGCATATGCATGCAAATCTGCTGTACGGCGTACGTGATATCTGGTCTGGTGAAAGTCAAATACTGTAGGGCGCCAGCAAGACTACGCTACATAGTCGGGTCACTGAATAACTCGCTAGATGTGGTGCTGAGTTTGCCATTTGTATCAACTGGTGTAGCAACAGGATTGCACGCCTGCATGCGTGCCCGGGCAATGATGTCATTAGCATAAGACTGCTGTGAGAGAAACATGGAGTTGCCGGTTCTAGTAACAGAAATGCCCAAGAAATAACTCAGAGGGCCAAGATCCTTCATTGCGAATTCTGCGGACAGACTGTGAAGAAGGCGCTGGCGAAGGGCTGTGGAAGAAGTCACGAGTAGAATGTCATCGACATAGAGAAGTAAGTAAGCCGTATCACGACCCTGGTGTAGAGTGAATAAAGACGCATCACACCGACTGTTTAGAAAGCCCAAGCTAAGAACGTATTCTGTGAAGCGTTGGTACCAAGCTCGTGGTGCTTGTTTGAGACCGTATAGAGATTTCTTAAGGCAGCAAACGTGATCAGGGAACTGTTTGTTTCGAAATCCCATTGGTTGGTACATGTAGACGGTCTCGTGAAGATCCCCGTGTAAGAATGCGTTGGTGACATCCAGCTGGTGAACTGCCTAGTTTTTAGAGAGAGCAATGGAAAGGACCGTCCGTATTGTCACACCCCGAAAATCGCAGCGGAAAGTCGCGTGACGTGGTGGTAACGAAAGTTGGACTTGACCCAACTTTCATGGTCAAACGTATACTAAAATGTCATTAGTTATTGAAACCATAAGTCAACATCATACGAGTACTTGGTTATTCTACATTAAAACATTTTTAGTAGTAACGAATACTACTTTTATTACACAAACATGGTTTTATTTAAAACATTTAAAGTCTTAATGTTTGACCCTTCCAAAGACAAAATTCCGGATTCCATGTTGAGCTCACCTATAACCCTGAAAAGCACGAAGGGTAATAAAGTCAACATAAAGTTGGTGAGCTTTCGGGGTTTTGAAATCTTGCAACCATACATCTCTTTTTAAAAATCATATGATGATACAAGGCATAATATAATCCACATAGACTAGCTAGGTACTATGTTATTTAGGTCATAAGCCCATAATCAAACCAAGAAACACGTCGTTGCCCCACAACTATCCAGACATATAAATTCTCTCGCCACAACCTGACCAGTGCGACTGGTCGCGAGAGCGGGCCATTCTAACCCGATAGATCTACCAATATATTCTGTGGCCTCACCCCTGAGGTTAATGATTATAGAGGGATTTAGAACTCAGTAGTATATAGATCCATACTACTGATTCAAACTTATACCCTCATATTATATATTATCCCGTTTAACTCATCATATACTTTAATGAATCATTTCATGCTTTCCCCCCAAAACAATTTAAAATACATTTAAAAAAAATGGGGCCGAAGGACTCACCTTGAGTGTGATCTTCGAAATTAACCAATGTGCAAGGCTTTTCAATAGTAAACCCTAATCATAAATATTATGATTATTATGCGATAACTCATGCTTAAGAATGCACTTCACCCATTCTATATGATTGTTTAAAATGGTACGTTTTACTTTAGTCAATAATGTATATTTTTGTAAATGGAAAAAATTCTTTTTAAAGTCACATGTCTTATGTCCTTTATTATAAGTTTTGACTATAAACCACCAATTTCCTTATTCCTGTCTTATATGTATTAATCTTTATTAGAATAACTCGTCACTAACAAACTTTGAGTCAAAAAGTCCTATTATACCATTATCTTGGGTGTCTAAAACCTTCTTAAACAGAGAGTCAATCATCTCCACTTTAGGTCATTATTCCTGAAAATGATTATCTGATCGGGCTTTCTTTTACCTGAGTTCATGTAGAATTTAAGAAGTAGTTTCCTCATTATTAATTATTTGATTATTAATTCATCTATTATCTTTTACTTACATAGCTTACTAATTAGTCGTTTAAGGTATACAAATATATTTTCTTTTATTAGTCATAACTTGTCCAAGGTATGCTTTATTCTTAGTCTTGCATGTTTTTGACGTCCCGACCGTCGTTTTAATCGGGTTCGTTAGTCATGGTTTCTCCTTGGTCTTTTGTTTACTCTTAACCATAAATCTTAGTCTCAAAGTTCTTTAGTAGACTTTTATCTAAGAAAGTCCTTTAATTATGTCCAAATTTCCTTTACTTCAACCTAGTCATCTTTCACTATTATTCTTATCAAAGTCACCTAAAATCCTTAATCTACATATTATTCTAAGTTATCATGTTAATAATAATCCTTCATCCAATAAACTCTCCTAATGTTCTTATCAAGACCAAATTTCATCATTTTTCCCATCCACATGATTATGCCTTCATACATACATAACATACACATATATACATACATTTTTACCACCTAAATCCTTAACATAACATGGTTTCATCCACTAATCATCCATTTTCAGATTTATCAAACCATCATAATAACCATTTTATATACAAAATCATCAAAACAACCATTTCATACAATACCTAAATGGGTGAACTAGGGTTCATCAAGATTCCTTATCTTGATCATCCATGCATGAACATAAATATACATTGTCTAATCTAATATACCTTTGGTGACACTAGATGGAACCCTTAACACAATGCAAGCTCGATTCTTGATTTCCCGATGAAACTTCGGGTCCAAACTAAGTTCCAACTAGAGTGTCTTAATGTAAATGCAAGTGAGGGTGGTTATTGTTGGTGTTAGCCGAAGGTGAAGGAAGGGAGGGGGGGTTCACGGTGGTGTCGGATAAGGGTGACGGGGTGATGGTGTCGGGTGAGGGTGGTGGTAGTCGTGGCGGTATCGGGTGAAGGTGGTGATGACGGTATCGGGTGAAGGTGGTGGTGGTGATGTCGAGTGAGGGCGACGGTGATGGTGGTTTCGGAAGAAGGCGACGGCGATGGTGGCTTCGAAAAAGGCGACGGTGATGGTGATGTCGGGTGTAAGTGGTGGTCGCGGTGGTGTCGGGTGTAGGTGATGGTCGCGGTGGTGTCGGGTGTAGGTGATGGTGCCGGTGGCGTCGGGTGTAGGTGATGGTGCCGATGGCGTCGGGTGTAGGTGATGGTCGCGGTGGTGTCGGGTGTAGGTGATGGTGCCGGTGGCGTCGGGTGTAGGTGATGGTGCCGGTGGCGTTGGGTGTAGGTGATGGTGTCGGTGGCGTCGGGTGTAGGTGATGGTGCCGGTGGTGTGGGGCGGTCGCGGTGGAAGGTGATGTTGGTGGTGACGGGCGGCAGGTGGTGGTGTGGTGTCCGGCGAAGGGGAAGGAGGAAGGGGGGGGGGGGTCGGCCGATTGGAAGGTGGTGGTGGTGTTTGTGTGTGGAAGTGGAAGAGTTGTGTGTGGATGATGGTTTTTAAACACACACACTATGGTGTGTTGTCTTCCATGCACATCATAATAAATCATTCTTGGATATCCAAGAGATGATTCACCTTATTATTAAAAATTATTATTATTATTATTATTATTATTATTATTATTATTATTATTATTATTATTATTATTATTATTATTATTATTATTATTATTATTCAAAAATTTGTTAAACAATTTGCAAGGTTTGTTAAACATTAACGCAGGGTTTTGTTTAATTAGACCTAAATGCTAAATAATCATTAATTAGTTATTGCGGATGGTTTCGAGAGTTGACCTGATTTGACCGGGTGTCACACGTATGGTAGTCGGTTTGACAACTGGACTGAAAGTTTCTCCACAATCTGTCACACCCCGAAAATCGCAGCGGAAAGTCGCGTGACGTGGTGGTAACGGAAGTTGGACTTGACCCAACTTTCATGGTCAAACGTATACTAAAATATCATTAATTATTAAAAACCATTAGTCATCATCATACGAGTATTTTGTTGTTCTACATCGAAACATTATTAGTAGTAGTGAATACTACTTTTATTACACACACATGGTTTTATTCAAAACATTTATAGTCTTAACGTTTGACCCTTCCAAAGACAAAATTCCGAATTTCCATGTTGAGCTCACCTATAACCCTGAAAAGCACGAAGGGTAATAAAGTCAACATAAAGTTGGTGAGCTTTCGGGGTTTGAATTCTTGCAACCATACATCTCTTTTAAAAATCATATGATGAAACAAGGCATAATATATTCCACATAGACTAGCTAGGTACTATGTTATTTAGGTCATAAGCCCATAATCAAACCAAGAAACACGTCGTTGCCCCACAACTATCCAGACATATAAACTCCCTCGCCACAACCTGACCAGTGCGACTGGTCGCGAGAGCGGGCCATTCTAACCCGATAGATCTACCAATATATTCTGTGGCCTCATCCCCGAGGTTAATGATTATAGAGGGATTTAGATTTCAGTAGTATATAGATCCATACTACTGATTCAAACTTATACCCGCATATTATATATTATCCCGTTTAACTCATCATATACTTTAATAAATCATTTCATGCTTTTCCCCCAAAACAATTTAAAATACATATTTAAAAATGGGGCCGAAGGACTCACCTTGAGCGTAATCCTTGAGGTTAACCAATGTGAAATGCTTTTCAAATTGTAAATCCTAATCATAAACATTATAGTTATTACGCGATAATTCATGCTTAAGAATGCACTTCACCCATTCTAAATATGATTGTTTGAAATGGTACGTTTTGCTTTAGTCAAAACGTATATTTTTGTAAATGTAAATATCTCTTTTTAAAATCACATGTTTTGTGTCCTATAAACCACCAATTTCCTTAATTCTTATTAACTTGTCACTAATAAACTTGAGTCGAAAAGTCTTATTATACCATCATCTTGGGTGTCTGAAACCTTCTTAAACAGAGAGTCAATCTTCTCTACTTTAAGTTATTATTTCTAAAAATGATTATCTGATTGGGCTTTCTTTTACCTGAGTTCATGTAGAATTCAAGAAGTAGTTTCCTCGTTATATCTTTTGTGAAATACTCGTTTTAATATTACTTGATTATTAATACATCTATTATCCTCTTCTTACATATCTTTACTAATTAGTCGTTTAAAGTGTATACTTATATTTTCCTTTATTTGTTGTAGTTTGTCCGAGGCACGTTCCATTCTTAATCTAGTTATAGTTTCGATGTTTCAACCGTTCGTCTTAATTGGGTTTGTTAGTCGTGGTGTCTCCTTAGTCATTTGTTTGATCTTAACCAAAATCTTAGTCTCACGGTCCTTTACTTGTGTCTAAAATTTCATTTATTTTAAGCTAGTCATCTTCCACCAATATTATTATCAAAGTCACCTACATTCCTTGATCTATCTATTATTCTAAGTTATCATGTTAATAATAATCCTTCATCCAATAATTCTCCTAAATGTTCTTATCAAGACCATTCTTATCATTTTTCCCATCTACATGTTTATGCCTTCATACATACATGACATACCCATACATACATACATTTTACCATCTAAATCCCTAACATAACATATTTTCATCCACATAACCATCCATTTTCAGATTCATCAAACCATCCTATTAACCATTTTACATACAAAAATCATCAAAATAACCATTTCATACAATACCTAAATGGGTGAACTAAGGTTCATCAAGATTCCTTATCTTGATCATCCATGCATGAACATATATATATACATTGTCTATCTATTATACCTCACTAGATGAAATCCTTAACGGAATGCAAGCTCGATCTTGATTTCCCGATGAAACTTCGGGTCCTAACTAAGTTCCAACTAGAGTGTAAACGAGAGTGGTGATGGTTGGTGTTAACCGAAGGTAAAAGGGAAGGGGGGGGTCACGGTGGTGTTGGATAAAGGGTGACGGGGTGATGGTGTCGGGTGAGAGTGGTGGTAGTCGTGGCGGTACCGGGTGAAGGTGGTGATGACGGTATCGGGTGAAGGTGGTGGTGGTGATGTCGAGTGAGGCGACGGTGGTGGTGGCTTCGGAAGAAGGCGATGGTGGTGGTGGCTTCGGAAGGTGGCGATGGTGGTGGTGGCTTCGGAAGGTGGCGATGGTGGTGGTGGCTTCGGATGTAGGTGATGGTGGTCGCGGTGACGCGGTGTCGGGATGGTGGTCGCGGTGGCGTGATGTCGGGATGGTGGTCGCGGTGGTGTTGTCGGGTGCGGGCGACGGTTCGTGGCGGGTGTGAAGGTGGTGATCGCGACGGGAGGTGGTGTCCGGTGTGGGGGTGATGGTCGCGACGGTGGGTGGTGATGTTGGTGCCGGTCGGCAGGTGGCCGGCGGGAGGCGGTCGGTGAAGGGAAGGGGAGGGGGGGGTCGGCCGATTGGAGGGGGTGGTGGTGTGTGTGTGTGTTTGAGAGTGAAGTGGAAGAGAGGAGGTGAAGAGTTGGGTGAGTGTGTGTGTATGGTTTTTAAACACACACATAATTGATGTGTTGTCTACCATGCAAAACATAAAAATCATTCTTGGATATCCAAGAGATGATTCATATTATTATTATAATTATTATTATTATTATTATTATTATTATTATTATTATTATTATTATTATTATTATTATTCAAGAAATTTGTTAAACAATTTGCAAGGTTTGTCAAACGTTAACGCAGGGTTTCGTTAAATTAGACCTAGACGCTAAATATTTATCAATTAGTTATTGCGGGTGGTTTCGAAAGTTGACCTGATTTGACCGGGTGTCACAGTCTCCCCTCGTTTAAGAAATTTCGTCCCGAAATTTACGCTGTTGGACCTAAGTCAAATCCGATTTTGAACAGACGTGGGTACTTTTGTTGCATTTCATCTTGGCGCTCCCAAGTAAATTCAGGTCCTCTTCTAGAGTTCCATCGGACTTTAACTAGCTTGATTTGCTTTCGCCTGAGTTTCTGAGTTTTCCAATCTAAGACCTCTATTGGCTCTTCGATGAATTGGAGTTTGTCGTTGATACTCACTTCATCTGGAGGGATAACTAGAGATTCATCTGTCATGCATTTCCTTAAATTAGATACGTGAAATACATTGTGCACATTACCAAGTTCCTCTGGTAGTCTGAGTCGGTATGCAACTTTCCCAATCCGTTCCAGGATTTCAAAGGGTCCTACGAATCGTGGACTCAGCTTCCCTCTTTTACCGAATCTCATAATTCCCTTCCATGGAGATACCTTCAAGAACACTCTATCGCCGACCATGAATTCTAATGGCTTCCTCCGATTATCTGCATAACTCTTTTGTCGACTATTAGCCATTTCTAGCCTTTTTCGGATCTGAACAATCTTGTCCGTTGTTTCTTGAATGATTTCTGGTCCGGTTAATTGTCTTTCTCCAATGTCGGCCCAACATAATGGCGATCGGCACTTTCTTCCATATAGTGCTTCAAATGGAGCGGCCTTGATGCTGGTGTGATAACTATTATTATAGGAGAATTCAGCTAGTGGTAGATGAGTATCCCAATTTCCACCAAAGTCGATCACACAAGCTCTCAATAAATCTTCCAAAGTCTGAATGGTTCTCTCGCTCTGTCCGTCAGTTTGTGGGTGATAGGCCGTGCTCATATCTAGTCGAGTACCCATAGCTTCCTGTAGAGTTTGCCAAAATCTAGAGGTGAATCGACTATCTCTATCTGATATGATTGACATTGGTACACCATGGCGTGAAACTACTTCTTTGATGTATAAGCTCGCCAATTTGCTCATACTGTAGGTCTCTTTCATTGGTAGGAAATGTGCAGATTTTGTTAGTCGATCGACAATTACCCAAATGGTATCATAACCACTTGCTGTCCTAGGTAATTTTGTTACAAAATCCATGGCAATGCATTCCCATTTCCATTTTGGAATTTCCGGCTGTTGTAGAAGTCCCGATGGTTTCTGGTATTCTGCCTTTACCTTAGAGCAGGTCATGCATTGGTTAACATAGGTAGCTATGTCTCCCTTCATGTTAGGCCACCAGAAAAATTCCTTCACATCATGGTACATTTTGTCGATTCCTGGGTGAATCGAGTACCTGGTTTTGTGTGCCTCATCAAGAATTACTTTGCGTAACTCTCCATGCTTAGGAATCCACATTCTTCCGGCAAATCGTACCATCTTATCAGAATCTGTTGCTAACTCCTTGACCATCCCTCGCAGACCTTCTCTTTCTAGGTTTTCTCTTTTCAATGCTTCGAGTTGAGCATTGCGGATCTGGTCAGTAAGGTTTGAGTAAATGGTAAGTTTCAACGCTCGCACTCGCAGTGGCTTTTCTCTTTCTTTCCTACTAAGAGCGTCTGCCACAACATTTGCCTTGCCTGGGTGATATCGGATATCGCAGTCATAATCATTCAACAGCTCCACCCAACGGCGCTGCCTCATATTTAAATCCTTTTGATTAAAAATATGTTGCAGGCTCTTATGATCCGTATAGATGACACATTTGGTTCCATACAAATAATGTCTCCATATTTTAAGAGCAAAAATGACAGCTCCTAGTTCTAGGTCATGGGTGGTGTAATTCTTTTCATGTACTTTCAATTGTCTTGATGCATAAGCAATGACCTTATCTTTTTGCATCAACACACACCCAAGGCCTAATCGCGAGGCGTCACAATATACTACAAATCCCTCAGTTCCATCTGGTAGAGACAGTATGGGTGCGCTGCATAACTTCTGCTTAAGTAATTGAAAAGCTTTCTCTTGATCTCCGCCCCATACATAATTCTTGTCCTTACGGGTCAATAGGGTCAATGGTTGAGCTATCTTTGAGAAATTTTCTATAAACCTACGGTAGTAACCAGCTAACCCTAAAAATTGTCGCACTTCTGTTGGAGATTTGGGGACTTCCCAGTTCTTAATTGCTTCTATCTTTGTTGGATCCACGTGGATACCCTCCTTGTTGATAATATGACCGAGGAATCGAACAGGGCCGGCTTAACGTTTTTGGAGGCCCAAAGCGAACAAAAAATATGAGGCCCTCAAAATAATATTGATATAAACCCTCCTCCTTTATCCGGGCTTGGGACCGGCAATAATAAACTATTAAGTTTATAATTGGCGGAGTTAAAAATTTTTTTTAAAGTTATTTATTGTGCTTGTATAATTATATTTAGATTAAGTTTATTTTTCTAGCTTTTTTTGATGCAAAATCTTTAATAAAATCTTCGTAATCAAAATCGTTTAAAAATTCTTTTTCAATCGACAAAAGAGCTAAACCGTTTAATCTTTCTTGTGACATAGTAGATCGTAAATAATTTTTTATAAGTTTTAATTTGGAAAAACTACGTTCCGCAGAAGCAACGGTTACGGGAATTGTTAAAATAACCCGGTAGACAATAAATGCATTTGGAAAAGAGTTAAAGTTTTTAATATAATTTAGTATATCAATCATTGTGTCAAATTCTATGTGTATAATTTCTCTTAACATTTTTAGTTCTTGAAATAGATCCACACCATGAACATCTACATTATCATTATGTTTCAAAGTATTTTCAAGAAAAATACATTTCTTTTTTAAATTTTCTTCGTCGACGGATTTTAACTTTTTCTATGCTAAACAGAAAACCAAACGTAGTTTCAAACTCTTTAAATTGTTCAAATCTACTTTTAAGTGAAGAACTAGCTTGATCTACTATGTATAAGAAGTAATCCGTTCTAAAACTTTCAATTGGTGTTTTTATGGTTTCATTATCAACATTTTCATCAAACTTTTTATTTCTACGAATAAGTCGTTTATCACGAAAAACAGGTTCTATATTCATCTCTAAAGCAATTTCTTTAGCTACAATCATAGCTTTTTCAAATCCATCGTCTCTATACTTTTTAAAAAAACAAATAAGTCCATCTAGTTGATTTATAGCATCATCAATACGCATGTCTTTTGCTTGTAAGGTTTTACTAACTATGTTAATAGCATATAAAATGTCATACCAAATAACCATTCCTAATAAAAATCCAAAACTATCAAACTCATTCATAATTAAGGTCTTAACCTCACTTTGAAGTCCTGCATCATTAATCTCATCATATAAGTCCAATAAAGCTTCTCTTAATTGTGGAGCTTGAAATCGAATTGCTTTAACACTTTCTATTCGACTTTCCCAACGTGTTTGAGATAATGATTTTAGAGTTAGCTTAGGTATATGATTTTGTAATATATCCCATCTTTTAGTGGATGATGAAAATATTGTATAAATACGTTGTGTTATTCCAAAAAAATCCTTAGCATATCTACAACAACTAGCCATATCACTAATTACTAAATTTAAACTATGACAACCACATGGTGTGTAAAAGGCTCTAGGGTTAACATCCAATAATCGTCTTTGCACTCCTTGGTGTTTTCCTTTCATATTTGATCCATTATCATAACCTTGTCCTCTAATGTCATCTACATCAAGTCCTATCTTATTAATTTCTTCAATAATAACATCAAAAAGACCCTTACCTGTTGTATCACTTACTATTAAAAATTCTAGAAAATATTCTTTAACTTGTATTGGGGTTGATGACATATCTAAACATCGTAAGATAATGGACATTTGTTCTTTGTGACTTGTATCGGGAGTGCAATCAAGTATAATTGAAAAATATTTAGCTTCCTTAACTTTACTAATAATTTTTGTTTTGATTTCATTTGCTAATAAGCTAATTAGTTCATTTTGCATATTGTGTCCAAGGTAATGATTATGAATTTCATTATTTTTAATACGTCGAATATGTTCTTGCATTACCGGATCAAATTCTGCAATCATCTCAATATCACCTAAAAAATTACCATTGTTTTCTTCAAAAAGTTTTTCTTTACTCCCACGAAATGATTCATTTTTTTTACCAAGTTTCTTCACAACGGCAATAATTCTTTTTAGTACATTTTTCCAATGCTCCTTATCTTTATTTATTTGATCTTGAATATTTTTATCAATTGTCTTATTTTTCATCAATCTTATCTCTAGATCCATCCACGTTCTCATATTCATAATATGTATATTACTTCTTTCATGTTCTCTTAGTTTAGAATAAAAATTTCTCCAATCGTTACTACCTTCGTTTGCTAACTTACTTGTACATTGATTTACATTAAATAACTTACAACAAAAACAAAATGCTCTATCAAGCTCTATAGAATAAATCAACCATTTTCTTTCATATTTTTCTCCATTAGGTAATTTTTGCATATAAAAAGAATTATTAAAGCTTCTTGAAAATTCGTCTTTTGGAAATTTATCATTAAAAATTTTAACCGGACCTTTTTCTACAAGTAAATCTCTAAAATTATTACTAATATTATTCCATTGACTAGGATCAACATAATTTAAAGGTTTTTTAGTATGATTCTTATTTGTAAATTCATCTTTATGTGTAGGCTCATGAAGATTTTCATCAAGATTTTCTAAGTTTTCATCATTATTTGTAGGGTTATCAATGTTTTCATCAAGATTTTTAAAGTTTTTATCATTATTTGTAGGGTTATCAAGATTTTCATCAAGATTTTTAAAGTTTTTATCATTATTTGTAGGGTTATCAAGATTTTCATCAAGATTTTTAAAGTTTTCATCATTATTTGTAGGGTTATCAAGGTTTTCATCAAGATTTTTAAAGTTTTCATCATTATTTGTAGGGTCATCAAGGATTTCATTAAGATTTTCAAAAATTTTATCATTATTCGTAGGTTCATTAAGGTTTTCATCGTTATTAGACGTTGTGGTGGTTACGAATTTTAACATTGATCCTTTTAGTGATTCATTTAAAGCTTCTCGTTTAGCCTTTTTATCCCTTTTTGATGCACCACATTCAAACTTACGGATTCGGTTTGACATTGTTATATATTCTAAGAGACTAAGTTATAATTTCGATAAACTAATGCCTAATGAAATAATCAAACTAATCAGATTCAAGCAATTAGCAATGTGAAACTAATCAGATAAACTAATACCTAATGAAATAAGCAAACTAATCAGATTCAAGCAATGTGAAACTAATCAGATAAACTAATGCCTAATGAAATAAGCAAACTAATCAGATTCAAGATTTCAAGCAATGTGATAATCAAACTAATAAGTAATAACTAATTTAGATAAACAACAGTCAACAAATAATCAAATCATAAACAAAATAACAAATCAATAAGACAATAAATCAGAAAACTAACCTGTGACCCTTCTGCAGATTGCAAAATCCGAGTGCCAGTAGTCGAACTCCAAGTCTCCAACTCTGCAGATTGCAAAATCCGAGTGCCAGTAGTCGAACTCCAAGTCTCCAACTCTGCAGATTGCAAAATCCGAGTGCCTCCCTTCTTAACCCCTTCGGCCCTTCTTAACCGAGTGACCCTTCAGCCCTTCTTAAGTCTTAACCCCAACCCGAGAGGCGACAACCGTCAACCGAGTGACCCAATTTCGCAGTCTGCACTCGGCAGTTGGCACAATGGCACCCTTCGGCTCTTCTTAACAGTTAACCCCAACCCTTCGCAGCTTCGCTCCACAAAAATTACAAAATCCAAATACCAAAATCGCAAATCAAGTACTCAAGTAGTAATTCGTAGGCTGAATCAGTGAATCGAAAGGGGCGAGTGACTGAGTGAGGAACTGCCGAAGTGCCGAACTGAGGATTTATTTGACGATTTCAAGTTACCGTTATTGAATGCTTGTTGATCTCGAAGAGTCGGCGATGGAAGAAGCGAAGAGTCGCCGGCCGGCGGGCGGCGGCCGCCGGCGAAGGCGATGACTGGGTGGCCCGTGGCCGACTGGCCTGGGAAAGTGGGAAGTCTGGGCGCCGCTTGCAATTTCATCCCGATTGAGTAGTTTTTTGTTGTTTTAGAATGTAGGGCTGTTTATGTTGTGGGCTATTGGGGCTATTGGGCCAGTTGAATTTATTGGGCCACGTATAAAATCATTAAAATTTGAGGCCCTATATATTTGGGAGGCCCAAAGCCCTAGTTTGGGCCTGTTATACTATTGGGCCGGCCCTGGAATCGAACTTCTCGAAGCCAAAATTCACATTTTGAGAATTTTGCGTACAACTTTTCTTTCTTTAACACGTTTAGGATTAGCCTGAGATGTTGCTCATGTTCTTCTTTGGTTTGTGAGTATATCAGAATATCATCAATGAATACTATCACAAACTTGTCTAGGTAGGGTTTACAAACTCTATTCATGAGATCCATGAATATGGCAGGTGCGTTGGTTAATCCAAACGGCATTACTAGAAATTCATAATGACCGTAACGTGTTCTAAAAGCCGTTTTTGGGACATCCTCTTCTGCTATCAACAGTTGGTGATATCCAGACCGCAAATCTATCTTCGAGTAGTAGCTGGATCCTTGCAATTGATCGAACAAATCATCAATTCTTGGTAATGGGTATCGATTTTTAATGGTGAGTTTGTTTAATTCTCTATAATCGATACACATTCTGAATGATCCGTCTTTCTTTTTGACGAATAGCACAGGTGCTCCCCATGGAGAAAATCTTGGTCGAATGAACCCTTTTTCTAATAATTCTTGCAGTTGCTTTGACAACTCCTGCATTTCGGAAGGTGCTAGTCTGTATGGTGATCGTGCTACTGGTGCTGCTCCTGGTAACAAATCAATTTGGAACTTGATCTGTCTTTGTGGAGGTAACCCTGGCAAATCTTCGGGAAATACCTCTGGGTATTCTCGTACAATGGGGATATCTTCAAGTTTTCGCTCCTCATTCCTTGTGTCTGTGGCTTTTATTAGGAAGGCAGGATATCCTTCATTAAGGTATTCATATGCTTCCATGACACTTATAATTTTTAATGAAGGTTTTCCCTTTTCTCCTTGTACGATCAAGAGTTCTCCACTAGAAGTTGGCAATCGAATGATTTTCTCGAAACATACTATTTCAGCATGATTTCGAGAGAGCCAATCCATTCCAATAACCACATCAAAACTTCCCAGATTGACTGGTAATAAGTCAATACTAAAGAGATGGTTGTTAAGTTGTATCATGCAGTTTCTAATTACTTCATTGGATTCAATTTTCTTTCCATTAGCTAACTCAATAATATACTTCTTTCTTAGCTTACATGGTTTAATTCCCAATGATGTTTCAAACTCTTTGGATACAAAACTTAAATCAGCACCGGTGTCAAACAAAACAGAGGCATAATGATTATTGATAAGAAACGTACCGTTGACTACTGACGGCTCTTGCTGTGCTTCCTTGGCATTCATTTCAAAGGCTCTCCCTCTGGCCCTAGATCCATTCAGTCTTGGACAATCCTTCTTGAAGTGTCCAACCGCACCACATTCATAGCAAGCTTGATCATTTCTGATCATCCTCCCATCAGGTTTTGCCCGACAATTCTGGCTTAGATGTCCGAACTTATGACAATGAGCACAAATTTTACAGTCACCAGTATGGGGATATCCACATTTGCTACATTTTCCTTGAGGTTCTTTGGTTGATCTTCCATGGTTCGATGTTGCTACATAAACCCGTTCAGATCTCTGATTAAAATTCTTCCTGTTGATCACTGGTCCCTTGGGATTTTCGAACCACTTTCTCTTTCCATCAAACATTCTTTGGTTCACTCTAACCGTTTTCCTTTCAATTTCCATCACACTTTTCCTTGATCGTTCTTCTTGATTAGGGTTCCATTTCGTATTGCATCATCGGTTAAGGTGTGTGCAATAGCGATTGCACTTTGGATAGTGGTTGGTTTAGAAGCTGTAACGCTGCTCCTTATCTGAGGTGCCAATCCCCATATGTATCTTTCAATTCGAACATATTCCGGCGTGACCATCCTAGGTACTAACCTTGCAAGGTCATTGAATCTTGAGGTGTATGTCCGAATCTCAGCTCCTTTCATGGTATGATTCCAGAATTCAGTCTCAATCTTCTGGAGCTCATTGCGTGGGCAATACTCTTTAAGTAGCATTTCCTTTAGTTGTTCCCAGGTAAGTTCGTATGCGTTGGCATCGCCCAAAATCTGGCGTTGGGAATTCCACCATGACAGTGCTGCATCTTGAAAGGAACATGTTGCATACTTGACCTTTTGATCGTTGGAACAATTGCTTATTGTTATAACCGTCTCCATCCTTTCGATCCACCTGATTATATCTAACGGTCCTTCAGCGCCTGTAAAAGTTCTTGGGTTGCATCCTTGAAATGTCTTATATGAACACCCTTGTGGTTGTCCACCTGATGAACTTCCTGGGTTTCCGTTTGTGCCGGATCCATTGTTTGCACCTATACCGGAACCTATGTTTGAACCATTTCCTGCTCCGTTTCCATGGCCATTATCTGTATTTTCTTGCCTCCTTGCTTGACCAGCCACTAGATTCGCATCATGTTGTTCTAAAGCTGATTTGACGTGTCTAGCTATCAATTGGGCTAGCTCCTCTGGGGTGGATGGTAAATTGGCGTTTCCACTTGAGGGCGTATTTCGGGTTACAGGTGGCATGATTCAATTCTGTTCCGAAAGTAGGGAAGAAGATGTTTAGTTTACGTACGCTTGCTATTATATTATCATGATGGTATATTCTATATGAATATTCTATATAATTGGTTCCTTGAATAATCATACAATAATTAATTATTCATGCAATTAAACACATATCATCAAGGCATAACTTTTAAATTTTTCGTAAGCATCAAGTTCATTCATAATTATCAAATACATACGAGTTAGTCATCAAAAGGATCATAAGTAAATCAGTCTACATGCATCATCGAGTTTATAACTCGGTCAAAAAGATAATGTTCAAGTACCCCTGTTAGTCTCATAGTCATACTAAAACAAGGCTCCACTACCAACATGCGTGAGGTAGGTAATCATCATCAAACATAAAGTAGCCATAGCCATCGATGTCTCCGCTCTCTCTCCCATCACTATCGCGTACTGCTGAGCCGTCACCAATGCTGTCTCAGCCACATCTGCCCTCTGCTCTGCCTGGGTCAATCGATCCCTAGTCTCTGCGAGGCTAGTCTCCAGGTCTGCTATACGGAAGTGCATCTGGCTCATAGCGCTGTCATCCAACAATCTTTCCTCCTCAATCGTCATCAATCTTCCATCCAAAGCTTGACTCACCTCCTCCTGAATCCTTATCTTCTTCCTGGTAGACAGTAGTTCCTTCTCAAGTCGCACACATTGGGCTACTAGGGTAATAATCACGCGCTCGATGGACTCACCACCCAAAGTGGTCCTGTGTGGCGCAGAAGACGACTCTCCTTCCTCAAAGATGGAAGGAATCCCATCCCTCGACGCCCAGCCTCTCATGGCATCCATAATCCATCTCCACTGATCGTCTACAAGTCTGGCCCGTTTGGGCATATGCGTACTCTCCATGACATCATCATCCATCACCTTTCTCTTCTCTCTACGTTTCCTCCGTTCGTACACCAACTTAATCCTTGGCGGTGCATCATCCACAACCGCTTCTCCCTTTTCCCTGCGCTCCCTTCGCTCATACACCATCCTAATCTTTGGTGGGTGTCGTATGAGGGGAATAGTGGCAGCAGGAGTCACAGCAGTATGAGTCTCACTCTCTGAGGCCAAGCCAACTGGCTCCTCAGCAATGGGCTCGAGTGCATCTGCTGGCGGGGTAGGGCTCTCATCATCGGACTCAGATATCCAACCATTCCCCGAGTTTTCCATACCCGGGTACATGGTAGCTGCGAAGTAAGGCTGAGTAGGGTAATACCATGGTGTCGAAGAAAGAGGCTCGGATGAACCATCGGTGCTACTGCTATGGTCAGGTGCTCTCTCTCGGCTAACACGATCAGACATCTACAAATAGAGAAATGCATGCATGCGTACATATTAATTATTGCTAAATTCTAGCATACAAAATTAACAATCATAATTTTAATAAGACTATTATTATGCTTATGACACGGAATTGTCTTTGGAGTCAAGTAATCTTTTTAAAGGTTATAGTCTAGATTTTGAAAATACTCTCTAGTTCACTATAACCGTTGGCTCTGATACCAACTTCTGTCACACCCCGAAAATCGCAGCGGAAAGTCGCGTGACGTGGTGGTAACGGAAGTTGGACTTGACCCAACTTTCATGGTCAAACGTATACTAAAATATCATTAATTATTAAAAACCATTAGTCATCATCATACGAGTATTTTGTTGTTCTACATCGAAACATTATTAGTAGTAGTGAATACTACTTTTATTACACACACATGGTTTTATTCAAAACATTTATAGTCTTAACGTTTGACCCTTCCAAAGACAAAATTCCGAATTTCCATGTTGAGCTCACCTATAACCCTGAAAAGCACGAAGGGTAATAAAGTCAACATAAAGTTGGTGAGCTTTCGGGGTTTGAATTCTTGCAACCATACATCTCTTTTAAAAATCATATGATGAAACAAGGCATAATATATTCCACATAGACTAGCTAGGTACTATGTTATTTAGGTCATAAGCCCATAATCAAACCAAGAAACACGTCGTTGCCCCACAACTATCCAGACATATAAACTCCCTCGCCACAACCTGACCAGTGCGACTGGTCGCGAGAGCGGGCCATTCTAACCCGATAGATCTACCAATATATTCTGTGGCCTCATCCCCGAGGTTAATGATTATAGAGGGATTTAGATTTCAGTAGTATATAGATCCATACTACTGATTCAAACTTATACCCGCATATTATATATTATCCCGTTTAACTCATCATATACTTTAATAAATCATTTCATGCTTTTCCCCCAAAACAATTTAAAATACATATTTAAAAATGGGGCCGAAGGACTCACCTTGAGCGTAATCCTTGAGGTTAACCAATGTGAAATGCTTTTCAAATTGTAAATCCTAATCATAAACATTATAGTTATTACGCGATAATTCATGCTTAAGAATGCACTTCACCCATTCTAAATATGATTGTTTGAAATGGTACGTTTTGCTTTAGTCAAAACGTATATTTTTGTAAATGTAAATATCTCTTTTTAAAATCACATGTTTTGTGTCCTATAAACCACCAATTTCCTTAATTCTTATTAACTTGTCACTAATAAACTTGAGTCGAAAAGTCTTATTATACCATCATCTTGGGTGTCTGAAACCTTCTTAAACAGAGAGTCAATCTTCTCTACTTTAAGTTATTATTTCTAAAAATGATTATCTGATTGGGCTTTCTTTTACCTGAGTTCATGTAGAATTCAAGAAGTAGTTTCCTCGTTATATCTTTTGTGAAATACTCGTTTTAATATTACTTGATTATTAATACATCTATTATCCTCTTCTTACATATCTTTACTAATTAGTCGTTTAAAGTGTATACTTATATTTTCCTTTATTTGTTGTAGTTTGTCCGAGGCACGTTCCATTCTTAATCTAGTTATAGTTTCGATGTTTCAACCGTTCGTCTTAATTGGGTTTGTTAGTCGTGGTGTCTCCTTAGTCATTTGTTTGATCTTAACCAAAAATCTTAGTCTCACGGTCCTTTACTTGTGTCTAAAATTTCATTTATTTTAAGCTAGTCATCTTCCACCAATATTATTATCAAAGTCACCTACATTCCTTGATCTATCTATTATTCTAAGTTATCATGTTAATAATAATCCTTCATCCAATAATTCTCCTAAATGTTCTTATCAAGACCATTCTTATCATTTTTCCCATCTACATGTTTATGCCTTCATACATACATGACATACCCATACATACATACATTTTACCATCTAAATCCCTAACATAACATATTTTCATCCACATAACCATCCATTTTCAGATTCATCAAACCATCCTATTAACCATTTTACATACAAAAATCATCAAAATAACCATTTCATACAATACCTAAATGGGTGAACTAAGGTTCATCAAGATTCCTTATCTTGATCATCCATGCATGAACATATATATATACATTGTCTATCTATTATACCTCACTAGATGAAATCCTTAACGGAATGCAAGCTCGATCTTGATTTCCCGATGAAACTTCGGGTCCTAACTAAGTTCCAACTAGAGTGTAAACGAGAGTGGTGATGGTTGGTGTTAACCGAAGGTAAAAGGGAAGGGGGGGGTCACGGTGGTGTTGGATAAAGGGTGACGGGGTGATGGTGTCGGGTGAGAGTGGTGGTAGTCGTGGCGGTACCGGGTGAAGGTGGTGATGACGGTATCGGGTGAAGGTGGTGGTGGTGATGTCGAGTGAGGCGACGGTGGTGGTGGCTTCGGAAGAAGGCGATGGTGGTGGTGGCTTCGGAAGGTGGCGATGGTGGTGGTGGCTTCGGAAGGTGGCGATGGTGGTGGTGGCTTCGGATGTAGGTGATGGTGGTCGCGGTGACGCGGTGTCGGGATGGTGGTCGCGGTGGCGTGATGTCGGGATGGTGGTCGCGGTGGTGTTGTCGGGTGCGGGCGACGGTTCGTGGCGGGTGTGAAGGTGGTGATCGCGACGGGAGGTGGTGTCCGGTGTGGGGGTGATGGTCGCGACGGTGGGTGGTGATGTTGGTGCCGGTCGGCAGGTGGCCGGCGGGAGGCGGTCGGTGAAGGGAAGGGGAGGGGGGGGTCGGCCGATTGGAGGGGGTGGTGGTGTGTGTGTGTGTTTGAGAGTGAAGTGGAAGAGAGGAGGTGAAGAGTTGGGTGAGTGTGTGTGTATGGTTTTTAAACACACACATAATTGATGTGTTGTCTACCATGCAAAACATAAAAATCATTCTTGGATATCCAAGAGATGATTCATATTATTATTATAATTATTATTATTATTATTATTATTATTATTATTATTATTATTATTATTATTATTATTATTATTATTATTCAAGAAATTTGTTAAACAATTTGCAAGGTTTGTCAAACGTTAACGCAGGGTTTCGTTAAATTAGACCTAGACGCTAAATATTTATCAATTAGTTATTGCGGGTGGTTTCGAAAGTTGACCTGATTTGACCGGGTGTCACACAATCGACCCCCACCTGTTGTGACCGACCATCACAGACTAAGCGTGCTTTGTACCGTTCCAACGTGCCATCCGACCTGTATTTGTGTTTAAACAACCACATGCTACGGACAATATTCATATTAGGTGAGCGAGGAACTAACTCCCAAGTACCATTTCTAATTAAAGCATTGTCCTCAGTAAGCATGGCATTATACCACGCCGGAACGGTCAAGGCGTCGAGGGGGTTTTTGGGTACGGGATGGATGGATGGTGAGGAAGTGGTTCTGTGAAGGTTGAGGGGCTGTATTGGTTTGAAAATGTCGCTCATTGAGCGGGTGTGTATGGTACGGTGATGAGGCGGTGGGATGGGGGGGTGCGGCTGAGGTTCGGGTGGTGAAGTATGGTGGTGGGCTGGTGGAGGTGAAGCTGGGTCAGAGTTTGGGCCGTAAGTAGTTGGGCTGGTGGGCGGATGGAACGGGACGGGTGGGGCAGAGGGGTTGGTTGGTGACGGAACAGGGCCGGCTGGGCTGGTGGGATCGGTTTGAGGTGGGCCGGTGGGATTGGGCTTAGCGATGTGTGGACAGAGGTGATATGGGAATGTGCCGGATAAAAAATCGTAGGATGGGGTGGGCCCGATGGTTTGTTTGAACGGGAATGTGGTTTCATCAAACGTAACATGTCGGGAGATGAAAATTTGTTTTGTGGCAAGGTCGAGACAACGGTATCCTCTATGGGAGGTGGGGTATCCAAGAAAGGCACACGGCGGGGAGCGATATTCTAATTTGTGGATGGTGGTGGAAGGCGTTAGAGGGTAACATAGGCAACCGAACACCCGTAGGTGATCGTAGGTGGGAGTGGTGAGGTAGAGTAGTTCGGTTGGGGTGGTGTTGAGTGTGGTTTTTGTGGGTAAGATGTTTAGAATGTAGGTTGCGGTTTCTAAGGCAAAGTGCCAAAAATGCGAAGGTAGGGATGCATGGGCAAGAAGTGTGCGGATCATGTTATTTATGGTTCTTATTTTGCGTTCGGCTTTACCGTTTTGGGATGAGGTATAGGGACAGGATAGGCGGTAGAGGATACCGTTGGTAGTGAAGAATGTGTTAAAGGCATTGTTCACATATTCACGACCGTTATCACATTGGAAAGTTTTGATGGTACGTTCAAATTGTGTTTTTATTTGTGAGGCAAAAGTGGTAAAAGATGAGAAAACATGAGATTTATTAGCAATCGGGTATGTCCACAAAAAATTAGAAAAGTCATCCAAAAATAGGACATAATATTTATGACCCGAAGAACTAATGATGGGTGAGGTCCATACATCACTATGCACAATGTCAAATGGTTGAGAAGTATGATTAAGCGATGCAAAAAAAGGTAAACGAATACTCTTTCCATAAACACAAGACTGGCATACATTATTCAAATTATTGTCAAAATCAATAAAACTAGAAGTTTTTAAATTATTCAAAGAAGAACGTCCGGGGTGACCAAGACGGTGATGCCAGAGTTGTGCAGTGACAGCAGCAAAAGCAGTGGGCTGAGAAGATGGTGATCCAAGCACAAGGGGGTATAGATCACCACTGCTGTTACATCGCAGGAGGGGGGCCTTGGTCTTGTAGTCCTTCACAAGAAAACCAAATGGGTCAAATTCTACTGAAACAGAATTATCAATTGTAAATCTACGAACGGAAATTAAATTTTTAACCAATTGTGGTGAGTAAAGGACATTTTTTAGGACAAAGGGCGGGAGGGGTTTTGGTAGGTATTTAGTTCCTTGACCGAGCACGGGGATAGTATCGCCGCTACCTACAATAATATTTTGAGAAATGCTAGAATTAGAAAAGGTATGAAAGTCACCTTGCTCGTGAGTCATGGTAGACGAGGCGCCCGTGTCCATGTACAGGGTGGGATCCGGTTGCTGCAACGACATAGTGTAAAGGGCCTGTTCTATGTCGGTGGGTGTGTACGCCGTGTGAGCCTGATGCGGCCTGGGTCCAAGAATGCCGGGCTGTTGGGGTGGTTGGTTATTGGTGTTGGGCCGAGGGGTGTTTGGGTAAGGGCAGGGGGGAGTGGGCCAAGTGGGAGTGTAGGAAGAAGAGGGGTTATTGGGCCAAGGGTTAGTAGCAGTCCATTGGGGAGGCGGGGTGGGCCAAAAGTATTGGGAAGTGAAGTTGGGCCAAGGTGCAGTGGACCAAGTGGGCTGCGGGGAACGTCCACGGCCATAAGTGTTCCTGTCGCGTCCGCGGCCACGGCCACGTCCCCGGTTTCGAGTGTAGGTGTGGTCAGGGCGGTTGGTGGTGTTGTCGGGTTGAGGTTGGTTGGGGCCGGTTTGGGTATTGGCTGAAAGTGCCATGGAGGCTGTTTTGGAGGCTAATAGGGCTTGCTCGGCTTTTTGTTGTTCAACTTGGATTATTTGGGAGCGAGCGGTGTAAAAGTTGGGGAGGGGTTTGGTGTTTTGTAAAATGGTGCGGATGGATTCATATTGTTCATTAAGGCCGGCCAAAAGTTGAAGAAGGAGGCGATCATCGGCGACCGGGGCGTCAACGTTGGCAAGTTGATCGGCTAGAGTTTTGAGTTCCTGGCAATACGCAGAGACGTTCGGGAACCCGTCTAGGCGTGTGGTGGAGAATTTTTGCATAAGGTGAATGGCACGAGCAGCCTTATTGTCTTGAAAAAGGTCTTCAATGGCACGCCAAGCTGCATGAGCGCTGGAAGTTTTGTTGATGATAGTGTGTAGAAGGTCATTAGAGATGGTTGTGTATAGCCATTGTAGGACAATGGCATCCAACCGGTTCCATTCTTCGGTTGCAGTGGATGATTGGGTTTCAGGTTTGGGGAGAAGGTGATCGTAGACAATGAAGGCTTTTCAATGAATGGTGAAAAGAGTGGCCCAAGAGTTGTATTGTGCTGAGTTGATTTCAAGGAGGATGGGTATGTAATTCTTGATGTTTGAGACAGTTGTGGCAGGGTGGATTTTGGATTCAATAGTAATGGGTGTTTGATAAGAGGGTGTGGTGGTTGACATGGTGAAAGATCGGAGAAGAAGGAGGTAGAGATCGACGGCAGGAGGGTGAAGGTTAGCGGCCGATTAGGAGGGTAGGTTAAGGAAGGAGATAAACCTGGTCAATGATACCATGAAAGATTAGGGTCCTTGCCCTCTTCTCATTGATTATCTCCTATAAATAATACAAGGTAGTTCCACTAATTATGGATATTACTAATTACAATAATTGACATTAAATACAATATAATCTATACTAAAGATAGTCATCGGCTATTAAAAATGAGTTGGGTTGGGTTACATGGCATAACGAATAATTTTTGCACGGGTCAAAATAGGTCGGATTGGGTTACATGTCAAAACTAATCATTTTTGTATGGGTCAGATTGGGTTTCCATGATGCCTTTATTTTGTTCATTGCTCATTATTCCGGTTACTATTTAAGTACATAGTTGGTTTTCTTTAGTGTTAAACATAAGACAAATTAATTAGTCGCAAAAACTGAATCCAATTTTCTAATATTTGATGGTTTTCTTCAACTATTAACATGCATGTTAGCTAAAAAAAACTTAAGGATGTTGATGTTTCACGTTTTCATAGGACTTTCATTTAGTAAGGAAATGTCTGAATTACCCAATAACTATGACTTGATAATATTACTAATTTACCCATTTTATGAGAGATTTCTATTTCCATTGCAAAATCATCTCTATTTTTTTTATCATGTCTTCAATGTATCAAGTAGCTTACATTTTCTAACTCTATTTTTCATTATTAACTAAGAGTTGGTAGTCACTAATTCGACTTACATCAAAGTTGGTTTTCACTTATGCTTATTATCTTGATAGTAATTGTAAATATGGAAACTAATTGTTCTAAGATAAAGAATCCAAGCTTACTTTTCATCATTAGATCATGAATGGTAAAATACGTTCATGTGAAACCCAATAGTTTTGATTAAATTTGTCTAAATTTGTGTGTTTTAAACCCCCTTCGTGTAGTGGAAATCGTTCAAGCGAATGAAAACTAAGATGAAACCCAACAAGACGCCACAAGAGTTGTAAACAAATTGTAATTTACATATAACAAAAATCCATCGCGTCTCGTGGACACTTTTGCTATTAGCCTGCATAACAATTTAGATCTAGACTCATGATATTTATATACCATACCGATGCTATGAATAAGAAAACTAATAGATACATGTATAATTCAATATATCATTGAAAGGATTCGTAACCTAACAGAAAACGAGTATATCGTTGTAAATTCTATTTGCCGCCGCATTGCGCGAGTCCCCTACTAGTATACTAATAAGAGTATTTATATCTACTGTCTCAAACTTAAAAAACATCGAAAATCTATCTATTCATGTGACGATTTAAAAACACTTAAACCTTCCCATAGTCTTTTCTCAAACAACAATTCATTTCATCTCACACACTATCGGTAACTTTTATATTACATATATTCTAATTACCAACATTTATGTACAAATTTTAATGCACATAGTACAACAATTTAACTTTTTGTAAAATTTTATTTCAAACCCCAATACTTTTACATTTTTACAATTTAACCTTTATGATTTTTCACTTTCAATTTTGTTCCCCTATATTTTTCGTATTTTACAAATTTTCCGTTTACATGTTGCTATAAATTTAGAGAGTTACGCGTCAACGTTGTTACGTCTATTTTTTCCGGTTTAACGTCCACGTCACAACGTGCGGGTCCAACATCGTCTTAGTTATTGTTTTTAATATTTTACATTTCACATGCGAGGTTTGACGTTTTTACGTCTACTTTCCGTTCGTTTTTATTTTTTCCATTTTCTAATACAAGCTTTTCGGTGTTGGTGGTCGCTGACGGTAGTGTGATATTGATGTTACATGGCACGATTTTACGCCCATGCCACAACGAGGGCTTAATTCTAGTTTCTTTCTAATAAGCATTTATTTTGTTTAGTTATATTTTAAAGATAAATATAATATAATTAAAAATAAAAATAGATTAGTACATTTTAATACTGTAAAATATATTTAAACAGTAGACAAAATTTTAATATATAAAGTAATTGCATTATCTTGAAAGAAAATAAATTCAACAGCCTATAAAAAAGTATAATAAAATTAAAAGTAAATGTACTTTTCAAAAACACATTAGAAATATAGAATATTTATAAAATTTTAAAAATGTACTTTCACTCAAAAATAGTAAAGCAATCAACAAAGGTACTTTATGTTATAATATCACAATAATTAACACAAGATTAGTGTTATAACCTTAAGAACTTTAAAGAGAATTGCAAGAGCAAGAAGAAGAGAAATGTATAACTTATGAAAGTGTATACAAGAGGTGCATTTTCTCCTCTACATTGAGGTGGTATTTATACTACAAAGATCAATCAACTTGGTAGACAAGGTAAACTATTTTGGTAGATGAGTAGCATAGTAAACTTATCTACAAGTTTGACAAAGAGTTCATCCACTTGTCATGGTAATAATTCATAATACTCCCCCTTGGATGACACTTTTCAAACTTCAAGAGTTTAAGTACTGCCTCGTTAAAAACCTTGCTAAAGAAAAACCCAGTGGAAAAAAAACCTTAGCTAAGGAAAAAAGAGTGCAGCTTATAACTCCCCCTCAAATTGTCTTTTGTAGATCATTACATTACGTGTACGTGCCGCATGCCAATATCATAAACATGTTTTCTGAAAGTTGTTTTAGGAAGTGCCTTTGTGAAAAGATCAGCTGAATTGTTGCTAGATTGAACGTATCTCATTTCAACCTTTTTATCTTTAATAAGATCTTGAGTGTATGAAAAGAATCTTGGTGGTATATGTTTTGTTCTGTCACTTTTGATATACCCTTCTTTCATTTGTGAGACACAAGCTGCATTATCTTCATAGATTGGTGTTGCATTTTCATCTTTCTCCAATCCACAAGAAGTTGATATAAGTTGTGTCATAGATCTTAACCATACACATTCTCTTGAAGCTTCATGTAGTGCAATGACTTCAGCATAATTTGAGGATGTCGCAACGAGTGTTTGTTTCTGAGAACGCCATGAAATCGCAGTTCCTCCATTCTTAAATACGTATCCAGTTTGAGATTTTGCTTTATGGGGATCAGATAAATAACCTGCATCTGCATAACCAACCAACCCTTGTTTTGAATTATTAGGATAAAGCAAGCCTAAATCAATAGTACCTCGAAGATATCGAAAAACATGTTTAATCCCGTTCCAGTGCCGTTTAGTAGGAGCTGAACTAAACCTTGCTAACAAATTAACTGCAAAAGAAATGTCAGGTCTCGTACAGTTAGTAAGATACATAAGAGCTCCAATTGCACTGAGATATGGTATCTCTGGACCAAGGACCTCTTCATTATCTTCACAAGGACGGAATGGATCATTATCAACATTGAGTGATCTAACAACCATCGGTGTGCTTAAAGGATTTGCTTTGTCCATATTGAAACGCTTTAAGAGTTTCTCAGTATAAGTTGACTGATGTACAAGTATTCCATTATGCATATGCTCAATCTGCAAACCAAGACAATATTTGGTTTTTCCAAGGTCTTTCATTTCAAATTCTTTCTTTAAAAGAGCAATTGCTTCATTTATTTCCTTTTGCGTCCCAATTATATTTAGATCATCAACATACACAGCTACGATCACATATCCTGATGTTGTTTTCTTAATGAAGACGCATGGACAAATAAGATTACTTGTGTATCCTTCACTTGTCAAATAATCACTCAAACGATTATACCACATCCTTCCAGATTGTTTGAGTCCATACAAGGATCTTTGTAATTTGATGGAATACATCTCCTTAGGCTTTGAGCTTAATGCTTCAGGGAATTTAAAACATTCAGGAATTTTCATATAAATGTCACTATCTAGTGATCCATACAAGTAAGCTATGACAACATCCATAAGACGCATCTCTAAATTTTTAGAGACTGCTAAACTGATTAAGTATCTAAAGGTTATTGCATCCATAACAGGGGAGTATGTTTCCTCATAATCAATCCCTGGCCTTTGTGAAAAACCCTGAGCTACAAGTCTAGCTTTACACCTTGTAACTTCATTTTTCTCATTTCGTTTTCGTACAAAAACCCATTTATACCCTACAGGCTTTACGGCCATCGGAGTAATAACAATAGGCCCAAAAACCTTTCGTTTGTTAAGTGAATCTAATTCAGCTTGCATAGCTCCTTTCTATTTATCCCAATCATGTCTATTTTTACAGTCACTAACTGACTGTGGTTCAGGATCATTATCTCCACTCATGATGTCACTTGCTACAGAATAAAAAAATATTTCATCAATACTTTCCATTTCATCTTGATTCCGTAAGATATCTGTGTGACCATAGTTAATTGACATTTCTTTATTATTTTCATCCAAATCCTCCCCATGAGAGGTTTTGGTATGTAGCGTTTCATCAAGATCATTCACTTTATTGTCAACTTCCTTTTCATGAGTTTTTCTTTTTCGAGGATTTTTATCCTTGGAACCGATTGGTCTTCCTCGTTTCAAACGTTTTTGAGATTCATGAGCCATTGTGTTATCTATTTGCTCATTTGGAATCTCAACTCGAGCTGGAGCATTAGCAGCTGGTATATGAGATTTAGTAACTCTGTTTGTATCAGTAAATGAATCAGGTAATTGATTTGCAATTTCTTGCAGGTGTATTATCTTTTGAACTTCTGTCTCACGTTGTTTAGTTACTGGATCAAGATGCAATAAGGAAGGAACATACCATGAGACATCATTTTCTTGTTTTTTCTTTTTTCCCCCTAATGCCGGGAAAACTGACTCGTTAAAGTGACAATCAGCAAAACGTGCTGTAAATACATCTCCAGTTAAAGGTTCAAGATATCTTATGATGGAAGCTGATTCATATCCAACATATATTCCCAACCTTCTTTGAGGACCCATTTTTGTGCGTTGTGGTGGTGCAATAGGGACATACACAGCACACCCAAAAATTCTAAGGTGTGAAATGTTTGGCTCATTACCAGTAACAAGTTGTAACGGAGAGTATTTAAGATTTGCACTTGGTCTCATACGAATTAGTGATCCAGCATGAAGAATTGCATGACCCCAAATAGACACAGGGAGTTTTGTCCTCATTATTAATGGTCTAGCTATTAGTTGTAGACGTTTGATTAACGACTCAGCTAAGCCATTTTGTGTGTGTACATGAGCAACAGGGTGTTCAACAATAATTCCCACAGACATGCAATAATCATTAAAAGCATGTGATGTGAATTCACCAGCATTATCAAGTCTCACCCTTTTAATAGTATAATCAAGGAAATGTGCTCGTAATTTGATAATTTGTGCAAGAAATTTTGCAAATGCTACATTACGAGTTGATAACAAAGAGACATGTGACCATCTACTTGATGCGTCTATCAAAACCGTAAAATATCTAAATGGTCCACATGGTGGGTGAATTGGCCCACATATATCTCCTTGAATTCTTTCAAGAAACAAAGATGATTCCTTTTCAATTTTCACAGGCGAAGGCCTTGTGATTAATTTCCCAAGAGAACAAGATGTACACAAAGGAATTTTATTCGATTGTGGGATCTTTTGATATTTCAATGGATGCCCATGAGTATTTTCAATAATTCTTTTCATCATTGTAGATCCTGGATGACCTAATCTGTCATGCCATAAGTTAAGTGTTTCAGGATCACAAAATTTTTCTTTAACTGCCATATATGCCTGAGGCATACTAATATGTGTATAATGTAAACCAGACTGAAGCATTGGCAGTTTTTCTAATATCTGATCTTTGCTTATGATATACAAATATTTTTCATTATCAACAGTCCTTGACTGAGTATCATATCCGTTATGATATATGTTTTTGAAACTCAACAGATTTCTTGTTGATTTTAGGGAAAATAAAGCATTTTCTATTATCAGCTTTGTACCATTTGGTAATGCTAAATTAGCTTTTCCCACTCCTTCTATCAGGTCTGTAGGGCCTGATATTGTATTAACGATTCCTTTTGTTGGTTTAAGCTCATAAAAATATTTTTTAGATCTAAGTATAGTGTGTGTGGCTCCACTATCCGCTATACATATATCTGCTTCATTTGTTTGATCTTGTGCTCCAGTGATGTTCATTTTAATCTTGAAAGTATAAAGAAAAATAATAAGTGAATAACAACGAAATTGTTATATTTTAACAAAACTTTATTTAATCGAAAAGAAAACATTACATGAAGAAAAATACATGATTAAAGATAGAAAAACACTAAATTGTTGCATATGACTATTATGGTAAAGCAACATGTGTTTCAAAGGTCTATGTCAAAGTCTGTAGTGTTCAACTCAACATTGAGATCATTAAAATTATCAATATGGTTCACTTCCTTCTCTTTTCTTTTAAGAGAGGCTTGGTATAGTTCACACAAATGTGGAGCTGTGCGACAAGCCTTCGACCAGTGGTTTGTGTTACCACATCTAAAACAGGAAGTGCCATTGTTTTCGGACCTACCAGCTTCATTCCCCTTGTACTGGTTGGAATTGTTTTGTGGCGCGTGGTAATTAACTGTTCTTTGATTTCTACCACGGCCATATCCACGGCCACGACCACGTCCACGGTTATAAAAGTTACCTCGGTAATTATTATTACCTTTAAAAGAATGGTTTCGGTTATTAAGGTAACTTTTATCAAAGGAACCTCGGCCACGACCTCGTCCCCACTTTCTTCCAGAGTTTTTAGTAGCAACATTTATCTCTAGAATTGCTAATGATCCTGTGGGGCGAGCTTGATGATTTTTCATCAAGAGCTCATTGTTTTTTTCTGCTACGAGGAGAAATGAATTCAAATCAGAATATCTTTTAAATTTTTGCAACCTATATTGTTGTTGCAAGTTTATGTTTGATGCATGAAATGTGGAGAAAATTTTCTCCAGCATATCTTCCTCGGTTACAGTTTGCCCACAAAATCTGAGGGTCGAGCATATTCTGAACAAAGCAGATGTGTACTCGTTTACTTTTTTAAAATCTTGGAACCTGAGATTGTTCCATTCATCTCTAGCAGTAGGAAGTAAAACTTCCCTTTGATGATCAAATCTGCTTTGTAAGTCTTTCCATAAAACATACGGATCCTCACAATTTGAATATTCAAATTGTAACATTTCATCGATATGTTTATGTAAAAAGACATCGGCTTTCGCCTTGTCTTGCTCCGAACAAAAATTCCCCTCTTGTATTGTTTCTAAGACACCCATTGATTTAAGATGTCTTCTCACATGGGCCGTCCAAGGCATATAGTTTTCTCCGTTAATACTAAGAGCCGGGAATTCAATTTTTGCAATATTCGTCATTCTGATTTCTAAACAAGAATTAAGCAAATAGTAAGATGATTATTAGAATCCATATATATCAATAAACATTGCGATACAATAAAGCGGTAGAGCTATGAACAAATACAGAAATAAGAAAAGTTTAAATTCTTCGGGTGGTAGTTCAGCAATGGGGATAAGAATTAAAATAAGCATTATGGTTGCCAGTATTAAAACCGGGTGTATCATCTTTGAAAGATTTTCTTGGATAAACTTGAGAGATGATCTGTTTATTGTAAACGAAAATAAATTGATAGTGGTCAATTTATAGTTTAAAATTATAACCGTTTGTAACGGTTATGTGATTGTTTACAACGGCTATATAACCGTTCATAACGGCTATATAATCGTCGTCTATGTATATATCAACAGTAATTTTTAAATAAGTATAAGATTATGTTATAAAAATATGAATTTAGTTTATAAAAACAAAATAGAATAAGAACGACAAATTAGGATAAGAATAAGACGTTAGTACGAATGAATGTTAGCAATATAATCAAAATGTTAGTTGACATAAAAGGAAATGTTAGTTGTATAAATAAAGATTAAGTAAAGGTTAGATGCATAAGTAAATGTTAGTTGACATAATATAAAATGTTAGTTGCATAATCAAAAAGTTAGATGCATAAATAAAAGTTAGTTTGTTAGTAGTCCCATGGTTATCAAAATGTCCATAATAAGATCTCATTTATGCTTATTTTATTTATATTAGTTATCTTCTCAATATAAGATATTATATATTATTACTTAATGAAGGTCTTACCTTGATTAGTAGATGACTTTGTGCTCAATTAGTCTTCTTGATTAGAGTTAAGAGATCTCGTGCTGATAACGTGTTATAATATCACAATAATTAACACAAGATTAGTGTTATAACCTTAAGAACTTTAAAGAGAATTGCAAGAGCAAGAAGAAGAGAAATGTATAACTTATGAAAGTGTATACAAGAGGTGCATTTTCTCCTCTACATTGAGGTGGTATTTATACTACAAAGATCAATCAACTTGGTAGACAAGGTAAACTATTTTGGTAGATGAGTAGCATAGTAAACTTATCTACAAGTTTGACAAAGAGTTCATCCACTTGTCATGGTAATAATTCATAATACTTTATTATTTATATATCCATTACAACTTGTTTTATAAAAATTATTTTATTATATAATCTATAACATAGAAAATAAAAACAAGATAACATGAGAAGGGAAAAAAAATTAATTAACCCAGCCCACGAGCCAGCCCAACCACATGGACCTGGAGCCAAAAATCAATGTACGGACAACCACGTGCTAGTTTTAAAAAAAATTAGAATAGATTGTGGTCAAGAGATTATGTACGTTTTCTGTTTCAAAGTTTATTACTACTTAATTAACCATCAATCACGTATCTTATAAATTATTATTTTGATTTAATTAGTAACACGATGACAACATCGGAGTATGTTTTTAGAACGATTGAGCCAATCGTATTCTTAGTTCATTAGTTATATCAGATTTAAGAATCGGATCAAGTGTTTTAGTATAGATTTGTAATTTTATGAACTTAAATAAATAGATTGTTACCACTTGGGTTGTGTAGTCTAGTCATATGAAATAAAGTATATGTGTTTAAATTCAAGTTCAAACTTGATAGAGATCAATTTATGTTATACTTTAGAAGTAGTGTATGTTCACTGTTAAAAAATAAATAAATAAATAAAACACGGACGTTGAGCTATTAAATTAATCAATTTATGAGGTTTTAAAGGAAAAAAATATACTAAAATCTAATTCGATCAGTTCTGTTCACAAGAAAACAGTTAAAATAGTATAACTGAACCAGTTAAACACTTACTTTTTAATTTAACTGTCTAACCAGCCGGTTATCATGATTCTGGTCACCTAATTTGTACCATATACTCGTTTTATTTCCCTTTGAAGTACCATGCATTGATTAAAGATAAAGATGACATTTTTATTCACCATAAATACTTTCTAAACAACAAATTCGGCACATTAAACCCATCTATATAAAATCATTATATTTTCTGCATAAAAACTCAATTCATACCCGACCCGTTTGAGCAATGGGCACAGTTATGGATCAATCATACCCACCACCGGCCACCATGTGAGCAAAGACACCACTTTTAATGGGAAAACAACACCCTACAACCAAAACCAAATTTTCTTCTTTCTGCTGAACGAATCAACTGAATCTTGAACAGTGAATTCCCAAATTTTAGTTGCAAAAAACACTTTAGAAAATGCAATCAAATTTCCCAAAATCTATTCTACCCGTTTCTTTAATCCCAAAACACCAACATCAAGCTTTGTGTAGGATTGTTTCATGTGCCAACAGTTCTTCTTCTTCTTCTTCGTCTTCTTCTTCAGAGAACAAACATGGGTTTAAGCTTCTGGGCCACTCGATTGGTGACATGAAATCGAGGCTGAATGATTTTGATGGCAGTGAGTATGATTTCCTTGTTATTTTTTTCAATATAAAGACGTGTTCCATTAATAATGTTATTTTTATGCATATTTTTGCAGTATTATGTAATCAAATCGAACCATTTGTTGAAATTCATGTTCTTGTTAATTTGGTTTTGATTCTTGGTTTAATTGTAATTTTTTCAAGATTTCCCTTTTGGGTTCTTTTGAAATCATTGAACTTGATCATGTTTTGAGGAAAGTTTCAGTTATTTTTTTTTTCACTCCACAGTACCTTTAGGACTCCCAAGATTCTCACTCCACAGTACCAACCTTAAGGTTCAATTTGGGTTAGCTTCAGTTTGTGGGTCTCAAAGGTTATTGTGATTGTTAGGTCCCCTTTGTAAAAGAAAGACTATAAAATGAAGAAACCATGGAAGAAATTGTTGTAACTATGAAAAAGATGGAACTAATTCATATAATCGTCATAAAGATGAACTGATCATAACTGCGCTTAAAATTTTTCCATGTATTTACTATTTTAAACTACAAACGGAATTTTAGGGTATGCACATACATGTTTGTTCCATTCCTTCCAAATATGAGCAATTAAGTCTTGTTTTTATGTTGTAAAAGGTTCGGTGCAAGATGCATTAAACATTTGGGTGTCAAAAACAACAAACTTTTTGAATGAAGTGGCTTCTCCACTTGTCAAGAATGTTCATGATAAAAATCCTACAATGGGAAATGCATATGAGCTCAGTGACACGGAGGAGTTCTTCATGATGGAGCAGACTATTGATGGCCGGACACCAGGTGGTGATCTTTCATTGGCTGCTATCATTTCCATTGAGCAGTTTAGCAGGTGAGCATAAGTTCCTAAAAAGCTATTTATTCAAGTAGATTTGGGAATTTCTGCAATTAATTATATATGGGTTGGTTTGGGTTGTGTTTCCTCAAACGGATAAAATAAACAATAAAATAAATACGCTAAAAGGGAAACTGGTTGAATGGTGAGTACAACCAAACCTTTTTTTTAATCAAAACAACCTCCTGTATTATTTTGTTTAGAGATCTTGATGATTATTCCGATGATATTGTTTTTGTAATCACTATTAAACTATTTATTTTCTAAAATTAGTTTAGAAGTGGATACAAAGTGAGTTAACTCAACTTGACCGATCCATTTTGTTACATTTACCCGCCCTGCTCATCATGCCACCTCTGTATTAGCCCATATAACATTTCAACAAGCTACTATATCTCAAGTTATGAATATAGATATGTGATTATGAGTCTCATTTACCGTAAAAGTCCAATGGGAAGGTGATTCGTACACCAGCAAAGTTACTTCATGCACCACAAGGCTAGTTGTGTGTTGTACCATCTGCTATTGCTATTGGATCCTGTCGTGTGTGAAGTAATTTTGGTAGTGTACACATCGCCTTTTCTTAAAATAGGACGCACAAAACGGAGGATACCGAATGAAAAGTTTCTAACTTTTCAGTGTCGTATGCAGGATGAATGGATTAACAGGGAAGAAAATGCAGAGAATCTTTAAAGCACTCGTCCCTACACACGTGTCTAATGATGCCCGTAATTTGGTGGAATATTGTTGCTTTAGGTTCTTGTCTAGAGATAGTTCTGAAATTCATCCCTCGCTAAAGGTTTGTGGGTTCAAATTTACTCTGTAAATTATCATTTATTATGTTTCATAACATGAGCTGAAAACTCTCTTTATGATTTTTCTAAGAAAAGTAGAAATTTCAACCTATTTATGTATTGTTTTGTCAAACAAGGGAAGCTATAAAATTTAACTGAAAATGAAATATGCCAAATGGGTGGAAAGTCATTTAAAGTGTATTAAGGTGCATAAAACTTCCTAAAATGCTTTATTAAGAAATAGGCAAATGGGTGTGTGGATTCTGAGGTCAGTTGGACTAATTCAAGTTTCATAACTAATATGGACTTCCTATATTTGTCGTAGAATTCGACATCGTGCGTCAATCATTGTAACACGTGCTACTATTCGTAAGATTTTGGTATTTGATTTTTTACATAATCCATATCAGTTTTAGTTCCAAAAGTTAAATGTTTTGACGACAAAAAAATAATTTGATCCTCCTTTAGATTTTGGAAAGGATCTGTATTTAATTTGGCTTCATTTCCCTAATAATTATGATTTGGTCTACTTATATACTTTGTTCTTATTATAGGAGCCGGCATTCCAAAGACTTCTATTTATAACAATGCTTGCATGGGAGCATCCATACACCAACGAAAAGGAATCCCGGGGTACAATTGGAGAGAAAGCTTCATTTCAGGTTCATTTTTCTGTACGTAATCCTTCCTATTGTCCTCCACTAATTATCTTACTTTTAATTCTATATATAGAATGAATATCATACATATTCTTTGTGGAAATTTTCAAATAGTCAGGATCTGTGTGTTTTCCATTTAGCATTTTCACTTTTGGGTCCCACACTATGGTTTGTAGAAGTGATTGGTCAATAATGGTTCCACGTAAAAATAAAGATGGGACGGACAAATAGAGGATGGAGAATGGAGAAAATTGATATAAAACTGAAATATAAATGTTGTTTTAAGTTAGATTCTTTTGTAGTATCTGTTTTGGTAGTTCAGACACATAGAAGTTTTCTTCTCCCACATGTCATATTGATGCTTCTATATATAGGTTTCATTTTCGACCTCTTTATTTAGCAACGTGTCAAATTTGTGCGTGTCTCATCTCAAATTGGTCCAATGGGTCAAATGGGTTGAAATTCACCCAATATCTATTTTAAATAGATATAGCCATATAGCGTTATAAATCATTTTGTCCAGATTATTTTATAGAAAGTTTAATCTTAATTAGTACATTATCTAGTTACAAATATTTTTAAGAAATGGACTAAAAAATGGTTGTTGGTGCTCATTTTGACCCAAACTTAAAATGGCATGTTTCCACATCATGGGTATCAGTCGCATATTCTCACCTCTACTTCTATTCATGTTCAAAATTCTATGTATTAAAGGGAGAGAGTCACACTTTATACCTTCAAGTATACATACAACATCATAAATCATTTTGACATTACCACGTAAATTTTTTATACACTTTTAAGAAATGGGCTCAAAAATGGTTGTTGGTGACCGTTTTGACAGACACTTAAAATGACCTGTTTTGACTCCATATCCACCTCTACTTCTACTCATGTTTCAACATTCTATGCATCAAAAGGAGGGTGTTGTGAATTATACCTTTGTAAAATTAATTCATTTTTCATTGAAGAGGAAACTTGTTGGAGAAGAAGCTTTTATCCGCATTGCCCCTGCTATCTCGGGCGTAGCAGATTGGCCAACAGTGCATAATGTTTTCAAAGCTCTTTCCGGTGGTCAGAAAAGCATCTCCTTCCAAGTATGGTCCAAATATATTGATGAACTTCTCAAGTAAGCTTCTCACTAACATTTTCTCTTAGCATTCAGTTTTGTAATCATCTAAACTACCCCTTGACAATTAAAAAACTAGGAACCTTCAGAACCAAAATTACATTGTCAGTAGCAAAACCGCTCATTTTGAATTAAAACATAATTAAAAGGAAAATGTTGTTGATTTCTTAAAGGTAGCAATTTCAACCTTATTTGTATGATGTGGGTCATTTCGGGTTGCATTTGTTTAATAACAGGTCAAATTGGTTGAAAGGGTTATACTGTGTTTTATATAAAGAAAACTATATTGTTATCTTCATAACATAGCTTTTGCAATCATATTTAACAAAATTTAACTCCTCATAAAACAAAAAAATGATTGAAAAAGGTTGGCTGGTCTCCCCAGTCCAACCTTTTATCGGACTACCTGTTTCGCCACCTCTAGTATCAGGAGATTTCTAAAAGGAAATTTATAGCATGTATATTAGGGCAGAAGAATACTACTTACAGTTTTGAAAAATAGTTTTCTTGATCTCCTACTGAGGAATATTTCTTTGACAAACTTTTCCAACACCGGAGAGTGTATGAGGGAAGGAAATCATACAATGTAAAAGAAATTTCTGAGACTTCTGGGGAGCGGATCTTATGCCTTGGATCTAGCCGAAAAAGACCTGTTCTTAAATGGGAGAATAACATTGCATGGCCTGGAAAACTAACCCTGACTGACAAAGCACTTTACTATGAGGTACATCTCATGTCAGTTGTCACTTTACATAAAGTTAAAATAATAGTCGATAATTTTTTTTTATCATACTTCACTTGCTTACTAAATGTTGTAGGCAATTGGACTTAAAGGCAAGGTGGATGTTATTAGAATGGATCTTACAAGACTTGGTTCACGTGTAGAGAAAACAAGGGTTGGACCGTTCGGTTCTGATCTTTTCGACTCTGCTATCTCTGTTACCTCCGGTCCAGAGTGAGTAAGCTTCAATAACTCATCTCCTTGATTTCTTCACCAATAGAAAAATCTTGAATTATTTTATTTAAATTTTATTATTTCAACCCATTTACTAATAAGTTGGTCTTTTGGGGTTACATTGCAAGTCTAATGGGATAAATTAAACAAATCAGCTGAAAAGGAAACCAATCAAAGTCCTCCAATGTGTATTTTCAATGCATACAACCATTTATGTCATTTTGATTGAAAAGTAGATTTTTATTGTAATTTTATTCTCCTCTGTTTGTAATTATTAGTCATGTGCCTATTATGGAGTTAGTTAGTAATATTTGGCATGTGCTCAATTGAGTTAGTTGAGTTAGTTACATGCTTCTAGAATCTCCCATGTACTCTTATAAATAGCCTTATGTTCTCTCATTTTCAATAATAGAAAAACTACACTTAAAACTCACTCTACTATTGTTTTATGGTATCAAAGCATTTGCTCTGTGATTCCGGGAACTCCTTCCGGTAATCGACATCTCTATCATGTCCACATCTACTTCATCTTCTTCTTCCTCTGAAACAACGAACATTCAACTGAATCAAACCAATACATTGCCTAATATTGCGAATTTTCTGTCCATTAAACTCTATGACAACAATTATCTCAATTGGAAGCATCAGATCACCACTGTTTTGAAGACGTTGGGGCTGTTAAAGCTTTTAAAATCGGATGACAAGTACCAGCAGCTGATTTTGTCGAGAGAGAGGCTTGGGAGAAGTGTGATGGCTATGTTCAAGCTCTAATTACAGCCACATTGTGTCCATCGATTATTCATCTTGCACGAAACTCAGTCTCTGCTGCATCACTTTGGAAATCCATTGAAGAAGCCTTTGTTCAAACTGTTTTTGCAAAACAATCATAGTTAAGAACTTAATTTCACCTACTTAAACGGAACACTAAGTCTGTTGTTGAATTCCTAAATGAAGCAAAGGATATTGTCGATTCTCTAAATGCAATTGGAGATCCAATCTCTGATGAACTCCTTGTTCTACAAATTCTTCAAGGATTAATGTTGAATATGAGAATTTTGTCATGAACATCGAGACCAAGCCACAACACTTACTTATTCACAGCTTCGCTCACGATTATTGGTTTATGAGGCTCGATTGAAAGCAACGACATCCATTGACTTCACCTTCTCTTGCAGCTATGGTTGCGGCCACATCAAATCCGCCACACTTTGATTCATCGAAAGCATTCAATGTCAATTTGTTCCAAATCTGGACACAAAGCATCAAATTGCTATTTTCGGTATTCTTCACCGGACGACGCTCGATTTTGTGGAAGCAAAGTGGTGGCGGTTCACAGTGGCGCGGTGGGTTGTTCTGGTGGTGGTCGTGGCTGGGGGGTCCAAAGTGGTCGTTCGTGGTCGCTTTTCCGCAAACCTTGCGGCTGTTCATGGTGCTGATGGTATGGGTTTAGACCTACTGATTGGAGGTCCACCAACTCTCCTTTTTGGCCTAGTATTCTTAAACCTAGGCAGCTGCATCCCTATGGTCTTCCTAGCTTTGGACCACCACACTTTGGGCTTGGACATGGGTCTTCAGGTTCCCACACTGGGCCAGTCTCCTTTAGTCCTAGCTTTGGGCCTGGATCATTGGGTTTTGGCCTACTCATTTTCAGAATTGGTCTTCCGCTGCTACACCCCTCATTATGGCCTTCATGCTGATTTTTCGCACTTGCCAGAATGTTGATTCTTGGATACCTGATTCTGGTGCCACTGCTCATATGACCTCAGATCCATCTATTGTGTTTGGTACAGTTCCTTACACTGGTTCTGAACGTGTGATTGTTGGTGATGGTACATCTCTTTCCATCTCACATATCTGATTTTCCTATCTTCGTTTATTTCGTTGCATACTTTTACTTCGATATGTTGTTGTTCCTGGCTTGCCAAGAACTTATTGTCTATCACTCAGCTTGTACTTGATGATCCTATATCTGTTTTTGTTCTCATGTTGTGGTTTGTCTATACAGACTCCCACCGGGCTACTCCTCCACCACATGCGAGCTAGTCCTCATCAGCTATATTCTCTTGTCTGCTACATTCGCTACTTCTCGGGAGCTGTGGCACTCTTGACTGGGGCATCCTTCTGATCCCGTACTGTCTAGGCTCTCCTTTTTACAATGTCTAATAAATCTGTACCTAAGCCTTGTAATTCATGTTGTATTTTAAAATCTACTCAATTACCATTTCATATTAGTACTTCTCTCATTCTACTGTTCCATTACACATTGTTCATTGTGATATCTGGTGTCCTTCTCCTGTTTTATCACGATCTGGATATCGTTACTTTATTACTTTCATTGATGATTATAGTCGTTTCACATGTTATATCCTATGACTAGTCGGGCACATGCGGTTGCTTGTTTTCGTCATTTTCGACCCCTTGTCGAAATCTTTTCTCATGCACTGTCAAACAGCTTCAGTGTGATGGCGCTCCTAAGCTGATTCATGGTGATATGTCTCGTTATCTTTCTGATTGTGGCATTACTTACAGGATTTCTTGTCCTTATACACCTCAACAAACTGGGGTGGCTAAGCGCAAGAATCGTCATCTTTCGAAGGTTGCCCGTGCCTTATTATTCCATGCTCATCTACCAAAGAAATTTTGGTATGATGCATATGCCACTGCTGCCTTTCTTATTAATCGGCTTCCTACGCCGGTTCTCCATCATTCTTCTCCATATGAGGTTCTTTTTGGCACTCGACCCGACTATTTTATTTTACGTACTTTTAGGTGTTTATGTTATCTGTTCTTGGTGACACACGTCCGGATAAACTTTCACCCAATCTACGCCATGTCTCTTTCTTGGTTATGCACCAAGTCATCGCGGTTATTTGTGCTATGATCCATCTACTCTCGTACTATCACTTCCCGTCATGTTCTTTTTCATGAGTCTACATTTGATATTCCAGGCTCATCCTTTTCTTCTGATTCCATTGCTTCTCCTGATTTTGTCATTCCTCCTCCTTCTTATCCATCTATTTCTCCTCCTTCTCTTCCTCCTCCTCCTCCTTTTTCTTCTCCTCCTCCCCCTCCCCCTCCTCCTCCTTCTTCCTCCTCCTCCTCCTCCTCCTACTCATCCTATGATCACTCGTTCTCGTGATCACACTCGTCAGCCTAGACAGTTTCCTGATCACGTCCTTTTCTATGTTACTACTGCTCCTACTACTTCTGAGCCTTCCACTTTTTCTCAGGCTCAACGTTACTCTGTTTGGTGGGATGCTATGCGTACTGAGTTTGGTGCGCTGCATTCCAATCACACGTGGGATCTTGTTCCTCCCCCTACTTCTGCCAACATTGTTGGTTGTAAGTGGGTTTATCGGATTAAGCATAATCCTGATGGTTCTGTGAGTCGTTACAAAGCCCGGCTTGTTGCCAAAGGCTTTCATCAGACAGAGGGAGTTGATTACACTGAGACGTTTAGCCCTGTGGTTAAACCTACTACCATCCGTTTGGTTTTATCTGTTGCCTTCTCTCGTGGATGGACTATTCGTCAAGTTGATGTCAACAATGCTTTTCTTCATGGTGACTTATCTGAGACTGTCTACATGTCTCAGCCACCTGGCTTTGTTGACTCTTCTTGACCTCATCATGTTTGTCTTCTACGAAAGGCTCTTTATGGCCTTGAACAGGCTCCTCGAGCTTGGTTTTCCAAGCTCTCCTCTGCTCTTCTCACCAGTGGCTTTTCTCAGTGTATCTCTGACACTTCCTTGTTTGTTTATCAGCATGATGACCATACTTGTTATGTCTTGGTTTATGTGGACGACATTATTATTACTGGGAGCTCCTCTGAGTTTGTTACATCGTTGATTACTCGCTTAGATTCTTAGTTTGCACTCAAAGATTTAGGCTTTTTGTCCTATTTCTTGGGTGTCCATGCGACATTTACTGATGATTGTCTGCATTTATCTCAGTAGCGTTACTTGCTTGATCTGTTACATCATATAGGATTGGCTTAGTGTCGTCCTCTGTCTACCCCTGAGGCATCATGGAAGCAGTTATCTCGGTTTTCTGGCACTCCTTTGGATGATCCTGTTTTGTATCGCAGTATTGTTGGTGGTATTTGGTTTTGACTCGCCTTGAGATTGCTTATGCGGTCAGTAAGGTGTCTCAGTTCTTACAGACTCCTACTAATCGCCGTTGGGTTGCTGTCAAACGTATTTTACGCTATCTTCGTGGCACGTCTTCTCATGGTTTGAATATTCGTCGATCTACTTCTTATGATCTCCATGGTTATTCAGATGCAGACTGGGCAGGTTGCCCTGATAATCGTCGTTCTACTACGGGATATTGTGTGTTTCTTGGCTCCAACCTCATTAGTTGTAGTTCCAAGAAGCAACATACTGTTGCTCGATTGAGTACTGAGGCTGAGTACCGTGCTCTTGCACATGCTGCCACTGAGCTTCGTTGGATTATGTCTTTGTTACGGAAATTACATATTCCACAGTTGCATTCACCTACTTTATGGTGTGATAATATTGGTGCTACCTATTTGGCTGTCAATCCCGTATTTCATCAGCGCACGAAACATATTGAGATTGATCTACATTTTGTTCGAGATATGGTTTCAAAACACACACTTATGTGTTCGTTATGTTCTTACTGCTTCTCAGCCAGCTGACCTGTTGACCAAAGGCTTGTCTTCTTCTCGTTTTGGTCTTCTTCTTCGGTCCAAGCTTCACACGTGACTTCTCCCTGTTCAGCTTGAGGGGGCATATCAGTCATGTGCCTATTATGGAGTTAGTTAGTGATATTTGGCATGTGCTCAATTGAGTTAGTTGAGTTAGTTTGAATTAGTTGAGTTAGTTACATGCTTCTAGAATCTCCCATGTACTCTTATAAATAGCCTCATGTTCTCTCATTTTCAATAATAGAAAAGCTACACTTAAAACTCACTCTACTATTGTTTTAGTAATCTCGTTTGGCACTTCAGTTTTTCTGAAAGTTTCAAAATTTAGACAAAAGTGTGTTTGGGACAACCCAACCCTCCATACAAAATGCATGTTCTGATAATTTTGAGGTATTACCCAATTTTTAATTTAACTTAAAATCATGGCCATATATATTCAGGTCCAAACCATGGGTACTTGAATTTGTGGATTTAGGAGGTGAAATGAGGCGAGATGCATGGTATGCTTTCATCAAAGAAGTCATTTCTTTGTACCAATTCATAAGAGATTTTGGACCTGAAGAAGGTGATAAATCAGTAAAACATATTTACGGTGCTCAAAAGGGTTATTCAAGAGCTAAAACTTATGCCATTAATGGCATTGCAAGACTCCAAGCTCTTCAATTCAGTAAAAAACTCTTGGATGAACCTACTAAACTAGTCCAATTTTCATATTTACAAAATGCACCTTATGGAGAAATTGTTTGCCAAACACTAGCAGTAAATTGTTGGGGTGGACAACTAATCACAAGATTTAAGGAAATCGAGTTTGATGATGTGAGATCAGACGTTTATAGTAGTCATGTGTATGACATTGATGGTGGGGTGTACTTAAGAAAGTGGATGCGACATTCATCATGGAATTCTAGTGCTTCTGTTGCTTTTTGGAAGAACAGTTTGATGAAACAAGCTCTTGTTTTGAGTAAAAGTCTTGTTGTTGCTGATAAAACATTGGTGGAAAGGGCGGCGATTATGTGTCGGCGTAAGTATGCTGAGGTTGAGAAGACACAAGCCACAATTGATGCTGCCATGATTGAAGGGATTCCTAGTAATATTGACCTTTTTAAGGTTGTAATTCAAGCTATTTGTTACTCCTGTGTCCCATTGAAAATTGCAACTTTTACTACATGTCTGTCATTGCAAACATAGGAAGGTATTCAACTTTGGTTCAATTTCTATTTTGGGTAATCAAATTCCATAAGAACCCTCAAAACTTTCAAAATTTTAAATGGGTTTTCTGCACAGAATATCAACATTTCAATGGTCTTGATTTGATCATTGTACTTTTTTGGAAATCTGAGTCCGTGAAAGAGGGGTTTGTGTACCATTTGGGTCATTTTGTACACGATAAATTTAACATTATATAAATTAACATTTTATTAACATATATTAAACATTTTTGTATAAATATTATCATTTTTGTATAAATATTATCATTTTTGACAGCTGGTTTTTTGGATACAAAGTGACCCAAACGGGGGAGAAAATCATTTTTAATGAATCGTGAACAAGAAAGTGCAAAGACCAGAAAGGTGTAAATGAAAAAGTACGTTTACGATAGTTAAAAGTTGACATTTTTATACGTGAAAGTTGAAGTTACTTCAAACCCAAGTTGTTACCTGAAATACAAGTGGGACCAAAGTTGGTTACCTTTTTAAAAACATTTGTTTCCAACTATCTGTATGGTCAAAGGCTGTTACTTTCATGGGACAGAGGGAGTGCAATATATGACAAAGTAGTTGATATTATTATTTATATTTAATTTCTACAAAAGGTCATGCTCGACTTTAATGTTGCTTCACCATATGGTTTAGGAGCTGTTGCTTCCTTTAACGGTCATTGGGAAAAACTTTGGAAAACTTCGACGTTGGGAGGAGCCTCACTTGACTGCATCTTTTCTTGGATTTGTCTATGCACTCATCTACAGGTTTTTAAAAATGCACATTCAAACATCCCTATGATTTTCATGTATCTCGTGAATTAAGTCTAATTTTGTTTATGAAATTTGATGTTTCTTTCACTCTTCAGGAATTTGTTGTCATATGTGTTCCCTGTGACATTGATGGTTTTGGCAACAAGCATGTTAGTATTAAAAGGGCTCAAGGAGCAAGGTCGCCTCGGAAGAACTTTTGGCAAAGTTACCATTCGTGATCAACCACCGTCTAACACAATTGAGAAGATCATAGCCGTTAAAGAAGCTATGCGCGATGTGGAAAAATATATGCAAAGTATTAATGTTTCGCTTCTAAAAATCCGTACAATTATTCTTGCAGGCCAACCACAGGTTAGTTATACTTCATCTTTGTAACAAAGTAAATAAATTTAGCTAAAATAATTAATTTGTCGGTAGAAGCTATTTATGTTATTAAATTAGTTTTCAAGGTTTCATTATGTTGTTATAAGGGGAAGTTTGGTTTCGCTTTTTGAAACTAGTTAACTTGACAAATGAACAAGCTTGTCCAAACACTATCTCCTAGTTCTCCTACAACCAGGGGTGTAACTAGCCAAATAGAGCCATAGCTCGACTAGGATCGATCTCAATTCGTTTCGAGCTCTATATCTAAAGCTCGAGCCAAGCTCATTAGTAATTTCTTATGCTCGAGCTCGGCTTGGACTATGCTTGTTCATTATCTATTAATATTTTTATTACTTTATAAGTTATAGTTATATATATGTAACATGATATATATTATTTAGTCTTTTACATCACAATCATACACATTGTTTATTACGTATGTGTGTGTATAATATATACACACTAAATATATTTTTATATATAACATGCTTGTTAAGCTCACAAGCAACTTGCCTCGTTTACACCCTTGCACAAACTGATTTATGATGGTGTATTATTTAATTCCGGAATGACATAATTACCTTCAAAACGCACATCCTAACACACCCGAACAGTCAAAGAGTTATTCGTATAGTCAAGTATCTAAATTTATTTTTTCTCATCTCAGATAACAACAGAAGTGGCCATGGTGCTTTTGTTTGGCTCCACTATTCTCCTCACAGTACCCTTCAAATATGTTCTCTCTTTCCTCATACTCGATCTCTTTACACAAGAACTTAACTTCAGGAAAGAAATGGTGCTGAAGTTGATAAGTTTCTTAAAAGCCCGTTGGGACACCGTGCCTGCCAGCCCTGTTTCGGTATTGCCATTTAACACCAGCAACACCGACGCCAAGAGTGAAAAGAAGGAAACCGATAACTCACCAAAATTAGAAAGAACTCGGAACAAGGAGTAACTCAAAATCTCTAATTATGCTTAAACTTGTTCTCAGTATTTTGTACAGAACTTCAGTTCACTAGGATAGCACAATATTGTATAGTTGACTTTTTCAAGATACAATACGCGATTGAGTAACTATTGGAAAAGAAATCACGAAAACCGCCCACACATAAGCAATTTTCTTCAACCTTTCTGACCCATTGCATACGAGTTTGTTATCATGATACGAGCATTGTTCTGTTTGATTCCTGCATTTAGTCAAAAGAGTCAAAGTTTAAGCCAAAGTCAAAGTCAAGATTTTCTTACTAAATGTTCTTGTTTGCATACCTTGATGAACAAAATGAGACCACAAAATCTGTAGTAGAACATGTGATGATGCTTGTGGGATCATCATAAGCATAACTGTACGCCACAGGGCATGCGGCTTTGAATATCTTCGAGTAATTCGTTGGCATACATGTGACGGGATTAGAGTACATTCCTTTACAACAATACTCATCGGTGTCAAAAACATTGCACGCACTCCGGCAGGCGGAGGGTTTTCCATCAGACCGGAGAGCTAGCTCGGGCGGGCAGTTATCCCTGAGGTCAGTGTCACAGCCAGCAATCCTACAGTCACCTTTACCTTGAATGGGCGTAATCGTGAGTGGTAAGTTGAAACCGTCGACAAGGCTGACATCGTAAAAAGCAGTGTCACCGAGGGTAAATTCGGCAATCGATGCAGGCGGGGTCCCGGGGCTAGTGCAAGTTAGTGTGGTGCCGCATGCTCCTGTTTGGCACGTACCATTCCCGTTTTTATCGAAGTCGCACCCCGTTCGGCCCCATATGCGTCCGCCCCACCCATGTGGGGCGGAGAAGACGGTGGATTCACCTGGTTTGAGGGTGAAACCGCCGCCGTTGAGAGTGGTGTTGGTGGCTGTGATCCCAGGCCATATGGTTTCATGGCAGTTGTTGACAATGGTGAGGTTGGTGCAATTTGACAATTGTACCCCTGATGCAAGGGCAATGAGGATAATAATTTGACTGAAAGAATCCATGATTGTGACTTGTGTGTGTGTGTTTGTAAGTGTGTATGTGTGTGTGTTTTATATAGCAAAAGGAAGTGTGAAGAAAGAGTGTTAAGGAGTGAGGGAATACTTGATGATCACATTATACCTTGCTTCCTTCATTTTTGAATACTCTTGTTTATATGTTCCTTGTGACAGAAGAATGTTAGTACATGTTGATAAACTAAATTTTATACACAAAAGGTCCCACATTATGCCAGTAAATTATGGATTTAATCACAATATATGTGTTAATATGCTTTCTAATTAGTCTTTATAATTAATATGGGTCTATCAAAGAAAACAACAAATGATAACAAAAAATCCATCTTTTTTGTACGAGAAATTATAAAAGCTTTTAAATTACACAAGTTTAACTTTATCACTTTTAGCATAGTATTTTAGTTAAACGTTTGTTTTTCATTCCTTCCCACTACATTTGATTCGCCCCTAGGTGCGACTGTTGTTGGTTGGTTGCTAAACACGGCTCGCTAAAAGCAGAGTGTGTGATGATAAATTTTTAGATAGAAGAGATATAACACATGTTTAAAAGTTTTTGATTGTATTATAGAAATATATAAATTTATATGTGTGAGATAAAACAAGTTTAGGCACCATACAAAGTGTTAGATGAACATTTATTTAGACCACATGCATATATGTAATTTATTATTTTATGATAAAAATAACTAAACAAATGATAAAAGTTTAGCGAATGATACGAACTAAAAAACACACCGCTAACATACTATTAAAGGTTATATCAGATCATATGAGATGTCCATAACATTATACATAATGCATCAAATATTATGTTTACATATCATACCGGACCGTATAGAAGAACATTATGACTTTATAGGACTCGTAAATTAACAGATTTTACTTGACACACCCACTAAGGCTCATAGGCTTCTCAAATTCTTGATCTTGATATTACGCTTCATGGTCCTCTGGATGCTTGAGTCTGCATAACAAAAATCATGAAACCGAGGCTTCAATCTGTTGTCGAGAATGGAACCCTTCTCTTTAAGCAAAACAGCAAGATAACCCACTTGGGTAAATCAGGTAAAGTCGAAGAAGCCCGTAAGTTATTCAACCAAATGACCCAACGAAACACTGTAACATTCAATTCAATGATCTCCGTTTATGCGAAAAACAGAAGAATCAATGATGCACTCAACCTGTTTGATAAAATGCCTCAACGAAATATTGTTTCTTGGAACACCATGATTGCAGGATGTTTGCACAATCACAGAGTTGAGATCGCACGCCAACTGTTTGATGAAATGCCTCAAAGAGATGTTTACACTTGGACTTTGATGATTACTTGTTATACGCGTAATGGGGAGGTTGAAAAGGCTAGAAAGTTGTTTGATTTGATGCCTGATAAGATGAATCCAGCTTGTTGGAATGCTATGATTTCGGGTTACTTGATGTGTAGAAAGATTAAGGAAGCTAGAAAGATGTTTGATGAAATGCCTGTGAAAGATTTAGTTTCTTGGAATACAATGCTTGGAGGGTATACACAGAATGGGGATATGAGTTTAGGCTTGAAGTTTTTCGATGAAATGCCAGTTAAAGATGTGGTTTCTTGGAACTTGATGGTGGATGGGTTTGTTGAGGTTGGTGATTTGGATGCTGCTTGGTATTTTTTTAAGCGCATACCGCATCCGAATGTTGTTTCTTGGGTCACAATCTTGTCTGGGCTTGGTAGAAGTGGTCGGATTGTAGAGGCTAGGAGATTGTTTGATCAAATGCCGGTTAAGAACATGGTTTCATGGAACGCGATGATAGCAGCTTATGTCCAAAACTCACGGATTGATGAAGCTTTGAGCCTGTTCAATGAGATGCCGGAGAAAAATGCAGTGTCTTGGACTACCATGATCAATGGGTATGTTCGCGTTGGTAAGCTAGAGGAAGCAAACTGTTTACTTAATCAAATGCCATACAAGAATGTTGGGGCTCAAACTGCAATGATCTCAGGGTTGGCCCAAAACAAAAAGATTCAAGAGGCTCGTGAGATTTTTGATCAAATAAGCAATCGAGATACGGTTTGTTGGAATACGATGATTGCAGGATATGCTCAGAATGGACTCATGGATGAAGCACTTGATCTTTTTCACCAAATGGTGCAGAAAGACATAGTTTCATGGAATATTATGATTGCTGGTTATGCTCAAGTAGCTCAAATGGATAAAGCACTTGCTTTATTTGGGGAAACAAAACATAAGAACTTAGTTACTTGGAATTCCTTGATTTCAGGCTTCACCCATAACGGGTTGTATCCGGATGCATTCAAGTATTTCATTTCAATGATACAAAATGGTACTAAACCCGATGAATCTACATATGCTTCCATTTTAAGCTCATGTGCAAATCTAGCAACTTTACAACTGGGAACACAAGTTCATATGCTAGTTGTAAAGACAGGCTATGAGCAAGACATATTTGTTACTAATTCTTTGATCACTCTGTACGCCAAATGTGGTAAGATGTCGAATGCTGAACAGGTATTTTCTCATACCCCACGTGTTGATGTTGTCTCGTGGAATTCTTTGATTAACGGGTATGCTTTAAATGGAAATGGGATCGAGGCAGTGAAGCTATTGGATGATATGGAGGTTGCGGGAGTGAGCCCAGATGAGGTCACCTTTGTTGGGGTTCTATCTGCATGCAGCCATGCTGGCTTGATCGATCAAGGGCTGCGATTATTTGAGTCTATGAGTCAAAAGCACTTGATCCAGCCGTTGACTGAGCACTATGCGTGTATGGTTGACTTGCTTGCAAGAGCAGGGAGGCTAGAGGCCGCTTTTCAAATGGTTAAAGAGATGGATACTGATTGTAACGCTGGTATATGGGGTGCTTTACTTGACGCGTGTCGTGTGGGTAAGGATTTGAAAATGGCTGAATATGCTGCTGAGAAGCTTATGCAGATTGAACCTGAAAAGGGTTCCAAATATGTGATGTTATCAAACATGAATGCGGAAATGGGGTGGTGGGAGGTGGCGGAGAAAGTTAGAGGCTCGTTGAGAGAGAGCCGGGCGGTGAAGCAGCCTGGGTGTAGTTGGATTGAAGTTAAAAACCAACTTTATGTTTTTGTATCTGGTGATGCGTGTTGGCTCGAAAACATGACCTTTTGTGGTCATTTGAGGTCAATAATGGCTCATATTAACAACACCAGCGAAACCCTCATTGATGCCACATAATGCAAGGTCAATGAGGGTTTCATCAGTGTTGTTTCACCCATGTTGATGTCATTGCGGTGTGGGTCCAACCAACTCCATATGAGGCGGCACACACATGAACCGCCACAAGAAAAGCACGTGACCACCAGCGTGTTGGCTATAGAGAAGGCGGACCATGGTGGTGTGATTGAATTGGAAGCTCTAAAGATGGTCACGATGGTTGGTGAATGGTCACATACATACTTACACGTATGTGCTATTTGTTGAGGATTAAATGGACGCTGTGAACTTATTGTGAAGATCTGCTTCTCCTAAAGAAAGTGTAAATAAACAATAAAAAATTAAAATGTGGTATATTAGAAGTTTCTTTTTAAAACATAAATACGTGATCCACATTCAATTGAACATGATGATCATAGATCCTGCATTATAATATTTACCTGTTTTTTGGGAAATCAAAAATGGGTGAAGACAGACACTGTTTTCTGTTGGTTTTGGATGCCAAAAATAATGGCTAAATTATAGAGAAAATTGCAAAAATAGTCCCAGTGGTTTGATTAAATTGTAAGTTTGGTCCCCAGATTTTAAAAATTGCAAATTTAGTCCAAACATTTGGAATTTTGTTGCAAATTTGGTCCCCACCGTTAGTGTCCGTTAGTTTTTAACGATCTGGGGACTAAATATGCAATATAGTCAAACCATAGGGATCAATTGTGCAATTTTCCCCAAAAAGTAAAATAACTAAAAAAATCAAATAAAAATTAAGAAATTAAAATTCAATTTTAAAAGATTCAAATAAACTTTAATAAAGAAATTCAATAATCGTTAAAAAATAAAATAAAAGTTAAAAATCAAACCAATTTTAAAAAGTAAATAAAAGTAACAATAAAAAGCATATAAAATAGAAAATGAGAAGTATGCGTAAAATTTTATTTTTTATAATTATTTTTGATGAAGTTTATATGTCATGTTTAAATCGAAGAATCCAAAAACCTTTTTAAAGTATAAATCCGAAAAACGAAAAATGAAATCAAGCCGTTTTTTTATTTTTTTAACTTTAATATGATTTTTTAATATTTATTTTGAATTTTATAAATGATTATTCCGTTGTATTTTTTTTTGTTTGTTTTTATTTAACTTTTTACTTTAATCGCATACTTTTATTTCAATACTTCTCGCTTTCTCTTTTTACATGTGTTTTAATTTTTACTTTTATTTCATTTTGAATTTGATTTGATTTTTTGATCTTTATTTCATTTTAAAAAAATTATTGTATTTTATTATTGATGTTTATTTGAATTTATTATGTTTGATTTTAATTTCTTTTAAATTTTATTGATTTTCAATTTTTTTAATTTTTTAGAGCAAATTGCATAATTAGTCCCTATGTTTGATCATATTGCATATTTAGTCCCCAGGTCGTTAAAAACTAACGAACACTAACGGTGGGGACTAAATTTGCAACAAACTTCCAAATGTTTGGACTAAATTTATAATTTTTAAAATCTGGGGACCAAATATGCAATTTGATCAAACCACAGGGACTATTTTTGCAATTTTCTCCTAAATTATATATAAAACAAAAATATGCAATCTGTTATTTATGTTATTTAATGTTTGAAGTTAGAGTCGTCATCATGTAATCAAATGTTGCGCACAGGTTTTCATAATGAATCACTTCTTGATGCAATGAAACAACGTATGTAGAGTCTCTTATCAAGATTGCAGCTCTTGTCGATAAGACAGTTGAACTATTGAATGCAGTGCATGCACAAGGATTTCATGTAAATGAAGGATCATGTTTGAACCTAACATGATTATAGTAATCGGTATACCAAAGAAAAAGTTGTTTACGTAAGAGATGTCTCGTGGCCCTATAACAATCAATCACAAAACCAGAACACCGGTTTGTTCATATGGTAGTTAGTGACACGATGAGTGACCAACTAGAAGTAGTGTGATTCTGATTTAGTCTTTAAGCTATTATGTGACTTTCTTTTCTGCAGCTACAGATTTATCCGTATACCAACAGAACCCATAGGCGACTGTTATTTAGTTGTTAATTTCTGATTTAGTCATTAATCATTGGCTACTTCGTTGCCATCACGAATGGTCTGGGTGCTGTGTACAATGAGAGGTGTCTTGCTTCTTGGAATGATTATGAACAAACCATCACGCTGGTTCATTGGTAGATACCAACCACCATAGCTAACTGTCATGTAGTCATGTATCCCTTCGAACCATTTGTAATTGAACTATAGGTGAACCCTTGCGGTCCTTATAATCGTATAGTCCTTATATCTCCAACATTCTGATCAGATTTTGAGCTGCAAACAATTGGTTAAACCGCAGGGATGCTCATGGTGCTGTAAGCCTGTAACAAACCCGGGATCTTGCATTGACATTGTTTTCTTGAAGTTGATTTTTAATTGAAGATTACCCTTCAAATTTATAATCAAAGGATAAAGTTGAATAGACTCATACAATAATCAAAACAGTGACAAACAGTATGCAGATCCACACAATCAAGTATGGATCCATAAATTCAAAAGGGTTATTCTTTCCTACCGTAAATAAACAAACTTTATTACTCAAAAACTCACATTTCAATTCCAGTTACTGAAAAATCTGAGCATGATGAGAGGTGCAAAAATTCCATAGTTTCTACTGATGTATCCTAAATACTTCCACTTTTCAGCTGATACCTGATCTTCAACATGTGGTTTCTTGTTGCCACCAGGACCATTCGTCAGCCACCAGTATCTCATCAGGGTACAAAAATTGAGACGACTCAGCCACACTGTGCACTCAGGTTGCGACCTTTTTCCTCACGATTCTCTTTCTGCGAGCCTTGGGTGGTGGTGGTGCTGATCCTCCTTCTGAGGTGGTTTGACTTTGGTCCTGCTTAAATCCAAGGAGCCCGAGGCCTGAAGTTACAGGGTTTTTGGATATGAACCATTTTGGAGAAGTGGTGTTGGTGGTTTCAGAAGGTCGGTTGTATGCTTGTCTCAGTAAGTCATCTGAATGGGCTAATGGGTCCACCTCCACCCCCAGCCAGGCTAACCTTGATGTCTCTCCTAAGTGTGCATTCATGATTCTACAAATAATCATTTAGCGTTAAGGTCGAAGAAACAAACTTAAAAACAACGGATTAACAAGCAAAATACATCTTGTCGGCCATATAAATTACCAAAGGGAAGAAAATAAAAGAAACTTGCCTATCGTACTACCCAAATTATTTATTTGAGTAGTTTCTGCTAGAAGGGGGGAATTTTTACCTATTTACCTTTGAATAAGTTGATTCAGGTTTGTGTATTATCTAATATGGCCAAAATGTGCCAAATTTAGAAAAAGAAAATAGGTTTGATATATTAAAACTTGAAAGTCAGCCAAAGTACAGTTAAAACTGAATAGAATCATAGATTGTTATATTCAGTATCAAGAATTGGTTACAATAATATTGTTTTTGTGCGCATAATTAACACTTTCATAGTTTCATTATACATAAAAACAAAACTAAAAGGTGGAAGACAAAGTGTCCATGGGCAACCCATTTGCAGACGTGCCTAAAATTGACCTGTGAACCCATTTTGCTGTTAACCATCCAACCCAACCCAGATATCTTTCTGCCTAAAAAAGCTACATTTCAACCAATTGCTCTCATGAAAACATCATTACCAAGATATATTGACTTGTTAGAAGCAAATAGATTCTAAAGGTTTTTAGTGGGTGAAACTATTGAAAAAAATATTAAAACATGGAGAGGAATAATGGCCAAGTAGCATTACCCTTTCCTTTCCCGCAAAATATACAATCCAAAAAGACTATTTTGCCCACTATTTGATAATCATTATAAACATGTTATTATTGATTTGGCCTAGAGAATTCATCTATTTTCTCATTACTGAAAAGTATTCAAGAAATAGCCAAACATTATGCATAGAAAAACATTGGATACTCTCCCCCAATATATCAACAGAAACATGTAGCATAGTATTAGGAGCAGTAAACAAATGTAGATAATTTTAGCACAATAAAAATTCATAACTAAAAATAAATATAGCATACCTCAAGGCTGTGCTGAAAGCCAATCCCACCCCAATAACATCAAATTGAGTGACCATAGCTCTATCAAATCCACACAGAAGCTGATAACGTAAATTGGCATAAATTCCAAGAAACGCTCCATACCCAAGTGCATTAGTACTCACAGAGGGGATTGTTACGGATAATCTGATGAGTATATTTAAAGAAAAAGGCAAAATATACAATTAAGTTAACCTGCTAGTGTTGCACAAAAAGGTAAAAAAAAAGAAGGTGATCTACTGCATACCTTCCCTTTTTTTTTCGGGCAACAAGGTTTGATAGGGCACCCTGCGCTGCCCCTGCAGTTAAACCCACCATACACAACTCTGCAGCCTTGTAAAAAAAGGAGTGGATTCTTTTCTGCATGTCAAATTCCCTCATTGGGTAGCTTTTTTCAAAAACATTATTTGGAAGTTTTTGTAACGTATTTTGCAAATCAAAGCGGAAAGTATTTCCATATGAACGGCAAGGAGCAAGGGACCAAACAACAATAGCATTGCACGCTGTTACAGTAAGCACATTAATCAGAGCAAGATCCCATTCCTCCTTTATCCTATAACATAAAGATAATATATAACAAAAAGTTAAATTATGTCATAATGAGATTAAAAATTGTTAATTTTCGTAGGGGTAGAATGGTAAATATAGTAGTACCTTTCTTTACGATTTTTGACCTCCCACATAACTGAGGAAGCAATTGTAGCTGTCTGCTCTAAAAGGAACCGGTATAAAAATGCAGGATCTGCAATCATCCTGTTTAAATGAATGTGGGTCAGGTCCTAATTGCACTTTCATTGTCAAAGATTAGGCAAATGGTAATGGTCTATGTTTATAGATGTATGGAGTAACATAAATGTTTTAACTAAAAAGTAATATACATATCATCAAACTTTTGTCCAAAGAAAACATCTATTAAATGCGAATTAAGCAAATAACCTTTTATCCAATCTTCTAAGAAAAGTGATTTGTGAATATTATTAATTTGTTCTTATGTCACTTTTAGATATATGAATATATTATGAGACAAAGGAATTTTATAAAAAATGACTATTATGGATGCAAGAGTAATAGGATACAGTAATGAAACAAACTGAGAAAGAAATTTGTACGGCACTTTCATAGAATACCTGCCAATGAATCCCCTAGACAACCCTTGAGGAAGCGAACGTGATATGAACCTTGCAGTTGTTGGCCTTGCATTCATTGCTATATATTTTACCAGTTGAGCTGAACTAACCAAACCCTAATTACCATTACACATTTGAGAAACCATTCCATCAACGCTTAATTAATATAGGTGGCAATTTGGACCCATTTACTTATGAACGGGTCAATTTGGGTTATATGTTTCATCTCAAATGAGTCAAGTGGGTGAATCCGAAAATCTTGATAATGCGTACCTCTTAATTCATTTTATTATAAAATTTATTTTATTGTAACAATTTAACTGTTTCAACGCGTTGCTATTTTATAGAATATCAAGAGGACAACAAAAGTTTTTGTAGGTCAACACGATTCGTCATGTTACCTAACCTGCTCAACCCACTAATTTTTCTCACATCTACTGAATATTATCTAAATAAATCATTTACCATTTCATAGGCTTGTCGGAGTCCTGATGGCAAGTCCATCATTGTCTTTTGCCACTCATTCAATACAGCCTCAAGGAATTTCCGATCAAATAACTGGCAAAATGGACAGAAGAACATAATTCTTTACCATGTATGGAAAAGTATGATATGTAATCATGTAAGTTAAAGCCATAAATGAAAAAAAAATCAAAATATGTAATATTTTGAATAACAACCTCTGGGAAAATAATCCGCTTCCTGAAGAGTCCACCTTCATCCCCCTCATCACCATCATCAAATTCATCAAAGTAATCATCATCATCACCATCATCATCACCTCCATCACCGCCTCCAAAGTTTATGCTCTTCCCGATATTACCACCACCTCCTCCAATTGCTAGCTGTAAAAAAACAAAAGTATCACTTTTAGCCCATGTATCATGCATATAATATACGACACTGCTTATGTACCAAAATATGAAATGTTCTTCAGTTGACTAAGCGCATATATCAAGAAATTGTTGACTAGTATTAGTCAAATACATAAGATATCCTGCAAGAGAAATGTGCAATCTAGGACATAACATCAAGAGACTCACTGAATTTAATGGGTATAGAAACCATTTCCTGACATTCATGTGATAGAGTCAACATCAATTATAAAATAAAAAGATTCTCATATAAGTCACAAACATTTCCCAAAACATCACTACTGCCCATCATCTACAGGTTAACAACAAGATGCATCCTCAACCTAGAACTAAAACAAATAGAGCTCCTCTTTTAGATGATAAATGTCAAGTTTCTGATATAACCAAAACTTCAAATCAGTCCCCTTTAGGAGAGCTAAAGAAAAGTTCTTGAGCTTCAAGAAAGTTAAAATTTTGTCACTAAACATAAGAAAAAACCATGAAACAATCGTTTTTATAGGCTTCTCTAGAATACCCTCCACACATTCATCTTTTAGTTTGTATGCAAACAATATATGATGTAACATTCGTTTTTATAGGCTTCTCTAGAATATAGTGATCAGCTTTATCTTTACGTTCAACATTGTAGAATATAGAGATACTAAACGTAACAAACCTAGACTTGTCTATCAATGAACACAAAGAGGATTCAATATTCATTTCTAAGATATAACGAAGATGAAAGTACTTGAATCAAAAAGATATACACCTTGAAACAATCTGAACAATTGTCAATACAGGCATGTTCAACAAAAGGATTCATGAACACTATGCATATCAAAACAATTACTTCCCCAAAAGTACTCATAATCTATCTGTAAGAACACAAATCTCTCTATCCATTCTCATACGGCTATGGTTTTGAAGTGATCAACTAATCACTAATTAGTTTCATAATCAACAAGAACCCACGTTGAATTCACTGTATATCCCCAAATAGAATCCAAATTAACTCAGTAATCAGTTCCAATCATTTCCTGACAATCATCAAACAGAACATAACAAACCCTAATCAAATAACACACCTCAGGACTCGATTTCGTCTGTTTCTGCGTCATATCAAGTTTCGATTTCTCCAAAGTCACCGCACCAAACGCCCCATACTGCCCCTTCATCACCGGCCCATGCGCCGCCGTCGCCGGCGCCGACGAAGAAACCGCCGGACACTCCGCCGGAGCCATCCTGAAACACCGTTCAAGCCCCGCCACCGCGTCTCCGTCAACAACCGCCGACGAATTCCTCACCACCAACCCCCTCCGGCACGGCGGCGCAACCCGGTGGCCGGAGACCGACAACAGAGGGTTCACCGGCGCCGATGATAAGGTTTTGGTGGTGGGTACGAGATGGGTGTTTATCGGCATGATTTGGGCTGTTTGGAACACTGTGTGAGCCATTTTAGTGTGAAATCTTTGTGGGTTTTCGATTGGAAACAAAGATTGTGGGATTCAGAGCAACATATGGTGCTGAAATGAGGGTTTTTCACCCTTTTTCTTCTTCTCTTTGGGGTTTGTAGAGAGAGAAAGTGAAGAGAGAGAGATGTGAAGCGACTCAAAGGGGGTTTTGATAAGATGTCACAAGCTGATTACCAACTTCACTCGGTGAGTTTTGGGTTACTGAATCACGAGTTGACTCGTTGAGTCATGTTCCACTCGGCCGACAATTTTCAACCTCCCATTATGCAATAACTAAAGGGCAAATTTTGGAATGAAATAAAATTACAAAATAGTTTATCTAAATATGTGTTTTTTTAGAAAAAGATTTATTTAACAGTTCAATATTTAATATTATAGGTGTTCAGGTTTTGTTGCTAATTACGTTTTAAGTCTTTGGTCTAATGAAACTCAGATCTGTTGGATTGGTATACCTGGTGCAAGTTTCGTAATGAACAAGCGGTGTAGATTGAAAATTAGGTTTAGAAAGTGTGTGAGTTTGTCGTTGTAGACAAATATGGTTTACTAGTTGTCTTAGTAGACGAGAGTAAAAGGACTTTGAATGTGCGGTTAGAAGCATGGTGAGCGACTTTAGAGAGAAACAGGCTAAGGACCAGTTGCTCAAAGACCAAGTATCTTTATTGCAACTTTAGTGGAGTAGGCGATAACGACGTAACAGAGATCACCATTGAAGGCCAAGCAATGCCGCATATAACTAAGTTTAAGTATTTAGGATCGTATCTACATGGTGATGGACAGATAGATACCGACGTTACACATTGTATCCAGACAGGCTGGTCTAGGTGGAGGGCGGCCTCAGCGCACCTACGTGACATGAGCTTCCTTACCTAAAGGGGAAATTTTATAAGGTTGTAATACGCCTGACTATGCTATATGGAACGACAATTTAGCCAATTAAGAAGGCATAGTCGCACAAGATAAAAGTAGTAGAGATGAGTATGTTGAGGTGGATGTACCGGCACACAAAGTTAGATAGTATAAGAAACGAGACTTTCAAACGTAAGTTAGCAGTAGTTAGCATAACGAATAAAATTAGGGATGGGAGATTAAAGTGGTTTGGATATATGAAGAGGAAACAAGCACGACGTCGGTAAGAGCAGTAGAGATTCTAATGTCAGGGAGAGGAGTATAGGTACACCCAAACTGACTTGGGGGAAAAGATTAGACATGATTTGATTGAGCTGCATCTCTTGAAGGATATGATCAAGAATAGGAGTATGTGGAGGCATATTGCAGGATCGGGTTTGTCACTTAAACACTTGAATTTCTCTCAAACTCACTTACAGAACACTCAAATCAGATGAAGTAAAGTCTTTTATAAGAGTTGATAATAATATAATAAGTAGCAAAGAACACACAGAAATAATTTTCAAGGCACTTGTATTTATTACTTCTCAACTCAAAGTATTACAAGACTCTTACAAGCATGAAACATGAGTTACAATGAGAAACTATATATACTAGATCCTACAGCCGGATATACTTTGATACCAGCTGGAAACCTAAGACTAAAGCATATACTACAATGCTAAAGTTAAGGTATCTTAGATAAAGTATTATCTAAGATATGGTAGTCATGACATGTCCATGACTTATCTTTTGTCACCAACTAAAGATGGCAACTATACTAACTTATAAAGGTAAACAGTAGAATAAAGTATGGTCAACTACATGGCTTTTGAGAAAACGCCATGCAGTATCTCAGAGGTCTGCAGCGGAGTGTCAGGGAGACCATACTTATGTCCACTGGATAATAGTAGTGTCTTCCGAAGGTAAGTTGGCTTCGGAAGAACAAGTTCTTCCGAACCCACTTATACTTCGGAAGAGGCTTCTATACTTCCGAGGCTTGAGGACTTTTATACTTCGAAAGTTGACTTCTGATCTATCATTCTAAGTCTTGATCTTCGGAAGTAAGTTCTTTGTCTTCGGAAGTTGGAGTTTTCCTTCGGAAGTTAGTTTTACACTTTGTCTTTGGAAGAGCTCCTTTTCCCTTCGGAAGTTCCGCACTTGGCTTCGGAAGTCCTTTATTTGTTGTATCAAAATATTCTAAGTGATTTGGTTTTGGTTGCACCAGCCTTTCTAGATCCAACACGTATTGAGGTTAAAAATGTTTAGGGGAAGGTTTAAATGTCTTATTTAGATCTTAGTTAGTAGCCCTTACATATTAGTAACTGTTTCATTATTATCACTTGCTTAGTACCAAATTTTATTTTAGAAGGATCATTGTATTTTGTTATCTATTATGTGCTCCTTGTTATCAGTAGTATAATGATTGATTATTGATTATGTATATTAGTGTTCATTGTATGCTTTGTTTTCTATTACTTATGGAGTGGATTATGCATAGTAGGTGCTACATAACCTACACTACTAACGTGTCTTTTTTGCTTCATATCGAATGTTAATTGCTTTGTTAAACATGATGTTCTTTTTGTGTTGGTGATTGGGGTATATGGTTAGCATCAAAGCCAGGGGTCTTGTAAAAAGCAGGCTTCAATCCTTTGGAATAGAGGTAAGGTTTGTCTACATCACATCGCTCCAAGACCTCATAAGTGGCTTTGATATGAATGGAATGTATTCAATATGGTTATGGTTTGTAAATTGGTAGTCTGTATTAATTTTATAAAAATTAAAGTTAACTCATGAATACAATATGTATACATAACTTCATTTTCTAAAAAAATAAAATATATTAAATACACAATAATGGTTAAACGACTGTTTTGGTTTACACCATCCAGTTTAAACGTCAAACCATTAAGTCAGGCAATAGATCGTCAAAACTATTAAAAAGGAATTGCACCAATCTCAGAACACCACCTTTGATTTACGATGTTCAATAGGATTCAAAAGTTTATTAGAACAAGTATTTCATAACCAATAAAATTAAAAGAATGATTGATAAACTTAACCATTAAAATGTATTTGGTTGTTTAAATTCAACTAGCCCTTGTATATACACATATACAAGCATACATTTTTATATATAAACGTAATTGATATCAACATATGTCTTCGTGTACTTTTAAATCTTTTTGTTAATTCTAAACAAACACTATATCCATATGGGCATAGGGCATAAACGCACACGTCAATACTATTTGTAAACATGCATGGGTGATGATATCCAAATGTGGATATAAATAGAGTTCTATCTCCGCAGTCATAAGGTTGAACTATCTTCTTTCCTCTTTAATGGGGAGGCTTGTTGCGAGGCTTGTGGAATCACATATGGTGCTTCTCAATATTTGTTGTCTTGTGCTACTAGTGTGCCATCAATGTAAGTTATCATCATCTAATCATTTTATTATATCATACTTTTTAGATAAACGTTATAATCACTATCACTATATTTAAATTTATAGGCGGAAAACACGAACAAAATGGTATTATTGTATTTGGGGTTCCACCACCAAAAAACTATGCTCCACATTGCGTAAAAAAGATTTATGATTATCGTGGTTATTGTTGTTGTGGTTCTAAGGATCCAACACAGTGTGATAGGGATTTAGCATGGTGTGATAAGATTTGTAATACTAGAAAAAGTTGTTGTGCTCTATAAACATAATTTTACATTTTTTATAGAATAATTATATAATGATCAAAAGCTATATTTTTACTATACTTATTATTCTATAGATACTCAATTACAAATGTTGGTAGGTTTCTCACCAGCATACCACATGGCTAGATTCTATTGGTTTGCAACATGTATTTCTTTTTCTTTTGCTTTTATAAGTTGTTTAACATGATAAATTAATATGTTTCTTGACATAATATTAAATGTGCAAATGATAGAAAGTGTAAGCGTGTTTTAGTTTGAGCTTTTGTTAGCCTGGGCATGTGGGTTCGAACCTCATTGCCAAAAAAGTTTTTAAAGTTTTTTTTCTTATGTTTTTTATTATTCAAGTTACTTTCTTTCTCTTTTTTACTTATATATATATTCATTTAAAAAATAATTTTATATGTGATTAATGTTTTGAGTATGATTATAGTAAAAAAGTGTTTAATCTAAAAAAACCTAAAAGTATCATGAGCTTGATAATTTTCCTTTTATTATTTTAAAACAGAGGACATTTTGATTATTATATTAAATACTTAAATTCATTGTGTCTAATACGTTAGATCATTGTGTTAAATATCAATTAGTTATATCAAATAATTTTCATTATTTGTTATATATGTGACACCCGACATTTTCAGGTCACTTTCCAATCAACATGAACATGATGTTCCAATCATACATTCGTGAATTTGAAGTTGTTTACTTAAATATGTCATTTATTGCACAGATATTTATGAACTTTTCACGTAACGGTAATTCGGAGAATTTCCGAATCGCACACGCGTCTGTCCCGAACGTTGTGGATTTGTCAAAATAGCTTTCAAACTTAAATTATGTGATATGTGTTTATGTGATTAAATATTTAGCGTAGTTGTGAAAATTAGGAATTTTCTAGCATTTACGTGTTTTCGCGCATTTTCGGTTTTTAAAGCATAAAAATTATTAAAATGACTTTGAACTAGAAAAATAAATATTATTTCATGTTTTTAATATTTATTTGATACTATGTGAGCATTTTGTGGTTTCGGTGTAGGAAAAGTTTAATCGCGTTCCATTAAAACGATTTTATAAAACGACGGGGGTCTTTCTTGTAAAAAAAGTATAAAACCCAACCCCCAACCCTAATCACCTTATGGTTGTCCCTTTCCCCTTTCCTTTCAAATTTTCCCAACAAATCATACACACACACAAAGCACACCTTGTTTGATCTTTTTCTTGCATATTGGTGGTGATTTCCATCGTTTCTTGCATCAAACGCGTACTAGGGATGTAAGGCCCTGTTCCCGGGACGCTTACAGTTGGTCATTCATTGCTTATAAAACATATAATTACATTTGCATTAAGAAAACATTGCAGCGGAAACATTCAAAAATGACATCACGTTTCATTATAATTACTTTTGCCAAATAATACATCATTATCCGGTTACAAAATACATGTTTGCATTACATCACAAAAGCTTTATAAATGAATGCCATCCCAAAAGAGCCGAGTAGCCTTGCCGTGCCATCCTCAGCAATCATTTACCTGCCAACTGGAAAACGTAATAAAAGTCAGCGTTGCTGAGTGAGTTTTAGTTTTAATAATAAAACATACTTTACTTTCATTAAAACTATTCCTTTTATCATGCGATCATTCAACATACGTATACATGGATAATGTCATTATTATCTTTCATCTCATTCATTATCTTTGTGACATCCGGTAAATTTCCGTTACCAAACTCCGTTAGTTTCGTTAAGTCTTGCATACACGTGTCATGAGCACACACTAGTTGTCGTTTAACGTTGGTGACCTAATAATATTAAATAATGTCAAATTATTGATAATCTAATTGATTATGTGATTATTGTGTTATGTTTGTGTGCTTGCATGTTTTTATATGTTAATTGAGAATTAATCGCGTAACGTGGAAACGTGTGTATTAATTCGTATGTTTGTGTTTTATAAAGATAAAACATATAATTTGTTACCATGAGTTATATGTTTATTATTGTAGTTAAAAACCATTTAAAAGTGTTTAAAAGAGTGCCTTTTTAATAAAATGCAAAACACAAGGGCCTAAGTTGTCATTATGCAAAGTTAAACTAAACAAAACATAAACCCTAGCCCCCACCCCCTTGTGCGACCGTAACCCCCTCATCCCCCCTCTCAAACCTGCGATTTTGATCAAGTTTAAGCAAGAACACATTGGGTTTGATCGATCTCAAGGCCTACAACGCATTACAAGTCTCAATTTTGTTACATTACACGTTAAAGGTTAGATTTTTCATGTTTTTGTGATGTTCTTCATTATGGCCGAACCTTAAATCACGAAATTGATGTTCTTGGTGTTGAGTTTTGATCAATTGATGATGTTTATATGTTAGTTAGGTTGAATACATGTTAGTTAACGTTGATCATGTATGAATTACATGTTTTTAGTGGTTTAATCATGGGTTTTGATTCTAGTCAAACCCTAATTCGAATTTTAGTATGATTTTGTATGGATGATCATTGTTTGATGAATGTGTGATGATTAGTAAGTTGTATGAATGTTAGGAATCATGAATCTTGCAAGAAATTGATGATTTGGTGTTGATGTTCATAGCTTACTAAGAATAGTAACTTTATTTTGCATGTAATGATGATCTAGTGATGGATTGATGTTATGGATGTGTTCATGATGATGATTAGATACTAGATTGTTGTTATGAATGCTAGAAATCTTTGAATGCATGTTGTTGGTTCATAGCTTGCCAAAAGTAGAAACTTTTGTTTATGAAGATGGTTAGATTATGGTGTTTAGGTGATGTTAATCATGTCTAGATATTGTATGGAGTTTGAGATGGTATAATTATGTTGAATTCATGTATGCTTTGGATGTTTGATAGATTTTGGGATGTTCTTTCCCAAAAGGGAAACTTTATTTGTGTAAAGTTTGAAGTATGATGATATGAACATGTTTGGGATATTAGGAGCATGTTAGTATGATCATGGATGAATTCTAAGGTGATGAAACATGTTGAATTAATTGTATGGGATGTTTTGGATAATCATGGATGATATTTGGATTTTGGTGATCATGTATGAAGTTGGTGTTGATTAGTTGCTAGGATATCATGTTTGGGTTTGGTGAGTAATGATTATGGTGTATGTCGTATGCTATGGGCATGGCTATGATTTAAGTGTTATGTATGGATAATGTAGCATGTGTATGATATTATTTGAATGTTAATCATGTATGTTATATGTGCTCATTGGCTTTATTTGAATTATAACTCATAATGTCACCAACGGGTCAAACGGGTCAACTAGGTCAAACGTGTCTATTTTTCTGAAAGCTTGAGTCTTTGGTTTTGGTATGCTTAGGGTTTCACATGTCTTTCATTTACACGTACTTATGTACTCGCATGATCTAGGTAACCTTTGAAGGTTGGCTATCCTCTCGTTTCTCAAATAAACCCTAAGTACTCTTTGCATACATCAGGTGAGTTCATGCCCCACTCTTTACTTAATCTCTTTTGGGGGAGATAGCATACTGGTATTTTACGAACGCTTTTAATATTAAAGTTGTGTATGATATTAATATAGTGCTGTTTACCATGGGAAAAGTCCTCACACTTTCGAATTGTTATTATTTAATAGCGGGAAAACTTGGGTAGTACTACTGGGTCTGACGAGCCCCACCTGTGTGACTCGAGGTCAACCGGGTGCAATTTGTCCTATTGAACATTGTCACGACATGGTAAGTCGTGACAGGAGGCAACAACTATCACAGTCAGCTTCAATTGCGAAATCACTATGTATTAATATTTGCTGTTAATAGACTAGCTATCTATTACAATACACTGCTTATGTATATCACAACTGTTTATATGTTTACTGAACTCAAACTCTTGAACTCACCAACCTATGTGTTGACATTTTAGTATGCTTTTCTCAGGTCATTAGTTGCTTGCCTCTAGGAGCACTCCACGGTTCACTTGCATACTAAGACTCGGTTTTCAAGACATTAGCATTTTAATAATTATGGTTTACTCTTTTGGGTTGGCACATGTTTTGCCATATTTATACTTTTATTTATTTGAGTTGTTTTCAAAACGCTTCCGCACTGTTTCAAACTAAACCTTTGTTTGTTTTATTTTACTTATGGCATATAGAGTCGTTCTATGTAACTACTGACTGTGATCCTGGTTTGTTCACACGCCTCGCGGTAAAACCCCGCACGTGGATTTTGAGGGTGTGACAGATTGGTATCAGAGCCATTGGTTATAGGGAACTAGGTTGCATACACACTAGACTATAACCGCACACAGTTAGTTAGTTACCTGTACTTTATTTTCATCTACTATATACTCATTGGCATACACGTCACACTATCTGCAGCATGGCATCGTCATCAAGAGCTTCTGGTAAACGACCTGCATCACCTGCACGATCCGAGTCCCCACCTCCCGCACCTGTACCTGATGATGGACTCGACTGGCCTCGTTTAGATTATCCTCGAGGGGAGTTTGACTGGGATCAACCTTTCGCGTTGATGAAGCGTGACCCCCCAAGGGACTGGAGTTTTTATCCTAGGTTTGTCAACCACATCATGTATAGGGAACGCGTGCCCGAGCCGAGACCCAGAACGAGAGGTAACTCTGATCAAGCAGTGCCTTCACTTCCCCGGACGGTGCAGTCCAACGAGCAGTTGATTGCTGCATTGGTGGCAGCATTAGATACAGAACAGCATCGAGTCAGGCGACTCATTAGCGACGTTTGTACACTACAGACCGAGGTGTACAACCTAAGGCATAAGGTGGATGAACTTGAGGGGCGCCATGGAAAGACCCTAGACGGGTGTTACCAAATGGAGGATGGGATCGTAGCCCTCAGTGGACGCGTGGCTGCTCGCGAGCAGAGGGATGCTGTGGTTGATGATAGGATTGCTACTTTGGAGGCACAGCTAACAACACTCCAGATTGCTATAGCTCCTGCTCCTGCAGTCGAACCTGAGGAGGAGGAACCTGAGGAGGAGGAACCTGAGGAGGAGGAACCCGAGGAGGAGGAGGATGAGAGTGATGGATCTGATATTGTCGATTGATTTTCTTACATGACTTAGACTACCTAGTGTTTTCTTTGAAACCTATGTGGGAAGGGTTGTTTCCCCACTCGAACGACAAACTTAAATTTTGACATTGATGAATACATTGTGACTCATTTGCAATTTATTTACTTTGGTTATTATTTTTGTTATGAATGTTGTGGTGGTGATGATTTATTATTTCTTTATTGTTTACTGTACTTCAATGAGATAAATGTGTTTGATGTTACTCATTATTGTATTTGTGGATGTAAAGTGAACAATGGACGCATGTGGACGTGGTCGTGGACGTGGCCGTGGGCGCGGTCGTGGGCGTGGCGCCGGAGATCATGGCGCCGGAGATCATGGCGCTGGTGCCGTTAATATGACCCCTGCTGAGTTAGCTGTCCTGATTCAGGCAGCGGTGGCTGCTGCCCAAGCGGGACAGCCAGCAGGTAAGCAATGATTGAAAGTTAAACCGAATATCTTGTATAACCGCATAGGTTGTCTGATCAACAATTGTTGTGTTAAAGCAGGACCACCGGCATGTACTTATAAGTCCTTCATGGACTGTAAGCCCCATACCTACAGCGGTACTGAAGGCGCTGTGGGACTAGTACGCTGGTTCGAGAAGACGGAGTCCGTATTCTCCAAGTGCAACTGTCCACCTGCTGATCAGGTGAAATATGCCACCGGGACCCTGGAAGGTGCCGCCTTATCCTGGTGGAATGCACAAGTCCAGATGTTGGGACAAGCACTGGCTAATGGACTGCCGTGGGCTGAGTTCAAAACCATGATGACCGAGGAGTACTGTCCTCGCAATGAGGTGCAGAAGTTGGAGATAGAGTTCTGGCAACTGAAAATGCAGGGCTCAGAAATCGAGGCTTACACCACTAGAACTCACGAGCTAGCAACACTATGACCGGGAATGGTAAATGAGATGCATAAAAGGATCGAGCATTACATACGGGGACTTGTACCCGAAATTCAGAGTATGGTAACTGCTTCTAATCCAACCACCATACAGCAAGCCATTCAGTTAGCCCATAAGCTAACTGACCAAGCCGTGGAACAAGGACGTCTACCCAAGCGGGGCGCCGTGGCAAGCGTGCCCGATAACAAAAGAAAGTGGGATAGTACTAGCAACACCAAAGCATCATCATCTTCTGGCGGTCAACCTCAACCTCAGCAGCAACAACAACCGGTCCAACAACAACGGAGGTTCGACAACAATCGTAACTTCCACCAAACGACTGCAACTAATCAAGGACCTAGTGGTTATGGTGGTAGACACCCGAAGTGCAACCGGTGCAACTATCATCACGTGGGACGATGTGATAGCTTCAAATGTCAGCGTTGTGGTAAAATTGGACACGCCGCGAAGGATTGCCGTGGTGAGCTGGTTAGGAGGACACAACAACCCCAGGAAACTCCTAAGGGTTGTTTTGAATGTGGAAAAGAGGGGCACTACAAGCGAAATTGCCCACAACTAAGGAGAAATGGAAATGGCAACAATGGAAATGGACACAACAACAACAATAACAACAACAACAATGGTAACAACAACGGTGGAAATGGCAATGGTAATGGCGGTATTACGGATGGAGCAAAAGGGAGAGCCTTCGTCATTGGCTCAGGTGAGGCTCTAAATGATCCTACAACTGTTACTGGTAGATTCTCTGTTAATGGTTGCTTTGCTACGGTACTATTCGATATGGAGCTGATAGGAGTTTCGTGTCCTTAAAATTCTGTAGTCTTTTAAGTGATATACCCTCCGCCCTAGAATCTAAATACACCGTAGAGTTGGCTGACGGTAAACAGATTCACGTAACGCATATCCTTAAAGACTGTAAGATAGAGCTTGCTAGTCATACTTTCGCTATAGATCTTATGCCTGTTACGCTGGGGAGTTTTGATGTTGTGATAGGCATGGATTGGCTTTCTAGCAAGCAAGCAGAAGTTATATGTCATGAGAAGATCATACGAATTCCTGTTGATGACACAATTCTGACGGTCCGAGGTGATAGAAGTGGTGCTGTGATAGGCATCATCTCGTTCATGAAAGCCCAAAAGTTACTACGAAAGGGTCGTGTGGCTATTCTAGCACTTGTAACTGATAAGCAAGCGAAGGAAAGGAGAATGGAGGATATTCCCATAGTGCGCGACTTTCCAGAGGTGTTTCCAGAGGATCTTCCTGGATTACCACCTCATCGTCAAGTGGAATTCCAATTGAGCTAACTCCCGGCGCAGCCCCGATTGCTAGAGCACCTTATCGATTAGCACCGAACGAACTACAGGAGTTGTCGTCACAACTCCAGGAGCTATTAGATAAGGGCCTTATTCGCCCTAGTACATCACCCTGGGGAGCCCCTGTCCTGTTTGTTAAGAAGAAGGATGGCACGTTTCGGATGTGTATTGACTATAGGGAGCTAAATAAAGTAACAGTCAAGAACCGATACCCTCTACCCCGTATCGATGACTTGTTTGACCAACTCCAGGGATCAAGTTACTATTCGAAGATTGACTTGAGATCTGGCTATCATCAACTCAGAGTCCGCGAAGAAGACATTTCTAAAACCGCGTTTCGTACCCGCTACGGTCATTATGAGTTCTTGGTCATGCCTTTTGGGTTGACAAATGCACCTGCTGTGTTCATGGACCTCATGAACCGTGTGTGCAAACCCTACCTCGATCAGTTTGTCATTGTGTTTATCGATGATATACTGATATATTCCAGGACGAAGGAAGACCATGAGGAGCATTTGCGAATGATCTTAGAGCTGCTGAAAAAGGAACAGCTGTACGCCAAATTCTCGAAGTGTGACTTTTGGATACGCGAGGTACAATTCCTAGGTCATATTGTTAATGAGAAAGGGATACATGTTGATCCTGCCAAAATTGAGGCGATCAAGAATTGGACCACACCTAAAACGCCGAGTGAAATAAGACAATTCTTGGGATTAGCAGGTTACTATCGACGATTCATAGAGGGATTCTCTAAGATCGCACAACCTCTCACAGCTTTGACTCACAAAGGGACTACATACAAATGGGGTGAAAGCCAAGAATCGGCTTTTCAATCGTTAAAGCAGAAACTATGTACCGCGCCGATACTAGCACTGCCAGAGGGGACGGATGACTTCGTGGTGTATTGTGATGCATCCATTCAAGGATTGGGTTGTGTCTTAATGCAGCGAGACAAGGTGATAGCCTACGCCTCGAGACAATTAAAAGTTCATGAGAAGAACTATACTACTCATGACTTAGAGTTGGGTGCAGTAGTCTTTGCCTTAAAGATTTGGAGACATTACTTGTACGGTACCAAGTGCACTATCTACACCGATCACAAGAGTCTTCAACATATCTTTGAGCAAAAGGAATTGAATATGAGGCAACGACGTTGGGTGGAGCTGCTAAACGACTATGATTGCGCTATTAAATACCATCCGGGAAAGGCGAATGTGGTTGCTGATGCCTTAAGCCGGAAGGAAACAGCTAAACCCAGACGGGTGCGAGCTTTACAGCTTACTATCAGTACGCAACTGCCTGAACAAGTTAAGGAGGCACAGATAGAAGCTTTAAAAGCAGAAAATATTGGTTCTGAGTCGCTGAGAGGAATGGATAAACAGCTGGTGATGAAGGAGGATGGAATTCGGTATTTCATGGATAGACTTTGGGTGCCCGCCTATGGAAATCTGAGAGACCTGGTTATGAGTGAGGCACACAAATCTAAGTATTCTATACATCCTGGATCTGATAAAATGTATCATGATCTGAAGGCGCACTATTGGTGGCCTAATATGAAAGCGGATATGGCTACATATGTGAGCAAGTGCTTGACCTGCTCGAAGGTAAAGGTGGAATATCAAAAACCATCCGGACTATTGCAGCAACCCGAGATACCGATGTGGAAATGGGAACAAATCTCCATGGATTTTATTACCAAGCTGCCCAGGACTAGTACTGGTTGTGATACAATATGGGTTATTGTGGATCGATTGACAAAATCTGCTCATTTTCTTGCAATAAAGGAAACTGACAAGATGGAGAAGTTAACCCGCCTGTACCTCAAGGAGATCGTTTCCAGACACGGTGTACCGATCTCAATCATCTCTGATCGTGACGCTCGTTTCACGTCACACTTCTGGCAATCATTGCAGAAATCTTTGGGAACACGATTAGATATGAGTACTGCTTATCACCCGCAAACGGATGGCCAGAGTGAGCGTACCATACAGACGTTGGAAGATATGCTACGTGCTTGTGTAATTGATTTCGGAAATAACTGGGAAATTCACCTGCCATTGGTGGAATTTTCTTATAACAACAGTTATCATACTAGCATACAAGCAGCACCTTTCGAGGCTTTGTATGGGAGAAAATGTAGATCACCTGTTTGTTGGGCGGAAATTGGCGATAGTCAGCTAACAGGTCCCGAGTTGATTCATGAGACAACTGAGAAGATCGTACAGATACGGAACCGTATGGCAGCAGCGCGAGACCGACAAAAGAGTTATGCTGATAAGAGACGGAAACCTTTAGAGTTTCAGGTTGGTGACAAGGTTTTGTTGAAAGTTTCACCATGGAAAGGCGTAGTTTGGTTTGGCAAGCGAGGGAAGCTAAACCCGAGGTACGTTGGACCATTTGAAATAGTGGAAAGAATAGGTCCAGTGGCCTATCGTCTAGCCCTACCTGATTCGCTAAGTGGAATCCATGATGTATTTCATGTATCAAACTTAAAGAAATGCATAACTGATGAAACGATGGTCGTACCACTGGAAGAGGTTCAAGTGGATGAGCAACTACGTTTTATTGAAGAACCAGTTGAGGTGATGGACCGTGAGGTGAAAACACTTAAGCAGAGCAAGATACCTATTGTCAAAATCCGTTGGAATTCGCGACGTGGACCGGAATTCACATGGGAATGGGAAGATCAAATGAAGCTTAAGTACCCTCATCTATTCGAGAAGACGATGTCTGCAGACGAAGGTATTGATTTAAATTTCGGGACGAAATTTCTTTCAACATGGGGATGACGTGACAACTCATCCAAAACTCACTCGATTTTGATTTCTGTGTGCCAATGCAGTAGACCAGTGATGGAACACTCTCACCATGTAACGTAATTTTCGGGACGAAAATTCTTTCAACATGGGGATAATGTGACATCCGGTAAATTTCCGTTACCAAACTCCGTTAGTTTCGTAAAGTCTTGCATACACGTGTCGTGAGCACACACTAGTTGTCGTTTAACGTTGGTGACCTAATAATATTAAATAATGTCAAATTATTGATAATCTAATTGATTATGTGATTATTGTGTTATATTTGTGTGCTTGCATGTTTTTATATGTTAATTGAGAATTAATCGCGTAACGTGGAATCGTGTGTATTAATTCGTATGTTTGTGTTTTATAAAGATAAAACATATAATTTGTTACCATGAGTTATATGTTTATTATTGTAGTTAAAAACCATTTAAAAGTGTTTAAAAGAGTGCCTTTTTAATAAAATGCAAAACACAAGGGCCTAAGTTGTCATTATGCAAAGTTAAACTAAACAAAACATAAACCCTAGCCCCCACCCCCTTGTGCGACCGTAACCCCCTCATCCCCCCTCTCAAACCTGCGATTTTGATCAAGTTTAAGCAAGAACACATTAGGTTTGATCGATCTCAAGGCCTACAACGCATTACAAGTCTCAATTTTGTTACATTACACATTAAAGGTTAGATTTTTCATGTTTTTGTGATGTTCTTCATTATGGCCGAACCTTAAATCACGAAATTGATGTTCTTGGTGTTGAGTTTTGATCAATTGATGATGTTTATATGTTAGTTAGGTTGAATACATGTTAGTTAACGTTGATCATGGATGAATTACATGTTTTTAGTGGTTTAATCATGGGTTTTGATTCTAGTCAAACCCTAATTCGAATTTTAGTATGATTTTGTATGGATGATCATTGTTTGATGAATGTGTGATGATTAGTAAGTTGTATGAATGTTAGGAATCATGAATCTTGCAAGAAATTGATGATTTGGTGTTGATGTTCATAGCTTACTAAGAATAGTAACTTTATTTTGCATGTAATGATGATCTAGTGATGGATTGATGTTATGGATGTGTTCATGATGATGATTAGATACTAGATTGTTGTTATGAATGCTAGAAATCTTTAATGCATGTTGTTGGTTCATAGCTTGCCAAAAGTAGAAACTTTTGTTTATGAAGATGGTTAGATTATGGTGTTTAGGTGATGTTAATCATGTCTAGATATTGTATGGAGCTTGAGATGGTATAATTATGTTGAATTCATGTATGCTTTGGATGTTTGATAGATTTTGGGATGTTCTTTCCCAAAAGGGAAACTTTATTTGTGTAAAGTTTGAAGTATGATGATATGAACATGTTTGGGATATTAGGAGCATGTTAGTATGATCATGGATGAATTCTAAGGTGATGAAACATGTTGAATTAGTTGTATGGGATGTTTTGGATAATCATGGATGATATTTGGATTTTGGTGATCATGTATGAAGTTGGTGTTGATTAGTTGCTAGGATATCATATTTGGGTTTGGTGAGTAATGATTATGGTGTATGTTGTATGCTATGGGCATGGCTATGATTTAAGTGTTATGTATGGATAATGTAGCATGTGTATGATACTATTTGAATGTTAATCATGTATGTTATATGTGCTCATTGGCTTTATTTGAATTATAACTCATAATGTCACCAACGGGTCAAACGGGTCAACTAGGTCAAACGTGTCTATTTTTCTGAAAGCTTGAGTCTTTGGTTTTGGTATGCTTAGGGTTTCACATGTCTTTCATTTACACGTACTTATGTACTCGCATGATCTAGGTAACCTTTGAAGGTTGGCTATCCTCTCGTTTCTCAAATAAACCCTAAGTACTCTTTGCATACATCAGGTGAGTTCATGCCCCACTCTTTACTTAATCTCTTTTTGGGGAGATAGCATACTGGTATTTTACGAACGCTTTTAATATTAAAGTTGTGTATGATATTAATATAGTGCTGTTTACCATGGGAAAAGTCCTCACACTTTCGAATTGTTAATATTTAATAGCGGGGAAACTTGGGTAGTACTACTGGGTCTGACGAGCCCCACCTGTGTGACTCGAGGTCAACCGGGTGCAATTTGTCCTATTGAACATTGTCACGACATGGTAAGTCGTGACAGGAGGCAACAACTATCACAGTCAGCTTCAATTGCGAAATCACTATGTATTAATATTTGCTGTTAATAGACTAGCTATCTATTACAATACACTGCTTATGTATATCACAACTGTTTATATGTTTACTGAACTCAAACTCTTGAACTCACCAACCTATGTGTTGACATTTTAGTATGCTTTTCTCAGGTCATTAGCTGCTTGCCTCTAGGAGCACTCCACGGTTCACTTGCATACTAAGACTCGGTTTTCAAGACATTAGCATTTTAATGATTATGGTTTACTCTTTTGGGTTGGCACATGTTTTGCCATATTTATACTTTTATTTATTTGAGTTGTTTTCAAAACGCTTCCGCACTGTTTCAAACTAAACCTTTGGTTGTTTTATTTTACTTGTGGCATATAGAGTCGTTCTATGTAACTACTGACTGTGATCCTGGTTTGTTCACACGCCTCGCGGTAAAACCCCGCACGTGGATTTTGAGGGTGTGACAATCTTCCATTCTTTTCGTTCATTCTTTCTTCTGAGTCTTTTGCGACAACATGGTCGCTCACCTCAATGGCAATCTCAATGATTGCACGCTATCCGAGTCTTTTGCACCCCTAGGGTTGCTCATCTCATTGCCCGTCACGATAGCAAGCTATCCGAGTCTTTTGCAACAACAAGGTTGCTCACCCAAGGCAACATCACGATAGCACTTTACTCGAGTCTTTTGCAACGACAAGGTTGCTCACCTCATAGGCAATCTAAATGATTGCACTTCATCCGAGTCTTTTGCAACACAAAGTCGCTCACCCCATAAATATATGCTTGCAAGCCTTTCTTTCGTTCATTCATCGTTCATTAATGCATGCATTCTTACTTCATGTTCCTCTTTCATTATCTTTCGCTTTACATTACATAATACTTCATTCATTCATTCATTAGCATGACATGTAAAGCCACAAGAAAGATAAGCATACATCATAATAAGGAACATATCATACACATTCATCATCATCATACAGGGCAACATCATACATTCGTAATATGCACAAACATGCAACATCATCATCATCATGCCCTACATGCTCTCTAAGGCCATAACCATCCTCTTACATGCTCTTACGGGTTACTTTACGTCAAAACTTACATCTGCACCTTCCCCGAAGGCCAGAAGTCAAACTACGCATTCCTTCGAGTGCAACAGCTCTATTCGGGCGTATGAACACCCTTCAGTCACATGGCCTCCATGCGACTGAACATCATGCGACTGGACTCATGCGGATGATCATCTATGCGAATGAACATTCAATCGTGCGTATGGACCTTGTGCGAATGGGACTACTGCGAATGGGCACCTATGCGACTGACCTCATGCGAATGGACTCATGCGACTAAGCATCTATGCGACTGAACCCTCAGTCGTACAATCCCCATACGACTGGACTCCCAGTCGTGCGACTGAAACCTTAGTCGTGCGATTGAACCCTCAATAGTGCGAATGAATCCCAATCGTGCGAATGACCCTCAATCGCCTCTCATTCGGCCGTATGGCCTTTATTTGGTCGCCTAGCCCTAGCTGATGCAGAATGGAGTTCATCCCGAACTCAATCTGCCATTTTCGGCCTCCAAGCTCATCCAAACCCATTCTAAGCCTAAATTAACCCTCCTGGACCTTAGGAATGCATACCATAACACCATACAAGCACACACAAGCCCGAAATCATACTCTAAACGCATCATACACATCACACCCAAATGGGTCAAACACATACATACACAAAAACGGGTTTTGAACATTTTCCAGCCCCAAAATCAGTTGAAAACAAGTAAAAGTGAGGTCCTAGAACTCACACAATCAAGCACAACGTCAAGGGCTTCGGTTTGGCTTGCCACACGACGAATTTGGACACCCGAATCACCAAAAACACCCCTTTTCTTCTTTTCTCTTCTCCTTTCTTTATTTCTCTCTCTAGATGGCTGAAATTGTGGTGTGTGTGGGGAGAGTGGGCTGCCCTCTCCCTACACATATCACCACATTTCCCAACTTTTCTTCATTGGCGAGTTTGGTCCCTCGACTTTGGACTTTATTTTCTTTTCTTTCTTCGCCGACTTCAAAACAATAAATTTCCGGGTGTTACAAGGGATCATCATCTAAGCATTTCAAGTAAGTTTTTATGTTGATTTTTTGTTCTTTGATCTTCATGATGAACATGAACCCTAGATGATCCAAACAAGTCAAAACTTGAAATTGATTAAAATTGATGATGGATTATGTGTTAGTATTCAATATAATGATCTTTGTACAGATTGATTTTGTAACATTGTGTTGTTTTGGTGAAAAATCAAGACTTACTTATGAAGGAAAATTTTATTTGTGGCTTTTGTAAAAATTGTCTGATGATGGTTCTTTGATCTTAGTTGATGCTAGTGAAAGAAAATTCATGTTTTAAACTTTTGATTTTGGCTCGCTTTTCAAGTACTTTCTATTAATGGAAACCTTTTGAATAATTTGGTTTATAGTGATGATTTATGCATGTTTTATGAGATATGATAATTGTTATGTGATGTTTAAAGCATAATATTGAATTAGGAATAATTGAATGGTGAAAAACGCATCGTATGAGCATGCTTACTATTAATGGAAACTTTTGAGACACGATTGTGTGATGAGTATGTTATGTGTGGAATATGTTACGGTGATGTGATGATGTTTAAATGATCAAAGGAACATGTTAGGATATTTGAATGAAATTTGTGCAACTTGTGTTCTTATGTTTTAAATCGGGAAACTTTAGACATGATAAAGTTTTTTGGTTATGTTAACATGTTATGGATAATTTTTGGATGTGTTACATATATAATTGAGATGGTTTTTGTTATATGATTCATAATATTAAAAAGGATTGCATATGTGTAACGATGCCACACTTTCCAAAAATAAAAACTTTCCAAAAATAGATTTTTGACATGAAACTTTATGTGAATCTTTATTTGAGCTATTTGAGCATGACTAAACATGTTTTTACTTATTTGAGTCACCAACGGGTCGTCGGGTTAGTCCGGTCAACTTTGGTCAAAAGGTCAACTTGGTTAAACATGTCAAACATTTCTCGAACAAACTAACAGATACGTTGTTTGGATACAACGAGGTTCACCCCGACCATTATGTACACACACTTATAGACATACATTTTTAGGTAATGATTATCTTTCAGCTTTTACACTTCATGCTTTCCTATGCATTTAAGGTGAGTCTTTACGGCCCCACTTTTACTTACTTTACTTTTCAAGGGAGAAGCATGCAAATTATTCTTATCTGGTTTTAGTATTATTGGTATATCACTTGTTACTATAGTGCAAACCTTATGACGCAAGTCCTTACGCACTTGAACCGTAAATATCGAACTCTCGAGATAATTTTGGGTAGTACTACTGGATTTGACAAAGCCCACCCGCGTTAGTCGCGCTAACTCGACTGGAGGTCAAACGAGTCCTTAATTGACCTAAATACTTGTCATTGTTCTGTGATAAGACATGGCGGAAGGCAAAACAACTCACAAATAGTCAGATTCGGTTCGAAACGCTAAGTAACTTGATATATAGGCTAGCTACCTATAATATACCTTTGTTAACTTTTACCTTGAAAACACTTAAACATATTTACTTATTTAAACATGTGACCTCAACAACCTTGTGTTTACACACTTTAGCAAATCTTCTCAGGTTGCTTACACGTTTAAGGTTAGGCTTGCGTATATGAGGCTCATGCATCATCTTTATCATTTGAAAGCAAATTAGTTTACATTTACTACTTTCATTTGGCGCCTTGTTTTGCACATTTATTACTCATGGTTTTACAAATGTTTACGCTTCCACATTGATTACATTGAAAACTTTGGTATACTCTGATTTAAGGTCAAACGTTCATTTTAAAACGCATATAGTGTTGTTTGATATGACTGTGTCTGAGATCCTGGTTTGTCACGCGCCTCGCGGTAGAACCCCGCAAGTAGATTTTGAGGTTGTGACAGATTGGCATAGAGCCACTGGTTATAAAGAGCCAGGATTGCATTTTCATCTAGACTATACCCTTAGACACACACTATTATTGCACAAACTCTTATCTGTTTACTGTTTTTTCAAGCATACATATCATTTCACGCATGCATAATGATTACTGGATGTCCACATCATCATCTACCCCACCTATGTGACCAACATCAACCCTAATGAACGAGGAGACTGAGAATTTTTCTCTCATACCTTCTTCATCTACACTAATTGCCTCACCATCGAAGTTGAATAAGCATCTACTTGAGCCTGTTGATAACTTTAAACAACATAGAGTGTTGTTCAATATTCGAGTCAAGGAGATACACAACACTGGAAGTCTTCAATATGAATATCAGTTGAATTCAGGAGGAGTTATACCCCTTCCCCTTACTACAAACATAACTACTTTTACTATCGCATCATCATTTATACCTTATCTGACAGAGTAGTCATTTGCCACCCTTGTAGCAAGGTTAGATCAAAGGATTCATAACGTACGGGAAGCACCCGATGAGATCACTGAGATACCAGAGCATCAGACCACCGTTAGTGAATATGTGAAAACACTAACGGAAGTCCTGGTGGAGACTGGCCAGAAACACAATACTTTTGTTGATGTCTTCGAGGAAAACATAAATAAGCACAATTCATTAGATGGCATAGTCGAGGGAGCACTAGATAAGATAAAAACCCTCGAGGCTACACTGTAGGATATGCACCAGATACTAGTATTATCAAAATTAAGAGTAGCTGGTAGCTGGAAGGCCTTTTTATTAGCAAGGGAAAAGTACTCACCAGAGAAGGTTATAAGCCTAAGCTATAATTGCTACTGCATCTGAGGAATATCTGGAAGAGGAGTATTGTACTTGGAATGAAGAGTAGAAGCTAGAAAAGGAATTCTAGAACATTAGATAGTAGGGTCAGATATTAAGGAATATACAACATGTTGAACGACTATGACAATGTAATAAAGTATCATCCGGGGAAGGCTAATGTGGTAGCCGATATCCTAAGTCGAAAGTAAACACCTAACCTAAAGCGAGTGCGAGCATTAAAGCTTACCATTCACACTTAAGTACTTGATCAAAACCATAATTCTCAAATTAGAAGACGAGATTCTGAAGGCATGGTCCATGCGAGACATGGAAAAGCATTTAGTGACAAAATCCAAAAGATTTCGTTATTTCAAGGAACAAATATGGATTTTCAGTACGTGAATTTACTAGCGCTAGTAATGGATTGTCACACCCCGACCCCGGGCACCCCTGGGGTGTGGTGACGTGTTGGTACCTGTTTTGAATATAACAAAATATCTTTTTTTTTCACAGCGGAAGTCTAACAAAGGATTTTATATACATTGGGATTTAAACACCCACATTTATTACACATATAGCCAAAAAGCTTTATTATTCCAAAACCCTTATTTTTTCTTATAGTACTTCCCGAGCCACGGGATTTTTTTTTATTTTTTTTTTGCGCCTTAGACATTTAGCTTGACGATAGCCTTTATGCTAGCCATGGAGTAGGGTAGCCCTAGGTCTAGAGTGGGTACCCCACCGAACAAGATTAATTACCTGAAAAGTTTTGAAAATAAAACGTCAACAATATGTTGGTGAATAACGCTTATATGACACGAAATAATTTTAAGCATGCTAATATCAATAAAGGTTAAATCACAGTTGGAATTAGTAATTTATACAATCCAGAAATCCTCTTGCTGTGCACTAATATAAATTGGTTCTGAGACTTGTAGGCCCTATCGGTAACCTTTTTAAGATTGACACTTCATCCCAATTTATATCAGACGCATTAGACCGCAATCTAATACGTATACAATTTGATCAAACCATATGTAAGCTCATATCCTGCTTGCTCCCATAAATTACTCTCTATGAGTATAAGCTTATTAATATATGCATGCATTTTGAAAATAAAACATTTATAAGTTTTATAAAAATAATAAACGTATTCACCTTGACGAAGCAGAGTAACAACTTAGTGTTTGGCAGATCGTTGGGTTGTAAATTTGATGTAACTTCGGGTTTTTATTCGTCGGGTTCTTGGATTTAAAACAGAAAATATGAAAATTTATACGTAAGTTGCATGCTGTGTGTTTTGAAAGAGGAACGAGTGTATGTGTGTGTTTGAAGAGTGTGTGTGTTTGAAGAGTGAAAGATTCTGGTTGCATTCAAAAGAAAATAAACTGAAACCATAACATTCTATTTATAGTTACAAAATTATGGTATACTCACATGTTTGATCCTTATCAACGTTCATATATATCTTTACATACATATATATATTATAATAATATATATACTTATTTACCAAAATGCCATCATATAATTATAAATATGTTTTTATCTGATAACTTTTAAAATATGACGTTTTATAAAAATCTGAAAATGTCGTTAGAATCTGCTAATGATTCTGAACGTTTCTACCTAAGTTTCGTTAGAAACGGAGTAAAAATTAAATATGTCGTAATTTAATATTATTATTTACTCAACTAGGGTTTAGGGTTAAACATTTTAAAATTATAAGTGCTAGACTAAGCTTATACGAAGCTTACAAATTACTCGCTTACTAATATTCAGTTTATTCGTATATAATAATAATACAGGGTGTTACAGTCTCCCCACCTTTATAAAAATCTCGTCCTCGAGATTTATTGGAAGAGATGTGGATATTTTTTCATCATTTCGGACTCCAGCTCCCATGTATATTCAGGACCACGCCTAGAGTTCCATTTCACTTTGACTAACACGAGCTTCTTTCTTTTTAGTCGCTTTTCTTGACGATCTTCTATCTGCAACGGTTGCTCGACGAATTTCAACTCTTTATCTATTTCTACATCTTTTAGTGGTATTTTTAGAGTTTCGTCTGCTAAGCATTTACGCTGATTGGATACATGAAATACATCGTGTATTCCACTCATCTCTTCTGGTAACCTTAATCGATATGCCACTGGACCAATTTGTTCTAGAATTTCGAAAGGTCCGACGAAACGTGGGCTTAACTTTCCTTTCTTTCCGAATCGAACCACACCTTTCCTAGGTGAAACTTTAATAATACTTTATCGCCTACAGCGAACTCTAGTGGTTTCCTTCTATGATTAGCGTATTTCTTTTGTCGTTATCTTGCTAATCTCAAACGCTCACGAATCTGCAAAATTTTGTCAGTGGTTTCTTGAACAATTTCAGGTCCTAACAAGTGACTGTCTCCAACCTCAGACCAACATATAGGGGTTCTACATTTTCTACCATACAAGGCTTCAAATGGCGCTGCATCGATACTTGCGTGATAACTATTATTATAAGCAAATTCCATTAATGGCAGATGATCATCCCAACTACCACCTATGTCAATCACGCAGGCTCGCAGCATGTCTTCAAGAGTTTGGATGGTTCTCTCACTTTGCCCATCAGTTTATGGATGATAGGCAGTACTAAGATGAAGTTTTGTTCCTAAGGCTTTTTGGAAACTTTGCCAAAATCGAGAAGTGAATCGACTATCGCGATCTGACACTATGGACAATGGCACACCATGTAACGACACGATATTATTGACATAAAGTTGTGCCAACTTATCCATGGAGTGCGTCTCTTTCATTGGAAGAAAATGGACAGACTTTGTAAGTCTATCAACAATAACCCATATTGTATCATTCCCACGACTGGTTCGTGGTGTCACATCCCGACCGATGGCGGAATCATCGAGGCGGACGAATGTGGATTTGATTGTTCATAGCACATGGTAATAAATACGTTTGAATAGCATTTAAAAGTCATTATTTATTGAATAATTCAAGTCAAACACACATTACAACGCATTTAAAAATAAACCATAAAACATAATATTGTCTTCTTTATTATTGACTAAGTCCAATCCTATATGAGCAGGGAGAATTCCACTAAATAGCATTTCCTGAAATCATGTGAAAAAGTAACGAGTCAGCTAACAAATTAGCCGGTGAGTAATCATAGGTTTATATACACATATATAGGTTGATTAAACATCTTGAAAAATAATTCAATTTACATGACAATGTCAGACTAAATGCAACAGTGAATCATAACAGAAAAACTAACACAATCAACCCTAATGACTGAATTGACTCGGTCCTCAGACGAAGCCTTATAGAATGAATGATTTCCAGTTTCAATCACCACGCGTCTAAACAAATGGGATGGGTTTGTCAAACCAATAGATCTATCATTGTTACCGTGGTTGCATGAATTAATGATTGTATCATCAAGTTTATCTATCTATGAACACATAATTGCAAGTAATAACATATCATGTATTGAATTGTATTTAGAATGAAATCGAATAACAATGAATAACAATAATTGAATATTGAATCACATGATTTCCCCAAAATATAAAATATGAAAATGGGCAATGAATACTCACTTGGTTTAATAATATGGTTTGAATAATACGCAAGTTTAGACACCAACAGTTTCTTCACGGATTTAACCTAAAGTATAGAGTCTTAATTTAAAAACAACATAATGATTGAAGGTTGAATTGATTGGAAAAACTAGGGTTCTAATTTGGGATTTAGGGTTTACAAATGATTTAAACTAATGTATTTGATTTAATATGATTAAATAAAATAGAGAAAATGAATTTAAATAAAGAAAATATTGATTGATAATAGTTGGAATAAAGTAACTAAATATGTTTAAAACATTTAATAGAAACGTTTGAATAACTATTAAAATGTAGAAATTAAATAATTAATATTAAATTAATTACTTGAACTCTTGGTCAAAATAATTAAGTGAATATTTAATTATTTAGATTTTATAAAATATTAATTTAAAACGATTTGGTATAAAATTAAAACTTATAAATAAGGTTTTTTTTGTTATAACATTTAACCATTAATAAAAGTGAGACTATATTTTTTAGAATTTTCAGAAATTTATAAATAATTTCTAAGATAATATTAATTAACCAAAACAGTGTTATAATGCTTTCTGAAATTTAAAAAAGAAAAAAAACTGTTTTAAAAATATGTGTGGGTGCCCAGGTTCGAACCTGGGTCGCCCATGCGTATGCCTTGTGTTTTACCGTTGGGCCAAGGCCCCAAATCTGATTTATTTCAGTTTTTAATTAACAAAAGCCTTGTCTTAAACGAATCCCCAAATTCGTGTAAACCCTAGAATTCAAATCGAACGAATTGGTTAGGAAAATGAATTTGATAATCGAATCAATGTTAGGTCTTTGATTCCCAGAGCAAAAACAAATGTGTGTATGCGTTTAATTACCTAGATTTGAAGTGGGATCGATGGTGAAGTGACGAGGGAATGTCGCGGCAGGTTCGAGATGAAACAATGATCAATTTCTTGTGTGAACGTGTTTGTTAGAGAAATTGAGTATCAAATAGTTTAAACGGATCGGTTAGAGGGTTTGGACCTGATTAAATAGGACAGATTTGATCAGTTTCGCTTGCATCGAATTATGACTTGGATTCGGGAGTTTCGGCTCCGATTTGATGTGAATTATTCGATTTTGATGGCAATTATTTTAAAAGTTTGAATTCTATGAGATCATATGAACGTTTTAACTCATTCAATTGAAATATTAAAATGCGTTTTGGATTGTTACAGTTCACGGTTTGAATAGGAGTTCGGTTTAGATTTGAATGCGTTGAAACAACCGTTTAAACCCAATTAAGGTGGTTCATAGGTTCGAAAGAGGGTCGCGAGGGTTGAGGGGCGATTTGATTGCAAAATTTTCGAGTAGTTTGGGAGGAAGGTGGTCGCCGGAGGTCGGCCGGAATGGTGGCCGGTGGTGACAGGGCCGACGGGTTGGGTTTTCTTTTTTTAAAAATGAAATTTACAATTTGGTCCCTAGAGTTTTATGTTCTTGTTATTTTATGTAAAAACCACAAAATCAAGTTTTAAAATTTGCTATTTGACCTTTGAACTTAACTCATTTAATAAACCCATTTATTTTACAAAATACTCATAACTTTTATATATTTTTAATGAATTTTCTTTTTTTTTTAGATGTAGGTATTGAATATAAAATGATATATAAAACTTTCGAAATAATAAATATTTATGAATCTCAACATTATTATAAATTGTTCAAATGTTTAAATGAATGAAAAACAATTTATAATATTAATTAAATTACACCATGCAACATGTAGTTGAAATAAATATTCTAAGAAATGGATTCGGGTTTAAAATTCGAAAATGGGCCGAATATTACAGTCTCCCCTAGTTTAGGAAATTTCGTCCCGAAATTTGATCACGAGGCGGCTGAGACAAAAAGATGGGGGTACTTGGATTTCATTTGGTCTTCACGCTCCCAAGTGAACTCTGGCCCACGTTTAGACTCCCAACGTACTTTGACGATTGGTATACGGCTACGCTTGAGTTGTTTGACTTCACGGTCCATGATCTCCACAGGCCGTTCGATGAAGTGCATGGATTCATCGATTTGAACTTCATCAAGTGGAATATGAAGGTTCTCGTCAGCAAGGCATTTCTTGAGATTGGAAACATGAAATGTTGGGTGAATGTTGCTGAGTTCTTGAGGCAGTTCAAGCTTGTAAGCTACTTTCCCAATACGCTCAAGCACTTTGAATGGTCCCACATAACGAGGTGCTAGCTTCCCTTTCTTCCCAAAACGGATCACCCCTTTCCAAGGTGATACCTTTAGGAGTACAAGATCTCCGACATTGTATTCCATGGGTTTTCGTCCCTTATCGGCATAATACTTTTGACGATTTCTAGCAGCAAGCAAGTTATCGCGAATCTTATGAATCTTATCGGTTGATTCCTGTATCAGTTCAGGACCGGTGATTTGTGCATCTCCTATCTCAGACCAACATATAGGAGATCGACACTTGCGGCCGTACAAAGCTTCAAATGGTGCCATTTGGATACTTGTATGGTAACTGTTGTTGTATGAAAATTCGATTAACGGTAGGTGAGAATCCCAAGAGCCACTAAAGTCAATGACACACGCTCGAAGCATATCCTCAAGTGTCTGTATCGTTCTTTCAGTTTGACCATCGGTTTGGAGGTGATAGGCTGTGCTAAGATTGAGTCGGGTTCCCAAAGACGATTGAAGACTTTGCCAAAAATGGGAGATGAATCGTCCATCACGATCGGAGGTAATATTTAATGGCACACCGTGACGGCTGACTATTTCATTGATATAAATACGAGCCAATTTCTCAACTCGATAATCTTCACGAATCGGTATGAAGTGTGCCGATTTAGTCAATCGATCTACGATAACCCAAATGCTATCATGACCGCTAGAGGTTCGAGGCAATTTGGTAATGAAATCCATGGATATGTCTTCCACTTCCACACAGGAATATCGGGTTGAACGAGTAACCCAGAAGGACGCTGATGTTCGGCTTTAACTTTTGAACAGGTGAGGCACTTGGACACATACAAAGCTATATCCTTTTTCATGCCGGGCCACCAATACTGATTACGAAGATTCATAAACATTTTATCTGCACCCGGATGAATAGAATAACGAGTTTTATGAGCCTCGCTCATAATGAGGATTCGAAGGTCACTGCGTTTGGGAATCCAAAGACGGTCCAGAAAATACAACAAACCATCAGGTTTTGTTTCCAATTGAAGTTCAGCACCGCACGACATTTCATCATACATGTTACCCTCAGTGACTGATTCGTGTTGGGCTTCGAGAATACGGGTTTTAAGTTCGGATTGAATGGTAACACTTTGGAGTATGACATAATCCTTACGACTCAATGCATCGGCTACGACATTCGCTTTTCCAGGGTGATAGCGGATTTCACAATCGTAGTCATTAAGTAACTCAACCCATCGTCGTTGCCTCATGTTCAATTCTTTCTAATTGAAGATGTGCTAAAGACTCTTGTGATCAGTAAATACAACACACTTGGTGCCGTAAAGATAGTGCCTCCAGATTTTGAGTGCGAAAACCACAGCTCCCAATTCGAGATCATGGGTTGTGTAATTTTTCTCATGAATTTTGAGTTGTCTTGAGGCATAGGCTATGACCTTTCCTCGTTGCATAAGGACACAACCAAGACCTTGCTTGGAAGCATCGCAGTAGACGACAAAATCATCATTCCCCTCGGGAAGGGTCAAGATTGGAGCATTGCATAGCTTTTGCTTAAGTGTTTGAAATGCTTTCTCTTGATTCGGTCCCCACACAAAAGGCTTATCCTTATGTGTCAAGGCAGTAAGAGGCACCGCGATCTTTGAGAAATTAGGAATGAAACGCCGATAGTAGCCGGCTAGGCCAAGAAGTGAGCGAATCTCAGTGGGAGTTTTAGGTTCAACCCAATTCTTTACTGCCTCAATCTTTGCAGGATCCACATGAATTCCTTTATCATTTACGATATGACCAAGGAATTGTACCTCTTTCAACCAAAATTCACACTTGGAGAATTTAGCATATAGTTTCTCCTTTTTCAATAGTTCAAGAATCAAGCGAAGATGATGTTCATGCTCAAAATTTGACTTTGAATAAATCAGAATGTCGTCGATGAAAACGATCACGAACTTGTCCAAATATGGCTTACACACGCGGTTCATTAGATCCATGAACACAGCTGGTGCGTTGGTCAAACCAAATGGCATCACCAAGAACTCATAATGACCATATCTTGTACGAAAAGCTGTTTTGGGAACGTCATCTTCGTGTACTCGGAGTTGATGATAACCGGAACGAAGATCGATTTTGGAGAAATAAGAAGCTCCTTGAAGTTGGTCAAACAAGTCGTCAATTCTTGGTAAAGGATACCGATTTTTGACAGTAAGCTTGTTGAGTTCTCGATAGTCGATACACATGCGGAATGAACCATCTTTCTTCTTTACAAACAATACGGGGGCTCCCCAAGGTGAAGAACTTGGTCGAATAAAACCTTTATCGGAAAGTTCTTGAAGCTGGCTAGCAAGTTCTTGCATCTCAGATGGTGCAAGACGATATGGAGATTTTGCTACAGGTGTTGCACCAGGCACAAGGTCGATCCGAAACTCGACTTGACGAACAGGAGGAAGACCAGTTAAGTCATCGGGAAACACTTCCGGAAAATCACGAATGATCAGAATATCTTCGATTTTCTTTGACTTCCCATTCGTTTTCACGACATGCGCTAAGAAAGCCACATAGTGTTTGCGAAGGTATTTTTGAGCTTTAGTACATGACATAAGTCGAAGGCCTTTTGAAGGTTTTTCTCCATAGATGTTTAACACCTTTTCGGGCGCAAGAGGGATTCAGATGATTTTCTCGAAGCAAACAACTTCAGCATGGTTCTTAGATAACCAATCCATGCCTATGATGACATCGAAATTTGCAAGTTGCATCGGTGTAAGGTCAATAGAAAAATCGTGCTCACTAAGGCTAAGGGTACAGTTTGGAATAATAGAATCAATGGTGATAGGTTTCCCGTCTGCTATTTCTACTGTAAACGGTGTTCTCAACTTAGTTCGTGCACTAGCAAGTAAAGGCTCAAATTCTAAGGACACAAAACTTTTATCGGCGCCGGTATCAAATAAGACTGAAGCATAATGATTATTGATTAAAAACATATCGTTCACCACATCGTTATTGGTTTGAGCTTGATGAGCATTGATGTTAAAGGCGCGTCCTTGAGCCGTAGGCACCGTGTTGACAAGTTGAGGACATCGATTGCGGAAATGATTCGGATCCCCACATTGATAACATGCATGGCCCTGCGTAACCGTAGGAGGGTGTTGAGGAGCAGGTGCGGTAGTCGGGGTTCTAGCTGCACTCTTGCACACGTTGAAGGTATGGCCGAAACGACCACAGTTGGTGCAGCGACGACATTGTGCATTGGCAGGGTGATGGTACTTGTAGATGTTGCATTGCGGGAAAGTTCCCGTGTAGGGTTTCTTCGCCGGAACTTGATTGTTGGAGGCTGATTGATAGTTTGGTGCGACTTGGTTAACTGGAACAGCAGGGGTAACCACAGCAAAGTTTTGGGACTTAGCCTTCCTCTTCTTGTTTTGAAAAGGTTCAGGTTTGTCCTCCTTAGGTAGTTCAACTGTAGGTTTCTCGGGCACCTTTTTAGCACCTTTCCTTATCAAAGTACCAGCCTTGACATGATTGTCAGTTAACTGAGCAGCCAAACGAATTGTATCTTCCAGAGTTGCAGGGTTCCTACCCCACACCGTGTCTTGTATTTGCATAGGTAGACCACCGATGTACTTCTCGATAGCCCGGGATAGAGGAGTAACCAGGTGAGGAACAAGCAGACTCAGCTCATGAAATCGGTTGGTGTAGGCTAGATTCTCCCCACCTTCTTGAGTCAAATCCCAAAACTCAGCTTCTAACTTCTTGATTTCATTCCTCGGGCAGAATTCCCGAGTCATGAGCTCCTTGACTTCATCCCACGTCAATGCTAAAGCAGCATCAGTTCCACGGGTTCGTTTCTCCCCGTTCCACCAAGTGAGTGCTCTCTTTTGAAGAACACTTGTAGCATAACGAACCTTGAGATCATCGGGACACTCACTATTAAGGAAAGTGTTCTCGATACTCTCAAACCACTGTAAGAGTCCAGTGGCTCCTTCGGTCCCGCTAAACTTAGTGGGATTGCAAGAATTGAAGTGCTTGTAAGTACAAGTTTGGGGAGGGTTTGGTGCAGCTGGGTTTTGAACAGTATTGTTGCCTTGGTTCAAATGGGTAAGCAGAGTTGGGATGACTGCAGCAACCTCCCGTGCTACAATAGCAGCAATCTTGCAGCCAGAGTTTCCAGATCGGGATCGGTTTTGACGAGAAGACATGCTGTAAGAGTATGGAAAACTTTATGAGAATCAGTTAATAGGGTTTAGAATTTCAAAATGATAAAATCATTGATGAGATTGGTTTAAAAAAAACAATGGGATGTTACGAGTGTAAACGTTCGGTTCGCAAACCAAAACGAATACGTTGACTTATCAAAGTATTTAGGTCAACCACAACCTTAATGAAGACATGCGTACCTATAAGCGGACACTCACCCCAAGGGTTCCCAGGTAAGGTAAACGGATCCATCGGTTGATTTGGATTTATATGAATACCTTGCCTAGACAGAACACCTCGACATACAGGCATCCCACTCTTCCAGCATTGCATGTTTTCAGTCATGTGACACAAACTTTGACGAGATTTCAAAACTATGGATAACAATTCAAACTTCAAAATTTGAAAACCGTTTGGTATAGGCATTCAATGCCTTTGGATATGATTTGAGAATCGTATGAGCATTGATAAGAATCAAGGTGTAGAATTAATCACATAAGGCATATAATCATGTATAAGCATAAAAGGCACTAAAAATCATATCTAAACTTATGAATTACATGAGAGGACTCATGAATGAGGTACTTAGTTATAGTCTAGGTCTTTCCATTTCTAATAACCTAATTCCCTATAACCATGGCTCTGATACCAATCTGTCACACCCCGACCGATGGCGGAATCATCGAGGCGGACGAATGTTGATTTGATTGTTCATAGCATATGGTAATAAATACGTTTGAATAGCATTTAAAAGTCATTATTTATTGAATAATTCAAGTCAAACACACATTACAACGCATTTAAAAATAAACCATAAAACATAATATTGTCTTCTTTATTATTGACTAAGTCCAATCCTATATGAGCAGGGAGAATTCCACTAAATAGCATTTCCTGAAATCATGTGAAAAAGTAACGAGTCAGCTAACAAATTAGCTGGTGAGTAATCATAGGTTTATATACACATATATAGGTTGATTAAACATCTTGAAAAACAATTCACTTTACATGACAATGTCAGACTAAATGCAACAGTGAATCATAACAGAAAAACTAACACAATCAACCCTAATGACTGAATTGACTCGGTCCTCAGACGAAGCCTTATAGAATGAATGATTTCCAGTTTCAATCACCACGCGTCTAAACAAATGGGGTGGGTTTGTCAAACCAATAGATCTATCATTGTTACCGTGGTTGCATGAATTAATGATTGTATCATGAAGTTTATCTATCTATGAACACATAATTGCAAGTAATAACATATCATGTATTGAATTGTATTTAGAATGAAATCGAATAACAATAATTGAATATTGAATCACATGATTTCCCCAAAATATAAAATATGAAAATGGACAATGAATACTCACTTGGTTTAATAATATGGTTTGAATAATATGCAAGTTTAGGCACCAACAGTTTCTTCACGGATTTAACCTAAAGTATAGAGTCTTAATTTAAAAACAACATAATGATTGAAGGTTGAATTGATTGGAAAAACTAGGGTTCTAATTTGGGATTTAGGGTTTACAAATGATTTAAACTAATGTATTTGATTTAATATGATTAAATAAAATAGAGAAAATGAATTTAAATAAAGAAAATATTGATTGATAATAGTTGGAATAAAGTAACTAAATATGTTTAAAACATTTAATAGAAACGTTTGAATGACTATTAAAGTGTAGAAATTAAATAATTAATATTAAATTAATTACTTGAACTCTTGGTCAAAATAATTAAGTGAATATTTAATTATTTAGATTTTATAAAATATTAATTTAAAACGATTTGGTATAAAATTAAAACTTATAAATAAGGTTTTTTTTGTTATAACATTTAACCATTAATAAAAGTGAGACTATAATTTTTAGAATTTTCAGAAATTTATAAATAATTTCTAAGATAATATTAATTAACCAAAACAGTGTTATAATGATTTCTGAAATTTAAAAAAGAAAAAAAAACTGTTTTAAAAATATGTGTGGGTGCCCAGGTTCGAACCTGGGTCGCCCATGCGTATGCCGTGTGTTTTACCGTTGGGCCAAGGCCCCAAATCTGATTTATTTCAGTTTTTAATTAACAAAAGCCTTGTCTTAAACGAATCCCCAATTCGTGTAAACCCTAGAATTCAAATCGAACGAATTGGTTAGGAAAATGAATTTGATAATCGAATCAATGTTAGGGCTTTGATTCCCAGAGCAAAAACAAATGTGTGTATGCGTTTAATTACCTAGATTTGAAGTGGGATCGATGGTGAAGTGACGAGGGAATGTCGCGGCAGGTTCGAGATGAAACAATGATCAATTTCTTGTGTGAACGTGTTTGTTAGAGAAATTGAGTATCAAAATAGTTTAAACGGATCGGTTAGAGGGTTTGGACCTGATTAAATAGGACAGATTTGATCAGTTTCGCTTGCATCGAATTATGACTTGGATTCGGGAGTTTCGGCTCCGATTTGATGTGAATTATTCGATTTTGATGGCAATTATTTTGAAGTTTGAATTTTATGAGATCATATGAACGTTTTAACTCATTCAATTGAAATATTAAAATGCGTTTTGGATTGTTACAGTTCACGGTTTGAATGGGAGTTCGGTTTCGATTTGAATGCGTTGAAACAACCGTTTAAACCCAATTAAGGTGGTTCACAGGTTCGAAAGAGGGTCGCGAGGGTTGAGGGGCGATTTGATTGCAAAATTTTCGGGTAGTTTGGGAGGAAGGTGGTCGCCGGAGGTCGGCCGGAATGGTGGCCGGTGGTGACAGGGCCGACGGGTTGGGTTTTCTTTTTTTTAAAAATGAAATTTACAATTTGGTCCCTAGAGTTTTATGTTCTTGTTATTTTATGTAAAAACCACAAAATCAAGTTTTAAAATTTGCTATTTGACCCTTGAACTTAACTCATTTAATAAACCCATTTATTTTACAAAATACTCATAACTTTTATATATTTTTAATGAATTTTCTTTTTTTTTTTAGATGTAGCTATTGAATATAAAATGATATATAAAACTTTCGAAATAATAAATATTTATGAATCTCAACATTATTATAAATTGTTCAAATGTTTTAAATGAATGAAAAACAATTTATAATATTAATTAAATTACACCATGCAACATGTAGTTGAAATAAATATTCTAAGAAATGGATTCGGGTTTAAAATTCGAAAATGGGCCGGATATTACACGTGGTAATTTAGTGATAAAGTCTATGGTTATCATTTCCCATTTCCAAACTGGCAGTTCCAACTGTTGCAATAAACCAGAGGGCTTCTGGTGTTCTGCTTTAACTTGTGAACAAGTTAAGCATTTTGCAACATATAAAGCTATATCTTTCTTCATGCTAATCAACCAGTAATTACTTCTCAGATTATTATACATTTTGTCACATCCCGGATGCATTGCATATTTGGATTTGTGAGCATCTTCAAGGATCCTTTCTCTAAGACTGCCGGCGATCGGTACCCATATACGCTTATTCATTCTGAGAATTTCATCATTTCCTTTGGTTAGTTGATTAAGAATATTCCTTATACCTTCCTTTTCAATATTCTCTTCATTCAAAGCTAAGACTTGAGCATCCTTAAGCTGATCTATCAAGCCAATTTGTAACTTGAGTTGTAGAGCACGTACTCATTTTCGCCTTTCATGCTCTTTTCTGCTTAATGCATCAGCTACTACGTTGGCCTTTCCCTCCTGATAGCATATTTCGCAATCATAATCACTTAGGACTTCTATCCAACGTCTTTGCCTCATGTTTAATTCCTTCTGATCAAAGATATATTTCAATCCCTTGTGATCAGTGTAAATAGTGAATTTGGCTCCATAGAGATAGTGCCTCCATAACTTTAATGCAAAAATTATGGCACCAAGCTCTAAGTCATGAGTTGGATGACCTATTTCATTCTCTCTAAGTTGACGAGAGGCATATGAGATAACTTTATGTCGCTGCATTAACACACACCCAAAGCCAGTATGTGATGCATCACAGTGTACAACAAAGTCTTCATTGCCTTCAGGTAACGCTAAGATTGGTGCATTTGTCAAATGTTCTTTTAGGATTTTGAAAGCTTTGATTTGTTCCGGACCCCATTCAAATTTGACATCCTTTCAAGTTAATTTTGTTAAAGGGGTCGCAATTCGAGAGAAGTCTTTTATGAAATGACGATAATATCCAGCTAATCCTAAGAAGCTGCGTACTTCTGTAGGTGTTTCTAGATTTTTCTATTTAGAAATGGCTTCTATCTTTGTTGGGTCTACTTGAATTCCATTAGTATTGATGACATGCCCAAGAAATTGTACCTCCGTTAACCAAAATTCACATTTAGAGAATTTGGCGTACAGTTTCTCTTGTCTTAACATTTCAAGTAGTACTCTGAGATGAGTTTTATGCTCTTCTTCACTTTTGGAATAGATAAGTATATCATCTATGAAGACGATAACAAACTTATCCAGATACGGTCTACAAATTCGGTTCATCATATCCATGAATGCGGCCGGGGCATTAGTAAGTCCAAATGACATCACTGTGAACTCATAATGTCCATACCTTGTTCTGAAAGCTGTTTTCGGAATATCTTCCTCTTGAACTTTCAATTGGTGATAACCTGATCTAAGATCAATTTTCGAGAAATAACAGGCTCCTTGGAGTTGATCAAACAAATCGTCAATTCGAGGTAGCGGATATCGATTTTTAATTGTAACCTTGTTCAACTCCTTATAATCGATGCACATTCTCATTGACCCATCTTTCTTCTTAACAAATAAAACTGGAACTCCCCATGGCGATGAACTAGGTCGAATAAAACCTTTTTCCAATAATTCTTCTAATTGTTTCTTTAGTTCCGCCATTTCTGTTGGTGCTAATCGATATGGGGCTTTTGCAATCGGTGTAGTACCAGGTACCATATTAATCTTAAATTCTACCTCTCTTTCTGGCGGTATTCCTGGCAACTCATCAGGAAATACATCTGTAAATTCAGCAACTACTGGCACATCTTTAATTATACGTTCTTCTTTTTCCTTGACCAAAATGGAAGCTAGATAATTTAGGCAACCTTGTTTTAAATACTTTACCGCTCTAATTATTTATATGATGCTGATCTGATTGGCCTGTTTCTCACCATGAATAGTTATTGGTTCCCCGCTCGGGGTTCGGAGCATGATTGTCTTGAGGTTACAATTTATACAGGGTTGGTTCTTAGCTAACCAGTCCATTCCTAGGACAACATCAAATCCAGCCAATGACATGGGTAAAAGTCGTACGGGAATATCATGCCCGTTCAAGGTTATAACACAACCTTCCAATAATTCGGTAATCTTAATCGTTTCCCCATTAGCCATTTCTATGTTGATAGTCCGTCTTAGATTAGCTAGAGGTATATTTAATAATTTACAAAATTTATGATCAATGAAACTTTGGTTTGCTCCTGAATCAAATAATACTCTAGCATAAGTGTTATTAACGAGAAACGTACCAGTCATGACGTCTGGTATATCGGTGGCTTCTCGAGAATTTAGGACAAAAGCTCGAGTGCTCCTTTTTGCTCCTCCCTCACCTTTCGTGATTTCTTTCACGGCCTGCTTCAACTTGGGACAATCCGAACGAAAGTGTCCCCGTTCACCACAATTAAAACAAACTCCAGTGGCCTTTGGGTTTGGACAGTTCTCAGTAGCATGTTCTGTAGCTTTACAGTTCTGACAGAATGCAAACTGCTCGAAAAGACATTTTCCTGCATGTCTCTTCTTGCAAATTCTACATTCGGGGTGGGTTATCGTAGACGACCTCTTTCCCGAGTTCCTTGTATCCTTCCTCCACACTTGTTCTCCTTTTGCTACAATTTCTTTCTTCTTCGCCTCCTTCCTAGTTCGTATCATACCGTCTGTCATTAAACCGGCTAATTCCATGGCCGATTCAATAGTTTGAGGCATGGCTGCCTTCATGGTATCCCTGATTTCACATACCAGTCCCCAAATGTATCGACTTATAAAATTGCATTCAGGGGTGACTAGATGTGGAACAAACCTCGAGTATTCTAGAATTTTTGTGTTATAACTTTGAATATCATCACCGATCATCCTTAAATTCAGAAACTGGCCCTCGATCTTTTCTCGTTCGTTCATTGGGCAGAAATTTCAAGTAACGAGGGTTGCAAAGTCATCCCAGGGCATTTCATAAACCGACTCACCTCGTGTAGCGACAAGGGAGTTCCACCATTCGAGTGCGCCGTCTTTAAATAGTCCTGAAGCGAACAGAACTTTATCACCTTCAGCACACTTACATCTTTTCATTACCGACTTTACTTTCTCTAGCCATCTGACTGCTACTGCCGCTCCCTGTGAACCAGAAAACTCTTCTGGCTTGCATGCCTAAAACGTTTTGTAGTTGCAGTACGTTTTTTTTAGCTTTTTCAGGGGTTCTTCAGTGTCAGAATCTCCATTACTACTTTCATTGGAAATCTCGATAACTTTTCCCTTATTAGTCTCGAGCATTTTTCTTTTTAAGTTTTCGACTTTTTCTTTATCTTTTTCTACCTTATTTGCCTTTTTCTGTTCTTCCATAGCGGCGACTAATCTTGGAATTGCATTAAAAATTCCCTGATCTATTAGTTGCATAACTTTGTTTTCATTAAGGACAGATTCACTAGCATTTGGATCTTCAGCCGACGTATCTCTATGATCCATTTGATTGTGTAGAATTTCGCTTTGATTGATTGGTCCCGACATTCTACAACCATTTAATAGAAAAAAAAATTTAACACACGGATTGCAAAATCGAACTATTTTATAACCAAAAATGATTTTGCAGTTACATCGATTCTACCATCGTTACTATCGTACTACATATATTATACATCTACCACACGTATACTACATCAAACATATTAGTGTATACGTACATATATAATACATATATAATTATGTATGCTTCTATTATAGATAGACTCTTCCTCGGATCAACCCTTCTTCCATTCACATCCTTTCTGCTCCAACCAATTTCCTACTTGACACAACATTTCACCTGCTTTTATCTTTTTCTCTCTTTCTATTGCTTGTAACTTCTTCAACTCGTCATTCTCGTGAAACGACCTGTCTAGCAAATCGAGTATGGACCCATCGTGTTCCTCTGCCGGTTTGTAGCGCGGCGGTGGCTGCCTCTTTCCAGTGATAACTTCATGGTACACTGAATCTGTAGGCCAGACGTCTAGGTGATTTTTTGCAAATTCCCTACCATCGTCTTGGAAAAGCCGGTACCACGGAATGTCCTCCTCGTCGTCGTCTTCTTCTTTTTCTTCAATCGTCAGCATTATATCAGCCTCCTTATATGCTTCTTCTACATCTTTGGAATTATAACGAAATACTTCCGATGTGCTGTGTACCCTCATCCTAGGTTTTTGTGACCTACTAGTTCCTTCTCCAAATGAGATTGTTTTATGAGTTTCTAAAGGAACTGGAGGGGTGTTATAGTTCCAGATGTTTGGTTCCTCGTACAGAAAACTAGTCACGGGTTCCATGGTTTCTTGCACGTATGTACTAGCCAGTGGATCAGTCATCCAATTATCTTCGATATGTTCTTCGGGCACACCAAACTGGAAAGCGGTGTCTAAAAAGGTTACGGGGTCTAGGGATGTTCCGTATGTCATAGGTTCTGGTACATATGTGATCATCAGATCATCGTTTATAATGGGGTATATATTGTTATGGCCTGACATCCTGCAAGATGTTAAATATATATTTTTTTTTCTAATACGAATTAAATAAATAATGATCCAATTTACAAGGATCTTTTTCTCAGTCGGGTTAAAGCTTAAATATTCGTTCCAAATATCTAATTCGCTAAAACCGGTGGCTCTGATACCAACCTGCCACATCCCGACCCCGGGCACCCCTGGGGTGTGGTGACGTGTTGGTACCTGTTTTGAATATAACAAAATATCTTTTTTTTTTCACAGCGGAAGTCTAACAAAGGATTTTATATACATTGGGATTTAAACACCCACATTTATTACACATATAGCCAAAAAGCTTTATTATTCCAAAACCCTTATTTTTTTTATAGTACTTCCCGAGCCACGGGATTTTTTTTTTTTTTTTGCGCCTTAGACATTTAGCTTGACGATAGCCTTTATGCTAGCCATGGAGTAGGGTAGCCCTAGGTCTAGAGTGGGTACCCCACCGAACAAGATTAATTACCTGAAAAGTTTTGAAAATAAAACGTCAACAATATGTTGGTGAATAACGCTTATATGACACGAAATAATTTTAAGCATGCTAATATCAATAAAGGTTAAATCACAGTTGGAATTAGTAATTTATACAATCCAGAAATCCTCTTGCTGTACACTAATATAAATTGGTTCCGAGACTTGTAGGCCCTATCGGTAACCTTTTTAAGATTGACACTTCATCCCAATTTATATCAGACGCATTAGACCGCAATCTAATACGTATACAATTTGATCAAACCATATGTAAGCTCATATCCTGCTTGCTCTCATAAATTACTCTCTATGAGTATAAGCTTATTAATATATGCATGCATTTTGAAAATAAAACATTTATAAGTTTTATAAAAATAATAAACGTATTCACCTTGACGAAGCAGAGTAACAACTTAGTGTTTGGCAGATCGTTGGGTTGTAAATTTGATGTAACTTCGGGTTTTTATTCGTCGGGTTCTTGGATTTAAAACAGAAAATATGAAAATTTATACGTAAGTTGCATGCTGTGTGTTTTGAAAGAGAAACGAGTGTATGTGTGTGTTTGAAGAGTGTGTGTGTTTGAAGAGTGAAGGATTCTGGTTGCATTCAAAAGAAAATAAACTGAAACCATAACATTCTATTTATAGTTACAAAATTATGGTATACTCACATGTTTGATTCTTATCAACGTTCATATATATCTTTACATACATATATATATTATAATAATATATATACTTATTTACCAAAATGTCATCATATAATTATAAATATGTTTTTATCTGATAACTTTTAAAATATGACGTTTTATAAAAATATGAAAATGTCGTTAGAATCTGCTAATGATTCTGAACGTTTCTACCTAAGTTTCGTTAAAAACGGAGTACAAATTAAATATGTCGTAATTTAATATTATTATTTACTCAACTAGGGTTTAGGGTTAAACATTTTAAAATTATAAGTGCTAGACTAAGCTTATACGAAGCTTACAAATTACTCGCTTACTAATATTCAGTTTATTCGTATATAATAATAATACAGGGTGTTACATGGATGAAACTTATAAAACTCGATATCCTATTTATCAAGGCTAAGGTAAGAAGTATCATAATTTGAAAGTTCTTTATCGGTGGCAGAATGTGAAATGATGTATTCTCATGCGTGTAAGCAAGTGTTTAACTTGTTCTAAAGTTAAGGTGGAATATCAAGTACCTCTAGTTTACTCCAACAACCACAAATTCTAGAATGGAAGTGGTAGTATATCTTAATGGATTCATTGTAAAGTTACATCGAACTTGCAGCAGATGCGATACCATTTGGGTAAGAGTAGATCGCTTGGCAAAATCCGCACACTTCCTGGAAATTAGAGAGACTGGTTGAAGAAAATTAAACTCACACCTATCTAAGAGAAAAAGTCTCTTGGCACGAGGTGCTAGTTTTTCATCATCTTTGTGTCACACCCCAACCGATGGCGGAAACATCGGGGCGCGAGAAGTGACAGATTGTTCAAAGACATCATAGTACTAAAGTGATAATAAATAAAGATTAAATTTCATTTTCATTAATCAACATAACATTACAATGCTTCAAATAAACATACAATAATTTTGAGAAATACAATTCTAAAACAAACACAACAAAATGATAGATTTAGTTGTTTCTAAGTCCACCTAATTGAATTTCTTGATAAATCTTCAAGCATTTCTTGCAACATGTATAAAATATTGGTCAACATATGAATATGTTAGTGAGCATACAAGTTTAAATACAAACGTAATAGTGAATAAATCTCAATTCAACATGAGTAAAGTATACTAAAGTTTGTATATTGCTAGCATGCAAAGCCAATAATCAAACCAAAGTGTCCACTAGCGTAATCTTAGCATCAAAAGTGAGCAAGACCATAAAGATTGATAAATTAACATAGACCCATCATAATAGGGTGGATGTATTAGTCCTATAGCGCTATACATGTTAAGGGAGGTTTAAATTCCTTGCAAGATAATGTATTCTAGAATGTATTCACAAAAAGTATAACAAGTAAGAACGTTTGTATGAATTGAGTTTTAGAATGATTTTGATTGAATGAACGATTGAGTGTATTTGATAATTGATACATGTTACAACCCAAATAGTGTTAAAACAAAAGAGATGAAGTATGACTCACGGTTTGACGATTAGAATCCACAAGAATAGATGAATGAGTTTAAAGGATTGAGTCACAAGAGTTACCCTAAAAGGTAAACAAAAGTGTGTAAGTTTAGGGTTCAAAGTTTGAGATTTTAGCAATTGTAAAGTATATGAAACTTACAAATACGAGTGTACATAAAAGTATATACTACTTAGACACTTATTTGGACACTATGTATTGTGTGTGTTATTTATGAGTATTAGTCACTCATTGGATGTCCAAAATAAGGAATCATAAGATTACTATAATGTCTACCTTAACACATAACATTCAACCACGGTTTGATTGATGTTACGATTTGGTTTTGACTAAGTATTATGTATATATAAATATAAGTCATGCATTAGAGGTAGGGAAATCCACAAATCTCAAGTGTTATATCATATAAGTCATGTATCAGAGGTGGGGATATCCACAAACCTCAAGATTGTCACCATTACACAAAATCTCCATATAAGGGTGACTCGGATGGTCATGAGTAGATAAATAAAAGTACTAAAGTAAACTAACTAGTTTGACTAAGTGTTCAAATGAGGTATGGTGGATAGATTAGTTGTAGAACAAAGGTTCAACATCACCATTTTATACCATAACACAAGTCTTTCAACAATGGTTGGAGGCTCGGTTCGGTTTCATCCACTTCTTGATTTGTAGATCACTTAGTGTTTTGTAAAGTAGAAAGCATGGAGTGTAAAAGCCTTAAAATTTCAGAAATATAACTTCAACACAAGCCTTCCAACATTGAAGTTGTTGGTGACTTGGTTTAGAATGTAAAGGCTTAAAAACAAGAAGAGAAAACATGTATGTAAGAATCAAGTAGAATATTTCCAAGTTGGACCTCAAAAATGAGGGGTTTACCATACTGGTTCACCTTGGTGACTAAGTGGTTATTTACTAGAGATTGTTTCAAGTGGTAAAGAAAATAAAAGAAGAAAGTAAGAATACAATTTAAAAATAAAATAAAAAAACTCACAAGTTGTTCTTGAAGATTATTTGCAAAACATGAAGTTGTTGGATGGTATGAGAGAGTTTAAGAGAGAGTTTAGAAAATTAGAGAGAGATTTGTGTTAGTATTTATAGATGAAAATTATGGTTGAACATTAAAAAAAGTAGTTGGGGAGATGAGTGGAGGGAAAAATTCAAAGTTTTATTTTTAACCCCTAAACTTATTTTATATATTAATTTGCATCATAAACTCATGATTAAACATATTTTGGGTATTTTAACATATAAACCATAAAAAGAAAACTTATAATAATTTTCCGAAAAATAAGTCTCGATAAGTTGCTCGGTTTTACCTTAAAATGCATATTTATAATTCTTTAAATGTTGTACAAGCATATAATCAACAAGAATGATATAAAAAGAGTATTTCTACTATGATCAAGTCTTGTCATTATAAGGATTGAATAAAAAGAAAGTTTACATTTAAAAAAAAAGTAAATGGAAACTACGAAACGTTACACTCCGATCGTGACACTCGATTCATTCCTTATCATTAGAGGTCATTGCAAAGGTCATTGGGAACATGGTTGGATAGGAGCACAACGTATCATCCACAAACTGATAGTCGGAATGGGCATATGACATGGATTCTAGAAAGCATGTTGTGAGCATATGTTATTGATTTTGGCAGTAGTTTGGAAACCCACCCACCCTTGATTAAGGCTTCCTATGATAACAGTTACCACATAACGATCAAGGTCTCACTATTTGAGACACACTATGGAAGTAAGTGCCGATCACCTATCTGTTAGGTAGGAGTTGAGGGAAAGTCAACTTACTTATTTAAACATGTGAACTCACCAACCTTGTATTGACACACTTTAGCATGTCTTTTCAGGTTGATTGAACGCTTAAGGTTAGGGTTGCATATCTAAGGCTCATACATCATTTTTATTATTTGAAATCAAGTTCATTACGTTTACTACTTTCATTCGGCACCTTGTTTTGAACATTTATTACTCATGGTTTTACAAAAGTTTACGCTTCCGCATTAATTACATTAAAACTTTGGTATATAGTGTTGTTTGATATTATTGTGTCTGAGATCTGTGAGCTACTCTTGGGCAAAACGGATAATATTAGTGGTACAAGGAGGCGGGTGTTAAGGAATGGTATCAGAGCCGCTCCTGTGCCGTTCGGGATGGTGGGAAAAATCTCATCAAGGACGATGAGTCTTAAATGGGGGTTGTTTGTAACACTTTTCGCAAATTCCACATCGGTTGTGGACATAAAAGATTCATGATACATAAGAAATGTTCTGCCTTTAAAATCACCAATGCGTTTTGGGCGTATTGGCTGTAGATGAGAGAAGAACTACACAGTTAAGCGTTCTCAGGTGGTATCAATCTAGGGTTGGGTGACCTCCCTAGGAAGATTTCACTCGAGTAACCAAAAGCAAATCCGTAAGCTACTCATGGCCAAAATAAACAATATTGATGGTACAATGGGTCGGGTGTTACAATATATATATTCATCATTGTATTTTATGTTTTAAATCATTTCGTGTTATTTTGTCATTTTTTTATATATTATAAACTTGTTGTTATCTTATCATTGTGTTTTATAATTAAAAGTATCAATAATGTTATTTTACTAATGTATTTTTCAAGGTCATAGTTTTCAAGATAACATAATAACGAGCAAAAACACAGTAGGAGATTTTATCTTTGTGTTTTATTATTTATATAATTTTATATTATATTGTTATTGTTTTTAATGTATTAGATTAATTAATTGTTAATTTATCATTGTATTTTACATACTAGAAATATACAACAATGTTATTTTTACCATTATATTTGTAGAATTTATCATTTAGAAAAAATACAATAATATTCTAAAAAAAGTAATTAATAAAAAGACACAATGAACTGCACTAAAACACAAACAATGAATTGCACTAAAGACACAATGACAAACAAAAATTATATATGCTTAAAAGCATTTTTAAAAATTATTATATAAAGATAATGTACTCATTTTAAAGATAAAAATGCTCTGTCTTATAGTGTTTTTATAAAAGAAATAATGTCGTATATATAGTTATGAACATTTAAAAATAGTTAGGGGTCTTTAAAAATGTCAACATAAATTATCATGCTTAAAAGACACCGCTAACAAAAAATTTTTATAATTTCATCTTAATTATTGATTAAAAAGATTGATTGTTGATTACTTCTTATACTTTTTTATTCAAAATATTTGAACTATTCTCTAATGATTATATGTTTATTATAATTTTAAGTGTCACACCCCAACCTTGACGGCGGAAACATCGAGATGTGAGGGTTACGATTGTTCACAGCCACATAACGCTATTTATGAGTCCCAAATATATTATTCATAAGTTTCATTAATAACATTACAAACAAATGTTTCAACAAAGAATATAACATATACAAATGTTACAAATAACATAATCATCCATTTTATTACTAGGTCCAATCCTAGATGCAATAAGCTTCAAAGAGTAGAACATAAACTTTGGGTATACCTGAAACATGTTAAAAATAAAAGGTCAACATAAAAATGTTGGTGAGCATTCCATAGTTTTCAATACATAAGTATATAAAAGATGGCAATTCAAGTCATAAGTTAGTGAATAAAGTGATTAGGGATGTTATGAACAATGCAACAATCAAACCTCGACAAAGTTTTACAAGTCTCAAACGTTTAAAAGTATATACGATCAGCTAAGTGTGCTTGGATCAACCAAAGCAGGCTTGTCTTACCCATAGATCTATGACTTCGCTGGGCTAGCAATAGTTAATGATTGTACATATAACGCCATAACATGGTAACCACAAAAGTTCAACTAACCACAACTTTACAAGATGAATTGCCATAGGTTTACAAGTCTCAAATAAGTTTACAAGTGCAATAGTATAAGTTAACATGTTTCACCCCAAAGTGTGAAAATAAGCAAAAAGGGGTATGGAAATACTCACTTGGCCAATATATCAAGTTGAATGATTAATAAGAAAAATAATAAGCAATGTCCCAACGTATTCCTTCAAAAGGTACCTAAGTATATATATTTTTACAAGATTTAGGTTAATAATAAGATTAGTGATTTAACAAAAGTTAGGGTTTCAGTTGGAGTTTGGGGATCTTCGTAGTAATCTAAATATTGTAACAAGAAATGCACCATTTACATGAGTTATTATAGAGAAACAATATTAAATCATCCATAATGGCTAATGAAATTTAAATATGAACTTGAATAAACATTTGAAGTGATCATAACTTTAACGATAATACTTTTAAAGAAATATTCGGATCAATACAAATTTTACTAACTTAATATTTAAAATCCATTTTGATAGAAGTAGACTAAGAACAACCTTTAAAAAAATAATAATAATAATAAATAAAAATAAATAAATTATGTTTTATTAGGATAACTAGTGATTAATATTTAGAAAAATTTCAGAAATTCATTTGGTGCTCTATAATAATATTAAAGTTTACAAAAATATTTTTTTATTGATTAAAAATTTTCCCATAATTAATTTAAGGCTAAAAGCCTTTAAAAATAATACATGAGGTTGCCCGGGTTCGAACCCGGGACCTCATGTGTAGAAGATAAGTGCTTTAACCAGTAAACCAAAGGCCTTGGCCGCGATGTGAATCTGTTTCAAATTCCTAAATACTAAAACTTAAACAAACCCCAATTCTCCAAGAACCCTAGTTTCAATTGATTCGAAATTGAACCACCAATTGATGTTGTTAATCAGATTAAGGTTAGGGCTTTCAATCCCCACATGAAATCGAGCATGAAAGTAGTTTTAATTACCCAAATATTGTTCGATTTCAATGGTTCGACTCGAAGAAATAACAGCGACCAAGTCGTGAATGGTTCGGATAGCAAATGACGTTGATACTCGAATTCACTTTGCAGAAGGCTTCCAGTAACCTTGATGATGAAAAGCCCTCTATAAATTTCGCGTTTGGAAGCTTTGAAGATGGAGTTTAGTTGAGTTGCAGGTTCGATGTCAAGGTGATAATCGAATGGTTTGATTGAGTGCTTTGTTCGTGCGATTGATGGTTCAGGATGGTTTAGAGGACTGATTAGAACGTTTCCCATCATTCAAACAGATGTAATTCGAACAGATACAAGATCAACGAGTTAAGGATTTGTATTGATGATTTCGGTTTCAATTTACTATGTTAATGGTCGAATAAACTCAAATAAACATGCTTTTAAGTTCGAAACCGATGTTTAAAAGTTATAGTTCGGTTTAATCGCGTTTTAATTAAGCGTTTCAAGAGAGGAGTAGTCGCCGGAGTTAACGCCGGAGGTGGTCGACGGTGGGAAAGGGGAAGGCGACGGTGGGGAGGTGTGTTTAACCTTATTTACACTTCCGGTCCCTGTAGTTTAATAGTTTGACATATTATGCAAAAACCTTAAATGTTTTAAGTTTCATAATTATCAAATAGGTCCCTTAACTTTTTAAATCAAAGTTTTATATATTTATTAGTTTAATAATTATTATAATTATTAACAATATTATTGTTATTGTTATTATTATTAGTTATCATTATTATTAATGATATTATAAATAATAATATTATTATTACTATTTTTTTATTATTGTTAGTTATTATTAGGATCATTATTTATTTATTTAAATAAAAAAAATACATCATTAACTTTCAAAATAAAGAATAAATGGCCCATAAGTTTCACATATGACATATTTAGCCCATACAAGAATATAACAAAGTTAACATTTAATTTAACGAAAAATACGAGATGTTACATTAAGATTCTCTAAAGATTGATGGTTGATTACTTCATACATGTATTGATCCAATGGTTATTTAATACCCTATACCATAAACATATAGCTAAAAATACAAGATAAAATTTGTGCTACTTTGAAGAGAAGAGTTACTTTATGAATCATGACAGATGAATTTTCTTGATTTCACTATTTACTTTGAAGAGAAGAGTTGTGTTGTGGGATAGACGATATAAGTTACTTTGATAACGCTATAAGTTTCATTCATGAATGGTGATAGTGTGATAACTTATGTAGATGGCGTAAAGAGTGAAGAATATTCAATTAATATGATGGATTAAATAATAACTAATATTATAGATTGTGCACGTAACGAGATTGAAAATGTCAGAGAGTTATGTAAGCATATTGGTAGAAATTGTAAGTTTATTAAAGCGTAAGACTTAGAATGAACTAAATGAAAATCTAGAAGGCTTAATGTTTTGAGAAGATAGTTTAATGGTTTGGGTAGAATGTAACTTCATAGGTTTGCATATTTACAAAGATTCTCGTATACTAAAGTATGTCAGCAAACAACAAAACTATAGTAATGTAGATGAAACGTTGTTATAAATGGTTATATACATAATTCTTTATGATCAATTTATGATAACATAAAAACATGTGAAAAAATATTAGTTACAAATAATATGTTCAGAGTATATCCTCGAGATGATGTAAGCTTAAAGTTATATGAAAACGACATAGAGATTAATAAATCATCACACATAAGGTTTGAGGCCGATGCCATGGAACATACGTCAAACACACTAAATAATACTAGAATTTAGATAAATAAAGAATCGCGCCTGGTACCATAGATGACCCATGTATCGATCGCCTAGATTGCATGTTCAAAGAGCTCAAAGAAAGGCTTCATTAAAGTGCCAAGAAACCAACGATCGATAGGTGCATTGATGATAGATCGACCAACTATATTTATTTCAACTCTATATGTCACAACATCATTTACTAAAAGCTCCTCCAACTCTATATGTAACAACAATCATTTACTAAAAGCTCCTCACAACCAGGGTAATTCACGACCGAACTCGAGGCAAGCAAGGGTCGACTCAAGGCTTCACAAAGGACCAAGAAATCAACGATCGATAGGTGCATTGACCATGGACCGGCTACTATATTTATTTCAACTGTATGTGTCACGTCCATCGTTTACTAAAAAGTAATTACAACCAGGGTTATTCACGAGCTGAACTAGAGTAAAAAAGAATCAACTCAAGCTTGAGGCCCAAAATATTAAGCCAGCTCATCTTGACTTAAAATCCTCTATCGAGCTAGAACTAAACTCATTCATAACTTTGAGCTCGCTCATGGCTTGACAAGCCAACTTGTTTTAAAAGATCAACAAGAGAAGTGTGGAGTTTTTAGCAATTTTCTATGACGTAGAAAGCTTTTGTGTATAATTGATATTTATAAAAACTCGAAGGAACACATGATTAATTTAAACCTCTACCATTAATGGATGAGGTACTCACTATAACACGGAACACACGTAAATCTAAGAGAATTCATCAAAAACCTAAAGATATGGTATCTAGTGGGTGCTTATGAAGTATATGTAGTCTATCAATACGATTTCATTGATCATAAATTTATGATATAGTTAACTTTAGTAATCCGTGTATTACACAGGTTTCATGAGTAAATTATTAAATAGAATAAAAATTTATTATCAAATGATAGTTTAAGATAAAGATATGCTCGATGTTATGTATAAGTAAATACTATAAGTAATAAAACAATGATATAAACTTTTTAATTTTTTCTTGCTCTTTTTCAAAAATAAATACATATTTTATTTCCAAACAAGCCATGTAAAAAAAAGGTCCTTTTATAACTCCCAGTTTTGATTATTTTTAGTTTATATAAATTTTACTTGTTAAAACATAAATATTAAAATACTTCATATTTTTAAATAAGTTTGATGTTGTAGAAAGTATCTTAATCAATAAAAAATTATTTTTTAGAAATAACAACAATAAATAAATCTCTTTGTTAATTTATTCAAAAATTATTTGTAATATAAAAAAATTACATATATTATTAGTAATTAATGTAATTATTTAATAGGAGTGAGGAACCAAAATATATTGGTGATAAGGAATGTGGTGCAGACACGTGTCTCTTTTAGTTAATTTTTTATTAGAATAAAAAAATATATAAAGAATTTGATAAATGGCAGCCTAAGGGCGTCTCAACGTTTTTTAGAGGCCTAAAGCAAAGATGAAATCGTAGGCCTTTTAAAACTTTATCTTTAAAAACTCTCATGAAGCACTAGTTGATTCATGATTCCTAAATCAGTTAATTCAAAACAAATCCTAATTGATTCAATCATTTTATATTCTAAAAAACTATAACAAGTAAAATGCTAAAACAAATAAACAACTAGCAATGTGCAAATCAAATAAAAAGAAGCATATACAAAACTAAAACAAATTTAGAACAATTATCAATTAACCACTTGTCCCTAGGACAAAGAATTAATGAAAAATAATTAGCAATACATTAAGCAATTTATCTTATTTAGGGAGAGAATCAATCAATCAGAGAACTCGTTTAGCCTAGTACCTAATCATGATTCCGTTACTACACTAGATGTTCAGATGAAATCAAAGTTTAAAGACTTTTTAATTGCAACGAAATCAAAGAAACAAATCGTGACTCCAGCGGATGAAATTAGAGAAGCAAATGAACGTTGGCGGGGGGGGGGGGGGGGTGGTCTTCTTCGTGATTCCAGTGAAGAAATTGAAGTTTTGAGTGGCTCGGTTCGTTTGGGGCAAGCAAAATCAGAAGCGAATCATGGGTGCGTGGTTGTTCATCTTAACCATTTGGCTTTGTTCCTCTCTTCCTTTCAACTCCCCCCCACTCCAACCCCACAATCAGGAATTCACCAATAGTCTGTGATGAAGATCTACGACTTGCCGACCTAGGTTTCCTTCTTTCTTTCATTCATTCTGTTTTTTTATTTAGTTTATTTTGGGCTTAGATCGAGAATGAGCTATACAATAAAATTTATTTTTTGGTGGCCTATTAGAATGAGTGGGCCTAAGGCTCTAGCTTATTTTTTTAAGCTGTTGAGACGCCCCTGCCTAAATAAAAGGTCTGTAAGCAATCTATGACGTTTAAATCTAGAAACATCGTGTATTTGCCACACTTTCTCAACTAAACAAAACAACAAAAGCATAAAGAAAATACACTCAAGGTTCGCCCTGATGAATCATAAGAATCTCTTTTTTTTTTACATTCAGTTTTAAGTTTTACATGATATGACAAATATAAACATTTAGAAACTTCTGAAACTAATATTATAATTTATTTTATTTTTTTGGTGCAATATGATCATTTAAACATTTATTAATCTAAACTTCACAACTATTAAGATTTATGAAATCATAAACATAAAAACTTAGATGACTTTTCTAAAATATATTTATTGATTTATGAATTTTATAAATGAGAAATTACACTTGTTTTAGGTATAATCTATCTATATCTATATCTATATCTATATCTATATCTATATCTATATCTATATCTATATCTATATCTATATCTATACTACCTTATGATACAAATGTACCTGATCGGGCGTTCAGCTGAACGATCGGGCGTTACTCCTGAACCCTCCGCCTCATTCCCCTCTTCTCATCTCATTCACTGATTGAATTGATTCAATGATATCCCGACGGGTCCGTTACACCTTCAAATGAAGCGATTCAATGCTATTAGTGAAACCACCATTCACGCTCCATAAATTTGCAGCCCATGAATCAAATGGTAATGGCTCAAATGTGAGTCAGCCTCTGCTTCATCAGTTACATTTGATTAGAAATATTACAAGGTACAATCACCGATGTAGAGTAGAATTCATGTTGGTTTGTATCTGTTTAACAAACTTGTATGGAGTTGGGTTGATAGGAATGAAATGGGGTTAAGAGAATTTGGTTAATGTGGTGATGGAGATAGTGCATATATAGTGCATATGTAGTGTTTGAAGCCTGAACAATAATTATTTGGGTAGCCAGTATCGTTATTGTAGTTTCAGACTTTCAGAATTCAGATATGTTATAATTCAAACATGATGTTTGGTTTTATCTTACATGTAAATCTATATTGATCGATGAACAAACTTCATACATTTTGTTTGGGCATGCTTGTCTCAGGGGTGCTATTATCAAAGTAAGATCTTATACTGTCATTTGGTATAGTTTAATTTTATAAAAATTTTATGCATTTTGATAAACTTTGGAGATACTTGCATTTAAAATCCTGAAACACAAGGGTCAAGCATGGATTGTTTTTTATGATGCTTCATCTGCCACCAGTGCTCTCAATCAGGTGCTGAGTTTTCTATTTTACTACAAACCCATGGTATGTTAAGTTGAATTCAAATTTGTATTTTGTTTCTTCTTTCTTTATTATAACATAGCAGTTATGTATGACTTAAACCTGAAACAATTAACATATTACATACATTATTTCTGTAGGATTAAAGGGGTGTTTGAGATGGGTAATTAGAACTGCTTATTAGCTTGCTGTAAGCTGTTTAGATAGTGTTTATGATTGTTTGTCAAAGGATGATTTTTTGATTATTTTTTAGTTAAATGAACTGTTCCGAATATGTAGTTTAAAATTCCATATTCAAAAGATAGTAAGCAAATAAGCAGTTTTAATACACAACACCAAACACATCATCGTAGTAAGAAGGGAAAGGACCCAGTTTTGGAGTTTTATATGTTCAAATTTAGGTGGTAATTATTTTTCATTTATTTAGTTAGTTGCATTTCATTAAGTAGATTCCTATTTCGATTGTTCTTTTAAGGTCTCATTCACTTTGAAGGTCTTTTGTAAATCCATTATTGTATGAGTTTCATCTACTTTTGAGGTTCCTCTACCGTTCCACTACAACACATAATGGGATAGCATGTATGGCTGTAAATAGACTTTGTTGTAAGTGGTGTCCTTTACCGCATCGACTACTATAAAATATACAAGTCACTGACTCGCTGTTAAGATCCACAACTATAATATTGTTTTAGAATGTACACAACATGTAGTTATCAATAGCTAATTATGTCATCCAATCTATTTATATTGTTATGTGATAAGTTAACCTAAATCAAGTTCTATGGAAACTTGTATGTGTTTATTGAATTTGGTTTTTTTGCTTCATATATATCCGTGTTTAAACTTGACTTGGAGATATTTTCTTTTATAATGAAGATCACAAGCATTACTAATTTGTTGTGCACACAAAGTGTTTGACATATTGCCTCAAAGAATTAAAAATTGCATAAACATTCTAGATTGCTGATTATCAAAGCTCATCAATAAAGATGTTAATAATCAAAATTGCATGGAAATATTATTCATATGATATTAGTAAGCAAAAGTTCTTCGACCAAAATGTTGTATAGATAAAATAGTTGCATGACAAGTATTTTGAAGAAAAATTTTGTAGCTAAATGATTGTATAAAAACTGCTTCTATAAGCACTACATCAATTGCAAAGTTATTGATAAATTTTTATTGGTTTAAATGGCCAATGCTAGACATGATTCAAAGATCAATATCGATCATGTCTATTTTCAATATTAACATTCAAGAAAGTTGGTATTATGTTATTGGCTGCTCAAGTTTATATGCTGGCACTGCTCAACCTTTTACACAATCCACTAATGATTCGTTGGTTCTGAATTATGCCAATCTACACATAACAAGTTAGAACGAGATATTACAAGCTTAGAAGATTTGTCATAGTGGTGGAATTTTATGACCTTTGCCACCATAAATAAACTCTCAAATAGTAGAAAGTCTCCTGCTTTTCCACATGTAAATTAAGGTACATTTCCATTATCAAGTTCTATCATGCTCTATAGTGGACCCTCTTATTAGTTACTTATAAAAGTAGATAAATTTAATGAAAAATGGAAAAGATTACATACTAAGATAAAAAAAAACTACATTGCTATTCGTTATGAAAATATAGTTTGAATCTTTAATAGTAAATCTTTCATCACATTCTTGGATTGCTATTTCTGCTATGTGTAAAATCTCAAAAAGAAATCATCTTTTCAATGTAGAACATTAAGGGTTAATAATCAAGTCAATTGCAGCTTTAATGTTGCAAAAAAAAAAAAGAACAGTGGAGGAGTTGCTCACCGAGAAGCCTGAGGTTGCTCATCCTGTTCTAACACAGGTTCGGACTTTAATTCCTTGAAAAAGCCATTTTTCAAGATTTAATGACTAAGCACTAACCCATAAAAATCCATGACCTGTTTGGCCCAGAATCACACCAAACTTTATTCTCCTATATAAACATCTAGGCTATCTTTTGAAGTCCTAACTCGTAGACTATATATGCTCTAATTTAGGTCTACTAAAAGATTTAGCCTTATCAAGGATAGATTTGAATATTTCGTATTCTTAAACATAGCACTTTGTGCTGTTTGTCTACAATGACCATTCATGAGCGAGTATATTACTAATATCTTGTGTTCATTTGTTATCTTTTTGGATGATTTGAAATTTTCTTGTAATTGGCCGGCTTCTGAAGTCTAGAAAGATGAATATACTAACAATTATATGTTATTAAGTAGTGATAAACCTTTTAAGCAACCGTAGGGGTGGTCATACTCCTTTATAGAGTTATTAGAGTGCTTGAATTACAAATACATTTGAGCAAGCTATGAGTATTGAAGCCTTAGTATATATTAGTTATCCTGCCAAGGTATGTTAAAGTTTAAAGGAATCATGAGATGACCTATTTGATCAAACTTATTTACCCAAATAGCCATTGTCTTTTCATCTTTCTTTGTTTGACCTTACAAACGATTGCATCCAACCAGTATAGGCATGTGTCTGAAGATTATGAAATTTTGTGAATATGGCACAAAAGATGGATGTGAACTTTAGATATGAGTTAATTAAACATGATGTGGTTGAACCTATCTTGTTGGAAGTTGATCAAAAATTTCATATAGTTTGTTCTACCTCTGCAGTTCATTACAACTTTGTAGTTCCGTTAACTTTTACTGTTAGTGATATTTGATCTCATTTGTGTGTGTGCATGTTTGATCTCATTTGTGTGTGTGTGTATGTCTATTAAGTTAGGATTACTTTGCAAACTATTGATTTCACAGCACTAAACTTGTCAAATGCTCACATTCATATGCATAACAACAAGATTTTTCACCTTAAATTTTACACATACATATGGGCTAAAGGCATAAAATTCACTGATTTTGTTGCTCTTTTGAGGATCCGACAGATGAATAGGTCTTCCAATTCATATGTTAACATCACCAATGATGTAAAAAACAGTTTATCAAGAACACCAAGCCCACTTATATTAGCTTCAGAAACAACATTAAAATTGATTAAACAAAGTTTAAGGCTCATATCAATGATGAAGTTACTGCTGAGGATTTTGTATATTGTCTTCTAAGAAACTTTTGAACTCTGTTAGGTGGAAGGACATTTGTACTGTTGTATTTCATGTTATTTTCAAGGGTGATGAATGTTGCACACCGTAAATAATTTCTATATTGTTAATATTAATTGTAGTTATCTCTTTCCTTCTTCATCTTTAAAATTATCTGTGTTTATTGATGACTTGGACCAATGAATTCTGAAGTTAAGCAGCAAAAGATTGTTGTGCAAAGAGAGCACTGAAGACCAACTAAAAAACACATCCTGAAGAGGTAATATTGCAATATCTTGGGTTCTTTTGGTCATTACTCACGTGGGTAGATTTTAAATGGGTTTGAGCAGGTGGCTAATCCAGAGAAAACCTATCCAAAGTGTACTCAATATATATAATGCCTTGAAAATCATAATATAAAAGGGTTTTAAATTATTATTGTAATCATATTAAGACATTAGTCATTAGTATTTTATAAATTCAACAAAGTGATTGGTGGTTGCGATAACCTGACTTGTTTCTACCAACTCTTAGGCTTATGTGCCTTTTGGGACTCTATTTTAAATCCACATATGTTTTATTTTTCATCTGAAATAATAAATTTAGAGTGTTTGGATTTGCTTTTGGTGTAACAAAATCCAAAATCCAATGATACACACATGAGTGTTTGCATTTCTGAGTATATAAGGACTTGAGAGATTTTAAACGCTTAATTATGTATGTAAACACATATAAATGTTTTTTATACTTCATGTTTAACATATGTGCATTTTAGTTTTGATTGATACTTTTATAAAATTCAACAAATAAAACCCGTTGCAAATTGCTTTTTTGAAGTTTATCTTTTTATTTGATTTCTAAAAACAGTCCCGGCCGCAGCAACACACGGGCGTTTCCACTAGTATAGAATAATAGAAAAGGTGGTGAAAGTGGGATGAGAGATGAGAGGAATAAAACGAAATTGTAACCCAAAACCGTCAATGAAACCGAGCATACCCCTAGAGCCAACCCGAGCGGATAAAACCTAGTTTAAAATCCGAATGTATCTCAAAGCAAACCGATCTTTTCGCTCTCTGAAGAGTGGTTGCAAACGCAAATTAGTTTGGAACCAAACCCGATTTGTACATCTTATTTAAGCCTGCTCAAAATAAAAATATTTTAAGCAAGCTCACCTACACTCAAATTCAGGCTCTAAACTCATATGATCCCGCTCAACTCGACTTGAAAATTACACACAGATTCAAGCAAGCTTGGAGCAACACGCTATTTTCACAGCCCTACTTGCAACATTTTAATATTTCAAGTAAACAAATCAAAATCCTACAGTCACCATTAAAGATCCTAAATGGCAGCTTAGCAATTAAACATCCAAAAAGGTTTTTCATTATGTTTCTGTTATAAAAAGTGTACTAGGCATGCAGATGCTCAAAAAGAACCATAATTTATCATTACACTTAAACTAGTTGGATCTCCTTGATAATACTGCATGGATACATGTTAATTTTTCCCTTGGGGAACATTCATTCGTCTGCTGTCATACGTTCGTCATTAGGCCTGCCACATTTTTGGCTTTGACCTCCCAACTGTTCTGGATTCGGGTGGTATGTCTGTGTGTGTCGATATTTTTTAATATATATAGATGAGGTTGATTGTATATGTATAGCTTGGCATCTATTAACTAAAAGCAAAACTGTAAGCCACCATATCTGCACGCTGTTACTGGATATGGACTGTGATTAGGATGAACAACACTGGGCAGAGCATACGCCAAAAGCCACCACGTTCTGAAGCTGCAAAACCATGGAAGATATAAGCATTAGTATCCATATTATATGATTACAAAAGTCTAATTATTCAATAATGATCTAACTTTTTTTAATAAAATTATTTAAAATGTTTTGTGGATTAAAAATACAATATTAACATCCCCAAAGGAAAATCCTAATAATAAGGCGCCTCCCCTCAATCTAATAGGTTGAGGGTTCAAATCTATAGAGTAGATTAGGAGGTGCTCTACAGAAAAAGTACAATTTTGATTACTTTTAACTCATCCCTTTTTAAGCTAACTTTTTTATAACGCGTTTAATGCTTAGAGAAAAAAGAATTAATCAAGCCATTAAGGCGAAACAACAACCTGTAAGTTTAATCACCAAAATTCATATTATCTAGTATACTGGCCAAATAAATAACTTTTTTACTATTACAAGATATCTAGATTACCAACCACATCTAGTGTGTGTATATATATATATATAGAGAGAGAGAGAGACTTACAAGAGGATGGTAAAACAGAGTGAGGTGAAGGCGCTAAACCTTTCTGAAGCCCTTTTTCATGGTGAGGACTAGATCCGTAGGACACAGCCGGTAAAGGAGGAAGATTTGGAGGTGCACGAGGTGGAAGGGCATGATGACTTGGACCAGGGGATCCGCCACAAGACGGGTCCATTGCAGGTGATGGAGAACTAGAAGGAGATGGAGATCGGTAAGGCCTGGGGAAAGAAGATGGGGAGATGGTGGGTCCCATTTGATCAGGTGACGGGGCAGGAGCAGGAGAGGGTATGGGTGTAGGGGCGTCTAGAGTATGATAGAGATAAGATGATAAACTGATTTCCTTAACTTTACCAAACATGGAGTGATCTAGTCCAAGATTCTTTGCAGGTGGAGATCCCCTGATTTCCTGAGCTAATTCCTTAAGTCTTTGAGGATCAAGACCCCCAGGGCCGGACATAACCGATGCCTGGACTGTAACTGGTGGATTTTGCGTTGATCCACCTTTGTTTGTCACTTGCACAAACACGCTCTGTGTAAAAAGAAGGGTACAAAAGCTGTGTTATTCATGAATATTCTGCAACATATATAAATGTGTTATCTACCAAAAAGACAAATGCACTATAGGACATTGGATGAGTTAACAGTGTCCTGTAGCTTCATTTAAAATGACAGAATTACTTGTTGTCTGACTAATAACTTCCATTAGAAAATTTTAGTTGGTATGAGTATTCCAACCTAAAAGATGAGCAATCCCGAACCAGAACGCTTTTTGATGTTAATTTGGTTAAAAAACAACATGGTTTATTAAGTTGGCTAATGACTAGTCATATTTCAACTCATTCATATACAAGTATATTCGAGTTAAAGAGAACAAATAAAAAGTAAAGAAAGATTACATTTAATGAACTGATCCTCCTAACCATTCCATTCAAAGAATTTAGATTACTATTAAAAGAATCTTGATACTTGAACAAAAGTGTGTTGGGTCAACCTAACCCGGCCCCCTATCAAAGAGTACACAATTACCCATTTTAACCTATCACCAAACCATTTTCAGCCCAGACCATTTTGTCAAATGTAAAGGATTATATGTTTTTTCTTTAAAATTACTCGTTATGAACTAATGTGATCAGAGGTAAACGGAAATAAGAGAAACAATCGAGCAAAAAACGTACCTCATAAGGCATTAGCTGCAACCCTGACTTTAGTTGTTCCTCTAACTCAAGAAAATTTTCCTCTATTTCACGCAGAGAATTATGAAGTGTAAAATTAAAGAGCACTTGTGGGAGCATCCAAACAGGAGTAGATAGCTTAGGAATAATTGTGATCCCACCAGGAAACTTGAGGATTTCAAAAGAAGAAGGCGTTCCGAAAATTGATTTGGTCAGTGTCAAATTGGAACTTAGGGTAAAAAGCTCAACTAACGAAGATCTCAAAACACTTAAAGACACAGAGTTTATAGGAGAATTCATAGGTTTAGAAAGAACACCAAACACCACATTAGTCCAGTTAGATGCACCAGCTTTGTGCATTGACAAGATAGCAACCTGAGAAATTAAAAAGAGAAAACAAAGATTTAGGATGTTTTTCCAGTTCAAACCAATGCAACTACAACAGTATTGAAATGCACTCGATGTGGTGATTTCAACCAGCTTAGTTATACTATAGATGGACCAATTTGGATTTTGGTTTAACACTAACATGTCAGACTGGTAAATTAAAAAGGCTATTAGAGAAAGACAACTTATGGGTCAAAAGTCATCCAAATTGTGTTTTTAATGCATAAAACCACTTAAATCATTTTATTAAAAAAACAGATATTATTGGAAAAAGAACAATTTCTACAATCATATTTGACACTATGAATTTTCATAAAAAAAGATCAGAAAATGAAGCAAAAGGTGTTCTGGGTTGCCCAACCCATTACTGACTGCCTGACACGACCACTTTGCTGCCTAAATAATGAACTACATGAACAAACCTAACTTTACTGTTTTAACGAACCTGTGTACCAGGGACGCCTATTTCACCATCGATATCATACTCTAGTCTTGCAATTTGAGGAATAAGAAACGAAACCGGCTTTTCCAGTCTGAAGTATGCCTGCACTGTAGCTGAAACAATAACCGGATACTATAAGCATACATTTGACTGAAAAACCACTTGATAGATGAGGGATTGACAACACATTGAGACATGAAATGTGGAAAAGTCAGTATACTAGCCCTTCAATCTAAACTACATCTATCTCATCGAGTCAAAAGTAGCTGAGTGACCTGGAAAACTTTAAAAACAACTAAAAATGTGTTTGGAAGTTCTAACAGGGACTACACCATGGCTTGCAGTATGCAACGCAAAAGCTATTTTACAAAACCGAAGTTATCAAATAAAAGAGACAAATGAAAAGTAGAAAGCAAACTATATCAATTCATAATGCATTTTGCCATTGACCAAGTGACTCACATACCTCAACCTCTGCTTTTGAAGAAGTGAGTGATGATAACATATCAAATGAATGAATGACTGCTTGCATTAGTCAATAATATCGATAATATAATAAGTAAAAAGAAATTAAGAATCCAAACTTTAGTTCATAATATCGTCTATAACAACTATGATGGGTTCATTGTAAGACCTAAAACCACTATAATCAATAATTTTCACAAAAGATGCATACTATGGGAATGTGAGGTCAATAAATATGTTAGAAAGATAAGGTTTTTTTTATCTAAAAATGGAAAAGAACCATAATTAGCAAACTATTCTTGCATTAACTTCTAAATTTTCAAGAATTAGCTTTGATATTTGAACTAAAACATATCAATATACCCAGTGAAATCCCACTCAACCTACAACATATCAAAACATAAACTATTACTAATTTGAAAAAATGGTCCAGATTAAGAACTAGATTAAATCTTAATCCAGTAAAATGACATAAACCCTAAGTTCATGTTGAAAATCATCAACCAAAATCCCCAATAAAAACCCCAATTCAACTATTCATGATCACTAAACTTAGCTACAATCTAAATTAAGGTCAATCCAAATGCACAATTGTCAAAACTACATAAACCCTAGATCAGTGCTCTAACAGTCAACATCCAACATCAAACCATCAAGAAAAACAATTCAGAGAAACGTAAAACCCCTCATGTCAACATATCAAATATGTTGAATTGATCCATTACATCAAGAATTCATATAACAAAACCCTAATTACAGTAAACCCAAATCAAAAACCCCCAAACAAACAATCAAAAACCCAGAAAGACAACAGAATCACACACACCCACATACCACTGTGCTTAATCGAATCCTTCGCATCAAACCCAGATCGCCCATGGTGTAAATGAAAGAGCGAAAAGATCGCAGAGAGTGAAACGGCAAGGCTAAGAAGCAAAACGAAAACGCACTTGAAGCTGAACAATCGGGCGATTCTGGAGAAACCCATCGAACATTGAACAAAGAACGACGACCCATGACGATTCTGGTGTTGTTGGAGGTGTTGACGGTGGTTAATCGGCAATTGGGGTTCGGATTTCCCCATTTACAAAGCATCTGTGCACTCAATCTGTATCTTTTTGCAATCTTTATCTTCAAAAGGATGATGATCTTGATGGGATTTTGAAATTGTGCGAGATGATGAGAGAATTCATGGTGTTCATCCCCCTTTCTCTCTCTTTATCTGCGTGATTTGCACAACTGTTACTAGTGCTGATGAGGAAGCATCTGTTTTGTACCACTAGCACTATTTTGTCCTTTTTTGTGATTTCAAAGTCTTCAAATATTATTATTATTGTTTTGGGGGAAATAATTGTTAATCAACCTTCTAACAGAATGAAAATGGTGTATGTGATGTAGAATATATATCTTGTTTGATGGGTAATTTGATGAAAGATAACTTTTGACTTTGACAATTGTATAGATGCTAATGAAATTATGAAAATACCTATTTTTATACTTTTACTCATGAGTAGAATTTATATATATTACTGGTAGATTAGATTTTAATTTTTGGTTTATTACACGAACTAAATAAATGAAATGTTATAAAGTAATACTATATAGTAAGTAGTGAATATTAAAAAATATTAAAAACAAAAACATACTAAATATTTTGATTTAACATGTAGACGATATATAATCGACCATATATATAGTTAAAGTCAAGTGTTCAAGTAAAAATATGTTTTATTTAAAAGTGTTAAAAAAAATAATCTTAAACAATTTTTTTGAATTATTATTGAGATCAAATTCTATGGAACAATTTGTTAGAAAGATATTTTATTTATGGCCTCTTTTGAGATCAAAGCAAATTTTTTTACTAACGAATATATTATTGTTATATACAAAAACTAAATAAAATTATGTTTTTAGCTATTTGTGATTTTTGCTCGTTATTGTGTCTTTTTATCCGTTATCATGTTTTCCTAAGCACCATTGTGTTTTCTAACTTGACAAGTTTTAAAAAAATACAATAGTAAAATTACACATTTGTATATTTTTAATATATAAAACACGATGATAAAATTACAAATAATTTATCTAATATGTTAAAAACAATGACAAAATGACGTAAAATAACATTAAATGTAAAACATAATGATATTGTGTCGTTACGTTTTTTTTGTTTATCACTGTATTTTTTTCGTCATTGTATTTTTCTAAACATTGTTTTGTTTTTCTAATATTATGTATTGATCAACATATTAGTTAAAAAACATCATTGTTTGCCTTTAATTGTAAAACACGATTATAAAATAATACTAAATTTATATGATATATAAAACTAATAACAAGAATAACTACAATGATAAACATAACAAATTATAAATATATTGACACAAGGATCTATCATATTTAACAAAATAATCTAACGTAATTGAAACATGTATACGAATGTCATCTCTAAGACAATAAAAACATACATATCAACCTTAAAATTATTCTTTGATATTTTAGATTTAAATATTCTTTTACTATAAAATTACCTTAAAAATAAAACACGATACAAATAATAATAAAAAATTAAAATTTTAAAAGTAAATTATAATTATAATATATATTAAAAAAGATGTCGGTTGTTACAGTATTTGATATTTTTATTATTTTTTTAGTTTTTTTAATATTATGTTTGCATTTTTAACAACATATGTGAGTTAGCGCAGTTGGTGTCTTTTCTCCATTTGATATTGACGGTCGGGCGTTCGATCCTTTGGAAAAAATATAAAAAATTTCAATCCTTTATTTATATTATTATAATAACAACGTCTTTGCTCCATTTGATATTGAAGGTCGGGCGTTCGATCCTTTGGAAAAAAAATTTCAAGCCTTTATTTATATTATTATAATATAATAATAATAATTATTAAGGGCACTATAAGATTAGGACTGTTTAAAACTTTAAATAGCTTGGCGTTCGAACTCGTTCGAAAAAAGTTTGGATTTTCTCGTTCGAATTTCGGCTCGTTGTAAACGAACCGAGCGGCTCGGTTCGGTTTGAAAACGAACCGAGCACGAGCAAAGGTACCCTCGCTCGTTCGATTCGCTCGAATTATTTTTTAATTTTTTTATATATTATATATTTTATAATCTATTTAGTTATTTACCACCTACCACTATTTTAATTATTTAGTCAAAATATCAGCAACTCTAAATGTAAAGTTTTAATTATTTAATCAAATCATCACTTCACATTTTCAAAATCCTTTCACCATTCCACCCATCACCACTTTCCAGCCGTCCCCCGTATCCCCCACCTCCCTACCGACTGCTGAGGCGCTGACCTCCGGCACTCGGACATGTAACCCCCGATCTCCACACTCTGAATCCAACCTGAAATAGTTTGATCGTGCATCCCGCCTTCGACAATCAGCCTCCAAAGTCCGAAGTCCGACCTTGTTCGAAGCCTGACATTGTTCAGTTGTTCATAATTGCGATATCTTGAGGTTAGATTTTTTTTATAATTTGGTTCTTAAAGAACATTTGCACACGCATTGGTGAAAATACTACGGTTGAAACTTGAAAGTTAAAACTTTTAAATGAATTATTAGTTTTGCTTTAAACTATAACACGAAACCAGACAAAACCGAGTAACACCGAGCGCTCGGTTTAAAACCGACCGAGTTCGAGCATGAAGATTGCGCTCGAATTTGTAAATTCAAACCGAACCGAGTTCGAGCGGAGCTGCGTTCGGTTCGGTTCGATTCGTGAACAGCCCTATATAACATACATGTGGTCACGTAGGGAAGTAAAATTTGTTGAAAGCCAATAGTCACAGTACTTGCATTGGCATTGACTACTTTTTTTTGGTAAAATAAAAGATTTCTAAAACACTTAGATTTTTATAACTATAAAAATCTAAATTTAAAGATATTCGACCGTATTATTTTTAAACCTTTTTCCCATGCGCAAAGCTCTTAAAATTATTATATATGTGTAAATATTAGAAGGTTATGACGGTTACTGTAACCGACACTGATTGGTCCACATGTCATTAGTTGCTTTGGACATGGCCATTTCAATAGTATCAGCTTTGTGGCAACGCGCCATTGTTTCAGATATTGTTAACCAAAGAGCCATTTGGTCTGGTGGTAAGAAGGATATGCTGCAACTTAACGGTCTAGGGTTTGAATCTAGCAAACAACTTTATTTTTTCTTATTCTTATTTTTTGCTTTTTATTTGCTTTGTTTTGTTTCTTTTTCCAGCTAAAACACATATTGTTGAAAACATGATAATATAAGATTGAGTTGGGTTTGTTAGAGTTTAATTATGTAACTTTTGTTTTATATTTTGTGGTTTGTTTTGTGTTTCTTTTATCTTTTTCTTTTGGATCAACAAAATGATTATGTCACTCTTACAACGTAGTACGCGTTATGTTTTATGGCGGAGTGAAAGTCGTAGCAGTGTGTTTTTACATTTCTATATGCCTGAGGGTTTTACGCTTGAATAACAACAATTTGTAATGATAGCCGTAGTCGCATTTGGCATGGTGTGTTGATATTTAGGATCAAAATGTAAGTCCCCACACAACGCGCGAGGAGAAATCTAGTTACCATAATTATAATTACTATAAAATAGTTTATTACAAAATAACTATGTTTTAAGAACCATGATAACCAAAGTAGTTTGCGTTAAATGTTTGACAGATTATCCGCATTATTTATTTTAATAACTTACTTTTTATTTGTAAAAAAAATGTTAGAATGATAGAATATGTTTGAAATTTTAAATAAGTACTTCCTTTTTCAATACCGTGTTCAATGGAATTTGATGTAAGAAAGCTTTGATTTTGACAATTTATACACATAAATTAAACTGTATATATGAAATAAATAACGAAAATACTTACTTTCATACCTTTATTGAAGAGTCGTATGTATATTTCATGTCGTGTGTCCGTCCTACTTTATGTAACATTATTAAACATATAGTGGATAAAGTTTAGTGTATATGCTATAATGAGTCATGTTCAACCATGTTTTTTTGTGTATTTTGACGGATATGAAAACACGATTTTTCTAGCTAATAAACAAATTTATAGATATATCACTACTAAACAAAGAACACCATTGACTGAACAGTTACCACTCAAAAGTAGCCGTAGGTAAGTACAGACTTAACAATCGTCTCTAAGCACTAACCAAATCCGATAGATCCCTCAATAATTACCAACCAATTACTGACATAATCCATGTATGGGGTTACACCAACAATTATCGACGTATTATGGACGCCATACAAGCGCATGAAACACATGATTCGTCGTTCTTGTGGTGCATAAGTTACCAAAGACACATCCTATGAAATTTTGATGACTTGTTTTTATAAGATTCCTGCACAGATTGTTTCCATCGTTCGTTGACATGTGTCTCTTACGAACAAATTATTCATCGGCAACATTTTCAATAAATATGTATCCACAAGCTTGGTGGTAACCATCAGCTCTCTACGCCTAAAATTAGCAACTTCCTTGTGTTTTAAATATGACTAATCGATGTGTGAGGTTGTGAGCATGGTTGTTGGAAGAATTGATACTATATTAGAGGTTTGTTGGAGTTGAAGTTCTCGTAATTCAAATACTCTTCCATTGACACACACATCATCCTACCTCTGAACGGAACCCTAAGACGATACCAACATTCAATGTGATAAGTCGATTAATTTCCCCAACTTGTGGGATTAGAGGCACATCCGTACCACGAGTTGGTGTATTGCAAGACCATTAGAAGGTATGCAATTACAACATAACAACACAATGAAGAGAGTTCTTTAGAACACTTAATAGATCAAATAGGGAACTGGTAACTTTATATGAGAGATGTTGAGAACACAAGTAAATATGTGAGACAGAACAAGATAGCAAACAACACAAGTGTATGGTTTTCAAGAATGTTATTTATTGCTTCTCAAGTTCTTTTACGAATGTTACAAAGCATAGTTCTAAAGTTACAAGTACTTGAGATACTTTATACTACATCCTACAGCCGGCCATACTTTGAAGGCCAGCTGGATACATAAGACTAGACAACTACAAAATCAAATGTAGAGTCAAAAGGTAGATTGCCTTTATCTGCCTTTTGACTAGTGACTATGACATGTCATATCTCACATCCTAATATAATACAAAACGAATAAAAGTACATAAAGTAGAAAGCTCAGACTCATGACCTCAATGTACAGTTACCAAAAGCATGGACCTTTTCACCAAATCATGTAAGTTGGTGACTGAACAGAGTTGCAACGGAAATGTTGTCCAGCTTTATGGTAAAGTACATCAGATAAAAGCACGTTCATAAAAATCTTCGGAAGAAATCTGTCTTCACTCTTTGACTTCGGAAGACTTTGTCTTTAAAGCTTCGGAAGACTTCACTTTTGGCTTCGGAAGATGTTGTTCTTGGCTTCGGAATTTTCTAGTGCAAAGTGTAAATATTCCGAAACATCTCTACTTCTGTGCTTCAGTGCATGCATACAGAGAGACTTTTGATGTTTTGGCTGCATCAGACTTATAGGAATCAACACAGTAGTCATCACTTGTAAACTCTTTCTTTGGCTTGTGAGATACCTTGTGTTGCTTCCGTTTCAGGCATGCAACACAGTGGTCATCACTTGTAAACTCTTTCTTTGGCATTCCAGTTATCAAATCATTCTTAATCAATTTATTCATGTTTTTAAAGTTCAAATGGCACATTCTTTTATGCCAGAGGAAAGACTCATCACTATTTGCTTTAGATAGAAAGCATGAAACTTCTTCTGAGGGAGATGTTTCTTGCAAATCCATCTTGTACATGTTCCTTTTCCTGGGGGCTCTGAGCAGGATATGCTCATGAGGAATGACTACCCCGGGCCTGAGAATAATGCACTCATGCTCAGTAAAGAGCATGTTATGACTCTGATCACAAAATTGGGATACACTCAGAAGATTGTACCTAAGCTCTTTGACAAAGTTTACCTTCTCAATGCTGAGTTTACCATTTGTGACCTTGCCCCTTCTTGTAACGTAACCTCCTACATCTCCTCCAAAAGCAACTGGTCCTCCATTAATTCTTTCAAACTTTTGAAGTAGTGACCTATTGCCTGTCATGTGCCTGGAACAACCACTGTCAATTATCCATACATTTTTGTTTGTTTTGAGTTGTTCCTGCATAAAAGAGATGATTAGTTACATTTGAAAACCTAAGCCTCATTAGTCTTGGGCTCATCAAAAGAAGTTGAAGACAATGCAACAGTAATTGATCCTATAGTCATGTTTTTAGGATCATTTGCTGATGTTGATGAAGAACTTTCAACCACTTGGTCTTTCTTTGTCTTCCACACCACCTTTGGAAGCTTAGACTTGACCTTCAATACTTCGGAAGTTTTGATAACTTTGGAAGTTTTGATGACTGGACCTTTGGAAGATCTTGCTTTCATTGCAGCAGGCTTCAGTACTTCGGAAGTATTCATTTCTTCCGCGACCAAATTTTCTTCCGAAGGAAAGTTTCCACTTGTCTTCTTCTTCCTTTTGAAGCTTTTGAAGGAAAAAGTTTTCCTTCCGAAGCTTGCTTTTCTTCTCCAAACTCTTAAAAGTTTCTTTCTTGGTCATGTGGAGAGTACTTTTTGGATTGTAAATACAATCCTTAACAAGATGAGAAGTACTCCCACATATAACACAATCCATTTTCTTCCTTCTAGGAGTCTTATTCTGTGAACAAGAACTTGATCATTTTCCTTCTCCATCTTCATCTTTGCAGATGTTGTGGCAATTCTTGTGGGGATAGAACTACCTTTAGAGTTGGATGGTTCATGTTGTACAGTAGTGGTGCACAACTGATCAGTCTTCTTCTTGATGATGGGATGATCTAGAACTCTTTTTGTTGGAGTTCAAGTTTATGTTTTCAGCCTTAACCATTTCAAATCATGCAAAGATGAAGGCTTGTTTCTATGCAGAGTTGAAGGTGGCCTTGATCTCTTGAGTCTTCTTGGACTTTCTTTTGGCCTTCTTGATCAAGTTCTTTCTTTTGAATTTAGTCATTCCAACAGCTTTACTCTCCTCAAAGGCATGGTGACCCTTCTTAGAATGCTCTTCTTCACTCTTCTCAGAGTCACTCTTCACCATCTCCTCATCATCCTTTTCAGTCAAGGGGTCTATGAGGAAAAACTCATCTTCACAAGTTTCACACTTAGGAGATTTTACAGACAAAATTGTGTGTGGAGGAGTTATTTCACTAGATCTCAGTTTCTGCTTATTTTGATAACAAACTTTTGCATGCAAGGATGAGGATATTATGTTCTCAAATGTCTCTTTTTTAAGAACACATTTTTCTGCCCTGGCTTTGATGATCACAAACTTAGCCTGGCATTCAGTCAACTTAGTTATGAGGTCTTTGATCTGAGTCATGTAGTTTGTGTGCTCATGTTTAAGAGTTGGAATGGTTTTCTCTAAGTCTTCTATCTTTAATTTATAATCATTTTCAGCTATTTTAAAATCAACTTTTAAGATATTTAAGAACTCAAGATCATATCTCATTTTTAAGTTATAGGACATGTATCTATTTACTTTAGAAATACATTCAGGAGTACAAATATGTTCCAATACCTTGGCTTCATCGTGGTCTGCCATGAGTGCTTGGTTTGGAGAAGCATCTTCCACCTGAAAGCTTCAGTCAAAGCCTCTTTCTTCAACAGCAATTGCAGCTTGCTGCTTTGGCTTCTCATTCTTGGGAGCTCTATCAGTGTAGTTTGGTCTGGCTTGTGTTTGGCCACCATTTGTCCTTGGTTTCTTACACTCCCTTGCAAAGTGTCACATCTGGTTACAGTTGTAACACTTTACTTTGTTTTTATCCACTGGCTGCATTGCTTGGAAACTTCCTCCCTATACTCTTGTAGAACTTCTTGGCTCTGTGAGTGAGAAGAGCCATATGTTGGACTATCTCCATGTACTCCAGATCATCTGGATGGATACAGTCCAGGTCTTCAAGGGTGAAGAGAAAGTTGCTTGTGGTTTAATCAGCAGAGAAAAAAGCATGAGAAGAACTTGTCTCTTGAAAAAGACTTCCTTGAGTGTAGTTTTCTCTTGGAGTCTATGGAAAGGTGATGAACGAACCCTTTTGTGAGTTGTCAGGGTAGTATATAAGATGATGTTGTGGTTCAATGCTTTCTCTTTCAACCACATGGAGGGCTGAACTCAGTTGATTGCTGGAGTTACCAGATGAGTTTTGTATGTTCATTTCCATCTGGTATCCACTGAGAATACCATACAACTCTGTAAGAGTAAGAGTCTTAAGGTTCTCAGTCCTCTTGATAACAACCCAATAATGTGTCCATTGTCTAGGAAGAGAGGACATGAACTACCTCACAATGTCCATGTTCTAAAGAGTTACTCCAACATTCATTAGAGTATCCACAATCTCAAAATACCTGAAGTATTGTTAAGTCATGGTCTCACGTACTTTGAAGGTGAAGTTTTTAAACTGCTGCTTCAAGAGATCCTTCTTATTCTCCTTTGCTTTATTGGACTCCTCATACATAAGCTTCAGTGTTTCCCATAGTTGCTTGGCAGTTTAGCACTTTTTGAAGCCTCTGTGGATGAAGTTTGGAAGAGCAGTTTGAAGGGTTGTCATGGCTTTTTGATCAATCTCTATTCTTTTTCTGTCTTTTTTAGAATAATCAGCCACAGCCTTTGAAATCATACCACCACCAATAATAGAAGTGGTGCTTGGTATGTAAGGTCCTTGAATAACAGAGTCCCACATCCTGGAGTCTTGAGACTTGATAAAGCCTTTCATTCTTTGACACCAATTATCAAAGTATTCAGGAGTGATCAGTGGAGACTTTGTCATAGTTCTAGTTTCCATATCAGCTTTAGTAATAACTGTCATTTGAGTTGTTAAGTATTTTGTGTGTGTAAGGGATCTTAAGATGATGAAATCTTATATCAAGAGCCTGGAATGCTCTGATACCAAATGCGGGACCATTAGAAAGTATGCAATTACAACACAACAACACAATGAAGAGAGTTCTTTAGAACACTTAACAGATCAAATAGGGAACTGCTAACTTTATATGCAAGATGCTAAGAACACAAGTAAATATGTGAGACAGAACAAAATAGCAAACAACACAAGTGTATGGTTTTCAAGAATGTTGTATATTGCTTCTCAAGTTTTTTTACAATGTTACAAAACATAGTTCTAAAGTTACAAGTACTTGAGATACTTTATACTACATCTTACAGCCGACCATACTTTGAAGGCCAGCTGGATACATAAGACTAAACAAGTACAAAATCAAATGTAGAGTCAAAAGCCAGATTGCCTTTATCTGCCTTTTGACTAGTGACTATGATATGTCATATCTCACATCCTAATTAATACAAAAAAGATAAAAGTACATAAAGTAGAAAGCTCTGATTCAAGACCTCAATATACAGTTACCAAAAACATGGACCTTTTCACCAACTCATGTAAGTTGGTGACTGAATAGAGTTGCAGTGGAAATGTGGTCCAGCTTTATGGTAACATACATAAGATAAAAGCATCTTCATAAAAGTCTTCGGAAGAAATCTGTCTTCACTCTTTGGCTTCGGAAGACTTTGTCTTTGAAGCTTCAGAAGACTTCACTTTTGGCTTCGAAAAATGTTGGTCTTGGCTTCGGAAGATTTTACACTTAGAATATTTTCTAGTGCAAGGTGTAAAACTTCCGAAGCATTTCTACTTCTGTGCTTCAGTGCATGCACGCAAAGAGACTTTGGATGTTTTGGCTGCATCAGATAAGAATCCTTACATGTATGTATCACCCACACCTAGGGCTATAAACGAATCGAACGTTCAATGAACTGTTAGGCGGAAAATTCATTTATTTTTGTTCGTTTGATAAATAAACAAACATGAACAAGAAAATTGTGTTGAGCTAAATGAACGAAGATAAACAAATGCTGCATTTGTTCATTTATTTTCGTGAACGTTCGATAACATGTTCGTTTATGTTCATTTGTATTTGTTCATTTAAAGATTATATATTCGATATTTTTTATTTCACTACTTTTATTTTTTAAATATACGAAAGCTTAGTTATACTATTATGTCTTCGCCAACATCCCTAATTTGACTATTTTCAACATAAGTTTATGTTAAAGCTTCATACACATCTTAATTTTTATGTTAATTATGTTATATGTTCTGGTAATTATGTTAAGTTTGTGTTAAAGCTTGACAAACTTTCCTTTATATTCATTAACATTTGTTTGTGTTCGTTTGTATTTATTGGTGTTCTTTTATATTCAATACTTGTTCATGAACAGTTCATGAATAATTCATTTCTTAATGAACAAACACGAACAAGAAATCTCGTTCGGAACGTTCATGAGTTCATGAACAACTTAATTTCCTTAATAAGCAAACACGAACAAGGTCTTGTTCATGTTTGTTCGTTTTGTTTACAATCCTGCCCACGAGCTAGCCATTGGGATGATGGGCTCAAATGTATAGTTAGTTATTTATTTTAGGTGTTGCCTGCATCTAGCCATCAATCCAAATGACATAAAGGTAATTTATTTGTAAGATATAAAAATATAATATAGGTTATATGTAAAATTTGGATTGTGTTTGTGTAACATCCAGAAAGGTAATATAATATATTTGTAACATGTGAAAATATAAAAGTTATCAAGAAATGTAATACTACTTGCTAGTTTGTGTGTAGCCCAAACAATTCATCAACACCATCAAAGCACCATCAAAGCCTGGTAGTGAACAATTTTCATACAAGTAGAGCGCGATTGTTACACACTAGTGTTTCATATGTGAACAAGAATTGTGTTTGTTCATAATCAAAATGAGTAATGTGGATATTCAAATCCGTATATTAATCGAGAATTGTTTTATACTAAAAAAGATGAGCTTTTTGACACATCATCAAACCTGGTCACCTCCAAATTATATAGCAAATAAAATGATAATGTATGCTAAGATGTAAAACTTCAGTAGAAGTAAGAAGAGTACTTACTAAGGCATACAAGGAGGGAAACCTATGGAAGTTAACACAAATCAAATTACATTATATTTCGGTTGATAATATCTAAAATTAAAAAGTTTCCTTTGAATAAATTTTCACTAGTCTAGGCAACAAATTTGAGACAGCGTGTGTCGTTGTGAATAACCTGGCACCGAACAGCACAAAAACGCATTCCACACCTTACGCATGTGTATTTTGCAGAGAAACCACACACAGTGCAAAAATGGCGGCGACAGGTGGAGCTTGGCGGCCCGACTGCTGCTCTTAGATAGGATGGCACATGAGGGGGCAAGGATTCCAGGTTTGCCTGTATCATATGTTGCAATATCAGATGTTGAAATTACACCAAACAGGAATTATATATGTATATATAATCAGCTCACATCATGCAAGAGCTCAAGGAATGTTCGCGGGGCTTTCTTTGCTGTCTCAAGTGCTTTGGCCTGACGAGTCTTACGTTTGGTACCTTTAGGATGCTTCTTGTGGAACACTGCAAATATAAGGATAAAAGTAAATAATAAAAGGCAAGAAAGCACTACACCTAGGCACCTATGAACAGTCTGATTGCAAGGAGTCTGTTGCTAAAAACATGTATAAGTAGAAGAGGTAAATTTAGACGAAAAAGAAGGGAAACAACAGAGTAATCTGTTACACGTGACTCTGCTAGCCGAATGAATGAATTTTGTAGAAACGTGACACCTAGTTTTAAAGGGATAAGCCATAACTGTTTGGAATCTTTAAGCATACCATCATACATATACATACCTGCCAATAGGGATCATATGCTCATAGAACTATCACTAGAATAAACACAAACCATCAGCAGATGTATTTCAGCTTTCAGAGTTTCAAGTTTTATCATCTAACTTCAGTTTATTAAAAAACAATTACTCATAATCAATGCTGGCCAACAAGTTCACACACATCCGTGTTATTGCAGCCAAACAAAACAATCTTAATACAATTTCATACCATATATAGTACAAAAAGAATGATTAAATACAGTATAATTGTCAAAGGCAACCTAGGCACTCAAAGGTGCCTCGTGGCAATCAAGACACTCCGGCAAGCTTTCGGTAAGATTCAGACCATATTACAGCCAAATTGTGCACATTCCGGTCAAACTAATCTGAAACATCAAAAAATGTCCAGAAACCATCCAAAAATCCCTCGCGTTTTAAGCACTTTGCGCTTAGAGTATCCTTTCTTGTACACACTTTAACTCTCATTTGGTCAGTTTTCACAATTTGATCCTAGCAAGTGATGCTTTCAATGTCAGTTGATTAACATATTTCGGTTCAAACTCCTACTGTAACTTTTAATGTGGCCACTATCAATTTCCCCTAAATTTGAAGCAATATAAAACTGATTTGAAGCTCAAAAGGTAGAATTAAGCAACTGCGTCTAAAAAATTCAAGTTCAATGCAACCCTAACTGATCATTTTCATAAAATAAATAAAATCACACACAAATCACCGCACAAAATGACCAAAAATCAAACGAAATTAGAGTACACTCACCCTGATCATCATCTTCATCAAGCGAGGCATCCTCATCATCATTAGGCTCCACAATTTCCGCTCCAGGATTATCATTCTCAAGCGCTTCAAGACGAGCGAGAATCGCCTAACGTAAACACATTTACAGATTCACGTAAGCACACTTTCAATCAAATCAATTGACATTGAATGAGAAATCAAATCACCTGAGTTCGATTATCGGTACTCGCAAGTGCAGCAGCCATTTTGGGCGCCACTTTACGCGCTCGAGTAGACATGCGACGGAGTGAGTTTGACACGTCGTCATCCATTGCTGTAGGGATGAAGTTCAACTGTGATGATTGATAACCTATCAGATAGTGGATGATTGCAGGTGGTTCGAGAACGATGGAATCTCACCTATAGAGCACTGATTTGTAGTGCGATAGTCTTTTTGATCGGAGAAAGAGAGTTTGTTTCCTTTGTCTTCTCAAATCAAAGTGAAGAATGATGAGAAAATTGAACGAGACATCCCTAATGATGAAGGTAATTGCAAGATATAACGGGTTTCAAGTCTCGCTCTGAGTAAAAAATGTTTAGAGTTGAGTCAGAGGGTTTTCTCAGCAATAAGTTTCCTTCCGAAAGGGTTGGGGTGCGGTCCCGGCTGAAAAACAGATAGGTGGTCCCGATTAAGATAACACTTGACCTCCGACGCAGGGTCGTACATTTGTCGTTCAAAAAAAATTACGAGATATAATGAAAAGTACATGTTTAGTCCTAGACCGGCAAAATGGACGGGTCGGGTTAGAATGGTCTTGATTTGTAAACCGGACATTTTGCTTCAAGTCAAAATGAGTTTGAGTGAAAACGAGATTGGGTTTTGACGGGTTCAAGTCAGAGTGAGTTTAGGTTGGGACGGGTTGAAAGTCCAAACTACCATTAACTCAAGAACTTTGTCTATTTTAATATGAATTGTTGATTGAAACACTAGAATACTAAAATTTATCTATTATTTTGCATTCTCCTACGAATGCAACCTTATCAATACTATAAAAACATTCCGACTCTATGTTTCTTATATGCTAAATTGAATTAAAGTACCAAAAACATCAAATCTTAATTGTACTTTTCAAAATGAATTGTTGTGATACCAATGTGTAATTCATGATTTCAGTATTGATTTATGAACCAATTGATAGTATTAAAGTTAAAAAAGAACTAATCAAAACTCAGATTTAATTAAACTCAGATAACTTGATTAGAGAATTATTTATCTAAGTTAAAAAAAATCAGATTGAAGTCTTCAATCATGTACCATAATGCCAACTATGTTTAGAAGAATCGACGGTTTTCAATAGGAAAAGTATTTGCTAGCTTGAAATCATGCCTATTTGTGGGGTTTCAAGGCTAAAGTCGATGGTGAACTTTGAAGCTTAGCTTAAAACGAACCAGGAGATGAGTGCATCTTAGATGGAAGGTAGATACGACAACGACAAGTGGTGCTTCATTGCTGCACAACGACAGAAGAGAAGAATAGTGCTTTATTGCTACAAATCCCTAATTTCCCATCCTAGCCCATTTTAGTATTTAGTATTACCCATCATAATTTGTTTTTATTCTTCTTGATTTTTAAAGTTACCCATTTTGACCTATGAGAGTATTTACTAAGAGTACTTATAATGAACTCACCAACTCTATCTACATCATTAAATTTTAAGAAAATGGTTAAAATACCACTCCAATAGATTTACTATCTATAAACGATATCATCGGATTATAAAGGATTGCTAACATAACCATCAAGTCTAGGAGGCTTTTATCCATCATCCATCAAATTATTATAAATGTATAAAAAATAAAGTAAGTGTGTTTGGTAAGACAAGGATAAAGATAAGATGAGAAGGGTTTTTAATATGATATAATTTTAGGGGATGACGAATTTTAGGTTAAACTATAATAAATCAAATGTGAATGCTTTAACACATATTAGCTTAACTTAAAGCAAATGGGTTAGGACTACAAGCATAACAAACACGATAGATTACACAGCTAATTGTGGCTCTTCATTAATACATAATCGTGAGTGTGAATGGGTATTTGTATAAACTTTAATAAGATTTCACACATTTAATTTTAAAGATTTTCACTTATACTAAACTATACTAGTAAAAGACAAGTGTAAATAACGTGTGGTAATATAGTAATGGTAAGAATCAAGTATCAATCTGTGAACACACGTAGAGGTCTACTCAACAATCATTATAATAACTATTAGTTAGGTTTTGATTTAGAAAAAATGAATAGTTTGTTTTAAGTTACCAAATTTATTTTTTTTCAAAACAACAATTTAAATGAAACAAAAGGTAAACAAATGATAGAAACTTTTGGTGATTCTTTCAGGGAATCAAACCTATCATCCTAGTTTAGGTTCCACTTTAGTAACTATGATAAATTTGTGGTGTAATAAAAAATTGATTAATCTAATTATGTTAATGTTTATAACGTGAGTCAGCACGGAGTTATCGTGAATCGACTCCATAATGATAAGGAAAGCTGCAATTGGTAAGTTACGAGACAACCACCGAGCCCCTAGTCTAGTAGGTAATGGTTATGCACTCATTTATTTTATGATTTCAAAACATAACTTAATATTATAAAGAGAGTTGACCAAGTTTCGTTTTAACGTAACTGTAATTTAGAAAACCATAATTAACATTGTGGATTTCTCTTACAAATTAAACAGGAACCCAAAAATGATCAAAAAGTTAAGGTGATATGATTTCTAATAATCATTTCTAGTTCCTTAGTCATGAGTTTATTATAAAATCCGGTGTCATGATTAAAAATTAGTTCATACGTTTTCCAATATTATATAACATTCATAATTACAAATCATAAGCTTATAATTTCTCATTAAATGTCGATGCTACCCATAAAAAGATTGCCACTACCATTACATTAACATAAATATTACCACATCCCTAGTTTATCACAAGTTATATAAAGTTTTACCAAACTAGGATATATTAAGAGTAAAGTTCATAATGAGCTTAAATATTACAATAAATATAGAAGATGTTAATGAAATCATCAATAATTTAGAACATCAAACTGGTGATTCAGTATGAATAATGTTATTCGATTCCGAGCCTCTCTAAGTGTAAAATGGACCTCCCGGGCCTTCCAAAAATCTCCAAATCAAGAGCAAAACACCAGAATTTCACCTCCTAAAAGCTCTCCCCAAATATTACAAATAAGCCACTATTTATATGCTCTCTAGAATGTTGGGCACGGCCCCGTGTCAAGTACAAAGAATGTAAAAGTTGGACGGCCAGTACATATGACAATTATTGGGTACGCTCGCGTACTTGACAGGGCATGCCCCTGTGGTAGGGTGGGGCAAAGCCCCGTGCCTCCCCTATGGAAATTGATACTATTGTCTCTTCCACCGACGAACACAAGGATATGCTAAAGTTAGCATGGGGCGTATTAAGGTTGGGCATGGGTGCGTGCCTCACGGGCATGGCCCATGTTTGACCCCTGCAGCTTGGCTTTCTTTAATTTTTTTTCTTGTTTAAGCTTCTTTGGTCCATTTTAGTCTCTGTAATTGTTGGATCGATGTTTGTCTCTTAACACAAGTTCTATCTCTCAAACTCACTTAGAACACACTCGGATGATGAAGGAAAATCTCTTAACTAAGTTGATAATAATATAGTAAGTTAATGAACACAAGAATGATTTTCAAGATACTTGTATATATTACTTCTCAACTCAATGTTACAAGACTCTTACAAGCATGACTAAATGAGTTACAATGAGAAACTATATATACTACTATCTACAACTGGTTATACTTATATGACCAGCTAGAACTTACAACTAGATAAATACTACATTGCTAGAAGTAAGGTATCTAAGATAAAATATTATCCTAGATTAGGTAGTCATGAAATGCCAATGACTTACCTTTTGTCACCAACCAAAGTTGGTAACTGTACTAACTGATAAAAGGTGAAAAATAGATTAGAGTATGGTAAACTACATGGGCGTGGGAAAGCACCAGGCATTATATCAGAGTTGGCAGCAAGTGTCAGTCGGACCATACTTTTGTCCACTGGTTCATAGTTGGTTCTTCCGAAGTTTAAATGGCTTTGGAAGAATAAGTTCTTCCGAGGCCATTTATCCTTCGAAAGAATCAACTTCTTCCGAGACTTCAGCAATTCTTCATGACTTTATTCTTCGAAAGGCTTTGTCTTGAATCTTCTAAGTGTTTAGCTTCGGAAGGAAAATTACTTAGTCTCGGAAGACTGAGTTCTTCTTCGAGAATTCTTCATTCTTGAGCTTCGGAAGATCTTCAACTTAGCTTCGGAAGAACAGCTTTGTCTTCGGAAGACTTCTTCAGTTGTACTCAAAATATTCTAAGTGTAGTTTTGGTTGCACCCATCTCATATGATCCAACAAACTCCCCCTAAGCTGATACTACCAAAACTTCACTCCCTTCTACTTCTCAAAACTTTCAACACCAAGGAAATAAAGGTATTTGTCTGCCTCCTTGTTTTCTTTATCCAATTATTATTTTATATTAAGAGATTTGAAAATATTTGATATGCAAATGATATGATTTATATGTATGATTTAAAGCAATCACATGGGCATTAACTTTTAATATTAGGCTCATATGAGATGTTTGTTTTACCTTTAATACTAAAAGGTGATGATAATTGATGTGCTCCAAATTATACATAAAAATCCTATCAAAAGCACATCAATTATTCCTTAATATCTCCTTAAAATGATGAATATGTACTTAAAAATGTTAAATTATGTTTTCAGGTGTTTAAAAGGACAAGATGGACAAAAGAAGCATATTTGACAAGAAATTGAAGTAATCCAAGTTTTGGAGTCCAAGCATGGGGTCGTGCCTCATTAAGCACGCCCCCATGCCTTGCCTGAAACACACCCCCATGCTATATTGACACACCCCGTGTTTGGACATCTGACAGGACAAAAAGTACTGGCCCCTAAAAGCAAGCACGGGGTCGTGCCCATCAAGCACGGGGTCGTGCCCCACCTTTAACACGGGGTCGTGCCCCACCTTCAACACGGGGCCGTGCCCGACCCAACCTGCATGTACGAGCCGACCAACTTTCGTAAACATTGTACTAGCACGGGCCGTGCTTAAACACTCCAGAAAGCCTATAAATAGAAGCCTAAGATCATCATTTTTGGCAAGCTTTGGTGGGAGAGTTACTCTGCAGAATTCTCTCGGGAATCAAGTCTTCAAGACCATTTGAAGGCTCGAGAGGTGCATACAACACTTGGAAGAAGCTCGGGATCGTCTAAACGTCATCCATTGTGGATTATCGGTTTGATTGTTCCATTTCACCGATTGTTTCATATCTATCTTCTTTGTTATTTGTTGTTATGTTCAAGCTCATTATGAGCTAAAATCTTATTATCATCCTAATTGGATGAAACTTATGTAAATTGTGATGAACTAATGGTGTGATATATATTATGTTAATGTTATGGTGGTCTTGGGAAAACTTTTGATGGGTAGCATCTACATTTGAACGGGAAGTTATAACTTTATGGTTTGTGATTGTGATTTCATACACGGTTGAAAAACGCATGATCAACTTTCATTCGCGAAACCGGTCTTCATAATAAATCCATGGCTAATGAACTAGAAATGGTTATTAAAAATCATATCACCTTGACATTCTGATCATTTGTGGGTTCCCTTTTATTAGTCTAAGAAATCTACAGTAATTGTTATGGTTTTCTAAAATTAATGGCATGTTAGGAAGGAACCTGATCAACTCTCTTTTTAACATTAAGTTATGTTTTCAGAAATCGTATGTCAAATAGGTCACAAAAGATTCACCTACATTACTAGGGCTTTGATCTAAGCAGTAAAATCAGCCTGACGTGATCCTAGTCGCTACGGAGCAGGATAGATGAGAAATCGCGTCAGCTCATCTTTATAAACATTAATATAATTACATTAATCAATATCTTTAAATCACACCACCAATTCATCACAGTTACATAAGTGTAGTCTAATTAGGATGATAACTTTTATTCCCTGGTTTTAATCCAAACGCTTCAAATCTTAGTTTACTTTACTTTTACTATTGTTTTTAAACCCTAAAAATCTTACCAGTGCAACTTATCATTTTCTTTAACAAAAAACAAATCTGATAGTCAAACATTAAGGTTGTTGAGTAGGCTAGGTGTGTCCACGAATTGATACTCGGTTCTTACCAACACTATATTGCCACACGACATGTACACTTGTCTTTTGTGTGTGTGGTTTAGTATTTGTAATAACCAATTAAAACTGAATCTGTGCGAAAAATCTGTATCAAAATATATACTATCCGCATCGCATCAATAATTAAGTATTTAAAAGATATAAAAAAACCTATGACCGCACCTACCTTTTCATGACCCCTCCTAAAAAAGTGATTGAATCTTGAATGTATAAATTATTAAAGCTTAAGTTATTATCAATATAACATTTAAAAGTTTGATGCGAATAGTACCTTCTTTGATATGTTAACATGGACTAATGCTTTAGGAGAATGTGAATGGTGATACAAACTTAGAGCATCACCAATCAAAAACTCATAAACATAAAAAAACATGTTTAGTTAGCTGTCATAATAGAAAAATATTCATTCTTGAAAAACATCAAAAACCTCCATAATAAGGAGACCTAAAAACATCACAGAGCATTATCATATCATCATCATATTTTACATTTATTTTTAATAACTTTAGGTAAATATATACAACAATATTTTATATGTTCGTTGAAGAGAAAATTTAACAAATTTAAATATTCTTTGTTTAAGTGGAATTTAATATTTTAAAAGCAAAATAAAAAAAGTAAAACTGTTTTACTTTAAAATTTAAGAGTTGAAATGATATAAAGTTTAAAAGTTTATATAAAAGTGTTTTTAACACGCACACATACACATATATATATATATATAAAGAGAAAGAAAGAGAGAGAAGGAGGGGAGCTAATATTGATATATACGCACACAATAGTTAAATTATTTTTCTTAAGTTAATACCCAACATCTTGACCACCTATTTAACAAGATTGTAGTTTCTTCATGTTCTTGAGGATGAACATTGAACAAAAACAAACCATCCCAATAGGGGGAGCATTAATGAACCGTCACATACGTCTTAAAAACTATCAAAAACTTTCCATTGGGGATGGTCTTATAATTCTTAAGGCACATGTTATAACTAATTTTTTTTATTGACTTAACAATAATATACTTTAAAGCACATGTTAAAAATTATTAAAGCTTGAGTTATTATCAATATAACAGTCACAGGTTAGGTGTAAATAGTATCTTCTTTTGATTTGTTTAGAGGACTAAATGGTGTTAGGAGACTGTGTGTTGCAGTGCACACTTAAAATCTTTAAAGCACATATTACAATCAATTTATGCATGACTTAATAATAATAATATTTAAGCGCATGTTACAAATTCTTAACGCTTGAGTTATCATCAATATAACATTTCTAAGTTTGGTGTGAATATTACAATACCTTATTTTGATTTGTCCACGTGGACTAGATGGTGTTACGAGAATATAAGTAGCAGTGCAAACTTACAATTCTTGAAGCACATGTTACAATCAATTAATGCTTGACTTAATAATAATACAATTTAAACAAAATTTTATAATATTAAAATGTAAGTAATGGTGTGAGGAGATTTAATGTATCATACCATCACTATGCAAATTCACACCAACATCCCCCTAAGTTTCTTCAAACCTACTATAAGAACCTTCAAGTCAGATGACTGTTTCTTATTTTTCTTCTTAAGTTTGTACAAAAAACCTTCAAGTTACATAATTGTTTTTATCCCAGCCATAACTAATGACATCTTACAATGTTTATGTGTTTTTTTTCTTCTTATAACTTTTAATATTTTAATGTTTTATAAATTCTCAAATTTTGTTGTAACGTGTTTATCTATTTTTATGTTTAGGTGCAAGTTTTGTTTGAAATGGTCAAGTTTATTTTATCTAAGTTTCAATATTTAAAATCGTAGGTCAATTTTTTTTAACTAAGTTCGATGATGCGTGATAATTTACAAAAATAGGGTAGTCAATGTAAATTTTACTCGAAACCTCTAGGTTAATTATTTTTTTTAATCTAAGTTTAGATATTTAAAATAGTCATAACTTCATACAATCTTTTCTCTACGTACTTAACCAGGTTAGTATCATCGCCACAACACATGATATATACTCGCTAGTTAAATTTAAACATAGTCCCCTCGTAAAGTTACAATCTTACCATGTAAACACTCTACTTTTTTCTTCTGTTTTTTAAAACTTTTTTAGTCCAACTAAAATTTGCTATATGGCTATCACATAACATATATATATATATATATATATATATATATATATATATATATATATATATATACATATATATATATACATATATATATATATAGTTTTTATATCATAATTTTTACGATATGCCTTTATCAAATAGTTTCGAACATATGCCACATGTTTGTTTTTATCTACGTTTTGATATAAGCATTATTCAACACAAAATTGAGGTAATAATGTAAAGTTAGCGAAACACAACCCTATAACCAGAGACGAACCTACCCTATTGGGAGGGGCAGCCACCCACCCTAACAAATTATTAGTGTTATATATATGATCAAATCCCGACCAACCCTCATAAAATTTTGCTATTACCTCATTTTGAAACCCAATTTTTTTCAATATAGGCTAATTTAAACCCAATTTTTAAAGCCAAAACTTTTAGATCTTAGCCTAATGTTTAAATAACCATTTTAATATTCATAATTGATTAATTAAAATAAAATAAAATAAAATAAAATATGAAAATGGAGAAGAGATGTTCAGCGCTCTCACGGTTGGAATGAGTTTTAAATATCAAAATTCAAGGCCCACATGTTTTTTAATATAAGCACCAAAGAGATTATATTGTGGCCGACAACTCTACAAATATTGCTTAATTTTTGGTTTCTTAATTTATTGAAAAGAAACTAGGGCTTGAAAAGTAAAATATGATTATATTGTAAGATTATGTGTTTATATTTATGTTTGAAAAAGTGTAAAGATTTGTTTAATGAAAATCAATCGATACAAGTAGCCTTTAAGAAGCAAGATTTAAAGAAAATGTGTGATTAGATTAGGCGCTTCTATGAGGCTTGACAAAAAATTATTGAATCAATGACAATCATTTTATCGTCATGATTAATCAGATGATTTATTAAATCATAGGAAACTTTTTGGAATTTTATAATTAAAGGTGAAATAAACGAAGTGCTTGGTAAGATTATATTTGGGAATGCACTCAGGAATAACCAAATAACATGTTCAAAATTTCAACAAGATATCAAACATTGTTTTGGCTAGAGAGGCACTAAACAAAATTTTGAAAACCTTGATGGTGATGTTTTCTTCTTATTAGTTGACGAATCAAGTGGCGTTTCCAAAAAGAAACAAACGGTCGTGGTTATTCGATATGTGGATAACTATGGTGTAGTTAATGAATGGTTTATTGGATTGTTCATGTCATGTAAACGTCCGCATTAACGCTCAAATCCCCTATTAATAATTTATTTGCTCAACATGGATTAAATTTGGCTAAAATTAGAGCGCAAGTAATATGTCAGGTGACTTTGACAGACTAAGAGTTTTAAATTTAAAAGAAAACGTTTCTACTAATTGTGTATATTGTTTTGTTCACCAACTATAACTTATTGTTGTTGGGGTTGCACACAAAAATATGAGTGTGTAAAAGTTTTTTTGAAATGGTAGGGTGTCTAACAAATGTCGTTAGTGCATCTTGCAAATGATAATATAAGCTTTGTGAAAGTAAAAAAATATTAAACTAAAGCCTTGTTACCGAAAGTGGGTTATATTATGAAATATCTCTTTCAAGGCCACATATACAGGTTGGAATTTCGACTATAAAACTATTACTCGTTTGATTACTTTATATCTATCGATTATGGAAATCCTTGAATATGTTGAAGAAACGGGTGTTAGTCTTGCTAGTGCCAAAGTAGCAAATCGGAGATGAGAAAACTTGCCAACTTTGTATTTTACTTACACTTGAATTCGCATATTCTAGACATCATAAACACATTATCTCAATGTCTTCAAAAAAGAGTAAGATCTGTTAAATGCGGTTTCATTGGTTTTTTTAACCAAAAGCCAACATGGGAACTTTACAACTGAGGGTTTTAATGTGTTCTCTAACAATAATAGCTCTTTTCATAAAATATATATGAATTTGAAGGATAAATATAGATGATGAGTACATTTACCTAAGGAAGTCAGTGTAAAAAACAAACATCATGCATCGCCATCATTTTGAGTATGATTTAATCAATTTGGTTCTAGATATACAATTATAAGAGTTTGAAATCATTTTAATGAGGTAATATCCAACTTACTTATTTGTATGAGTATTTTGAGTTCTTGTGATAATTTTGATGAGTTTAACATTTCAATATACAATAATTATCCGAGTTGTACCCGTATGATTTTGATGAAAATAATAAAAGAAGAATTCAGGTTAAACTAATAATCTATATTGACAATTTAAATACGGATACTCGATTTGCCAACTTGGATGATTTTATTGAGTCTTGTACAATTAATGATTAAAACAAAGAAACGCCCTTCATTTAGATTAGTGTATATTTTATTAAAGCTAGCTCTCGTATTACCCGCTGCAAACCGCAACCGTTGAAAAATGTTTTTTGGCAATAAAGTACTTGAGGTCCGATTTGCGTAATTGAATGAGTGAGGAAAGACTAAGCGATAGTTACATTTGTTTTATGTCGACAATTTACTTAGGAAAGTCTCAGTGGACGTTGTTACGGAAAGATTTAAAAAATTAAACATTGTAGAGAACAACTTTAACTATATTGTAGTTTTCTTATGTTTTTGTAATGACATTTGACACCCTTTTGTTGTTTTATAAAATTTAGTTTGATTGTCTTTTTTTAATAATAAAATGACTCTACCCAATCCAACCCGACATCAACCTGAAATCAACCAAAAAGAATTTAATATACACCATTACAGTGTTAGTAAACCGACTCTTAAAAAGTGTACACCCTCATGAAAAAGTTTATTGGATCCGTCACCATATATAACCCATAAAAATTGCTTCAATATTTCTTTACCATCATAAACTCTTTATCTACGTTTCGATATTTAGCACATATTTTTAACAACTTCATACAATCATCTTACATACTTAACCACGTCAAATTACAACCACAACACACGGCCACACCACTCCGTTCATTTCCGACCACGAAAAATGAAATATCAATTTAATTTCCTTTATTATTATTATTATTATTATTATTATTATTATACCTTTATCCGGGCCAAAAGATGAGGCGTAGGCCGTTCATGTAATCGAGACTCAGAGGATTGCTGTGGCCCACACCATACACCTCCCCCTGTTTCGTGTTCCCCACTGCTCCTCTGTCAACACACCTTCATCGTTCTTGTTCTTCCTCACCGATAACCAACACTTATCACCAAATCTCCTCATGTCGCAGGTAAATTCAATCAAATCAACCTCCAATTTGTTTAAACTCTGTTCAACTTTGATGTATTTGAATGATTCCTTATGTTTTTGTCTGGATTGTGTTGGATGTTGTTGTTTAGTTAGTCGGATTTGATTTGCTTAACTTGAACTGGCTTTTGTTTGTGCGAGAGTTTATTGATGGTTTTGGACTTTTGGTTGTGTGGTGGCTTTTTGCAGGTGAACGAGAAGGCTCCTGAAGCCAAGGCCGCAGCAGCCACCGGTGTGTTATTATTTATATTTTGTTATGTAATAATTGATTGAAGTTTGATCTATAGTTGAATTGGTGAATTGTAAACTTTAGCCAGCGATGTCACACTCATAAAGTAGGGTTTGGAGTTGAATTGATGAATTATGCTGCTAGGGTTTAAGAGTTTATTAAGTGGCAGAGGTCTTTTGTAGTTGTAGGTTTCAGTCACTTTTTTCTGCCTGATTTGTTCATTGACTTAAAGAAGGTGATGGAAATAAGGCTTTTGTGATTGTATACAATTGGATAAGAATAAGATAATTATGAGTGATAATATATATACTCAGTGTTTTTGGTCAGTTATCCACATAGATAAGGTACTAGTAAGATTAAACATATGTGAGATGGTTACTCAAGAAAAATAAGTGCAAAACTCGGGAACTATGTCGATGCTGCATTTAAAGCTTTGAATATAACCAATACAGAATAAAGTTAGTCTGAAGGAATATGCCATTTAAGTTGACTTCTTTGACCAAACTAAATTATAAGGTTCAGGTTTCAATCTCATTTTAAGCTCATGCTTAGTAATTGTTTAGTGTATTCACATTTTTTTATATGCATCATGAGTGCACATGGAGTAGATATCCACATGTTTTGTTTTTGTTTATAGCTGCTCTGATATCAAAGCATATCGATTCCTAAGTTCTTTGTTACGTGAGAAGAATGCTTTCAACTGTGCCTTTTTTTTCTTAACGGCTTTACGTAGCCTGATATTCATCATGCTAATAGGTTTGACTGGTAGACCCATGCAATTTAAAGGCAAGGCACTTATGTAGTGGGTGTTTTCTTTACATGAACTCTTAAAATATTTTTATTTTCTTGTAAAGAATGAGTTGTCTAGGCTAACAATTATCTTGTCTGTTTATTTCTAAAAATTCTTACGAATATGTCTAATTTATGCAGAGGAAACAACTGATCCAGCTGTGAAGAAATCTTCCTCTGAATCAAGCTCTGCAGATGCTCCATCCGGAACAGCATCTGCCATACCATCCATGCCAGGAGCTGGATTTCCTGGAAATCCTTTTGACTTCTCATCTATGGCTGGTCTGCTTAATGTATTGTATTCCATTATTCTCCCCATCATTATTTACATAGTCTATCTATCTGCATGCATGCCACTCGTTGATTTGCATATGCATATCGGCACACACATATGACGCGTTCATGCTTTTCTGTTTCCATTAAGTATTAATAGTTTTGGCTGCCCTATTGCTGTTTATCATGAAGAATGTTACATAAAACATATCATTAATTGCATAATTCATCCTTCTGGGAGAAAGAGAGTGTGGAACAGTTCAAAAAGGGTAATCATTTCATACCGGTTGAAACACATCAGGTTGGCCTAAAAGATCACGCTTTATAGTAAAGAATTTTGTCAAATATGATTGATTAGGAAATTAATTACTTTAATAATTATATAGTTTTATAAATAAAAAGGATGTAGGAGGTTTTATGCATATAAAATATACACTTTGGGCTAGTTTTGTCCCGTCTGACATGTTCAGCTCATTTGACTTTTTTTTCTTTAAGCTAATCTTCTTTAGTTTACCTAATAATGTATCATGTTATATGATGCAGTGGCAACTTACTATACTACATTCTGTTTATTCTTGTTACTTGCAGGACCCAAGTGTGAAGGAATTAGCTGAACAAATAGCAAAAGATCCATCATTTACCCAAATGGCAGAGCAACTTCAGAAGACCTTTCATGGTGGTGAAGGTGGTGTCCCACAATTTGATACACAACAATACTATACCACCATGCAACAGGTTATGCAAAACCCTCAGTTCATGAGCATGGCTGAACGCCTTGGCAGTGCGTTGATGCAGGTATTTTTTTCAAAGCTTGTTTTTTCTCTTATTTCTTACATAACATGCTTCAGCTCACTGTCCTACCATTTATTTGTTTATACATGGTAGGACCCATCAATGTCTCAAATGCTGGAGAGTTTATCAAATCCAGCTCAAAAGGAGCAGCTTGAAGAACGGATGGCTCGTATCAAAGAAGATCCATCCTTGAAACATATTTTGGAAGAGATTGAAACCGGTGGTCCAACTGCAATGATGAGGTATATCCCTCATACCATGATTGGTATACATTCATATTCCAATTCGGATGTAGATAATTGTTGAAAATGTTTCAACAAAAGTTAAAAAGGGTGGTGGGTTGATCCAGCCCAACTTGACCTGTTTTGCCTCACAAATAAAATTACATTTTGACCTGAACCTATCTGACTCGTTTGCCAACCCATCCATGCCACATGTTTTATCACCTCTAAGCTATAATTGTATTTCCATTTTGTAGATCAAGTGTGAATGATTTGGAGAATTATGGTCTTATTATGTATTGTTGAAATTCAACTGTGTAACTCTTTGGTTTGTGCTTAAATTTTAGGTATTGGAATGACAAAGATGTTCTGCAAAAGCTGGGTGAAGCAATGGGCCTCCCGGTTACAGGAGACCCTGCTGCTTTTGCTGGAAATTCAGGAGCAGATGAAGCTGAAGAAGTAAATGAAGATGAGTCTATTGTTCATCAAACTGCTAGTGTTGGTGATGTGGAGGTACATAATCTTCAAATATACTTTTTTCTCCTTTTGTTCCATGATCATTATACGGTCAGTTTCAACCACCCTTCTCAACAGTGAGACATCTTATTTTTAGTTTAACAGTGGGGCATCCTGTTTTTCTCCTAAACTATTTGTCACCTTCCAGCTACAAACAATGCATTTAACCAGATAGCTAGTTAGGGTTTAGATTTTACTCTCACATGCTCCAGAGTCCAGCCTTTAAATTTTATATGGAAATATGTATTTTTAATGTTATATGAAATGATCAGGGTTTGAAGAAGGCATTAGAGTCTGGTGCTGATAAAGATGAAGAAGATGCTGAGGGAAGGACAGCGTTGCATTTTGCATGTGGATATGGGGAGGTAAGATCTATCATCTTGAAGTTTTTCTTTGTAGAAGCTTGTTTTTTACTCTTAAGGTTTTTTGGGGTTGCTTAATTAAACTGCTTAAAGCTTATCTGCTTATTATGATCAATAAGCTGTTTTGAGAGTGTTTTGGTGCTTGTCCAAACGCTTATTTGATTTAATTAATTGTGTATTTGTTTGCAATTCTTACAGAAAGTGGTATTGGGCTTTTGGTTGCGTACCTTGTTTTTTTTAGACTAGATGTTGGGAAGTAGATGGGTTGTGGTAAAAACAGATCAGGATGACCTAGAACACTTTGTATATTTTAAATATGTTTAAAGAAATATTATTACAAGGAAGTCTAATTTTTTTAAATAAAATGATTCACGAGGATTTATGCAGTTTGAATACCTTTGATAACTTCCAATCCTGCTCAACCCATTACATTGTTGACCCTTTTTTAAGATTTATCGATTTGACCCATTAGAAACAAGCTCACTTGGGTTCATGTTTGCCCAGGTGAAATGTGCTCAAGTTCTTCTTGAGGCTGGAGCCAAGGTTGATGCTTTAGATAAGAACAAGAACACAGCCCTCCATTATGCTGCTGGTTATGGCAGGAAAGAATGTGTTGCCCTTTTGCTCGATAACGGTGCTGCCGTGTAAGTTTATGATCCACCAAACCATATTATTTTAATAGATTTTCTTTCGCGATGCAGACACTTGTACCTTGTGCAGTCAAATTTTCATGCTATTTTGCTAGAATGGTCATATCCTGAGCGTTTTATAACTTTAACTGGATTTGGTCCTTCACCTGAAACACTATTTGTTCTAAAATTTAAAAATTAAAATTTAGTGGGTCAAACATGATGACAATAGCCAAGTCATTTGAACGCCAACCAACCTTTAGCTTGAATATGGTCCACCATCCATAAGTAGGTGTGTAAATGAGCCAGCCTGACTAGCTTGAAGCCTTGAACTTTGCAGCATGGCTCGATTCGAGTTCTATTCTTAAGGCTCGAGTTCGGCTCAGGTAGCTCACTACCTCACTAGCAACTTGGCTTGTTTACACCTGTAATAAAAAAGGTTGTGGGCTCAAGTTCTAACGGGGGCAAGCGTCTGTATTTGCTCTCATAAAAAGGAAACCTAATTGTTTAAATAAACCGATTTAGGATGCTTTGTACCATCAGAAACCTATTTTACTCGTTGCTACTACCTTCTGCTTTGCCCTTACGCATTCGAATTAATCCTCTCTTATGTTCTTTGTTGGTGATAATTCTGGATTTGATTTTTTGTTTTTGCTGGGTTTTCTTCAGGACACTACAAAACATGGATGGTAAAACGCCCATTGATGTTGCGAAACTGAATAACCAGAACGACGTGTTGAAGCTGTTGGAGAAGGATGCTTTCCTGTAAGTTTGAGGTTGTTTTTTCTATTTAGTATAATGTTTATGTTAAAAGGAATTGGTTTGCTTCCCATCCTAACTTATGTCATGTCTTGTGGTATTTTTTTGGGGTCAAATTGGATGTTTGACCTCTTCAACCTTGTGTTAATTATTTAGGTATGATTATAAACAAACAATTAAATTTTAAACCGTGCCCGGTTTTGTTTCATCTCTTATTCTGTTTGTTTTTTTTTTGTTTTTTGTTTTTTTTAATAATGATTGAAATAACTATATCATGGTTTTCTACTTGAACTTTGTTATATATTAAAATATAATAATATAACATCAGTGGTATAAGTATATAATTTAGTTTACCAGTTATTCACTTTTATTTTAAAGTTTTTTATACACTAAGTCTCATAATTTAGTTGTGAATATGTGTGTATAATTATTCTTATACGCTGGGTTAATATTTTAAATTTTGAATGTATATGTGATTCAAACATGATGTAATAGTTCACCATCATATTTTATTTTAAGACTTTAACATAACAGAAATGTTGATAGAAATGATCTTTTTAGCTAGTCATATAAAGAAGAAGAAGAGAGCATTTTTTTTTTGACGTAATGAATACATGAAACTTAAAAAGCTTCCTTGTATATACATTCTAAAACAGTGTATAAACAACTCAATGCTTGAAATTTGTACGACTTCCTAATAGTTAATGTGGAAAAGATCTTGCTTTAGTCAGATTGTATTATTATTGGACTGCTAATTGGAAAAGAAATATAGAATACATTAGGTATAATTAGCCTCAGTTCAAAGCTACAGAACACAAGAATCTTACCATCACCAAGAATATGATCAATAGCCTGCACCTAATTCGAACATAAGTGGCACAATAGCGATGGCATATCCAAGCCTTCTTGGCTAAGACATAAACGGGTAAGAAGATAATCAAACGATACTCTCCATGCCATAATGTTAACTTTCTTTGGAACATGCTTGTTCCACCTGGTAGCGTGATCACCTCACGAAGAATAGGCGATCTTATTTCTTTAACCACAAAAATCATCATGATTATCTAGGCAATAAATCCAAGAGTCACCCCTTTTGAAAAAAAAAAACATACCTTGAAGTAAATCTATCATCTTCACAAATTAGGAGTCTTCGATACTCCCCTTGATCTGATCGCCAGTCCCATTTCCACCCCAAGTTGTCCCTTCTATGAGTTTTTACCTTGAAGTAAATCTATCATCTCCAAAAAAAAAGACATACCTTGAAGTAAATCTATCATCTTACTTTTTGATTGATGTTTTGAGAGTTAAGAATGCCAAAAATAAGAAAAGAAAAATCCATGTATTTATACTTAAGTCATTATAAATTGTTTAACATGTCAAGAATATTTAGAAGATAATAATTGTTTGCTCAACTCATTGTAATATTTATATCCAAGCATTTACATAATAAGGAGGTGACCCTACCTAGAGTATGAGAGATTTGTAAGGATTATCGATTTGCAGGGATATCACTACTATACCATTTAAGTGAGAAGTTAAAGCGATAAATATTACCATCTTAGTGAGACCTGGAGTGATGATCACTACCTTAACTAATGAGAAGTTATTAGTTCAACAAAGTCTTGGTGGATACCAAGGAGCTAATGTAACGTGAATTTGTAAACATCCACATAACCGTTATAAATTTTGTATTTTATCTCTTCACAACTAGCTTTTTAACGTTTACAAATTACTTTTAACCTCAAGTTCTTCATAGGAAATATTTCATGAAAAATTTCAAAAGTGGTCGTACAACATAATCATCCATCATCAATGTACTTACAACTCCATAAGATCATCTGTATGGTTACGTTAGGATAACACATTGAGATTTTGTTCTTTTCTTCATGACAAAATTAAGAGTATGTTCTTACACGTAGTATTTATACTTAAAAAACTAATAAGAAAAATACAAAAACATAAAGCATAATGCACATAGTATTCTCACGTATCTTATGGTTGTGGTCGAGATTATTTTCAATTTAAAGAGTAATTTACAATTTTTATCCTTTAGATTTGTAGCAAATTTAAAATTTTAAGGTAATTACAGTACACGTCTTTTATATTTAAAAGTGTTAGTACGTTTCATCCTTTCTCATAACACCTGTTATATTTTGATGTTAAATGGACCCACGTGATCCCCACATGAGGGCTAAATGGTCTTTTTATTATTCCTTTTTTCTAATAAATACTCCCTGATTTCTCCCCTCATTTTTAAAGCTCGATCAACTTCGCATCTTCATTCTTACCAGTGATCAGTCAATGGCAGACTCATGTTTCTTCAAACAACAATAAGAGATCAAGTTGAAGTTAATCAACTATGCAATAATCTTTCTTTACTCAAATCTAATGTTTCTCACTTCTTCATCTTCCTTAATCAATGTAGTAACTTTAAAGTATTTTCAAAATAAAATTGGATTCCCTAATTTTTCTCCATCAAGTTGAATCATGGTGGTTATTTTACTTGACTTCTAGAGCGTAGTTATGTAGGAGATGAGATTAATTATGTGTATTTGGTTGATATTGACAAGTTCTTAATGCACGAGATGAATGTGGTCATGGTAGAGTTAGGCTATGCAGTTGATGTAAAGCCCATCTATTACCATTTCTTAGTTCTTGGATGTGATTTAGATTGTTTACTTCAAGCCTTAGGTAACGACTCAGAGGTTTTGAACTTGTTCAAATATGTGTTTATGCATAAGCTCATAAATATGTATACTGAAACTTGCAAGACAAACCTACATACATATTTTTTGCCCACCATCAAAACTTACTCTGGAAGAGGTTATTGATGAAGGAACTAGTGATGTTAAGATGAAAAAGAAACAGTTCAAGAATATTGCAACATGGATGGCATGAAGTAGGACAATCTAGTAGAATTTGGTAACCTAGTGGTGTTAGGGGATAAACTAAATTTAACCATAATGTGACTGATTTAGATTGATGACATCTTTTCATATGGTCAAGGATTTGCAAGTGAGAATGTAAGTATTCTAATTGAGGATGAGAACGTAAATGATCAAATTGAAGAAAACCATACAAGGGATGAGAATGTAGATGACCAAATTCAAGACAATGCAATGTGGGATGAGAACCTAGATGATCAAAATAATGGAACTAAGGATGAGAATCAAGAGAATAGTCATGAGGATGAATATGATGTGGATGATAGTGATGAGAGATGTTAAAGTAGATATGTGAATTACAGTTGAATGTTGATTTAAATGTAAAGGGAAATGTTATAAGTGATTATTTAAATGATGAAGAATAGGTGTTGGACAATGAGGCATTTGAAAGAGGGTCAGAATCCGATGAGAATGCTACAAGCACAAGAAGACACTAATTATACTATCTAAAGAGGTCAAATAAAAGAAATGCAAATTTTTATATAGGTCAACTGTCTGGAAGTAAAGAAAAGAAGAAGAAGTTGATTAGAGCACATTCTGTTAAAACTAGAAGTCTTATCAAAGTTTTGAAAGATAATAAGATAAGGGTTAGAGAAATGTGTCATGGGTCTTTACTAAACTTTGAAATTAGAGAAGATGGAACCCTCACCCAAATAAAAGAAGGTTAGTGAGACATAGTCAATACAAAGATAAGGGGTCTAATAGTGACTAAAGACAAAGGAAAAAGAAAAGAAGTGACTAAAGGAAAAAAATGTTAGTAGGAAAGGAAAATTATAAATCGTTACCAACATCGTTGTCATTGGGTCACATTACTATCAAAAGAAAGTGGAATCGAATCTTGGATGGTGATGACCTTAGTTATAGAACATAAATGTCTTCAAACAAAGAACATTAATGCTTGTACCTTCGTTTTCTTATCTCAAAGAATGTTTATTCAAGTTGAAGAAAATTCATAAATACTTATGAAAATAGTTCAAGAATAGTTTCAAAGGTAGTTTAAACTTTGGGTTTCTAAAATGAAAATATAAAAAGCCAAAGCTAAAGCTATGAAATAGGTTGAAGGAGATTACATCTCATAGTATGCTTTGCTGAGGGATTATGTCAGTGAACTTCAGATTTCAAATACAGGTATAACTATAAGGATATAGGTTGAACCAACAAGTAATCCAAGTGATACGACTAGAAAATTCAAAAGAATGTATGTTTGCTTTGGAGCTTTAAAACAGGCTCTAAGGCATTAGAGAGGGATATTTTAGGTGTAGATGGGGATTTCATGAAAGGTCCATTCTTGAATCAAATCTTAATGCAATAGGTGTTAACTTATATAGTGGGATATACCCTGTTTGTTTTACAATTGTGAAGGCAAAGAATCTCAATTCTTGGACTTGGTTTCTTGAACTCCTAAGTGATGATTTGGACTTTGATAGAAACTCAAACTTTACATTTATTAATTATAGACAAAATGTATGTGTTTTAATTTCGTTTTTATCTAAATTTACACATTCAAACTTTATAACACGTTTAAAATATTAGCTTGAACATGGTATTCTTCCTATAATATTAAGGATGTTTCCATATGCTGAGCATAATCTTTGTCTGAGGTATAATCTAAGAATATGAAGGTAACTTTTAAAGGGAAACTTTATAAAGATATGCTTTGGAAATGTGTAACCTCAACCACAGTTGTTTAGTTTTAATGAACAATGGTTGAGTTGAGAAAAATCAGTAAGGATGCATACTCTTGGTTCTCAAACATACCTTCAAAACAATGGTTGAGATTACATTTCTCTAGTAGGGACAAGCCTATCATATAAGCACTTGAATACATAAAGGAGTACACCATGAGGAGGATTGTGACTATTTTGAATCTTATTGATAGATGTGAAGGTCTGTTCGCCAAGTGCTACCAACATGTCTAAAACAATCAAGAAAGAAGCAACTAGATACAATGTCCTTTAGGATGGAAACGGTAAATATCATGTTAGTGATATAAATAGTGATCAATGTGTTATGGATATGGGTAACAAGTGTTAAGCTTAAAGGAGATGGGAAATCAATGGGATGCCTTGCAAATATACAGTGGTAACAATTGGTTCATGGCTAGTAACAGACAAGATGTTGGGATTTTAGAGAGTTAGGTTCATCCAATCTACAAAGTGCAAAGTTGGATCCAAGTTAATGGTTACATGATTAACCCGATAAAGGGCGGGTCTTTTTGGGAAAAGTCTAAGATTCCTAAAACTATAACACCATCAAATCATTAAACGCCGACCCAAAAAGGCAAGGAAGAGGCGAACAATTAATCTAGAAGACATCACAAAGGGTGGAAGGCTATGAAAGAAAAATGCTAGGGTGGAAGGCTATGTTTAAACCAATTAGTACGTAAAGGATCATTTTTCCTAGGGAAATATTTACTAATCCATCAAACATTAGAGTATTAGGCTTATATATTATACTCCTTTAGTTGGTAATTTGGTCCAATGACATGAGCGAGGATGGATAAAACTTGAGGTCTTTTAGCTCACGGATTCGATCCCGAATCTGGAGTTTTTACCATATTAGTGGGTTTACTCCGAAATTAAGTGTAACATGATGACGTGTCTGATGTATGAGCTACCAATTGAGGACGTGCAAACAATGGACTTTACCCATTCAAGAATAAAAGAAAAAGTAAAAGCGTAACCAAGATGACAACCACTTATGGAGTTGGACACCGTCTCTAGACATAAATATAGGGCTAGCATAACTGGTGAGACACGACACAATAGGACACGATGATCTGACATGCTAAACATAAAGACAACATGATAACTTATCGTGTCATTTTTTCAAACACGATCATCAACTTGTTAAGAAACAAGTTACACAAAATTACCTGTTTAGAAAATTATTAGAACTTACGTGATGACGAAGACGGCTGGACAAAGACGATGACGATGGCTGGAGATGGAGATCGATGTACGATTGTACGGTGGCCGGATGACGATGATGGCAAGATGATGACGATGGCAAGACAACGATAATGGCCGGACGATGATGACGTCTGGAAGATAGCCGGAGATAGAGATCTACTGAAGAGGAAACGAGATGCCGAGATGGAGATCGGCTTGTGAATCGGTGGTAATGGGTTCCAAGTTCCAAGGGCAGGGTATAGTAGTATATTAGGGTTTTGTTTTAAATAATATGTATATATATACTTATAAATAAAAAAGTATAAACAAGTTTCTTAACAAGTATTAACAGGTTAACATATATTTAACTTGTTTAAACACACACGAATTTTATCGTGTCTTAATATGTCGATCTGTGGAATACACGAAGCCTTTTAAGCTCCAACACTTAATGTTTAACGTTGCCCCTAATTGAATGCTTTAACAAAACACGATCTACATTCTAGGGTTCCAAACGCTTTCCTGAATATAGCGAAACACTTATCGTTTCTACAGATCTTACTAATCGATTCGTAAGGTGCATATTTGATTATCATTCTTCACAAATTTCAGCTACAATTACGAAATCTCTACGATCTTTTGCTTAGTCTTCAGTATTGTGATTCGATTCATATAGAACATTCATTGGATTACGATCGGAGAACTATTAAAGTTTCGGGAGATAATTTGTGTTTTAGGTGTAATCTATCGGAGGAGGTATGGCTCGAGATAGAGATTTGTCTCGGTCGCCGTCGTATAAACGGCGGAGGTATTCGAGGTCACCGTCGCCGGTGGGGCACAGGTATAGCAGCCGCAGATATAGAAGCCATAGAGATCGAAGCAGCCGATCTCCTTATTCTTATAGCAGGTGATTGATACCCGATTAAGATTATTTTTCGATTTTTTCTTTTAATTTATTGTTTTAGCAGCCAATAGAATGTCCAGTTTTTCATTTTAATACACTTTTATGAACTATCAATTGTGATTTTAAGCAATATAACCGGCATGTGCTTTTGCTTTTTGTGTATTTGGCGAATTTTAGTTTATTTTTTGCTTCCATCGATAATTGGGGCGTTTTGATTCGACAGAGTTAAAGTTATGTGATTGATCTGTTTTAGTTTTTGCATATCATTAACTAACGTTGGCGATATTTTAATTGAGCTTAGAGCATCAATAATTCTCGGATTTAGAACTTTTTCATGATTTTTCGTTGCCACTTGATCAAAATCTGTATAGTGTATGGGATGGAGCAGCCATTTAATGGTTGTGAGATTGTTTACTTATCAACAGTTATTATTTCTCAGTTGTCACTTGTCAGTGGATTTTTAGGAAGAACTTTTTAATATAATAGATTTCCATTGCATATTTAAAAGGAGCTCTCTCTAAATTTGTGTGCGAATAGCTATTTTTATGCCTCAAGAATTTAATTTTGAGTGAGATTTTACAGTTACTAGAACGATGGGTTCTTGATTGAATCCTTATAGCAGATGATCCAGACATCCCGTAATGAAGTAGTCTTCTTTTTGACTTATGATTATATGACATGTTGAGGTTTTGAGAGTTTTCAGTACTCATGAGTCCTGTAATATTTGTTTTGATGAGATATAACCTTCCTCCAAGTGTTGACTTGAGAACATATTGTTGGGCTGTATGTTGCCAGAGATCAGACTTTGACTAAACCTTGAAATTTTCATGTAAAAGAATTTTGGGGAAGAGCATACTAAATGTAATATAATTCAGAAACAATACATCCCATTTGTACAAAAAACATAAAAAAGCAGTTGCTCCCCTCCAAATGGGAAGTGAGCAGGTGATGGGTGCTGATTCGTGTTCTTTTCTTGCTCGATTGTGACATTTAGCGGTTTCTTGTGATAAAAGATGGAGCTCACTCTTTGTACTTAGCAATATAAGAGGTAACTGTAAATTGCTTTTGCCTCTATTGTGCTAGGTCGGATGGTATGGTGCATATGGTTCTCTCTGTAGCTTTACACAATAAGCCATTGCTCATATTATATTATTTTTACAGGCGGAGAAGCCGCTCGATATCCCCACGCCGTCACAGGAAAAGTCCTTCACCTACTTCAAGACGACATAAAAGACATAAAAGCAGGAGTACCTCATTGTCTCCTAAAGCTAAGTCCCCCAGTATTGGGCCTACTGAGCGGAAAATTGTCAATGAAAAAATGAAAATTGAAGATGAAGAACAAAAGAAAAGGTATATCACTTTACATAAATTCTTTATATCCTATGTATTCATCTCTTTCAGTTATGTGGATACTTTTTTGTTTGTTGTGGTACTTTGCTCTTCATACATTTAACATACCACAATACGTATTGAACTAATTTAGCATTCTGTTAGAATATTGGTTTGTTGATATTTTTAGAATTAACTCATTTTGGTATTTGGAGTTGGGGATGGTATTTTGCTAATTGTCATAAATTCACATTTCCACACTTGTATTGAGTGTATGGCAGTAAGAAATCAATAGTGTTTCAATTGTTTTTAAGTTTAAATTTTCCATGGTATACTTGGAAAATTTTCTATGGTAATTTCGTATCAAGTATTTGTTTATTATTATTATTTTTTTAACAACTTGTAGAGCCTAGAAGTTTTAATTTTACTGCATACATGTTTATCAATATGAAACCAAAGAATAGAATATTGTGAAAATGGCTGTCAATTTCTTTGGTTAACATAGTTAGCTTCAGATTTCATGTTTTATCAATATGAAACCGAAGAAATGAATATGGGAGCAGTTTTGATGTCTGGTTGCTAAAGCTGTTTTTCACAAGTTATTAAAAAGGAAAAAGTGGCATAGAGCAAGGCATGAAACCACATTTTGAAGAAGCACAATTGACCACTAAATTTACATCCCTAGGCTCCTAGCCTTGCATAATTTTTATTTTGCTTTCTTTTTGGAAAGACTTTTGAGATGAGTTTCTTATTATATTTCTAACAGACTGTCTTTTTTGTCCATCTTCTAGTGAGGTTTATTTATTTTTTTCTTTTTCTTACTTATTTAAAGAAGCGAAGACTACATCTTTTTATCCCTGGCTTTTCTCTTCAATATTGTCTGCATGATTAATTGTCTTTTGTTTCTATTTAAAAGCTATTGCTGTCAAATTTTGAACTATACCACTTGTATAAAGAAAAAGCAAAACCGTAAACATAGTATTATCACCAAGTATTTTGGTCATTTCCCATGAGATGAGAGTCTGGGACTCTGTACCAAGCGCTTCTGTGCTTCAGCCTGGCTTCTTAATGCAATAACCTTGCGCTATCTACTTTTCTTGTCGACTTTTTAGCATAGCACATATACTCCTGTCACCTTTTTCAGGGCAATCCAAACTAGTCTCACTTTTTAATATACGGCTCTGCACTTATGTTGATACAAAATTCAATTTATGGACACTTATTGCAACAACGATCTTGAAATTAACCTTTTGAGCTTGTGATGAACATGACTGCAAAAATCGTGTGAAACCATATAGTGTATATTCTCGGTTAGCATGTGCTACATTTACACAAGCAGTTCTCTGAGTGGCTTGTACTCATGATGAATCCTTTTTACTAATTAACTAGTATATACATTCTAGTACTGGTGTTATCATCAATGGATATTGGATTCACAGTATGAGGCACACAATATATGGTGTCCAACTTCATCTCAGAATATATCATTTCTGCATCTTCAAGCCATTTAGTAGGACCAGTACATGGAATATCTTTAAGATCTGAATTTTGGCATATAGTTTTGTGGGTTATAACTCAACTATTTTGGGAGTGGGGAAGTAAGAACTTAACAGGCTAATTTATACCAGCTGGTTACTTTTTACGTGTTTGCAATGTTGTCATTTTGGTGTTCCATACTTCCATCTTTCTGAGAATCAGATGATCTTGCAGTTTTATATCATTATTTTATGCAAAAAGGGTAACCTTGAATAATATTTCGATTATCTTCAATTTTCTTTATGAAACTAATAACTTATTAGGAACCCAAATTGGACTCGAGTTCCCATTGCTTTTGGAAGAATTGACTGTTGACCTATTTTGCTTGTTTTCCAGCTGTTCTATATTAATCATGAAATTTTACTTATCTTCATTTGCATGTATATCTGTATCATTATAGTGAATTTACACAGACCCTTCATTATAGGCTCGAAACTTAGTTTTTTTCTTTCTTCCTTCTTCACTCGGTTGTAGCATTTCACTTAAAAGGATGCCCTTGTGGCGGTTAGCTTTAAAACTGTGAAAGGTTACTTGACATTTTTCTCCACAGGCTATATTGAAGGAAGATACTACTGCTATAGTTCAACTTGTTTTATTTGATGATGAATTGGGTGCCTCGTTTATCTACTGTTCATGAGTTTTGAAACTCATTTGTTTGGATCAGGAACTCGTTAGAGGTATGCTTTGTAAGCATAATCACATATATATAGTGCTCTTGTCAACGTGAAGGTCAGTTTGTCATTTGTTAGAAGCATACATGTACATGTTAAAAATGACAAACAAATATCGAGGGATTTTGTTATGGAATATTTAACATCAAATTGTCACTATGGTTGCGGACTTGCAGCATCTTGGTTTTTGACTTGGTGACCAATTCTTCTTTGACATACTTTTTCTTTTTTATTTTATCAGGCGTCAGCAGGAAGCAGAAATGAAGTTGGTGGAAGAAGAAACCGCAAATAGAGTTGAGGAAGTTATTAAGAAGAGAGTGCAAGAGAGATTGAACTCTGATGATATTAAGCTGGAAATTCAAAAGCAGTTGGAAGAGGGGCGGAAGAAAGTTTTGATTGATGTTGCAGCTCAACTTGAGAAAGAGAAAGAAGCTGCCCTTATTGAGGCTAGACGAAAAGAGGTAAGCGTTTTGACTTTTCTTATTTTATTTATTAAGAATATCATGAAGTTTGTTTTGCCTTTATTTTCAATTAAAAACTAGTATCCATTATATAGTTATATTGTGTAGATTAGGCAACTTTAAAAGTGAAGCTGGTTTAAAGTTGCTAAAAGCCTAAAAGTCTATTTTTAAGGAGTACAAAAAATGTGTGTCGACTGAACCCTGACCTATTTGTCTAGTTTTATGGTGTAGAGATGGCTACCTTAGAAGTCAAACAGGTTTAAAGTCGCTCAAAGCCTCGAAGTCTATTTTTATAAAGAAGTGTGTGTCAACCGAACCTTGACCCTTTTCAATATGCTGCCTCTGATAGTGACAAAAGCCAAACATTTCCCTCAACTTTGTACAAACCCAAGTGTTTTGTGAATCTTTGTTGATCAGAGATTGTCTAAATGCATTTATTGATGAACAATTATATAATTATTGCCATACCTGATTGATTAAATAGGAACAAGCTCAAAAAGAGAAAGAAGAGTTAGAACGGTTGGTTGAAGAGAACCGAAGGAGGGTTGAAGAAGCCCAAAGGCGGGAAGCAATGGAGCAACAAAGGAGGGAGGAAGAACGTTACCGGGAATTGGAAGAGCTTCAAAGACAAAAGGAAGAAGCTTTATTAAGGAAAAAACAGCAGGAAGAAGAAGAACGTGCGAAGCAACAAAAACTGCTTGGTAAGAATAAATCCCGCCCCAAGTTGTCTTTTGCAATTGGTTCCAAATAATTTAGTTTGGTTTTCAAAACAATGAGATCAAGAATCATTGAATCTTCCAAATCTTGTACCAAATTACCTTCGGTTTGTAACAAGTTCATTTTACATATTTTGGACCATTTCTCAATCACAACGTTCCTTTTGGTCTCGCAAAAGGTACACAATATTTAGACAAGTGCTTCTTTCTAGTTTCTTTCTTGTTTTGGTGTTTGGAGGAATTTGAAGATGGTAAGCAGATGACTCGAGCTTCATCTAGTTTAAACCCAAAGTATATTGACATCTCAAATTGAGCTTGAATCTAACTTTGCTTATCTGAACATGGTTTGTTGTTAACATATCTCAATGTGGTTTAGTTAGGTTATTTAGTCAGTTTTCAGAAATGAGCTTAGTGGAACTACAGAGTTTTGTATTTACAGTTCATTGGTTTTCCAATTGCCTTTATCATCCATGCTTGTTGATGTATTGAATCACGTTTGAGCTTACCAAGGTGATCGAGTGGAGTTTGAGCTCATTTCGACTTGTTTGCCATCCTAATATAGATTGTAAATTTGATATTCATGTGTCCTCGAAACATGGAAAACAAGTTTAGTTTTGTGAGACATAGATGGTTGTGTGATTGATAAATTCTGATATTTGTGTTCTGTAACAGTGTAACCTAATCGGTTCAAATCATATGTGGGTTGGGCTGGGTTGATATTACCAAAAGCTGTTACTGTTTGGTGTTAAAGGCTCAAAGCCTCAAAGCATGAAATAACTATTTAACTTGTAAGAATACCCCAATCTAATTTTTTCATTCCATCTCTGTCTATACTAAAATTATTATTTTTTCTCTTTTTTTTATTAAATAATATTTTTCATTATCTTTTTCTCTTCACTACTCATAATCACTTTCAAAATTATTAAAAGATTTGTGGGGTTATATAGTGTTTTCTCAACTATAGGGATGAACAATAATATTTTCATTATTTTTTACTCACAATCACTTTAACCATCCCTATAATTTAAAGCATGCATTCACATTAAAATGGGTGACGGGATATGAATGCTCTAATGTGCCATGTCATGTTAAAATTTTGCATAAAACAACTCTTTTGCCTTGTAACGAATAGAAACCAACAATATAAAACTACTAACACCTTCTGTCTGTCCCGTCTCCTTGCTTAGTTGCCCACATATCAATTAGAGCCCTAGATGTTTAAACGAAATAGAAAGCGTGTAATGGACAATTAATTTCTTCAATCAAAATATTCAATAACTAAAAAAAAGTTAAATTGTTAAAAAAGTTTTATTTTTTATTTAGGAGCCTTATTATCCTCATTTCCATTGATTCTTCGCTATGCCAACGTATTCTCACCTTCAACCTTATGGTTGGAGCTTCTTTACCTTTGTTGTCAATCTCTATATACTACGTGACATCATCACGGGATATTGAGCGTTTTTAAAGTTATAGTTATCATCAAAACAAACATACTTCCTGTTACAAAATAGATCACGTGCCTCTTCATAATATTGATAAGATGTCAATAGCTACGACTAGTCCTACCAACATCACCCTCGATAACAAGGGGATGCTAAATAACACCATCGTAATTACCCTCGTAATTTTTGTTCATGTTACCACCATCTATGATCACGGAATATAGTTTTTCAAGTATCATGTTTATATAATTGGCCCTTACGGAGAGACCCTCTGAAGTAAGATATCTACCATAAGAACAATGAGGTAACAACTTTTGAGACTCATAACTAAATAAAAAAAATGCCTAGATAAGTTCTAGCAATATGAGAGTTTGTTATTATATATAAAATTGTTACTCAACATAGTTACATTTTGTGTTTAACTATCAGATAAGTCAAAAATATAGTTATATTGTTGCATTTTGTATTTAACTAACAAATAAGTTAGTTATTAGTAAGGTAAACAAAACATGGACGTTTGAGGCTTAGAATTGGTAAATTGTTGTGATTGCAAACCATGGATGTTGTGAAAGCAGGAGAGTCACATTGACATCATGGCTGGCACGCCAAAGCAACAAATATCGACCGTTTTTTTGCAACATTATAGCTTCTTAAGTTTTTAGACTGGATTAACTTTGGGAGAGATAAGCCAATGGATAAACAAACTAGATTGTCTGTTTTTGAAACGCATGGACAATGCATAAAAGAATCAAAAGGTAGAGGAGTTATGGTGAACAAGTTGAGGATCAAACCATTATTGAGAAAGTATTGCGGAGTCTTCCACCCCGCTGGGATCATGTTGACATGGCAATAGAAGAATCAAAAGATCTAATGACAATGTCATTTGATCAACTTATGGGTTCTTTACAGGCTCGTGAAGGAAGGGTAATCGTGGATTTGAGATAATTGAGAAAGTATTGCGGAGTCTTCCACCCCGCTGGGATCATGTTGACATGGCAATAGAAGAATCAAAAGATCTAATGACAATGTCATTTGATCAACTTATGGGTTCTTTACAGGCTCGTGAAGGAAGGGTAATCGTGGATTTGAGATAGTCAATCTTAGAAACGCTAACTCTTTATGGCTACAGATAACAGTTTTGCCACACCAAAACAACAGATTTAGTAAATGTTATTGCATTATCCCCGTCTACCAATCTTCTCAAGTCCAAGAATCAATCACACAAATTATAAGTAAACTCACTTTTATTATATTATGGAAAATAACTCAAAACCACAATACAATAACTCTCTTGATACCTTAACCCTTAAACTTGGTTTGGTATTTATAAGAGATTGAAACTTGGGAACCAAGTCTCATAAACCTACTAGAACTCGTATTAGATTACAATTCATACTAATCTAATACATATCTTATCTAGAGATTTAAATTAAAAGATATCCCTAATACCACTTTGAATAATGTCAATAGTTATCCACTTAGGCACTCGGGTCGGATTGGATCCCGACTTGGATCCTAACCGCGGAATTAAACCAACATTCACCCCCCTAATTCCAAGTTGGAGCTAGGGAGATCTTCAACCCCGATCTTTTTCTCATTTCTTTAAATTTCATCTTGGCCAACGGTTTTGTAAGTATGTCCGCCAATTGCTCATCTCCGGATATATACTCGACTTCAACTTGCTCGTTCTCAACGCACTCCCGAATGAAGTAATATCTTGTATGTATATGCTTGCTTCTACCGTGAAACACGGGATTCTTTGTCAATGCAATAGCGGATTTATTGTCTACTCGAATTACCACCTTTTCTTCTTTCCACCCCGTTACTTCCGCAAGCAAGTCTCTAAGCCAAATTGCTTGGCATGATGCCGCGGTGGCAGCCATGAATTCAGCCTCGCATGAAGATAATGCCACCGTAGTTTGCTTTTGTGAACACCAAGTAATGGGCGATTTACCATAATAAAAGATGTGACCGGTAGTACTCTTTCCATCATCTTCATCTACATTATGACTACTATCACTATAGCCGGTGATCTTCGTCGGACCTTTTCCACCATACTTTATTCCGAGGCTCGTTGTTCCACATAAGTATCTTAGGAGGTGTTTTATTGCCTCCCCGTGTGACTCACGTGGACTTTGCATGTAGCGACTAAAGACACCCACGGAATAAGTCAAGTCCGGTCTCGTATGTAGGAGATATCGTAGACAACCTATCAATTTTTGATATTCTGTTGCATCTATCTCATATTCTTTATCGACTTTTGAGAGTTTTAACCGGGCTCCATTGGCACTTGAGCCGGATTTGCTTCATTCATGCCCGCCTCCTTTAGAATACGTTGAGCATAGCTTTGTTGAGTAACAATAACCCCATCTTCCATTTGTTTTACTTTAATTCCGAGATAATAAGTTAGTTTCCCGAGGTCCGACATCTCAAACTTAGAGGACATTGCTTTCTTAAATTCATTGATTATAGATGAACTTGTTCCCGTGACAAATAAGTCGTCAACATAAACAACAAGGATAAGTAGGTGCTTTCCTCCTGTTTTTTGGTACACGGCTTGTTTCTTGGAACATCTTGTAAACTTCAACTCCTTTAAAATATTGTCTAACTTTGTATTCCAAGCTCGAGGGGCTTGGCGCAACCCGTATAACGCCTTTGCAAGCTTGTAAACCTTCGATTCTTCTCCTTTTTTTCAAACCCAACCGGTTGATTAACATAGACGGTTTCTTTCAAATCTCCATGTAAAAATGCGGTCTTTACATCCAAGTGGTGAAGTTCCCACTTGTTTGTGGCGGCTAGAGCTATCAACAATCGAATCGTCTCTATCCGAGCTACCGGGGCAAACACTTCTTTGAAATCTATCCCGGGTTGTTGCACGTAACCCTTTGCAACCAACCGGGCCTTGTACTTGTTTATTGTCCCGTCGGCATTTTTCTTAATCTTGAACAACCACTTTAAATCAATGGGTTTTACTCCGTGAGGAAGTTCGACTAGACTCCACGTGTTATTTTTATTTATTGACTCTAGCTCGGCATTCATAGCTTGAACCCACTCCTTTTTTTATTTTTGCTTCTTGATAGGAAGTTGGTTCGTCACATGAGGCATGTAAAAGCTGCAAATAATCATCGTTAGTCAATAACACATAATTTGTTTGAAGTCGTTTAGGTAAAACAGAAACCCGAGAGGTCCTTCTTAGGCTTGTATTGTTCTCGACGGTAGGCTGGACTGGGCCTCCATCCATATTTGGTCCTGCAATTGATGAAATAGGTTGCTCTATGGCTGGTCCAGCAGCCTCGGTTTCGTCAGTGGGCTGCAGCACCCTTTCTGGTGAACTTATGGAGCTGTTTTGTGGATTGCCTTCGGTTCCAGGGCTGCTCACATCTTCGTCTTCTTCGTGATCAAGCCCAACGGAGTGGTTTCATCCCATAGAAACGTGAACATGCCCGGTTCTTGGTTACTTGATTCTTTTGTCACCTTCCAATCCCATGATTTGTTTTCAATAAAAACGACATCACGACTTATTATAATTTTCCGGTTGATAGGATTATAAAGTCGGTAGGCCTTTGAGCCCGGTTCGCACCCAAGATGAACTAGAGCTCTCAAACGATCATCCAATTTTTTTTGATTGACAAGTTCCACCTTGGCATAGGCTATACACCCAAACACCTTCACATGATCAACTTTCGGTTTTCTTTTTTAGATCATCTCGTATGGAGTTTGGTTTTTCAAGGCTCGTGTATAGACCCGATTTATCAAGTAAGTTGAGTGTCGGATTGCCTCACCCCACAAATAATTAGGAACTTGAATGGCCTTTAAGATACTTCTAGTCATCTCCATTAAAGTTCGGTTTCTTCTTTCTACCACGCCATTTTGTTGTGGCGTGTATGGAGCGGTTAGGTGCCTTTTGATTTCGGTTTCGTCACAATACCGACGAAAGTCTAGTGAGGTAAATTCCCCACCTCTATCCGTCCGAAGTGTTTTTATCGTTGTCCCGAACTCCTTCTCCACCAACGTCTTGAATGTTTTGAAGTGTTCAAATGCTTCACCTTTTTCCTTCAAGACAAACGTCCACATATATCGTGAAAAATCGTCTATTAAAACAAATATATTTGTTACCTGAGATCATAGGTGGAGTGATTTGCCCACACAAATCGCCATGGATGAGGTCTAGTGACCGGGTCGCTTTGTATGTTGTGGTGTTTGGAAACGAGGACCTTGCTTGTTTTCCGACTAGGCATGATTCACAAACTTGGTTCTTGTGTTCCAAACGTGGCAAGCCTCTTACGAGCTCTTTCTTGGCCATGAGATGCATGGTCTCAAAACTTATGTGGCCGAGGCGTGCATGCCATCTCCAAACTTCATCTTCGATTTTGGTTTGCAAACATACCGGAGTACCAATTTTCATCTTTATCTTATAAAGACGATTTTGGGTTCTCATTACTTTCATTAAAAGTTTATCGTTTTCATCATGCATGGTTAGGAATTGGTTCTTCATTCGAATGTCACAACCCATCTCGGTTGCTTGACCGAGACTAAATATATTACTTTTTAGCTCGGGTATATAATAAACATCGATAAGTAATCGTTGTTCACCGTTTTTTCCTTCAAACAATATTGAACCTTTTCCTTTTATATCGAGAAACATCCCATCCCCAAATCTTACCTTCCCCGTAATCTTATGATTTAATTCAGTAAAGAATATACGATTACCTGTCATGTGGTTACTCGCCCCGCTATCCAAGTACCAAACGTCATGGTCAATTGGGTTTGGTTCGTACTTCTTTAGGGATAGGTTTTCTTCATTCAATAACACTTCCTCATGCATGAACACAGCAGCCCCAGTTGTCACACCCCAACCTTGACGGCGGAAACGTCGAGATGTGAGGGTTAAGATTGTTCACAGCCACATAAAGCTATAATTAAATTGCAAATATATTATTCATAAGTTTCAAAATTACATTACAAGCATAAGTCTCAATAATGAAATAAGTTTCAACATGAAATAACAACATAATCGTTTTGTTTATTAACTAGGTCCAAGTCCTAGAATATGCCAGCAACATAAGTTCACTTCAAACTTGGGGGTTTTCCTGAAACATGATAAAAATAAAAGGTCAACTATAAATAGTTGGTGAGTTTCCAAGGTTTTCATACATAATATGAAAAGGTTACAAGTAGCAATTCATGTCATAGGTTATAAGCTAGTAAGGTTATAGAACACATATCGTTACAACCAAACCTCGACTTGATTACAAGTATAAAAGATTGGCTAAGTGTATTTGGTTCCCTAGTGCACAAGCGTACGGCCCCTAGGAGTTGGCAATACCTCGACTTTAGCACCAAATAGGCTTGTCAGGCCCAAAGATCTAAGACGTCGCCAGGCTAGCAATAGTTAATGATTGTAAACAAACTATGTATCTCATATAAATACTTACAACACACGAATAACCATGACAAAATAATAAGATGAATTGCATGTGCTTACAAGTCTCAAACGTTTACAAGTGTACGATGTATAAGTATCATGTTTCACCCCAAAATAGTGTGAAATAAAGTAAAAAGGGGACAAGGAAAACTCACATGGATATATGCATTACAAGATGTTATACAAAGTCAAAAGTTAATCCAAGGTATCCTTCACAAGGCACCTAAATATATATATTTTACAAGTTTAAGTTTAAATAATAAGATTAACGTTTTAATGCGAACTAGGGTTTCACTTGAAATTTGGGGATTTTTAATAAATAAATCAAGCAAAATAGAATAAAACAATCGTTTATGGTTTGGGTTTATAATGTTGAAATCAAACAGTTATAAATAAAATTCAATGATTTAACTTATCGAATTAATAACGATTAAATATGATATGTGAAAAGAGATGAATAATTCAATAATTAATTATTCAAAATTTGATAAAAGTAATTAATTAATATTTACTTTAAATGTCCTTAAAACTAACATTTTATAAGGTTTTTAATCGTTTTAAAATAATCTTTGTAAAAGTTTTATAGTATCAAAGCTTTAAAACAATAATAAAGAAATAATATAGAATTTATGTTATCTTATAAATCTCACAAACTTAAATAAAGTTTAAGAAATAATGTTATTATCTAATTATATGTAACATGATTAAATGAATAGATGAATAATTAATCATTAAATAACTATTTGAATAATTGTACTTATAGATTTATAACGGTTTAGAATAATCCACATTTGATCCAAATAGGGTTATAACATTTAGATTACATAAAATAGTTACTAATGTTTTTATAATCTTTGCTATCCTTTATAAGATAATTAATATCATAAGTTTTAAAAACCTTTAAAATAATAATGTAATGATTTAAATTATTATCTAAAATCTTATTTATAAGAATAACTAAACACTACATTTGTTGATAAAATTTGTTAAAGTATTTATAAAAATAATAAAATAAATTTACAGAAAGAAATAATTAACTTTAAAAATAAACAAAAGTTTTAAAACCAATTTTTATAATTTTCAGAAACTGTTAATATTTAATTTAGGGGCCAAAAAGGCCTAAAAAAAATATGTGAGGCTCCCCGGGTTCGAACCGGGGACCTCCTGTTTGTGAGGGCGCACGAGTGACCAGTGAACCAAGGCTTCCAGCCGCGATGGTTCTTGCTTCTCAAACATTATATACAAAACTAAATAGAAAACCCCCAATTCTCAAGAACCCTAGAATCAATTCGCATCAAATTGACCACGAATTCGGAGTCGTTAACTGAATTAAAGTTAGGGCTTTGATTTGCCCAGTAAAACCGAGTTCAAAGATGTATTAAACTTACATTATTGAGTTCGATTTGGTGATCTCAAGTTTAAGAACGAGCCGCACGAGGTGATGGTTGATTCAAGGTGCAAACGAGGTTCTTAATCAAATTAAATTTGCAGGAAGTTTTGGATGATGTTGATAAGTGAATGCCCTCCTCCAATTTGGTTTATTAAAGCTTCGAACGTGGATCCCCATTGAGTTGCAGGTCTCGAATGGTGATGGTGATCGACGGTGGTGTGTGGGTTTGTTTAGATCGAAATTGAAGTTACAGGACGCTTAGAAAGATCGATACGTGCATTAGCCCCATGTTAATTAGCATTGATTTGATCGGTTACACTACTAACGAGTTAAAGTTTTGTATTGATTAATCGGTTTCGACTACACGCTCCTAATAAACGAAATAACTTCATTTGGAATTGGTATAGGGTTCGAAACCGGTGTAGGATAGTTAAGGGCCATTTAATTGAGTTAAAATCAACGTTTTGTTCATGTTTGGTGGTCGCCGGCGGCTTGGCCGGAGGGTTGCCGGAGCCGGCACCGGAAAAACGGGGAGAGAGAAAGGGTGGGGGGTTGGGTTTGATAAAATACACCTTTGGTCCCTGTGGTTTTCAAAGTTGTCAACTGGGTTTTAATGTCTTGTTTTAATTTTAAAATTAAATTACAAAATAAACCCTGAAATTTTAAATGTTATCATTTCATGTATAACTTATTAATTTCAAGTTTTAAGATAATAGAAACTTGTATTATTTTCAAAGATTAACACTCATTATAATTATTATTATTAATCTTGTTGTTATGACTATTATTGTTATTAATATTATTAACACTAATATTATTATTATTAGTGTCATTATTATAATTGTTATTATTATTGTTGTAGTAATAATAATTATTATTTTTAAGATCAAAATCACTTTAAGTGTTTAAACAACATTACAATCCTTTTAATGCCATTGTTATTAATTATCAACCATAATAGGTCCTCAAGGTTTCAAATGACATAAAAGGTCCTTTTAAAACTTAACGAAGTTAATCTTTTAAGTTAACAAAATACGAGATGTTACAGTCTCCCCAACTTAAAAGAATTTCGTCCCGAAATTAAAAATGAACTTAGATGAACAAAGGAATTATAATGAAAGGTAAGTGTACAACGAACTGTGTTTGACATTTGATTACAGGTGAAACGCCTCACTTCATGGAATCTTACAAGATTCTTATCATAATAAACGCGTGACGTTTTGAGATGAAACGTTAGAAAAGATGACAAGTTACCGTGGTCCCTTGGATTTATATAACTTCATAGTGAAATGATGTCTAGAGATCAATAAAAGACCAACAATGATAAGAAAGATTAACCGTCAGGATTTAAGAATCCCAACCGTCACCATATGAAACGATCTTAACGCATATTTTAAGAATATGTATCTCTCATTTGACCAATCATCGGCCTAAGAATAATACGATATGTGAAGATTTTGGAATAAGTTCACAACGGTGGTTAGGAACATTATTAAAAACAGAAAATAAATTGATCATCCTCATTAGTGATCAATGTTTTAACGCGATACTACGGTATACGAATTCTTGAGTTAGATACAAGTCTATTTATCGACCCATTATCTCACAAGAGTCAATATGAGATTGATCAATTGATCCATAATGCAGCAATTTTCAGTATGACATCCAAAATAGGAGACATTCGATGATGAGAAATAAAACAGGAGATTCACAGGAACACGAATGTTAGGTTTTGTCATATGTGAAAGTAAGACACTTGGACACATGCCAAGTTATGTCTTTTCTTTTATGCCACACATATGACTGCAAATTACGAAATTTTATGAACCCTTATATCTACATCGCAATGAAGATAATAACGAGTTTTGTTGTTCAAAACCAAGATAGTGTTTTAAGGATTTCCAAGGTTAAGGGTTCAAAAGTGATTCAAAAGGTAACGCAACAATAAGACATGCATTTGTAACCATGTCTTGCAAGGTGACAAATTTCCAAATATAGATTACATACGTAATTCATCAAACCCATAAGTACAGTTGAGAACATTCGTATGACTAGAAAGACATAACCACAAGTTGATAATGTCTTGATTTAGTAGAAAGATTGTTTAAGAAGACTACCATCACACAATCATGTGTTGATGATATCACAAAATGAAAGTTGATAAGTAAGGAATAAATGGTTTGATATAGCTAGATCAAATCAAAACATAAGGATAAAGGGAAAGAAATCAATTTAAGAGTTTAAACGCTCCAAGCTCGGAATCAAAATCAACCTAGAGTGATCGGGTCTCCTTTCAAGTTCAAAAATCATGCTTTGGCTTGATAGGTCCAAACACTAACATTGGTTCACCCTTCAAGTTACTACATGTTTCTTGTCACTTAATTAAAACCTTAGTAAGTTGGAGATCAAGAAGTGAGAATAGTCATCAAGGTGCGGTTTTCACTCCTAACTTGATGGTGTATTCTCAAGGTATGACCACTAACTTACCAATCAAAAGTTCGATCCTAACTCGTTGTTAAGGATCTATAGAAATGAGATGAGGTAACTCACCATTAAGGTAAGGAAAATCACTCCTATCTTAGCGGTGAAGTTTTACAAAGACACAAAATATAACAAGATGAACTTCTTCACCAAAATCCAGAATTCACCCCTACTTTGATGAAGTCGTCTCATTTGTACAAATACAATTCATAAAGATGATATTATCATCAAGGTATGGAATTCACGCCTATCTTGATGATTGAATTTCATCATAGCAAGAAAACAATCGAAGATTGACATTCGTCACCAAAGTACGGGTTTCAATCCTATTTTGGTGAGATCATGTCATTTGTGAAATGCCATTCCAAAGAAAATAATTGAAGTCAATCCTCGGAATAAGGAAATCGCCCCGATCCAGAGGATGAAACTTTATAAATCACAATTGGAAACCATTTATCGAAACGAATAGAGAATCATCAAAGTAAGGGAATCACCCCTGTTTTGATGAGTTAAAATCATTTAGAAGATACGGCCGTTCTTAGTCATAGGTTGACTTTCAAACACTTTCATCTCTCACGATGCGGACGGTACGGAGTTTGACTTAATGACGAAAGAAAAATAATATCAATTAGAAATTCGGAAAGTTTCAAGTTACATCAATGTAACAAAAAGGTAAAATCATGCTTACAAGCTTAAGATCAAAGTTCGAGATAACAGATGTTGTTGTTGTGTTCAAATCTTGGGTGGTTTCAATCGGGAAGACGAAATCAAGGGCAGGAAATTATTCAACACCACAATGAGATGTGAACATTCGATTCAAAATCGAAAAGAATACACGGACTTCTCAAGATAGGAGGTCAACCACAATCTTATTGAAGACACACGTACTTATAAATGATCATTCATCTCAAGGGTTTCGAGTCATGTAAATGGATTCAATGATCGAGTCAATCTCCATTTACACTTTGCCTAGACAAAGTATCTCGAGACGTAAGAATTCCACCTATAGCATTGCATGTTCTTAGTTATGGGACACATCCTTAAGGAGACTTGAGAACCATAAGTAGCGGTTTAAAGTTTTTGATGACCATTCGGTTTAGATTCCCAATATCTTTGGGTATATTAAGATTCATGTTCACGTTGGTCAAGAATTAGTTACATGAAACGCTCAACGTATACGGTGTTTAAACGTAAGAGTTGAAATGTAGGTTAGGTTCAATATTAACGGGAACATTATGTATGATAAGAATGAAGAGATACCGGTTCAAGGAATCAAAGATTTTTAAGATACGAAGAGGATGGTTCCATTTGGTAACGCATTACCATTTGGAATCGTTGACACGTCAAGGTAAATTGACCCATTTGCCATAGAGACTTGTGTATGTTGACCATAGTTTATCACTCATCCCAGAAATCCCCAGGTAAGCATAACTGGTCTCACAATGAGATTTATACGATATGCTTGCCTTAGCCCGAAGGCCTTTTGCCAGGAAATCCAGAATACAGGTGTCTATGTGTCACACAAATTTCTTTGGTTTATGAAATCAAAACCTTGATGAGATTTTCATAGATTAGACATAAAGTCTAAGGAACTAAACCCACGACGATAAGTGTAGATTCCACGTGTCGTTGAGAATAAGTTTAGGAAGTTCATTTGTCGGGGAGGGTCAAAGAGTCAAAGTTAAGTTTAGGGAGACAAGTAACTAAGTTTAAGCATACATAAGGCAATCCTATGCTAAGGCATCAAGTTGCACAAAAGGCATAGCATTATGTAGCATGCAAACAACATATAAGCACAAAGGTATAAGAATCTTTCTATGAGGTTCATGCAACTATAGTCTAGGTCACCATTTCTAATAACCTGAATCCCTATAGTTATGGGCTCTGATACCAATCTGTCACACCCCAACCTTGACGGCGGAAACGTCGAGATGTGAGGGTTAAGATTGTTCACAGCCACATAACGCTATAATTAAATTGCAAATATATTATTCATAAGTTTCAAAATTACATTACAAGCATAAGTCTCAATAATGAAATAAGTTTCAACATGAAATAACAACATAATCGTTTTGTTTATTAACTAGGTCCAAGTCCTAGAATATGCCAGCAACATAAGTTCACTTCAAACTTGGGGGTTTTCCTGAAACATGATAAAAATAAAAGGTCAACTATAAATAGTTGGTGAGTTTCCAAGGTTTTCATACATAATATGAAAAGGTTACAAGTAGCAATTCATGTCATAGGTTATAAGCTAGTAAGGTTATAGAACACATATCGTTACAACCAAACCTCGACTTGATTACAAGTATAAAAGATTGGCTAAGTGTATTTGGTTCCCTAGTGCACAAGCGTACTGCCCCTAGGAGTCGGCAATACCTCGACTTTAGCACCAAATAGGCTTGTCAGGCCCAAAGATCTAAGACGTCGCCAGGCTAGCAATAGTTAATGATTGTAAACAAACTATGTATCTCATATAAACACTTACAACACACGAATAACCATGACAAAATAATAAGATGAATTGCATGTGCTTACAAGTCTCAAACGTTTACAAGTGTACGATGTATAAGTATCATGTTTCACCCCAAAATAGTGTGAAATAAAGTAAAAAGGGGACAAGAAAAACTCACATGGATATATGCATTACAAGATGTTATACAAAGTCAAAAGTTAATCCAAGGTATCCTTCACAAGGCACCTAAATATATATATTTTACAAGTTTAAGTTTAAATAATAAGATTAACGTTTTAATGCGAACTAGGGTTTCACTTGAAATTTGGGGATTTTTAATAAATAAATCAAGCAAAATAGAATAAAACAATCGTTTATGGTTTGGGTTTATAATGTTGAAATCAAACAGTTATAAATAAAATTCAATGATTTAACTTATCGAATTAATAACGATTAAATATGATATGTGAAAAGAGATGAATAATTCAATAATTAATTATTCAAAATTTGATAAAAGTAATTAATTAATATTTACTTTAAATGTCCTTAAAACTAACATTTTATAAGGTTTTTAATCGTTTTAAAATAATCTTTGTAAAAGTTTTATAGTATCAAAGCTTTAAAACAATAATAAAGAAATAATATAGAATTTATGTTATCTTATAAATCTCACAAACTTAAATAAAGTTTAAGAAATAATGTTATTATCTAATTATATGTAACATGATTAAATGAATAGATGAATAATTAATCATTAAATAACTATTTGAATAATTGTACTTATAGATTTATAACGGTTTAGAATAATCCACATTTGATCCAAATAGGGTTATAACATTTAGATTACATAAAATAGTTACTAATGTTTTTATAATCTTTGCTATCCTTTATAAGATAATTAATATCATAAGTTTTAAAAACCTTTAAAATAATAATGTAATGATTTAAATTATTATCTAAAATCTTATTTATAAGAATAACTAAACACTACATTTGTTGATAAAATTTGTTAAAGTATTTATAAAAATAATAAAATAAATTTACAGAAAAAAATTAACTTTAAAAATAAACAAAATTTTTAAAACCAATTTTTATAATTTTCAGAAACTGTTAATATTTAATTTAGGGGCCAAAAAGGCCTAAAAAAATATGTGAGGCTCCCCGGGTTCGAACCGGGGACCTCCTGTTTGTGAGGGCGCACGAGTGACCAGTGAACCAAGGCTTCCAGCCGCGATGGTTCTTGCTTCTCAAACATTATATACAAAACTAAATAGAAAACCCCCAATTCTCAAGAACCCTAGAATCAATTCGCATCAAATTGACCACGAATTCGGAGTCGTTAACTGAATTAAAGTTAGGGCTTTGATTTGCCCAGTAAAACCGAGTTCAAAGATGTATTAAACTTACATTATTGAGTTCGATTTGGTGATCTCAAGTTTAAGAACGAGCCGCACGAGGTGATGGTTGATTCAAGGTGCAAACGAGGTTGTTAATCAAATTAAATTTGCAGGAAGTTTTGGATGATGTTGATAAGTGAATGCCCTCCTCCAATTTGGTTTATTAAAGCTTCGAACGTGGATCCCCATTGAGTTGCAGGTCTCGAATGGTGATGGTGATCGACGGTGGTGTGTGGGTTTGTTTAGATCGAAATTGAAGTTACAGGACGCTTAGAAAGATCGATACGTGCATTAGCCCCATGTTAATTAGCATTGATTTGATCGGTTACACTACTAACGAGTTAAAGTTTTGTATTGATTAATCGGTTTCGACTACACGCTCCTAATAAACGAAATAACTTCATTTGGAATTGGTATAGGGTTCGAAACCGGTGTAGGATAGTTAAGGGCCATTTAATTGAGTTAAAATCAACGTTTTGTTCATGTTTGGTGGTCGCCGGCGGCTTGGCCGGAGGGTTGCCGGAGCCGGCACCGGAAAAACGGGGAGAGAGAAAGGGTGGGGGGTTGGGTTTGATAAAATACACCTTTGGTCCCTGTGGTTTTCAAAGTTGTCAACTGGGTTTTAATGTCTTGTTTTAGTTTTAAAATTAAATTACAAAATAAACCCTGAAATTTTAAATGTTATCATTTTATGTATAACTTATTAATTTCAAGTTTTAAGATAATAGAAACTTGTATTATTTTCAAAGATTAACACTCATTATAATTATTATTATTAATCTTGTTGTTATGACTATTATTGTTATTAATATTATTATCACTAATATTATTATTATTAGTGTCATTATTATAATTGTTATTATTATTGTTGTAATAATAATAATTATTATTTTTAAGATCAAAATCACTTTAAGTGTTTAAACAACATTACAACCCTTTTAATGCCATTGTTATTAATTATCAACCATAATAGGTCCTCAAGGTTTCAAATGACATAAAAGGTCCTTTTAAAACTTAACGAAGTTAACCTTTTAAGTTAACAAAATACGAGATGTTACACCAGTTTCTTGAGCCTCTGTTTTATTTGCTTCTTGAAGTTTTTGAATTCTTTCGGGACAACTAGAGGCGAAGTGCCCTAGTTTATCACAACAGTAGCATAAGATCTTGGAGCAGTCTTTCTTTTGCTTGTCTTTGTTTTGGTTTTGAGTGCCTTGATCGCTAGTACCTCGGTCTTGTCCCATGTTTCTTCCTCGCCCCCTTCCTCGGTTCGAGCGGCCTCGACCCCTTGAATCTTGGGCTCGAGAGCCACTTGATGTTTCCCCACTAGAGAACATGAGTTTTGTTTGAATACTACTGGATAGTTCTTCTTCTCGTATCCTTTCTTCATAAGCTTTAAGTCTACCAGTGACTTCCTCGAATCCAGTTTTATTTAGATCAAGTACTTGTTCGAGTGAGGCCACGATTTGAATATACTTACTTCTTGGGAGGGTCTTTAAAAACCTTTTCACAAGTTTTTTTTCATCAACCGTTTCTCTAAGAGCTATTGATTTAGATGCTAGGCTCGATAACTTACCGACGAGTTCATCAATCGTCTCGGACTCACTCATCTTTAGGTTATCGAACTCTAGCGCTAAAGTTTGCAAAAGTGCTTCCCGGACCCGATCAGCCCCGAGGTGTCGGGTTTTGATTGCATCCCATATGGCCTTTGCCGTATCTTGACTACTGACTTGCATTATTAAGGTCTCGGGTATGGATTGAAACAATAGAGCGATTGCCAAGTCATTCTTGTCTGCTACGTTGGTTCCCGGGTCTATTGCTTCCCACACCTTATGGACTCGTAACACGATCTTCATTCTCATAGCCCACACGGTGTAGTTGGTTGAGCTCAACATGGGGCATTGGACGGAGGAGGGTCTGGTTTCTTTTCCCTTCATGGTCAATGCTTCTGGTTGAGCCGTACCTCTCTTACGCCTTTTGTACTTTAACGTGGTGACTTTCTTTGATGTTGTAGATCGAAGAGTTAGTCGAACTCCTACTCTATTCGACAAGGAATTCGGATGGCAAAATCTCCTTCTTGGCCCTTATGCTTCTCGACAAGAACCCTTGATCTTGGTTGTTGATCGAGATCTTCCTTAGCCAATGAATGGTTTTGCGTTGGATGCTTTGTATGATCTTGTTCTTAAACATGCTCTGATACCAATTCAAGTCCAAGAATCAATCACACAAATTATAAATAAACTCACTTTTATTATATTATGGAAAATAACTCAAAACCACAATACAATAACTCGCTTGATACCTTAACCCTTAAACTTGGTTTGGTATTTATAAGAGATTGAAACTTGGGAACCAAGTCTCATAAACTATTAGAACTAGTATTAGATTACAATTCATACTAATCTAATACATATCTTTATCTAGAGATTTAAATTAAAAGATATCCCTAATACCACTTTGAATAATGTCAATAGTTATCCACTTAGGCGCTCGGGTCGGATTGGATCCCGACTTGGATCCTAACCGCGGAATTAAACCAACATCTTTGAGTTCACAAATCAGATGAGCCAGGGCTCATCATCATAACCTTTAACATTAAGAAAACATAAGGTTAACAAATAAACCATTGATCTCAGAAAATAAATGCAACAACCCCTCAAGTGAGCCTATGCTCTCATCATCGAGTGACCTTTAACCTCTATAACAAACTACAAAAAGCATTCATATTGTCCATAGGCAAATATCTAAAGGCCAAAGCACATCAACATCAAATTAAGCATTGAAGACAGATTACAAATGCAACCAAGTCTCAGGTGAGCCTAGGGCCATATCGACATACCCATAGTAACAATAGGAAAACATGAAAAAGTCCGTTTATTCACCTCCACCACATACAAACCCCAAAAAAACGATAGGCGTTACACTCATAAGCACCATACTAAAATTTCAATAACTTCTCAAATGAGGTTAGACTCATCGTCATCACGCCAATGTTCACTATAAATGAATCACAAACGATTATGTATAGTTAATGGTGATAATAGTTAAATCTTTTGATTTAGAATCAGATTACATATTAAAAAAAGTCTCAGATGAACCTAGGCTCATCATCATCAAGCTAATAATTGTTTACTCACCTTCTCAATCTCAAAGGCCCAACATAAAAAGGGTTTATACTAAGTAGCAGTCACAGTTTACAGATTTGAGAGCATGTCAGATGAGCCTAAGCTCAACATCATCAAGCCAACAATATAAATAACATATGAGCTCCTCTAGAAAAGTTAGAATGTACACTAATCCGAATCACATAAGATATTCAAGAGCATCAAGCGTCACCATCATCGAGCCAACAATGTAAACAACTTAACAACCCCCAAAAGAAAGTTAGAGTTTACACATGCTTGAATCAGATGAAAACTTAACCACCTCACCATTATTGAGCCAACAATCAAAATAACATAACAACCCCCACAAAAAGGTTAGAGTTTATATTCATTCGAATCAGACCAGAACTTCAAATACGTCTCTTGAGGTAACAACAACGTTAACAAACTAACCCTAAATGACAAAACAAAGAAACCTCGAAGACAAACAAATGAATTTGTTCTTCGAGGGTGATCAAAGACAAAGAGAGAAAACCAAGACATGATGGTGAGAAACAAATAAAAACGATGTCATCGGCGCAATAGACTGCTAGAATCGTCGACAACTGGCATCCCGTTAGTGTCTCTAGCTCCCCTCTCTATATCTAAGATTTATCTTGTCATTTTTCTCTTTCTACTCAAATAGATTAATAACATTCGGAGAGAACAAAAGTGGGAACATGAATGGTGATAAAGGCACATGGGTGGACATGCAAGGGACAACAAGAAGGCGTGGGAGAGGCATGAAACAATTAACACCCATAACTATGCATAACCCTTCACAACATGCATTAAAAACTAATACACCAAGCATAAAATCTTGAATCTACTTCTAGTTCGTTGTTCTTTAAATTGTATATGATATCATAAATTTATGCTTTAAAAGTAAGCTCAAAATAGTAGATATCTTTATAGAAAAAGTTACAATTTAGGGGATATCCTTTATGTTTTAACAAATGAATTTTCTTTACAATTTGATAATGATAACACTATTCTTTGTTTTCAATTATCCTGTTTCTTACAACAAGCTATGCATCAAGACATGATAAGTATACATGCCTAAGTGCGTTTGCTCTTTAGACTAAGGTATTGACATACACTGCCGGCCTTGAGGAGGGGCGGAATGGACCCCCGTCCAAGGCCCACTCGTTCAGTGGGCACAAAATTTTTCAAACTTTTTATATATATAATTATAAAAAAATAATTACAAGCTATAATACAACTAAAAACTTAATCCAATTATGTTTTAAACCAAATTTTTTGAGCCTATTTTTTTAACCCAATTACTCAACTAATAGCCCACTAAAATATTTAAATTTTGATTCTAATTAAAGTCCACAAACTAATTTATACCACAAATTTTGTTCTATTTTAAACTTGAAATCTTACCTACGATCCACGTTGTTCCAAGAAAGACTTAGCGGATTGGCGATAATAGCTACTGAAAGCAAAATATTAGAGACTATAAACTACGAATATATTATAAACCAATTTGCTATCAAGAATGCTAGGAGAGATTTACGAGTTATTGGCTAACTATTACGCTATGTCATTGTAATACTATGATATTGCTATGTTTATTGCTATAACATTTCTTTTTATTTAAAAAAAATTAGTTTATATAATTTAAGTCGTTAGGGCCCATGAGCCTTTTTTCCGGCTCGTCCAGGGCATTAAAATCCTCGGGATCTGTTGACATATTGATTCATAAGTTTAAAGCTTTATTTGGTTGGTTTATCAATTGAACATGTGTTTAGTAATCAAGAGCTTGTAAGACTTCACATGACCACAAAGCGATCCTAGTAGTTTGATCTTAGCAAAACATCATGAATTGTATCACGAGCCATTATGGACTTGCGTGTTATAATCATGAGATCCTAGTCATCTAATTTCTTTTAGATCACATCTTTAAAAGTTCTAGTCAATATCAATAATCATTTTGAAAGTATCAAGAAACATATAGTGAACATCATAGATGATAGATCTACTTAATTATTAAATATATTAATTTTATAATATTATAAAATATAAACTATAAAAAAGAATTGCTTTTGAAATCATTGACTTCTGTTTTATAATCATTTTTTGAACGACAAACCTATTCTACTTCTAAATTACTCTACATTACATCATTGTTTGGGTTTAAACTCATGATCTTCACTCTAAAAGACAAAGCCTCTATCAAGTGAGCTAGCTACACATTTCTTAGTAATTTAACATATTGCTTAGTAATTGTTGTTCGTTGTGCATCGTCATCTTCTTCTTGTTAAACATCAATTTCAATGTAGTTACATATCATATTGTTTTCATAAAGTTAGAAACGAGTTACTTTAGATGATTATTATTATATTTTATTTGATCTAACATGTGTAATCAAATCATAATGATGACCACCCATAGAGATTAAACACATAAAATCTTTCATGTGAGACTGTTTATTTATTTTGCAATTGTTTTAACTAAAATGCACCTTAGGTGGGAAGGTTTTAGGGGTAGCACAAACCAAACTGTTAACCGAAACCGAACAAAAAATAGCTGAAAACCGACAAAACCGAAAATCGAGTAAACCGAACATTGAATTAACTGAAAACCGGTTACGGTTTTGCACCCTTGGTAAACCGAATTAACCGAAACCAAACCGAACCATTTATATTTCAAGTTTCTACCTATTTTCATGTAGTTCTGGTTTTAATATATTGAATACCTTGAAATATCACATGCTAAAATGGTAGACAATTTGTTGAGTAATATATAAAATTAAGACTATCTCTTTTACATAATCAGTTATTAGTTCCAAAACACTATTATATAAAAGTTAAATAAAGCTAAAGACTTTTACATTTATAACGTTTTTGCAGTCAAAACACTTTAATATAATTAGCAATTCTAATCATTTAAAAAATAGTAAAAAAGTAATATGACAATTCATCTTGCTTCTAAACTTACTTATATATTTGTTATTTATTAAGATTATTTGATGTAGAAATCTAGAAGATAATAAATTGTAACTTCAAAGCTTACGTCGCTTGATAAAATAACAAAATGAAAACGAACCGAAGCAAAAAAAGAAAAAAAAAATTATGTTGGATAATTAACCGAAACTGAATCTCGGTTACGGTTTCGGTTATGGTTTTTTCAATAACCGATGGTCGGTTATCGGACCGAAACAAAACGAACCGTGCACACCCCTAGAAGGTTTTACAAAAAATATTGATAATACTAATTATGTGCTGTCAAATGGATTCATATAATAATTTTTATAAAACCTTTGAACTAAAATGATAAGATTTAGCCATCTAAATTCAAAGAATAGTTTCTATAAAATCACATGAACATCAAAAAACACTTAACTCTCTAAAAAATTTTAACAAAACTTTTTCATTATTTTGATAAAAACATCACCCTCAAAAACAACAATGCACATTGAATATGAAAGTTCAAAGGGTATATCGGTCAATTGGCGAGTAGTTTTGATCTGACAATAATATATTAATATGTATGATTTGTATGTAATGTGATTAATGTGAATGTGAATGTAAATGTAAATGTAAATGTAAATGTAAATGTAAATGTAAATGTAAATGTAAGAATACTAATATATAGACACCCACCGAGATAATCGACATTTTCATATACGTTGTGTATGGGTTCATACGTGACGTATAGGGTTAAATACACTGAAAACGAGTAAAATTCAAGAGATTATCAGAGAGCAATACACCCCATATAGCCATATACTACACATATAGGGCTATACGACGCGTATAGCGAATTTCGACACTGACTACGAGAGAAAAAATCAGGGAACTGCTAGGGAGCTTATACGCCCCGTATAGGGCTATATGACCCTCTATACGACGCGTATAGGATTATACGACCTGTATAAAATTTTTGGGAATGCTAATCTTTCTACTCTAATAAAAAGGTAAATGGGAATGGCATGTGTCAGCACCACAATTATTCTCATCAAAATTTTCCCGGATCTCTCTCCTATTAAATAATTACCTTAATTACTAATAATGTTTTTTTAATACTTTTTAATATTTAATAAATTAAGAAAGAAATCTATTTATTAAGGTTATTTCCAAATAAATTGATATATATATATAAAGTCTAACTTTTTAAAAACAAAAAACAATCAAATTTGGTATTTGTAATAAGAATTTTTTAAAAATAACATTTTTATACGGTTTGTTTTAGAATAAAATGTTTAATTTAAAAATATTTATAAAAACAAAATTTTAAAAAAGTTGATATCATTGTTTTATTATTTCAATCATATCATATCTTAGAATATTATTTTATAACTAATAAATTTATTATATTAATATCTTATTTATTCAAACCGTATAATACACAGGTTACTAAAACTAATTTAAAATATTAAAGTGTTCAAATAATCAAACGCAAATATAAATGTAAATGTAAACGTAAATGTAAATGTAAATGTAAATGTGAATCATTAAGACATCATTGCTCTTTCCATATCGCGGGCCCAGCGCTCCACCTTGTCTTTCCTATGCACGTGGGACCCACCCCTCCTGGGAAGTAGTTGGCTGTTGTCGTCCGCACCCAACCTCATTTACTCCCCTCACTCACAGCCGCACGATTAGATCATCCAAACACTTTGTTTATTTTTATAAATACGTACAGCGCGTGGGGTGCACGCGAAGATTGAGGCGATTGTTTTGATGGAAAGAGTGTGACGTCGGCGGTTAAATCGGGCATTTGAAAATGGGTCCGGATCCTCCGCTCACGCTGACATGGCTAAAATTACGGGGTTACCCCTGCCCAAAACATTCCGTTTTTGAATTACTTCTAATTGGAAGTTGGAAGATATAAATGAGTGTTAATTTTAATATATGGTTTTATATGATATTTAAAATTGATTTATTTTGGTTAATATTATTTTTTATAAAACTACAACTCTCACACTCAGTTAAGTTATTGCTAACTGTATTACTCACAATTGATGTATATTAATACATCATGAGCGAGACTTGAACTCTTGATTTTAACACATTGTATACAAATAATTTTGTCGATAGACTCAACTGCTTTAATTATTGTTAGTTATAGTAATTTTTTAACACGAATGTAACAAAAATGAACTAGTTTTTGTTTTAGGCTTTTTTATTGTGCTTTGAAAGGAAAATAAAGATGCAGTAACTATTTACATGGTTTTGTTATTTTTTTTAATTTTTGTATATATTAACTTAATTCATTTATTCAAGTGTATATCATAGTACTATACAAAGACATAATTTAGTTATTTTTAAAAAGTAAATAGTGAAATAATTAAAACTTGAGAGAATGTGACTATTATACCCCTTGAGGATATATAAGATGGAAAAAACAATATTTTATAATAAGTCGTAGGGTGTCTCTCAAACCCTAGCTAACTCTTAAATTCTTCTCTATATATATCACCTATGTGTGGCTTTAGGGTTTTCAACATATACTTCCATCCTTCATCTCAAACCCCCCTCTCTCTCTATGTCTAGGTTATATATGTGTGACATATATAAGTGTTTATAAGAAGAAATTGAAGAATGCCATGGAAGAAGAAGAGACAATTAGTGGTTTGTGAGGGATGTTGGCTGGCTCGGTGCATTCACCTTTTTCTGCTTACACTCAGATAAAAGGGTGATGGCATCGGACCAGGCTTCATTCCTTTCAAACCTTTTTGTAATTATCGTTACACATCTCGAATTTATTCATCAGTTTGTTCGGTGTCTTTTCAAGGTAAAAGGCGTTTAAAATCTTGAATTTCAAGGTATTTTTAGATTGAGTGCCATAAAACTATACATGTTAATTAGATACAAGATGCTTATGTTTGTGACTCTTTTTAATTTTAATTCTCTAAACTTTCTTAGACATTATTGAATTTTTCAGAGTTTTAGACCGAGAAAAAGGAAAAAAGTTGTGTTATTTCGTCATTATTAGTTGGATCTATCCAAGTGTAGTGTTCAAATGGTTATACAGTACACCGTTGCATGATGCATTAATGATTGAAGAGTACATATGCATGATGCTTGAAAACCCTAAATGATATAAAGGTCAAAGTAATCATTTTCCAATCAACAAGTTTTCTTCTTTTCAACATTAATAAGTAAAGTTCCACATGTTTATTTAACATAACATCTTACAATGGATTTTATACATATTAACCCTTATATTTTTGAAATATAGTTCAATCATTGTAAAAACAAAATTACTAATGTGACCATATTTCAAATAATAAATTAAGCTAGCTAGTTATGGTTTAATTACCACTACCGTCTTCATCCATATCAATCAAAATCGTCAAAATTACCATCATGGTTCATACGCGAACGACATGGATGGTCAGAAACTAAATCGAACAAGCAAAACAATTGAGTGTTCGTATATATATGATTTCAAACTTTATTGTTGGTAAACCAATATATAATAATAAGTTAAAGATATTTTATCCATCTTTTAGTATCATAATTATTAGATGATTAGATTCGAGTCCAAGATATATCTTTCCATCTTGTTTAAAAGTTTTTCCGGAGTTTGAACCCTAGATCCATTAATATTGCATATTTTAGTGACCAAACTGTAAAGGTTTTCTTTCTCACGAGGCAGACACAAGGAACCTGTGACAAGCACTTGGGTTCTTGGATGAAAGTTGCAAGCATATGTTGACAATAAGCTAGATGCCAGTTTGACTTTTTGAATATGTCATTGTTTTCTCGTAATATTAATAAATAATTAATGTTATTATAAATTTTCAATTTATGGAACTGAATTTAGTCAAATTGTTTAAGACGTGGAAACCCTAAAAACCTTGAGATTAGGTTTTTATATTACTGCAAATAGTAGGAGGAGTTTTCATAAATGAATAAAAATACATAAAATGGAGAAAATAAGTTATTAATATATAATCATTCTTGGTGGGTTTATATTCTCTAATACCCTTTGGTGTCTCAAAAACCTATCACAAAACAATATGTTTGAAATATTTGAATAATAAAAAAGCAAAATCGCATATATGGGTTTAAAATTCAAAAATGAAATAACCAGAGAAAATGTTGCAGAAAAGTTCTAGGGGTTCTATACATTATATTCTCTTCATCTCATGGTTAAAATAGTTTAATAAAATTTCAAGACAATAGGATGTGTTTAATATAATTTCTAGGGGTTCTAGAATACAGATTCAAGAATCAAAATTATTATCAATATCTATTACCATATTAAATAAAAGAATTAAACAAAATAAATGCCAATGTTTATTATATAGTTAAAAGCTCAAACTTACGGTGGCATGATACTCGCATCTCTGGAATTGGTCATATTAGGATGTGTTTAACATGCAGTTAATTTAAAATAGAACTAAATGGATCATATATATAAGTCTTTTCTATTAAAATTAAAGCTAAAGTGTATGCAATTCTCATAATTCTTTATTTGAATTGATATTGTATACATGCTCTTACATAAATCTTCAAATATGTCCTTTTTTATTGATATAATCAAGTAATTACAATTACATGTTTCATATTTAGTCGAAGTTGTTCCAATGTTATAAATACTTGTAAGCCACTTAAATTATTTGAAATTAATATTCATATTACTATAATATATAATATAAGATATATTATTGGAGGTATTTTTCATTTTTTTAATATTAACTAATATATTAATATTTAAGAAAAACCAAAACAACATACCTACCTGGCCCTAATTATCCCTACATTACTCATTTTCCCTTACTGACTTTACTGTTAATTTACCCTCATTTCAATTCCTTGACCACCTTGATTTTTGGAATGCTTTAAAAGTTTGTGTTTTGGACATAAATGCTTCTCTTATTTATTGTGCATGCTTATTTGATGCTTTTATTATATAGGTTTATTATTATATTGAGTAATATTATAAAAAAAGATGAAGTTTATGTGATTTATGAAAAAGTAAACTATAAACCCATAGTTATGAAAGAAAAAAATGTTGAAATATAAAAAAAATGAAAAGAAAAATAAAAAGTTTTTTTTTTCATTCATGTAACAAAAAGAAGATGATATGCCTTCACGCATCTTCTTTTTTCTGTCAATAATTATCTTTTTTTATTTTTCGAGTGTCTCGGTTATTAGACCATAGTATTGTTGGAGATGGAGGCGGCAATACCCTAGCTCATTTATCTAAAAAAGATACATACAATTATTTTCCAAAAATTTTAAAAAAATTGTCTGGTTTTTGTGTATATATTAATATGATAAGTTTTTGTACGTCAGTATGCAAATTATATATACAAGAGTAAACAAGTAAAAAATAAAAGAAAAACAAAAAGTGAAAAGATGGTGAATGCGATAACAGAAAAACAGAATTAAAATGAAATGATGGTGGATGCGTGAATAAAGATTAATCAATGCACAATCTAATCATTCATTTATGAAACTACAAATCAAGTGAATAGAGATTAATCAACTTTATTAAAAAAATCCAGCATATTTATCAACAAAATGTGCCATACCACGAGCCCAAAAATAATAAATACACAACACTAAATAAGTGATATCTACATGCCCTTTTAATGGCAAGACATTAAAAGTGATACAACAATCTTTTAAAAACCTTTTTCTTTTTTGATATTTTAATCAATCCTATTACCAGCTAACTCAACGACACATATTAAAGCGAAAATGATAGTTCAATATATTATGAAATTTAGTAATTAAAATATAGATGCATGGGTAATTAATTTATAGATTTATTAAACAATGTTAAACATTCAATTATAAATATAAGTTATTATTAATAAATGTATGGTTCTTAAATGCATACTTGTTTTACTTTTTGAGAAGAGGGACATTAGTATTGAAGATTCCTACTCATGCATATGTGTTGACAACAACAAAACAGAAAAAAAGTAAGGAAATAATATATAAATTGAAGATTTAAAGATACACCGAAAATATATTGTTGGTAGTTTAGGAGCGCATGCAAAGGTATTATCTCTAAACGAGGACGCAGGGAATAAGTTTTTTAGTTTTTCTCGTTTTCATCCATAAGTTTTTTCCAACTTCTTATTAATATCGCATCTTTTTTTTTCTCATTCATTCCCAGTTCATTTCTTAATATCCTTATAATAAATAAATAAATAAAGTAGTGCAAAGTAAAGTTTCAATTGTTAGGCCATACAAAAATGCGAGATATCAAAATTCCAACTATTATAGTAAAGAAAAATCAAAGTATAATAGTGGTTAAAATATGTCTACTGATTGCTAACTGTCAATGTGCTATATATATGTTTTAAAGTAGGTTCATTTAAAGTTATGTATATATTAAAGGCTACCGGTATGGGATGTCTGTCACTTAACTACTTACTCTTCTTTTATGCAAGCATATGATTACTTTGTTTTTTGTTAAGCATGGTCACTTAAGTCTTACCCTATGCAAATATGTTACCGAGTCTTGATTTATGCAAACATATGATTGTTCTTCATTATGCATAACATGGTCACTAAAATCTTGTCTTGGGTCACTCGAGTCTCACATATGTAAGCATTGGATTGCTTACATATGTTAATTTATCTGGTTACATCATGGAATGTTTATAGGATTTCATTGAATGTCACTATATCACTATTATGATCGATATCTCACTGATAATTATAGTATCATTATTATCATTGTTCATGGGCTATAATTTTCAAAGTACAAATACTCATGTATTCAAGAAAAACTATAATTCGCTTAATAATTCTAACTTTTTTGTATGAAAGATCTTCGCTAGGGTTCTAAAAGGCAGGATGTTGTATACTTACCCAACAAAATGAGGACGAGCATCTTGTTTTAATGTTTGTGTTATGACTTTAAGACCATATTTACCCATATGTATTAGACAATATTTGTCTTTATATACAATGTTGGATGTTTGAATGTTTTCAGCTGTTGTGTTAATGGAATTTTCAGTTCAAAAACTATGGTTATAATGTATGAAATGTAATAGGCCTTTCAGGAAACAAAGCCTTATAAGTTAATTTGTTAATATTATGGTTTGAATATTTATTTAATAATTGTTCATGTTTTACAAGTCTAGAAATGCAAGTAACACTTATAATGCATAGGAAGATGATTATGTCACATTGCTTCGCCTTGATTATACAAGTTAGTAAATAAATTCATATGATGCTTTCTATAACTTTAATGTTTTGAAATGATGTTTGAAGGAGTTGTAATTTTATTGTTTCTATTATAGAGGACTTGAATTAGAGTAAATATGTAATTGATAGTCTTTTATAGTGAAATATGTAAAAATGTTTTAGTGAAAATTTAATTTATTTTTATATGTGAGATTGTAAGAATTGCGAGAACTCATCCTGACCATTGATTAGAATTCATTTTATTTTTATTTTAATTTTGTCAGTAAGGGTATTATGGTCGTTTAAGATTATGTATTAATTGTTATCTTTATTGTATCTATTTAGTTATCGAAGTTACACATTTAATGTTATTGTTTCAATATTTTAACGGATCTTTTGAAGCTTGTTATTTACTATATTCTAATCTTTATTTCTTCATCAATTTCTATAGAATTCATTGACATCATGATTTCATCAACAATTTTCATATATTTCGTTTATTGATTCATATACAAATCGAAGCATAACATGTTTTTCGAATACTCATTCATCTATACATCTTTATTTAAACATCGATTCTCAAAATCATGTTTAATTTGTCATAGCTTTTTTCATTTAGGTAAGATTTCCCTCTATGATTTGAACATATCTTTCATTTAGTGTTGTGATTTTATTCAATTTTTTAAAAATTGTTATCTTTATATAATAACCAACTATTCTTGTTTATTTTTTTCAATTTCCAATAACATGTACAACCGTGACGATATTAGTACGAATGCTTCGGTGGATGTTTTAGTCTATAACCAAACAAAGCATATGGTTAATGAAGTTGATGTTGACGAGAGAGGTAATACCGCACGTCTTTATAAATAGAGGAGGAAGCATTGTCGTCGTTCTCGTGTTTTCAGTTACCATGATGCTAGGACTTGCCCTATAAACCAAGAGTAGTATTTTTTATTGTTTACGACGATGTTCAATATTTGATCAATAAAAATAGAATTTATATATTTTAATTGTTGGTGTTTTTGGTTTTAATTGCTGCAACATAATTTATTATTTTTATTTTGTTGTTCTTTCACAAACCATTTGTAAGATTATTTTAAATATCAGTGTTGATTTTAAAGTTGTTTTTTTACATATATGTAAATCCGTATTTTTATAATACTGCTCATATACATACAAATTTGTAATCTGCAATGTATGATTATAATATAATTTATTTCACTTAGATGTTATAGGAAGATGTTAAATTTAGTATTTTAACCTCCATCATTGGTTACAAAAGTCTTTTTTAACCTCTTATTCATTTACCTGGTGTTTTTATTTTTGACTTTCAATATGTTTGTGTAATTATTAAAGTTTGTTTGATTAAAAATTACACATTGGTAGATAAGTTATTTTTTTTTTGCTTCTACCAAGGCATTTACATTACTAATGTTCTTTGTTTGTCCAGTATGTAGCCATTGAGTCAATAGCTAACAACATACTTGATAGACTATTTGTTCATATCTATGAAAATTTACTTATATGTAAAGAGCTATAAATATAAGGCATTGTTTAATATTTTTTTTATAATTTTCTTGTAATCTTTCATTTCCTTATGCTTAATTCTTCACACACCACTAGCATAATAATATTACCCCAATCAATAGCATCTAAAGGTCATTTTAATATTTTATTTCATTTACCTCTTATTTAAAAATACTCAAAATTTTAGATATGTTCCAATTTACATGTATGTAAAACTGATGACACAAACACCAGTAATTAGTTATGTTCTAGCTTTTGTTTTTTTGGGCTTTTAAGCATTGCTTCTAACATTTACTTATATGTAAAAAGACTATAAAACTTAAGCCTTTGTTCATTTTCTATGATTTTTCTATATTTTTAAAGTTTCTCATGCTTAATTTTACTCAAACGACTAGTAACATAATATTCCCCCAATCATTGGTTACAAAAGTCCTTTTAACTTTTTTATTACCTATACCCGTTATTTTAAAATCTCAAACATTACCATATGTACTAATTTACAAACATGTAAATGCTATTTCATGTACTGGTCATCAATTAAGGTTTAGTTTTACCTGCCTCTAATCAACTTATAATGAAAACCAACTTTTCAATGTTTACTTAACACTAACATGACATTCACATTTGAATTATTGGACCTAAAATCATTATATTCATTTCAAAATTGATGAAACATCAAACTTTTAAAAATCCAATCAAACAAAATACGCAAAATGCTATCCAACCACCAGAAACCTTTGATGATCAAAGACAAAATAACATTTTATTATATCATCTACTCATTCATGATTTACAAAAGAACTCGTCTTCGTCATTATCCTTTCCCTATTTTTGTTGCTTCAGATAGAAGAATACGGTATGCATATTAATATATACATATATATATATATATATATATATATATATATCTATATCTATATATATATATATATATATATATATATATATATATATATATATATATATAAAATTTTGTTTATGTTATGATTCTTTCTTGTCATTGTATCTTTCATGCTCGTCATTAAGTCTTTTCAGTTCATCACTAAGTTCTCTTATAACACATTTGTGTTTTTTAAAAACAATAAGCTCTAAAAAATACAATGGTGAAATAATACCGTTGTGTACTTGTAGCATGTAAAACATGATGATAAAATAACAACTAACTTTTTGATATATTAAAAACAATAATAAAATAACATAAATTAATAAAAAACATAATACATAATGATGAATATGTTATTATTGTTTTTTTAATCATTGTTATGTTTTCCAGAATACCATTGTGTTTTTTAAATGCTGAGTTCTGAAAAACATAATGATAAAACATATTATTGTGTACTTATAATATATAAAATATAATGATAAAATAATAAAAAATTCTATATAATACATAAAACCAGTGAGGAAAATAATACGAAATCATAAAAAATATAAAACAAAATGATTAATACATATAACACAATAATGAAAAGTATTTAACATAATGATTGGCAATCAAAATTTCAAAACTAATAAAACGACAAATGTCAAACCCGTAATTACTTTTAGGCTTTTTAGATTAAATATTTTTGTATCATAACCTGACGATTAGAACCAATATATATATATATATATATATATATATATATATATATATATATATATATATATATATATATATATATATATATATAACAAACACTTCTTTGATTATGGATCTACTACCAGAAATTCAATGCGTAATCTCAGCATTCAATGTGTATTCCTGAATAATCTCATTTTTCAATTATTGAATCATTTCATTTTACCAAGTTCAATGTTAGCGAGATTAGTCAACATTTTTCTGTTTCGATGCAACAGCAAGATGCTATTTGTAACAAGTAGTTTTGTTGGTTGGATAATTGGTCACATTTTATTCATGAAATGGACTTATATATATATATATATATATATATATATATATATATATATATATATATATATATATATATATATATATATATATATATAGGGGAGGAAACCCTTGAAAACCATGTTATAAATGAAAACCACGAAAACCAAAAGTTACATATATGTAAGTACGTGTTAGAAAATGCACAACTAATAGTTCGTAGATGTATATATATATATATATATATATATATGTATATATGTATATATATATATGTATATATGTATATATATATATGTATATATCTGTATATATATATCTATATATATGTATATATATGTGTATATATATATGTATATCTATATCTATATATATCTATATATATATCTATGTCTCTATATGTGTCTATCTATGTATCTCTATGTGTATCTATCTGTGTCTCTATGTGTATCTCTCTGTCTATCTATGTGTGTATGTCTATATCTGTATATCTATCTATCTATATATGTCTATCTCTCTCTATGTGTATATATATATGTGTGTGTGTGTGTTGGGGGTGGGGTGTGTTAGATTTTTAATGGAAGGAGTTTGTTAGAATAATTAATCCTAGTTTATAAAATATGTGTAGATATATCTTTTCTAATAAAACAAAATAGAAATTTGCCACATATCAATTTCTCATACACTCCTTACCACATGTCAATATGTTATCATCTCACATGCCACATATCATATTCTCACTCTTCTTGCCAAATGTCACTAACATAAAAAAGTTAACTATTTAATAATCATAGTAAATGCTTAAGATATTATATATATTCTTTCCGGTTATAACCATATTTTTATTAAAAAATGTATTTTAAAATATAAATAACATAATTTTTTTAATACAACAAACTTTTTACTAAAAAACGCTTATGTGTAAATAAAAAAAATGGAATGTTTAAAAAACTTTATTTTAAACAAAATTGTTTTGATGATGAATGTTTTAATATAATATTGTTATTATTTTATTGCTTAAGTTAGTTGATTATACGTAATTCGAATCACATGTTATCTAAAAAATTATTTTATAATTTTTAAATATTAATTTTGATGTTTTATTTCAATCCGTATAGTACATGATTTTGTAAACTAGTATTAGATATAACTTTGTAATCAAATTAATCTAAATACAAAAAATCTTATTTTAAGTAGGCTGGAAACTAGATACAATTATGAATTCCCTATAAATAAATACAAAGGTTATGTTAACTTAGGATGTTCATCAAATCTAAGGGTTTACAAACCTTAATTGTCACATCTCACCTAGCCACCACCCTCACTTCTTCCTCTAGTCACTTTGATCATAGCCAAAGTCTATAAGGGTTTATTTTGTGTAACACGTAAATATGTTTTCATTATTTATTATTTATCACTCATTTACATATTTTCATTATATCCTTATCTCATAAGTGGAGGACAAACAATCATGTGATGACACAAAGTAAATTATAAAAGGCATGTATAAATGTATGCTTCCCATATAATAAGGGTTTAAAATCCAAAACAATTGGATTCACAAAAACCAAATGAGATGATAAAACAAACATTGATATGAGTTAGAAGATATGAGATGCACATTAATTTAAATATGTTTTAATTTCCAGAACCATGAAATATCAATAATTTAATGGGGAAACCAAGATGGGGTCCAGGGGAAACACTCTAGTAGCCAGGTCCAAAGAATAGCAACCCCTAGCGGTGATCGAGCTGAAAAGAACTTATACAACACTAGAAAGTTGCTACTGGTCATCATTGAAAACCATGATCAACAACTTTAAGCATCGATGGCAACTATGATCTTCGCCAAAAGCTTACATAAATGACATCTATGAACATTAATAGCGACTGATGATTTAAGCCTTGGTAGCAATAAAATAACTACCCACTATCATTAGCAATAAAGTAACTCCTACATAAAGAAATCATTTGTTTGATTTTGGATTACTCAATCGTTTTGCTAAAACATCTTGTTTTTTAATTAAAAATTCCTAATTCGACTAAAATTTCATATATACACAAAATACTTTAATTTGATAGAGAAATCTTTCAATTTTAAAAAGTATCCAAAAATTAGAAAATAAGAAATACATAATAAATGGCTTATTCCTGTTTTATGAAATATATAGATTGAACATCTCACAGCCTGTCTATCATGTCCATATATAGTTTCTATAATAACCCAATTACAAAATGAGATTTAACTATATCAAAACGAAATGTTTATGGGTACAATAATCCAACATTACTAAAACTCATATTTGATGAGGATTCATGAAGCATTGTACTTTGCAACAATTACATGCTAATATGATTATCTAATGCCTTATATTAATGTAATGAATATATCAACGAATCTTTTACACCAACCTCATTAATTGTCACCATATAGTACAATAGTGATGAATTGTTGATGTTTTGAATATATCATGTTATTCAGACAAACTATTTTGAATATTTTACTTTATTCAGCTTCTTCTTCGAGTCGCATAAAAGAAGGGATAAAAAGGGGACAATCAACCGGTGATGGTTACTAGGGTTTGCAACTTTTAGCTTTTGGTTAATCTTATGTGTGCAATTGTAAACCCCTTGACTTTTATTTGTATCCTTTGTTAGTGATGCTAATTACATCAACTTTGGTATCAAGTTTCTAAAGTCCAAGCCAATATGCTATTAGACATTTAGCCCACAAGTTTATTTAGATTAAATCATTTATTTCATATTCAGTTTTGACAAAATCAAACCCTATGATTTTCTCATGGAACCAAAGATTTCAGCTTTAGAATGCCTACTTTGATCCATAAACATATCAATTGAGCCTGCATCCCTTATAGGTTATAGCTAATATTTGGTCAACAAAATCTTCTAGCTGACTCTCATAAACATCTTTAGTAAGAGATCTATTTAGAAAGACATCTTTTTGTGATATCTCATAGTCATAATAAAAAATGATGGTAGTTAGAATCCTGATTAAATATAGAAAGTGGATATTGAGATACCTCAAAATTATAAATTAACACCCCAAATTTCTATACGGAAAGTATAGCCAAATACGCGTCGTATGGGGGGGGGTCGTATAGCCCTATACGGGATGTATAACCCCTCTGACAGCCCTTTGAATTTTTCCTCGTAGTCAGTGTCGAAATTTGCTATACGCGTTGTAGCCCTATATGTGTCGTATAGGGGGGGGGGGGGGGGCGTATAGGGCTATATGGGGCGTATAGCTCTCTGACAGCCCCCCTGAATTTTTCTCGTTTTCAGTGTATTTGACCTTATACGCCACGTATGGACCCATAAGCGGCGTATAGAGGGGTGTCGATTTATCCGAGTGGATGTCTCTGTATTAGGACCCTAAATATAACATGGTTACTCGGGAGAAGGCTACCCTACAATTACTTTCTTGGGTCCCATGGGGATAAATAGAGGTGCTCCTGAAAAGACCATTTTTAGTTTAGGAAAACCTTTTTTTAATCAAAAGATACATAACAAATACAAGAAAATACAAGTATTGATATATACCAGTAACAGAAGATAAAAGCCTTTAGACTAAAACAGCTAAAACTAAAGGCAACCTAGAAAGTAGCTATAAAACATAAAACATATCTAAAATTACAAACAAACCTAAGACTAAAGACAGATATCTAATAGAATTATGCATGGTTCGTGGTTAAAAGGTTTCATACTAATTAACACCAAGTGTTTGCTGGAAATCATTTGTAGCTGGTTGTGCTTTATAAGTATTTATTATCCAATGATGCCAACTTTCATTTAGAAAACCCATTTGCACTATGTTTATCTTACTATATTTTTGGTGTATTAACAAACATTCCATCTTCTCTATCTACAAACTTTCGAGTTCTGTGAATAGTGATTCTTTAAACATAATTTACCAATCTTTAAATTTTTTGTGAGTGTATATGAGCAAAAAACAATAATAGAATAAATGTTTGTGAGTGAGATAGAGATAAATATAGAGAATGGGATGTGAGATGTTAAACAAAGTTAATAATTGTAAAGAAATGTACAATTTAGTTAAAATATAAAGATGAAGGAGATTCTACTGTGAATGATCTTACATACGACATTATTTTTTATAAAAATTACACTATATAAACACGTTTTTTATCTTTAAAACGAGTGCAATATCGCTATTTAAAAACATAGTATTTTCTTATGTTTTCAAGTTCATGTGACTTCTGTTCGTCATTGTGTTTTTAGTGTAGTTCATTGCGTCTATTTGTTAGTCATTGTGTTTTTCTACAATGATGAATTCTAAAAAAATATAATGGTAGAATAATTATGTATTTCTAAACAATTACAAAATAACACAAAATGATATGAAACATAAAACACAATGATAAAATGTCTTATCATAATTACGTTATATTAAACACTATAAGCTTCGGAAAATTCGTTGGTGGATTAACATTATTGTGTATTCTAACTATAAAACACAATGATATATAACAACAAGTCTATATAATCTATAAAGAATAATGGCAAAAATTACACATCGTTATCCTGAACTCTGTGAGTTTTGAAAAAAAAATACTTGGTGAAATAACATTATTTTAATTTCTAATTGTAAAACATAATATCATATAACAAGTTTATATAATCTATAAAAAACAATGACAAAAATAACATATAATTATCTAAATCATAAAACACAATGATAAACAAATATAACAAATGATGAAAATTATAAGACACAATAAACTAATATTTGACACAATTAGATAACGTATTTGGCACAATAACCAAAATGTCATCCCTTTTAAACAATAAAATGACATGTGTCTCTTGACAATAATTTCTAACCTGATTTGCAAACCGGTAAAGTTGAGGGATTTAAGTTGACAAATTGGTCAAGTTAGGTTTAAGTTCTTTTATTTAATAATTTGTATTGTAGTTGAGTATGACTCTAACAAGTTGGTTAGATCCTAAAATTTAGCAATTCTAGTAATATTTTAATAGTTTTAATTTTAGCCTATAAATACATAGCCAAAGTTTAGGGTTATGTATTAATTGTAACTAAGTTTTATGAGTAAGTTTTTTTTACTTATAATAAATCAGTAGAATTTAACCAATTGATCTTGTTTTTTATATCGACTATGGACTTGAGTGTAAAACCTACAACTTTTTTTATACTTTTTAGATTAAATATTATTTTTACTATAATTTTTCTTAGATTATTGTTATGTTTATATTCTATTTCTTAATCATCGAATCGAACACACAAAATGTACAAAGATCAAACAAATCATATAAAAGAGTTGGTGAACAAGAAGTTACTTTCACGACCACCCACACAAAGTGTAGCTATATTAATCAAGTCAAATCCTATTTTTTCAAGCCAATCAATACTAGAAGATCAAAGCCGTCAATCAACAAAGCTAATTACAAGAACGGAAAAAGGACAAAGGCCAACTCTATACAAGAACTGACATATCACATAAATTATAAAAATTAAATTGTCGACAAAAATAATAAATACAAGAGATGATCAGAATAGATGCAATATGAAAAATCCACAAATTTTATAATATCAATAGGTATTCGAATTGTTCATTTTAAAAAATTAAAACCCTTAATATGACAATATCGACACTTATAGTTCGTAAATGCAACTCATTGTTTAAACAACTATTTAAAGTTCCTAGAGCTTTTTATAAGACTTGTTGGAAGACTCGTCGTTGGACTTAATTACCGGCCTTTTGTTAAAAATAAATAATAACCTCAAATAAGTTTTAGAGTGAATGGTTGATTTCTTTTTAGTGATTTAATCTTTCATCTAAAAGATTTTTTTGCATCTAGCTCTCGAAGATTTTAATCTATAACCATTAACTCGTAATTTGGAATATCAAACATGTAAACTAATAAAATCTCTTATAAAATATTAAAGAAAAAAACCCAATTATACAAACTAAAGACGATAATGTCCATATACAACTTCACAATAGGTTTACCGCCACCAGAAACCAGTTCCATCATCCTCCCCACCAATAAAGCAAACAATCTAATGATTCAATCGATAATGAAAAGTTCAAAGATGAAAAATTGAAAGGTCCAAAGTATATATAATTTTAGTAGTAATACATTAACATAAATCAGAATTTTATATTTATAAGCAAAATTACATAATTACCCCTTTTTAACAACAAATGTTTAACATTTTAAATTAACAGAGTTAACGTTTTCTTATGAAAATGATAACTTCTATATACCTTAGGGAGTCAAATATAAAAAAATATTGAATGAAAAAGACAAACGTGACCAAACTATAGGAAGAAAAATAGTAATTCACTTTAAGTTTTAAAATTGTATTTGAGAAAATCACATACTCTTGGGTTTACAACTTATACACTTAAAGGGCAAATCCAGGAAATTTTATCATGAAGGGTGGGGAACAAAAGTGGGGTGATTAAATAATTTGTGGGGACGTTCATAACTTCACATACATAAAACACTAAAGAAAAATTACGGGGCGGCTGCCCCCAATTCTTAACCTAGGTTTGCCCCGGCTTAAAGGCTGTAACAAACGATATAAAAAAATCTAAGAATCCAACAGAAATTCACATTACAAAAGAGTATGAAAAAAGAACCAGATTATTGTGAATTAAATCCTACTGGACTTGAAATTGATGGACAGACATAAGGAAAGCATCAAGACAAATTATTAAGAATGTGACAATGTTGATGGACCCCTAAAATATGGAGGAAAAGAAAGAACAAAATATATACTATAAGTGACTTATATTAGATATAGATACCACCAAAAAAGGACCCTGAGCCCTCTGCAGTTGTAATTCAATTTGATGAGGACACATCAAATCAAAATAATAAATACAAAGTGGCTGCCTGCTTGCCTCCCTGCCTATACGTTTCAATTTCAATTTTGATTTTGATTAATCACTCAATTCAAACATTGGAACAATTCGTAAAATACATTTTGCTATTTTTTCTCCAGAACTGAAATGCTCAAATCCCACCACATGCTGCTACAGTAACTTGTGTAGTTGTTCATCATGCATTTTGGATCTCTACTTTTTGGCTCTCCAGATATAATATTATATCAGATATACACACATATAATATATATATATATATATATATATATATATATATATATATATACATATGGTGTTAATAGAGAAGCAATCTTAAATAATGGACTACAAACAGCATAAACACAGAAATATATAAAGTTATCTAATAGCACAACTTCTCTTTCTCAATCCTACTATATCCATAATGCAGTAGTTATGAGTTCTTATGCTTATGTACTTAAAATTGATTTTGTATTAAACGCAATATCTAGATGTATATGTCAAAGATTCGTTAAATAATTAGAAATTTAACGAATCAGCTTTTAGCTTTTGATTATGAAACAAACAAAAGGAGAGAATGACTCAGATTCATGGAGTGGAAGAGACATAAGAGATCTCGATCTCAACCATCCATTGAAATATGATCAAAGGGCTGAGAATTGGTTCGTAATTATTTAAAGGTTCTCATTTAAAGCTTTTGATTGTGACGGAAGATGGGTCAACATTGTTCATGTAAACAATTTTTCGCATAAATTAAACAAGCTTCGGGTTGTGGGATTAACAAAAATCAAATGAATGTGTCTTATAAAGACATATGATTGATAGATAATATAGAACAGGTATCAAGAAGAAAAAAAAACTTACCTAATGTAATGTCTGAGTGTGCCATCACATTCACCACCAGATTGTGGGCCCATCATTTGCTGTGAATTCCAGTAATTTTATTGCTAGTCCACACACGGAAGGGCCTGAATCCAACCCTGCACTTTTTGTAAAGAAAAGACCCATGTCTTGTTTTTGGTCAGAAAGACAAAACGGTCAACAAAAGTCAAAAGTCAAAACACAAACAACGGTTGATTAGTGATTAGCAATGAGAATTGATAGGGGGGGCTAAAAAGGGTACATCTAAAACTGTTGTACAAGTGGTTGCTGATTTTCAATGAATTGTACAAGACATTGATGTTTTCTCAGACATTTGTAGCTTTCAACCTCAGGCCCCATACATGTTGTGAGACTTACAAATTTATTCACTAAAATATGATGTACAGCACTTATAAGATATAACAATATATATATACAAATATGTATGCACATGTATATATAAATCATACCAGTGATAACATGAGGATTTGTAATTATGAATATTCAAGTGCAACAATGAACGATTTTATGGGGTTGGGTTTGCAGACCGTAGACGTGTTACTTTAAATATCAGCAGGGAAAACTCTCTCCAGAAAACTGATGAAACGTTTAGAGTAAAACTTGGGATCAGCAACCGATATGGACATGGGGTCATGCCGAACAGATTTATAAGCATGCTCGATTTTTTTTCTCATGTTGTATTCTTGCAGTATGTCAATGATACCGAGATAAAGAACAACATCATAGACCTCAAAAAGTTCTGCTTCTGGGGAACCTGAAATGTCTTGTGAAACCTTGTGGTTCGCCTGAGCTGGCATGTTCACGCCTAATTGCACCCGTAACCTGAAAATTAATTTCAATAAATTAGGTAAAATAGAAAGGTTGATTAACATTTTGAAATAAACTAATTTTTACTTAAGACCCTTCATTAGAGGTGGGTAACTAGTCAAAACATCTTAGCCTTGGACTCCAAATAATAAATAATTAATGTGTTGATTGTAATTACAAAAAATATACTACTAAGATTAAATTTTTAATCTTTCAATAAATTGATGTAAGAAGTTGTATGAATTAAAATAGACTTTGGACAGCTTACTCTCCCATTTGACATGAAACCTTTTCAGCTGTCTTTTTATTTGACCCATTAATAAGTAAACAGAACAATAGTTCCACCTATTACCCTTGAGGTGTGAGACAATGAATTAGGCAAGTCTTTCCTAATTTTTTACCATAAGGTCATAGTTCAAGTCACTGAAACGTCTTTGCAAACCGCAAGCATGAGGCTGCATGAGTGCATGTGAACACTACCCTCTCAAAGCCAACAAACTTTAATAGACTGGAGTCACCCTACTTAATATATGAACTCAACAAAAAATAATTCAATGACGAGACTAACACTGTCCGAGCATAGCTTGCATTTTGACTTTATGCAGTCAAAAGGGTCAATTTTGCAAAGAAATGGGTCATTTTTGGGTATATCTATCTCTAACCAGTTAAATCGGTTAGATGAAGGATTTTACTGAAAATGAAACAGGTCAAATAGATTGAAGTCCTCTAGAAATAATTTTAAGTAGAGATGACGAGACAAACACTGTCCGAACATAATTTTCGTTTTGACTTTATGCAGTCAAAAGGGTCAATTTTGCAAATACCAACGCCCAACGGCTGACATAATTTTAAGTAGAGATGGGAATATTCATATATTGATATAGAAATGGGCCAATTTGGGTATATCTATCTCTAACCAGTCAAATCAGTTAGCTGAAGGAATTTACTGAACATGAAACAGGTCAAATAGATTGAAATAATCTAAAGTGCACACTGCACACAAGTGTATACAAAATTCCTAAGTCACATAAAGTAAATTAGATTATTTTTGCAATATGATACTTTCATAATCATTTTAAGCACTATTTTTATTTATAAATGTATAACTTAAAACAAGAAAATAGTCTGTGAGTTGCCTGGCCTGACCCAATTTGACCCGTTACCGTACCTGTCCATTTTGCTACCTCTTGCTATGGAAATACATACTACTCTATTCACAACTATGTGCATAAAACATTTTGTGCAATCTCTCCGAAACAATAACAGTACTGAACAAGAAACATTCCACCGTAAACCCAATACCTTGCAGTACCAGGAAGAAGGAGATCAACTTCCTTGTCCCCTACAGAATATGCCCTCAAGGTACTTCCTCTACTGTGTGGGCCTGGTGCAGTGTTTACAGAACTCGGTTCATGTGTCACTAGGAGAAGTCCCTTTGGAGGAATCGAAAGGTCCATATGACATGTTAAACCTTAAAAAAACACAGGATATCTATAAATATCATCTAACCTGGAATAAGAATAATGTACATACATGATAGTGGTGTTTAAAAGTGATATAGAATCTGTTAAGATCCGAAGAATAGATCATTACAAGCTTAAGAATAAAGGCAACTTACTATCATCAGTAGGAGTTTTCTGAGGCCTGTGGAATGCATCTGGTGGTTCCAAGTGAGCCTTCAAATGCTCAGGAGCTCTAAAATGCAATCCCAGAAGAAGGCTATAATCTATAATCTGTTGAGATTCTAAAAACGTACAGTCTAGATAGAGTTGTCTGCAAAAGTTGGGAGAAATATCCAGTTATAAATAATAATATAAATGAAAAAGAAAGGTGCTAAATAACTAACTTACTTGAAAAGTGCGTCACGCAGTGACTTGTCCATATGGAAATCATAAGCAAGATCAAGGTCTTTTAATGTGGTACCCTCTTCTATGTCATCTTTATTTGTACATCTTCCTTGATAAGAACCCTTTAAATCATAACGACGGTGTATCCGCAGTTCTGTGTAAAACATATTTCCCATGACCACAAACTGTACCTAAACATGAGAAAATAAAAAAGTGATTTGTATCGATCCTGATAAACTAAGGAAACCAGCATTAGCGGATAAAAAATCAGATACCTTCTTGCCACCTCTTAGTGTTATCTCATGGACGCCATAGAATTTAGTGATAAGGGTGTTATCATGTGCCTGCACATGATTGTAATAGCTTGGAAGCATCTTCAGTAAAACCTAAGATACATCATAAAACAATTGCCAAAGATTTACTTTTCATTCAGAAACAAAAATGCACAATTCCTAAGCCATGAAAAAATAGTGTAAGCTGGTTTAAAATTATGAGTGTATTTAAAGTAGGGAAGCAGTACTGCGCAGGAAAAAACGAAGGAAGAAAGCAGACATGCATACAGAAAGTATATAAACCACTCTGTTAAGAACTACAACTATCATGTATCATGTTCGAATGTCAATTCATTACATAAAAAAAACTTTCAGGACACTTGCCATCATCAGGTCATCAAAATTCAAAACTAAAATGTGATGAAATCAATAATATTGCAATTACTAGTATCCAAACCCACACCCTCACCCAGACAATCTTGTATTCAGACACATTTCCAAGGAACTTAAAGTACTTGGAAGACCAAACTACTTCCTTAGAATGGAAGTTGCTCATACAGGCATGTTTATTTTGTCAACATAAATAGGAGCTGCATATGTTGAAGGAAAATGGAAAGAACAAAATGATATTGTGTATAATCAAATAATAGAGAATATGTGCATAGTATGTAATCTCCTATTATAAGTAACCAATTTCAGGTAAGTGAGAAATGTTCAATCTTGAAGCGGAAATCAATGGATTTGAAAGGTAGACATTGTTATTTCCTTGGAAAGAGAGGACTCTACAATATGTCTTTATATTGGTAGTATCTTATTAAGCTTTCAAATAGATTAGCTGGTGATGAGAAAATATTTTGGGTAGAGAATGTAAGGTAGGTTCAATATCTCTTTACCACAGTTATGCAAAATCCAAGTTACATGGCATGAGGGCGTGAATTAAAGTGCTTCCCATTGCTAGTCTAGGCTTCTCCTATGAGTAATCATGGAGTACCATAAAACAAAGCTTTAAGCGCATCAACACAATGAACAAAGAAACAATTTGCCACAATCCTTCACTTTTGTTACATTTAGTATTCCTATGTTACCATGCACCTCTACATGTTAATCAACATGAATCTCTTCCAAACTCTTTGGTTGAGCCTAAACTTGTAAGACCATATGGAGGGAAAATAATGAAATTGTTAGAGTGGTTGCTTACATTATATAATGCAAAGTGGTGATAGCAATGACCAAATAAGGGAGCATGTGCAAAAAATATGAAAGAAGGCATTAAAGAAACACAAAGAGGCATCATATAAAGTAGGACGTATGTACACAATCACTGAATAATTGTAAAAGACATGGCCAAAGACATGTTTCAGTAGATTCAAACCTTGAGCTCGGATGATCTTAAGGTTTTAATCACATATTTGTCATCATGAGAGAGATAGAAAATGCTGCCACTTTTCCCTGGAGAAGAAAGCTCTCTTAAGCCATCATCCCCACATATAGACATCATATAATCTGCAGCATCTAACTTGAATAACTCCCTTAAATTCCTGAAAAAAATTCATCAAGATGAATATGACTGCACAAACATCAATGTAACATAGACTATACTAAACTACATAACAAATCCTAACACGTATAAAAATTCCACACTCCTCAACCAAGTTACCCTTGTCTTTCTAACTACAAAGTACCTCAAATAGGGGAGAAGTTCATTACATAGATCTCATTAACCAAGTGAACATCATTTACATAATAAGAGTTGATAGTTGATATTACGTTCACAGTGCACGCTTCAATTTATATAACATATCACTCATAACTATAAATGGAGCTAGAGGTATCACTGGAAGCGGCCCCCCACCCAACCTTTCCCAGACTCTACACATAGTCAAACTATGTGTGAGATATATTGGGTATGTTTGTTTGTTATCAACCATAACTATTAAGGCAATATAATACTAAGTCGTTGTGTTCTCTTTTTCCTTCATACTTGGAGTCTTGATCATAGTTCCATGATACTGATTACTTCTTAGGGACGAATGACAATGGAGCTATCAAAGGCCCATAGTCAAACTATGTGTGGGATATATTGGGTATGTTTATTTGTTGTTATCAACCATAACTATTAAGGCAATATAATACTAAGTTGTTGTGTTCTCTTTTTCCTTCATACTTGGAGTCTTGATCATAGTTCCATGTTACTGATTACTTCTTAGGGACGAATGACAATGGAGCTATCAAAGGCCATCTATTCCTCGATATATTCACCATGGGATTTTATTCATAAGCTTGCTTTTTGTTCGCATCCATTTGCATCCAATGAATGTAAAAAGAGAAATTGTATTCATGATCCGTAAAGCAATACAAGATATGCCTAACCCTAACGTTCACCTGGTTGGCGTTAGGAGTTTCCCTTGATCTACGAGAGCCTCCTTTTGGGGGAGTTTAACATTAGGATCCATCGTTATGTAAACTACTTCGCAATCTAATAGACCAACTTCATTAAGGTGCAAAATATCAAAATTCCAGCTGTTGATCATGCAATGACGTATCAAAATTTCAAGCCTTCCTACATCCTTAGTCTTTAAGTGTTCGAATAAATGATCATATAGTTGTCAGATATCAATGAGATTATTGTTGGTGATTATTATATCATCAATAGACGCTATTAAGTATGTGCACTACAAGCATGAATGCCTATAGAAGACTTGGTGATCTACCTTAAGCGTATTTTGATTTCCTATCACAATATTAAATCTACCAAATTAAGCTGTGGGACTGCTCAAGGCAATGGAAGAAGACGTTTTCTATATCATGTTGATGAAGATACCAATATTATTACATATAACTACTATAAATAAACAATGTGTGTTTACTAGTGATTTTGGCAATAAAAGAAAAATGTGTCATTGTAGATAAAGCCATATATCTAGGTGTATCATTTGGAAACTAGTATTGGCATAGAATCTTTATATCGACACTCGAACTCATATGGATTTAATGACAAAACTCAAATCACAACTCAAAGAATTATACTAAACAAAACCATAAAGAAAGTCAATACAAGACACCTCTATTTACTAAAGAAAACTGAATCACCATGAATCCTAAACCGACTAAAACTAGAAAGCTTAGGGGTTGTTTGAAATCTCTTACTCGGTCAGAATGTGGTGACCGGGTAAGAGGTTGTTCCAAAACTGACCAGGTAAAGGAAAAAATAAGCATTGGTCAGTGGTGTCGGACCGGGTCAAACGCGAAAGAGTGATAATCAAGCACGCTGACTGGCCAAAATGTCTGACCGGGTCAGTGGATCAGACATTTTGACCGGGTCAAAAGCAAATCAAACAGCTCCTTAATCATCACAAATGCTAACTTATTAAATAACTCAACATATCCTTATTTGACTTAATCTCCTACCAAGAAAAACATACTAATAAAATAAACTCTAACAATCATCTCCTAACACTTAAACCATTCATCCCCCCCTCTAAATCTTTGATGTTCTCCTCCAATATCTTAAATTTGTAACAAGACCCTCATATTTTCTATTTGATTCATGGACCAATTAAATCTTCAATTTGCTTTTGATCTATTCCTCGATCACATAGACCACTTTCTTTAACCAACCCAATCTATCTTGGGAGCTCCATCTCCATCTCCATCATTATAATCACAATCATAATCTTCATATTCATCTTCCACGTACAAACTCAAGCTATCCAATCTTTGTTTTTCCTTCTCTTGGTCGTAACTTCAATGAGTTTTTATTTTTTTCCAGAGCAAAACCGAACGATCTTCGATGTGATCTTTGTTGCTTTATAGCCTTTTTCCAGCTTTCTTCGCTTTCCAGCCATGAGTTTATTAAGGTGTGTGTGTGTTTGGCTATTTCAATAAATGAGGTGCGTGTATGCTTGCTTCTATTTCCTTTTTTTTTCCCTTCACCGATCCGACCACATTAGCCGCCTCAGATCGCTTTCTGCCAACTAGTTGCTTCTTCCTTTTTCCAATTAGTTTTCACAGTCCCTCTCTTTGCCACACATGTGATTCTTCTTCACTTGGTGGTCTCAATCTTCTCCTCACTGCTCTTGGTCCTTGGTTGTTGCTAACACCTCTTTCTAGATCGTCTTCACATGTTTCTTTGATCGTCCTCTCTCACATGTCTTGATCGTCCCGTTTTGATGCTAATAGTTGGCCTAGTATTATCATACCAACATAAAAACACACTAGGATTCGGTGACTAAACTCAACTCACGACAAAAAAATATTAAACAAAACCACAAAGAAACTAAATACAAGACATCCTATTTATACCAAACAAGAATTGATCATCCTGAATCATAGACCGACTCAAACTAGAAAGTTAATCAAATCAAATACTACCTCCTAAATCAACTTAACCTATCCTTATTTGATTCAATCTCCTACCAATATAAACATACTAATATAATTAACTCAAATAATTATCTCCTAACACTTATATAAATAATTAGAATTAACCTTTTAACTAGTAGACCTAAGGTGTTCAGATTGTCAAATGGGCTACTTTGAGAATAAAAATCTAGTAACAATCTTTAGACATAACAACTAACTCCTAAGTACAATTTGAGTGAAATGTTTTTGTTCATAAATCATTGCTTCAAGATAGGATATATGCTCTATTGTAATTTTAGGAATAGGAATAAAATAAAGGAAACACTAGCAACAGAAACGTTATAGATAAGTGATCAACAATCATGGTTCAAATATAATATTTAGGATGAGGATTAGCGATTGATTGTGTACCATTATGTTGGGCCATAGGAAGATTGTTAATTTGCAAAACCAGAACTAGAGGATTGTTGTTGGAGGCTGACAGTTATAGGTAATTATGGCCGGTGGATTCTTGAGGTAGGAATTGTAGCATGTTGGATAAGATAGCAAGTTTTCAATGGTAAGGCGCCTTTTTAGTGTGCAAGAGAGAAGATTTAGAGGAGAAGGAACTGATCAAGGTTGGATGACTCATGTTGACTGATATGGATTAGACGTCAAAGATCATGTTCTCAAGCAGTCATGAAAGATTATTAAGATGAGATGTATAGCACTTAATTACGATGATACTTTTTTCTCGTTGGAATAAAAGTATCACATTCCATGATGAGGAGGTCAGGACCACCAAGCTCAAACAGTTTTTTTGGTTCCAAATCAACTACTTAGGTCGACTTTGGTACTTCCTTGGCATAGAAGTATATGGTTCACCACAAGTATACATCATTCTTAGCAGAAGTATTCTTTGACATCTATATGAGTGTGGACTTTTGGGTTGCAAGCCAGTTGATAGCCTAATGCTTCCTACAAGGAAGCTCTATGCAAAAGACGAGAGCCCAATGAAGGATCCAAAAAGATACATACGATTGGTTAGGAGGCCTAACTATTCTATGGTTACGCAACCCCATACTTCATTACTTCCTTTGTCATGAGTGTTTAAGTCACTTCATGGCCACACCATACACTAGGCATCGGGATGTTGCTCTCTAGGTATTAAGGTATCTCACCAGGTCTAAGGGTTTTGTATTACGACAAGGGTCGTCACAGTAGTGTGGTTACATTTGCCGAGGATGGAGATGACGGATATGTGGACTCTCATATGCAGATTTGGTGGGATGCATAGTTTCAAGATAATCTACGATTAGGTCTTATGTTGAAATCTTGTATTTGAAGAGTAAAAAAGCAACAATAATATCTAGATCTAGTGTCAAATCGGGACTCGGGGTTACAAAATAGGTTTGTCTTCTCTGAAATTCAGACGTGTGCACCATTGGAGATCCAGGTAGCATAGTTCGGATTGTCTTGTGGCTTGGGTGTAGGTTGGTCCACCGATGGTGAGGGTGGGGTAATGATTGTTGACGGACACGTGATAGGACCATCCACATATCCATACAAATTATTTGTAACCAAAAAGGGTTGTAGAATGGTGTTATGGACTGAAACCATTGTAAGGTATGGGACTTGTCCCACATCGGTTGTATGGGCAATTGATGTGAGATTTATAAGCCAAATGGGTTCCTTCACCCATCAGACTAGTCTTTTGGGTTGAGTTCTTCCGTTTGGTTTATAACAATTGTATCAGAGCCAACCTCGTAGTGGTGGCCTGGAGAGAGCCAGCCGTGACCAACGAGGACGTTGGTCCTTAAGGAGGGGCGAATGTTATGGATCGAAACCATTGTAAGGTATGGGACTTGTCCCACATCGATTGTATGGGCAATTGATATGGTATTTATAAGCCAAATGGCTTTCCGGTAGCCATAGTTTGATGGGATGATTTGAATGCAAACGTATGAGAATTATGAGTGGTTTTGGTACCATCAGAAATGGATCAAAGCAGGCCCATTAGAATGGCTGAGGAAGGTGGAAACAAAGAAAGGATCAACTGAGAAAGATGGCGGCAGCTTTAGGGTTCAGAGACGATAGCTCTGATACCAAATTAGATTTGGTAATTGTTCGTAATTGAGGAATTGTATATTGTATATTATGAATGAGATTACAAGAGATATAAATAGATTACATATTTACATAAATAACCCTCTAATATAAACTAATTATTTATTTATCTAACTATATCCAAGTATTGAGGTAACTCACTAGGTCTAGGGATTTTGTATTACGAAAAGGATCATAGTTGCGTGGGTACATTTGCTAAGGATGGAGATGACTGATATGTGGACCTTAGATGCAGATTTGGTGGGATGTCCAATTTCACGATAGTCTACGATTAAGTATTGTTTTTAAATCTAGTATATTTGAAGAGTAAAAAGCAACAATAATATCTAGATCTAGTGTCGAATCAGGATTCAAGGTCATAAAAATAGGTTTGTCCTCTCTGAAATTCGAGGTTGTTTCTAACGACTTAATTCGATTATATTATGATGGCCAATCAGTCGTGTGTAGCCTAGACTCAAGTATTACATGGGAGAACGAAACAGATAAAGATCGATTGTCATCTAATTAGGTATCGGATTGTCGGCACTCAAGTAGACCCCAATCTATACAACTGATTCATGTGAAGACGAAATATCAACTTGCAAAAATCGTTACCAAACCTCTTCGAAAACCACAAAAAGATTTTATTTGTAAAAGGTTGAGCATGATTAACATCTATGCTCCAACTTCAGGAGAAATGTTAATTGTATATAGTGTATTTAGTTTATTTTAGTAGTTAATGGCCCACGCGCCTGACATAGGCTTCTCTAATGTTTGCTATTTGTATATATTGAGGGTCCCCCCGTCATTATAAAAGTTCAAATATTTCTCACTCACTTTATATCCACCAAGCAAGAAGTAAAGGAAAAAGAATGCAAATCCTGCAAACAAATACCTAAAGACCATAGGACAATAGTCTTTCCAATAGAAATCAACTGAAGAATGTGGAGGTGTCAATTGTGAGCCTTTCTTAGGGAAATACATCCTTAGTCTTGCTCGTTCTCCAAAATCAGAATGTCTTACTTCACGTAGAGGAACTGGTGTGATTTTGCCAACAGTGTACCTGCAAATCAAGTCCCACAAGACAAAGTAAAAATTATATAGTGGAGCCACATTTTAGAATTAAAGTAGGTTGAAAGCAACAAAAAAAAGAACTAAAACTCATGGTAAAAATACTTGCACCTAGAACCTTCACATAGTACTTGGTTTAAAAGGTCCATGGGTCATAAGCATCTACGTCTATTTGGTACAATACAAACGTAGTTCAGTGTTTGTACATGTACTAAATACCCGGATGAAGAAATAAGGAATCTTTCTCTTGTGCATCAAACATGGAGAGGGATTTGTGATGCAATTTCCTATATGATCTATCATGGATGGGGATCTACCTAGGTCTAAATAGGAGATCCAAAAAATGTTTTAAATACAACCAAAAGAAATTGAGAATAGAAGCCAGAATTTAGATGGGTTGATAGAAGTGAATAATCAAATTAGAGGGTCCAGTCACTAGTTTATAAACACCAAAAAGACATTTACATTAGAGAAATACCACGCTCGCGTAAAAAGTGACTTTATGAACAAAATGTTCATACATATGACTGGATGAAGACTATATGGTTTATAAAATTATGTACTACATGTATTCCAGCATTGTAAAAATAATATGCATTGTATTCCATATGATTCTGTGATTATGCATATTGTCTACACTAGTACTCACCGCCCTAGAGGCTATTAATAAAATAAAAGGTATGCCTTCATGTTCGATTCATTTACCTGATACCAAGTTGCAGGTTAAGCATCAGATAGTAGCTTTTATGGCCTTCAAAAATGTTTGCAGATGACCTCTTTTTCATTTCCTTTATATGAAATTTGCGTCGTTCCCTTTTATATGATGATCCAGCATAATTCTTGGTCATTTCTTTGATCAGAACCCCTTGAATATATTCCCTTTCACAAACTTCAGTACTATCATCTACTTCACTCTCTCCTTCATCGGATAATATGTCAGTATCGACGTATGCAGACTCCCCAATACTCGAATCTTCTTCCAATGATACTCTTTTGCTTGATACTCGACCTGAATCTCTAAAAAATCCATTAAAGGAAATCTTCTCGGATAAACTACGACTTATACTCCGTTTCATATCCTTATACCTTTCTGACCTAAAGGAAGAATTAGGAGATATAAGAACTTTCTTTTTGCCTAATCTTCTAGAAGACTGAGACCTACTTCGTGCAGGATAGAGCATGCCTTGTCCATCCTTAAGGCCCTTGGTCCACATCCCAAAGTAATAACTACCATCCGCAAACCTATAAACGCCTGAACCTTGTCTATAACCATTTGACCAATAACCATCAAATAGATCACCATTCTGCCATTTCATGACCCCTCTACCACACATCAATCCACCTTTCCAATTACCTATATACATATTGCCATTACACCAAGCATATTTACCATTACCTTCATGCACTCCCTCTTTCCAAGAACCATCATATATATCAGAATTACTATATTGCTTTCTTCCAAGTCCATGCTGATTGTTCAACCTCCAGGATCCTATGTACACAGATCCATCTGGCTTTGTCAATTTGCCAAAACCATTAAGGTAGCCCCCAGAAAAATCACCCTCATAATTTGCTCCAGATGACCAAGTGATCTGTCCAGCCCCTGTCATTTTTCCCTCTTCCCAACAACCCTCATAAACTGTACCATCTGACCATGTGTATTTACCTTTGCCATGGGGAATCACTCCCTTCACGTCACCAAAGTACACATCACCATTAAGAACGATCTCCATACTCAATCTGAAAACATGAGGTATACATAGCAGAACATTGTCAATTTTCAAAATACAATTTGCAGATGGTTTTTTATCTTGCAAGAAGAAAACTGATATAGGCTTTTTCTTTTTCTGTTTTGAAATGAAATTATGTAAGGAAAATTTGGCACACTACCTGTAGATAGTATTTGCACCAAGTCAGTAATGATTGTTGTGGTAGTTTAGAATTGTAATTGCTAGATATATCCATATATGGAAATTAAATTGACATGCACTATATTTATATAACAGTGACATGAAATAAAGTTGTATATGCTATAGCAGAGACGATGAATAGACTTGTAAGGTTCTTTTACCAGTATAATAATGGATTTTACTTTGGAAGATACTTGTCAGCAATCCTATGGAGACTTCCTTTTTAACCATCATAGACCTTTCTTTTGTTATAGCAAATTCTCTTGTGGAGCTTTGTCAAATAGCAAGATGAAAAAACTACTCTAAGCATTAGCACACAGCAAATATATGAGCAATGACGACGAACACAATTATCCTGTCACAAGATTGCAGCCTGTGAGTTAATAACAGCAGAAAGGCGAGTAAGATGCAGTTTATTTTGACTTTGTTTTCCTGCGGGAAGACTTTTTCAAGCACATCAAATGGACAAATGGAGTTTGGATTTTAGAAGTCTGAGCGAATAAATAATAGAACTTAAAACATGTATCAGTTTGTTACAAGCCCCTTGTATTAATATGCAGCATAACACAAATAAAACTTCATATATGATATCTCAATTCCGAGCTGTTTATGAACCCGAAGGAGAAGATGTCCACATCCACAAGACAATTGAGACGCGCCTGGATTATAAAACCACCCTACTTTTCATTCATCTACTTCCATCTTATTCAGTTACACAATGTGCTAACCTTTGACTTCTGCACAGACGAATAAGATGGAAGCGGAATACTCATACATTATTCTAATTTTTAAAAGTTCTTTTTGGCATTGAATATTACTTCTATTGTAAGAAAATTACAAGTGCCCCATCAATATCTGCACATTCTTAAACCTGTATATAAATATAGCAATTCCATTGAAAAATGATGTTGACTTATTATTTTATCGAAGAACTTAGCCTGATGATATTGTATTATATTCTATCAAACCATTAAGCAGTACACATTTGAACCCTTAAAAGAATATATAATTTAAGACACAACAAGACTAATCCTTATCATATCTTTTAAAACGTTTATCCCAAATAGAATTCAGAATAAACACGCTTTCATTAGTCATTACCGTACACAAAACATTCTAATGACAAGGAACTTCTACCAAGTAACACGATCAACACCAACATTATTAAATCCATCATATTCTCATAAACATATTTTCCCCAAATCAATCCCTACAGACTCCATAAAACCAATTAACTACGTTATCACACAATAACAATTCACCAATAACTTCGATAAAACCGAATGCCAAAGTGAAATAATAACAGAAACTAAAACTCGAAAGCTCAACAACGATTCAATCTACCGAACAAAACATACAACAAATCAGCAAAACTGAAATAAACTCCCCGGTTAAATCAATTCAAACCTCAATTAATTCATACTAACACGATCAACACCAGCATTACTAAATCCACCATATCGTAAACATATTTTCCCCAAACCAATCCCTACGACCCTACGGACTACGTTATCACACAAAAACAATCCAGCAATACTTCCATAAACCAAATGCGAAATACACAACCATCCAAAACGACTTTCAGTCAGTTTCAATTCTCCAACAATCTATCGTCACATAATCAAAGCTAATATGCAGAAAAACCGAAACGATAGTGAAATTATAACGCAAACTGAAACTCGAAATCTCAACGAACGATTCAATCATACGAACAAAACACATAATAAAACTGCAAAATTGAAACAAACGCACCGATCAAATCCATTCAAACGTCGATTGATTCATCAAAATCCGAATGAAGAAATGAAGAACGATGATTTGAGATGAATCAAATGTGTGATTGATTTGGAGTTTAGAAAATTTGCCGTTGGAGTTTTAGTGTGTGAGGGAGGTTTTAGAAATATTTAGGTGGGAGGGAGAGAATATTGTTGTAGGGGAATAATAGAGTGGGATTCGACGCAGGCGTGGGTAAGAGTGGATGGAGGAGGGTGACCGTTGGATGAGAGATCGACGGTGAGATGTGTTTTGGTGGTCGATTTCGTAGACTGTATGTGCAGACGCAAGGCATATGTGAGGTGTTATGAACTTAATATTGACGTTTTGACTTTTCACCGATTTTTTCAAATAAATTGGATGAGAAATGTGATAATCCTTGAAATGTAACGGGCGTTTTGTAACATGTTAGATTGTTTGGTTGTAAATGATGTCAAAATCGTTGGATGTTGGATTTTATTTTTGGATTTTTACAAAACTAGATGAGCTTATTATTTATTTAAAATTAATATTTAATATTTTTAATATAATTACGGAAAAGTAAAATCTTATATGTATATAGTTGAGAATTAATAGTTATTAAAAATTTAACAATCTTTCTAATTTAGTAAACGATACCTTCTGATAGTATTACTAGATTTCTTTAAGAGAAGGAAGAAAGAAAAAAAAATTAAGGCTGACGATCTATTAAATGGATCAATTCAGCTTGTAAAATTGCAGGGGTTAGGAAAGAATGACGAATAGTATTACTAGACTGTGCGAGATTTCCATCACCATGTGTCTTGTCTCTATCCTAAAATCATTCTGGCTTGGATCGATAGTCTACCATTTCCGTTAATGAATTCTATATTCAATGCTTTGGCAAGCCAGAGCAAGACTTGGTGACACATTTTCTTTCCCCTTGCGAAGAGAATATACAAGTGACACCCTCGCTACCAAGCTCGTGAACCAATACTGCTTTACGAGGACGATCTTTCCCCTTCAAGCTGGATCGGGTGGGGATTGAACGTTTTCTTTCAAGTCCTCTTTCACTAGTTAATAAAAAGATAACTAAAAAATACGTGTTAATATCTCATTCCTCCTCACCAAAATGTCACACCCTCAAAATCCATGTGCGGGGTTTTACCGCGAGGCGAGTGAACAAACCAGGATCTCAGTTATTAGTTACTCAGAACGACACTATACGTAACATTTAAAACAAATCAGAGTTTATAACTTTAAAATTGTGCGGAAGCATTTTGTTAGCAAGTCAAACTCAAAGCATTTAGAGTGCAACATTGGCAGAACACATGCCAACACATTGTTTGTAAATACATAAATTGAAAACCAAATGTCAAGACATAATATGAAGCTTTAAAATGCATGTTGGACTTGTGATGTGCTCCTACTGGCAACCAGAGTTAACGACCTGAGAATAGCATACTAAAAGAGTCAACACAATGGATGGTGAGTTCAAGACTTTGCGTTAAACATAATCCATAACAGTTGTAAAACATAAGAAATGCATTGAAATAGATAGCTAGTCAATATTCACAAGTAATAACTATAGTAATTCGCGATCGAAGCTGACTGTGTTTCGTTTGTTGCCTCCTGTCACGACTTACCAGGTCGTGACAATTTGTGTTTAGGACAATATTGTACCCGTTTGACATCGAGTCGCACAGGTGGGGCTTGTCAGACCCAGCAGTACTACCTAAAATTTCCCGCTAGTTATTAATATTAACGATCCGAAAGTGTAAGGGCTTCCAAGGTATATCACACTATGTTATACTATACACAACTTATAATAATAAAGCGTTTGTAAATAAGTATGATATCTCCCCTAAAAGAGAGTGTATAAAAAATGGGGCATGAACTCACCTGGTGCGCAATCGAACGATAACAAAAGCTACGAAGGATGGACAGACAACCCTTCAAAGGTTACCTAAAACACGCAAGTACATAAATACGTATACACAGAAAGCTTAACAACCCTAGGTGCTCAATAAACATGTTGACCCAAGGTTTTGGAAAACAAGACTCGTTTGACCTAGTTGACCCGTTTGATCCGTTTGTGACATGTTAGTCTAAATCTCGTTTAATCAAGCATAGCAACTCATCATACATGGTTATCATACAAGCTATTCACGTATGTCACATCATCAACATCTTGTGTTTTACCAAGATCATCATACAACCTTAGTCTATCATACAACACATGCGAATCTCAAGTAACCTACGTGCTCAACACAATTATAATTATATCACAACTAGTAAATCATACATGGAGTCTAATCATGCACTACATGTCATGTGAAGTCACTCACGACTTAACACCGTAAACCCTGCCAATCTTACTAAGTAGGGGGCCTCAGATTCACACGCGTGTATGATGATTATCATCACATTAATCAACAAGATTCATGCCAACCAACATACCTAACAATGATCTATTACAATCCCAAACATGATTCCATAATCACCTAACATAATCCATCATCATGTATAGTCAACAAGAACCTAAATTTCCTAAATAATTAATCAACCATCCATACAACTCAATTAATACATTCTATCATATTAGACATCATCAACAGGCATTCTAACATAATCCTACTATCATGAACATGCCTAAATCACCATATCAAAAAATCTTCATAGATAAAGTTTCCCTTTCGGGAAAGTAGGACCCAAAATCCATCTAACACACAATTCATTCATAAATTCAACAACATCATATCTAATCAACTCCATAACAATCATCTAGACATGACCAACATCATCAATTCATCATAATTCACAAATCTTATATCTAAAAGTTTTTACTTATAGCAGGGTATGAACAATCACCAAATTTCATGATTTTCTTGCACAATCCATGTGAACTAACATCAAACCAATACAACTAACATCATACAATCATCAAATCATGATTTCTAAGAAGAAAAAATTTCCACTTTAGGCAATATATGAACTACATGATCAAATCATTGATTTCTTGCATAATCATCATAACCCAATCAACAATTTCAACTATCATTCATAATTTTCAAATTAGGGTTCATCAAGAATCAAAAACCTTGAAAAACTTGTTAAAACTCACCTTAAATCGTGTAATTGGCCAAGAATTGAACTTGCTACAATGTTGTAATGATCAAAGCCAAGCAAAATCGAACGTTCTTGATCAAAATTCGAATGGAATGGGGTGTTGGGAGAGGTTGCGGTCGAATTAGGGTGTGGGAGGGGCTAGGGTTTGATTTTGTTCCACTTTACATAATTAACATTTACCCTTTAATCACTCCTTAATTATATTTTATAAAAATTAGCCTTTTTAGCACTTTTTAACTAATGTTAACTACAAAATAAAAGTATCATTAATCAACAATAATAATCATAAACATTTTTCAACTAATGACAAACTCATTAAAAATATATATTACACGTAGTCACGTTATCAAGTAAAATTCATAAATAATATTTAAAATCCATAAATCACATAACCACAAATTAATAATCCATATTATTAATTAAATTATTATCCGTTTATCATAGATAATTGCTATTACGTCACCAACGTTTAACGACAACTAGTGTGTGCTCACGAGACGTGTATGTAAGACCTAACAGAACTAACGGAGTTTGGTAACGGAAAATTACCGGATGTCATACAAAATGTTTTCGATTCTCTCTCCTATTAAATAGTTGAATTAGTTATTATAATATTGTTTAATTACTTTTTAGACTAAAAATAGTCTTTTAATAAATTAAAAAAAGAGATATTTTTATTAATGTTAATTTTAAAGAAACAAAATTTTATAAAATAAGATTTTTTTCCAAAAACTCTGACTATTTTATAAATACTGAATATTTTAAAGTTGGTGTATTCAAAAAGTAAAATTTTCATAAACAAAAATTAAAATTATAAGTTATAATAAGGAAATTTTAATGATGATATTTTTTAAAATGGTTTGTTTTGAAATAAAATGTTTAAATTTTTCTAGAAAAAGATAAAAGAACAGTTTAAAAAATTGATATCATTGTTTTATTATTTATATTCCTTACTAATACGTAATTAGAATCATTTTTCATCTTAAAATATCGTTTTATAATTAATAAATTTTCATTATAATTAATATTTAATTTATTTAACTCGTGTAATACACGAGTTTACTAAAACTAGCTGAAAATATAAGTCAAGCTAGTTGGAAATATAAGTCTAAAGTATTTTTGGTATAACCATATTATTCCCTCCGTTGCTTTTCCAGCAAAATCACTACCACAATACAAACATAATTATAAAAATTAAACGAATGTAAACTTTGCAAAAGCATAGACAATAAATAATTAAATACATAGAGACATAAAAAACATGCCCAAAAGATATAAATTTAAAAATGTTAAAGGTTTTTCAACACACATAGAAACTCATGGTTTGTCTTTATGCTTTCAAACACGAAATCAAAAAGTGACCCTAGGTTTATCCGGTCACCAAAATACCAATGGTTTCATCCATAATCACATATTGATTTAACCATTTGACTTAATGTCGATTGGCTTTATTGTTACGAAAGAAGAACATGTGAGGGAAAGTTAAAAGTTAATATATTAAACAATTCAACGACGAAAAGAATAAAACTTCTAGCAAACCAGTCTATGTAAAGTAAAAGCATAGACTCACAATAAAGATGATCGATTAGATACTGGATTTTTGTTAGCGTAATTGTCCATATGACATCTAGCGTCTAGTGTCTCTATAAAAAACATGTGATTTTGGTGAATGTGACATCTTCATTTAATTTAACAAATTATAACAAGTGAAATGATGTTTTTGTTTGATAGAATTTTAGGATGAGAAATCAGGGTTTAAGATGTCTTCTTGGTCCATTTCAACAACTATACGCATATGCTAAAATATTTTAAAATTAATAATTTCATATACCACTCTTTAAACCTGTGATATATTATATTTAATCGAATCATATTTTAAACGCATCTTGCATTGTACATTAAAAAACTTGTATTTGAAGTTTTGCAAAATATATAGGCGGTAATATAAAATCCCCTTGAGTTTAAACTATTGAAGATTCTTTATTTTCTTTCAAAATCATCTATCTACCTTAAAATCTATTTTATTCTATCTTCTTCACACGGGAATTTAACTTTTGATGACGTTAGTTTTTCTAGATCCTCTCGATTTTGATCTCCAAGAATTTTATCTTTTTTAAAAATTCTGAATTGAAATTGTAAAACTTTATAAATTGTAAAATTGGGCGACAATGATGATTTATATTCATTGACGAGGTTGATTAATTACTTTGTGGTTAAACCAACAAGAAGTATGTCCTTCATCCACCATCTTTCGATTATGTTAATCCATTATGAGATTAATTACTTGATGTTTGATTCTCGTAATAATTTGATTTGTTTTTTTTTAAGTTGTTGGAATGATACGTGGTTTGATTTTTGTTCTTGTTTTAAAAATTGGAACTAACCTTGAGGACGTTTGATTTACATGATAAATTTTTAATAAGTTGGAATTTATCAAAATATTTATTTAAGTGAAATTCAATAGTAGACTAAATTCATCAAATTAATTGAAACTTGCGTCCGCCGATATCCCCATTTGCCACCAACAAACCACACCCAAAACCAAAGGCGAGCTATGTTTGATGAAGATGGAGACGAAGCAATCGCTGTAACCGCACCATCTTCAACCACCCATTTGCCACCAACAAACCACCACCTGGTAACCATGGCGGATCACTACCGGTGATGGTTTCTTCTCATTTCTACTTGTGGGATCTAAGAACAGACGGTGGAGGAATAGCTGGCCGTGTTTGGTGGATTGTTTGACAGTGGTGGTGGTTTACCTGAAGTGGTTGCAAAATGTAAAAGAAAATAATAGTAGGGCAAATCAACAACTGACACGTGGACAATATCAGTTGAGTAATATGAGTACTGTAGCCACCGACATATGTTTTTAATATATATAGTAATATGTGATACGTATAACAAATAATCATGTTTATTTTGTAAATCTATTAAATGAATAGAATGCGATGATGTGGCATTGTGGCTAGGGTGCACATTTGGGTTTTTATATAACAAAACCGATTTAGTGATTAACTAAACAAGTTATAGTCAAAGTTGATCAAAATCAGTTTTACAATAACTGGTTCGGGTATAAAAGTCTGAACAAATTATAGTTAAATTTGATCAAAACCAGTTTTTTGTTTGGTTTTTAAATTACAAACATTGTTTTGTTAAGAAAACATAATAAATTGTCATTGTGGTCTTCATTTAAATATTTAATTGTCTACGTCTTCGGGACTTCGGTTACCATTAAAAACATGCACCTTTAATAGAGTTAATTGGGGGTTATGTCGTGTTGATGGTGACAATGGTGGTCGTATCAGTTGTAGTGATTGTGACGATGTGAGTGGTAAGGGAAGTAGGAAATTCAGTTTGTGTAGATCAATACTTTAGCTGTATGAAAAGAATGTTTAATTACTTTTAGTTGAATATTTTTTTCAATTAAAAGATCTAAAAGAATTATTGCATTTATTCACTAGTCCTTTTTGTCTTGTTTGATTCTTTTGTTTATATCTCATATGTTTGATGCCTTAATTAAGCCACATGCATGTTTGGATCTACTACAGTACTACTACCCATAGCACGTGAAAAATGATCTTATAATACTACTTTCTCATAATATATCATGAACGGGTAATATCTTTGTATAAAAATGTTTCTTTTAATCTTTCTTTTATATAAATAAATAATATAGTAGGTCTCTTTTGTACTATTAATAAAGACCTGACAAGAGTTGATAAAATCATAATTTAGGTGTTATAACTAAAGTGGCGTTCATGTATCCGTGTAAAACATTGAAACGAAAGAATATATGTAATGACAAGCATATAATATCATAACAAAATCTTTAGATAATTTGGAACGACTTCACGTTTTGACTCATCACTGTTACTTGCTAGCATACACAATGTACGCATCAAGAGAATATGAAAATAATGTATAGAGTCAACATTGTCTTATACGCCTTAAATATACCTATCATGTTATTGATAAAACATTATCATATTACCTTCTTTATGTCAAGTGAATCATATCATTTCTTCATAATATCTTCTATCACATCATCGTTATCTTACTATCTTGATCATAACATATGTTTTCATGCGAAAACAAACCATCTTCTGTCTTATCATAACATGTTGTTTATTTATTTATGTTTATCATTTCATCATGTTATTCTTATCATAATCACATGGGTTTGGTCCATTCTTTTTTCCATGTACTAACTAAATGGTACCCACGTGTAACAAAGAACCTAATAAGGGAATGTTCACTACCACAAACTTAGGTGAAGGAGCACATAAGTAACCCACAATTAATCTTTTATTAAATCTCATATCATCACATATCCGCCCTTGGCCAATTGATACTTCTACAATTTTACCGGCTAAATTTTCATGTATCACCTCTAACTTAGAACTATTTGACTTGATGTCACGAACATCGATTTTTCCTTCTTTCTGCATATAGCTATATGGGTGTCACTTTATCACCTTCGATATAGCTTTTTTTATGTGAGCTATACAAGTTGCATCGTCTTCGTAGGTAATTACCAGGTCCTTCTTGAAATGTATATATGCTTCAAGTATATGGTAAATCATTGACCTTAGTCATACGTGTTTGCAACCGACAAAATTTAAGCTAGAAGTTCGAAATGGTTTGATGGTGTCGCTGTAACAGTTTGTTTTGTCAACCTACAAGAAATATTTGTGTCGTCATATGCAGACATGTAACGTGACTGAAATCAAAATTTATGTAGATCTAATAAATATACAACATCACCATTCTCAACGAGCTAGAATATATCATTTTCTTGGTACATGAGATTAGGTACATGTTCTGCAAACATATACCAAAATAGGTATTATTTCATTCAAATGTTTGTGTGTTGAGTTTGAACTATATTTCACTAGAACATAAATTGAGGATATAATATCAGGTCTTATAATATTTACAAGATAAATTTCTATGTCGATCATGCTTAACTATGGACCGAGAATTTCTACATTGTATTTATGAAGAGTTGCAAGGATCCTTAGCGATCAGATAATCATGAATGTGCTTGACAAATAAGCTTTTGTCTATACTAAAACATGCCAAACAATTTCTCGATGTAGTTTGACTAATGGAAAAATATACCATTACCCAAATACTTGAAGTACAAGCTGATATATATTTTTTGGTATGCCAAGTTCCACTATTTCATATCTTCTATTTATTAGTTTTGACTATTTCTTGTTTCTATTTCATCGACATAAACGTATACTGTATTGAATATTGAGAATCATCTTAAAAAAAGAAATTTTATCATGTTACATTATACTTAAACCCTTATTTGTCAAGATAATTATTAAGTCAGTTGTACTACACCAGGATGAGATCACTTGAGGTTAGCTATATAAGATTTCTTGAGTTATATAGCACACATATCTAAGAGTACTGATTTTATTGCTCCATAAACATTTAGATATTTTCATGTAGTTAGTCATTTCCAAATGTTTTATACAAACATGTTGTGATGATATACATAAGTTTCAAGAGAACTACTGTAGTGGAGAGTATTCATATTAATCATTACTTGGTCTTAATTTGATCAATACAACGCCATGTTGAACATCAAGCCTTCATGCAAAAGATGGCAATTTGTATCTCATTAAAATTGATATAGCGATTAATTATACTCATTTAACTAATTATTCAACTAAACCTTTTTATGTTCACAATGATCTTGATAGACATACAACAGTTGTTAAAAGTTTAAGATGTAAATTCTTTAAGATGTGCATTCTCATCTGTTATCTATATGGTTGTTCTTAATATGATATTTTTGAAATAATGACTCTCAATTGTATGACTTGAGCCAATAGCTAGGATGATTAATTTTAAGGAGCTAAATGACTCGTATAAGATAACTTAAAGGTCTCTATGAATCACAAAATATCAAAATGATCCACATGAAAGATTGATATGTTCATATACATCCTTCATTGTTTCAAAGAACAAGGGAAATATATTATCACGCTGTAGTAGTTTGTTTTCGAATGGTCTAATAACTAATTTTCCAAAAGATCACCAACGTGGATGAGTCTTTTAGTAGAAAGATTTTATGTTATCCCCTGATTAAAAGACTACTTGGGCCTATCCAATCATGTCGTATGATGAAAGTATCTTTGTTTAATAATTTATAATTACTCAACATATTTGATTCCATGAGATTTTTGTTTACAATATAATATACAGTGGCGGACTCAGGAATTTCGTTTATGGGAGTCGGCTTATTTCTTTGAGAGTCCATTGGTTATAGTAAAAAATAAATTCTTTCGGTATGATTTGGGTTGGGTTGTTTTTGGTCGAGCCGGGTCGGGTCACACATTAAAAGATAAAATCAAGTTGAATATCAAAATAACATAACAAAAGTACTTTAATAGTCACTAAAATTACATAAGATAAATAGAATATTTCTAAAGTTGTTCTCTACGAGTTTTCATGTTTTGAAATCTATTCATTACATCATCTAGTGAAACATTTTAAAGTAAGTCTTTTCAATATAACAAATACAACTATCGCTCAAATTCTCATCTCCAATCCTATTACGCAAATTGGACTTCACATACTTCATTGCCGAAAAACATCTTTCAACACTTGACGTTGCGACGGGTAATATGAGAGCTAACTTCAATAAACGGTACACTAACATGAAGGAAATATTTTTTTTTGTTGCAACCATCAATTGTACAAGAGCTGATAGACCATTCAAGTTGTAAAATCTTGTATCTTTTTTTAAATTATCAATGTAAGTTAAGAGTTCAATCTTAAGTTTTCTTTTATCATCTTCATTAAAATCATAGGGATACATATCGGCAAATCGTAGTATCTTTGGTATATCAAACCCAAGAAAATTATCGCACGGACTCAAACTAGTCATACAAAATAGTAAGTTAGAAGTTACCTCGTTAAAACGGTTTCCAAACTCTTGAATTTTCATGTCTAGTACTGTGTTGAAACAATCGTACTCATAATATTGATGATATGTAATGTTTGTCTTTGGCCTTGGCTTTTTAGGGTTAATGTAGTAACCATCCATGTTTACAATCTCAAGTTCGTGTTTTTCACAAAACGAGTTAACTTTCTCAAGAAATGAAATGAAACCCTCTAATCGAAACTTCTCAAGTAGTTGCTTGGTTGATGTAACCAATGAAATTGCATTCAACAAATCTTTCTCTTTTCTTTGAAGATATTGGGACAATATATATGTGCTTCCTAAAATATAAATCATCAAGTGTAAGTAAAATACAAAATCATATTTTTCATATCAGCTTAAAGCCCATCCGCTTGTTTCACGCTAGCAATACTCAAACCTGTTTGTTCAACATATTCCAGAACTTCCATAACAGATGGATATAAAGTAACCAAACAACAAAGTGTTTTATAATGTGAATTTCAACGTGTATCTCCAGCTAGTGTAAGAGAAATCTCTTGATTCAAACCACTTCCGGTACCAATTTTATTTTCCAAATTCTTTTTTTGACATTCACGAAATTTATCTTGTTGTTTACATGATGCACAAACGACATCTGTTAAACATCCAACCGTTTCAAAAAGCTTCCAAACACCCGTATGTTTGTTTGATCCATCTTGTCTTAACAAATCTTCACATCTTTTTAATGACTTGTTGTGCACGCTATTAACTGTTGGGTTTTGTAGATCCTTACCAAAGTTACATTAACCATTTTTATGTAAAACGCAGCGGAGCTTAGGTAAAAAAAACGAGAGTTTATGTATCATATACACTTGTTAAAACAAAACCCAAAACAAAGATCTATTTATATGGAAGAGCATACTATCAAAAACACCCAAGAACACATATTCTACCTTAGAAACGTGGAGAAAGATGCAAGAAGATGATGATGTTTGAAAGCAAAGACTTCAAAGTAGAAGCCCTCAAGAGATGATACCCACAAGCCCTTCCAAGACACCTACTTGTTAGGAAGTAGAACACCAACTTGCTCTTCTTCTTGTAGATCCGAATCTACCCAAACAAATCTGAAATTTGAAGCTTGCAAAGCTGATTTTTGCCAAGAAGAAGAAGAGAGAGCTTTCTTGTGTGTGTGAGAAAAGAAAGTGTGTCTTTGGAAGAGTGATTGAGTGTTATTATTATTGCATGAACCAAGACTAAACAAGAGGATTCCCAAGGGCCAAAGGGGCGGCCGAAATTTTGACCCTTAAGTGGGTTTCCCTCTCATTTTACTTTTATAAAAAGTTACACTCTCACCCTTTGTTTTATAAAATTAAAACCCCTTTTAATTTTATAACACTAGAACACTTTCATTTGTCATTGTTTAACTAACTTAAATAATGAAACAAATGATTTCTCATGAACAAATCATCTACATAATGTTGTTCATTTATAAAAGCAATGTTTTAGAAAACTCGTTTTCTAAATTGGTGCTAATATTTATTTGTATGATCTCATCAACAAACAAATATTTATTGGTGTTTGTTTGGCTTGTTATTGGGTATGACCCGACTTGGATCATAAAGTACTAACCACATCAATTTAATATGTATCTTGGGCAGACTAAATCCTTCAATCTCCCACTTGCACAAGATTCATAGAAAATTGATGTAAGCAGTAAATACCGCCCAACAACGGTTTACTACCCTTAATACGTATGACTAGGTGCCATTCAATAACATCATCTCCTTCAAGTACCATACTTGAAATGTTTTAGGTGAATCAATCATCCATCCTTTTGTTACAGATGTCATGTTAAATCCCAGAGACATAGAATTGTCATTCTCTGATGATTTAACTTTAACAGGCCTTAGACATTTAACTCTCAACGAATAAGAGGAACAAATTCCATCTTGACTACATACGTCTCTCACAATTACCTTATATCATACCTGAACCTAGCCTTACGTACTGTTAATGTTTCAGAACAGCAAAGCACTAAGTCAAAGTACGATACTTGGTGAATATCAAGACTCAATATGTATCTCAGGTCTGAGGATACAGTGATATTCGCCTTTACTCAATATTTCTTATGACTAATCATAAAGATTCCATGCATAAATAATAGAGAGCGGGTCAATCCTATATCTATATCACATAGATATCAATGAACCTTGGTAGCAACCTTTTGCTCTATATTCATACTTTATGAATATCAACCAATCCAAGTTCAATATAGTCTTACATTCATAGTTGTTCCCACAAGTACGATCGACTACGGACGTTTAGAATAACTTGCTTATTCACGGATTTAAACATGCTAAAATAGAAGAACAAATGAAAATTATAACCATATAATTAAGTCAAATAACATAAGTTCCAATATCCAAATACAAAATTTGATAAAGTCCAATCATTAGAATTATCAAAGTCCTAAGGCACAAGTATGACTTTCATGCTTTGACCTATCTAGGAGCTTCGTGAAAGGATCCGCAATGTTTTGATCGATGTGAACTTTGCGAATACATATCTTTCCCTTTTCAACTTCATCCCTTATGTAGTTGAACCTCCGTTCAATGTGCCGAGTCTTTTGATGAGCACGAGGTTCCTTGATTTGAGCAATCGCACCTTCGTTGTCACAAAAGATCTCTAGGGGGTCTTGAATGGTAGCAACGACCCCTAGATCAGCAATGAACTTCCTAAGCCACGCAGCTTCTTGAGCTGCCAATGAAGCGGCGATGTATTGTGATTCTGTTGTAGATAGTGCCACTACATCTTGCTTTGAGCTTTTCCAAGAGACCGCTCCTCCATTCATAATGAAGACATATCCCGACTGTGATCGAGAATCATCTCGATCAATTTGGAAACTCGCATCCGTGTAACCCTTTACAACGAGTTCCTCCCCACACAGATCCATATATTAAGAACATGTCCTTAGTATTTCTAAGGTATTTCAAAATACTCTTAACAGCCATCCAATGACTATTACCAGGATTCTGTTGATATCTACTTGTCATGCTTAGAGCACATGACACGTCTGGCCTAGTACATATCATTGCATACATGATGGATCCTATAGCAGATGCATATGGGACTCCATTCATTCTTTCTTGTTCAACCTTTGAACTAGGACATTGAGATGAGCTTAATATAGTCCCCTTTTAAAAAGGTACCAAACCTTTCTTTGAATTCTCCATCTTGAACCTTTTCAAGATCTTTTCAATGTATGCACTTTGGTTTAAACCTATCAACCGTCTTGATCTATCCCTATAGATCTTTATTCCCAAGATATAGGCGGCTTCACCAAGATCCTTAATGGAAAAACAGCTTCCAAGCCAGGCTTTTACACCTTCCAAGGTTGGAATGTCGTTTCCAAGTAGTAAAATGTCATCGACATATAATACAAGGAAAGTAACAGTGCTCCCACTAGCTTTCTTATATACACAAGCTTCATCAGCGTTTTTGATGAAGCCAATTTTCTTTACTTCATCATCAAAACGGTGATTCCAACTTCTCGACGCTTGTTTCAATCCGTAAATTGACTTCTTTAACTTGCATACCTTGTTAGGATGTTTTGGATCGACAAAACCTTCAGGCTGTTCCATATGGACATCTTCCTCAAGATATCCATTAAGGAAGGCGGTTTTGACATCCATTTGCCAAATCTCATAGTCATAATATGCTGCTATGGCAAATAATATCCTGATAGACTTTAGCATTGCCACAGGCGAAAAAGTTTCATCATAATCAACCCCTTGAGTTTGAGTGAAACCTTTTGCTACAAGTCTAGCTTTATAAGTATCCAAGTTTCCATGCATATCGGTTTTCTTCTTGAAAACCCACTTACTTCCAACTACCTTGGACTTAAGAGGTGGTGTAACCAATTCCCAAACTTGGTTATCATACATGGATTGCATCTCAACGTTCATGGCTTCTTGCCATTTGTCAAAATCAGGTTTTGACATTGCATCATGGTATGTGGTTGGTTCATCCGAATCTACCACATAGCATCCATCCATGAAAAATCCATATCTCTCAGGAGGAACACTAGTTCTACCAGATCTGCGAACGTTTTGTGTATCTTGATCATCCATATGATCATTCTCAACATCCTCATGTTGATTGCTAGTATCAACCAAATGTGTATCGTCTTGTGAATCTTGAACCTCTTCAAGTTCCACTGTTCTTCCACTAGTTTCTTCTGAAAGGAACTTAGTTTCCAAGAACTCTGCCTTTCGAGCAATAAACACTTTTTGTTCTGTTGGATCATAGAAATAATATCCAATACAATCTCTAGGATATCCAATGAAGATACACTTTGTGGATCGGGCTTCCAGTTTGTTTTGAGTGTATTGCTTAGGATAAGCCTCACACCCCCAAACCTTTAAATATGATAATGATGGAACCCTTCCATGCCATACTTTGAAAGGTGTCCTTTCCACTTTCTTGGTTGGGGCCATATTTAAAATACGGGCCGCGGAGAGCAATGCGAAACCCCAAAATGATAGAGGTAGTGTACTTCTAGCCATCATAGATCGAACCATATCCAATAGAGTCCGATTCCTCCTCTCAGACACACCATTATGTTGTGGTGTTCCAGGTGGAGTAAGTTGTGAGACAATCCCACAACTTCTAAGATACTCTTGAAATTCACTACTTAGGTATTCACCTCCTCTATCTGTATGAAGAATCTTGACCGTTTTGTTGAGTTGATTTTCAACTTCATTCTTGAAGATTTTGAACATTTCAAAAGATTCATGTTTGTGTCTTAACAAGTATACATACCCATAGCGACTATGGTCATCGGTAAAGGTAATGAAGTATCTTTCACCATTCCTAGTTATTGGTTTAAAAGGTCCACATACATCCGAATGTATGATCCCTAATAAATCATTTGCCCTTTCATTAGTCCCACTAAAAGGGGCCTTTGTCATTTTACCTTGTAAACAAGACTCGCATACATCAAATGAATCATTTTCATTAGTTTTCAAAAGACCATTCTTTTGAAGTTTTTGCATGCGATTCTTGTTTATGTGACCAAGGCGACAATGCCAAAGATAGGAATTACTCAAATCTAATTCGAGCCTTTTGGTGGTTGCTTGGTACATTGAGCTATCATATGTTGTGTTATCATGAACCAATTCATAAATACCATTACAAGGTATAGCCTTAAAATAAAACACATGATTTAAAGAAACATGAATATCATTGTCAATAAACTTGAAATCATAATCACATTGTCTTAGACGGGAAACAAAAATAATGTTCCTAGTCAAACTAGGAGCATACAAAACATTCTTTAAAATAACTTCCAAACCACTTGGAAGCTTCAAAATGTAGTCTCCTTGGGCTTCTACGTGAACCTTTTCACCATTGCCCATAAAGAGACTAATTTCCCCTTTTGTATAATGCTCACTTCTTTTGAACCCCTGCAACAAATTGCAAATATGAGTTCCACATCCGGTATCCAATACCCATGTGTTAGAAGAAATAATATTTAGCTCAACATGTATCATAAAGATTGTACCTGAGGTTTGCCCCGCATCCCTCTTCGATCTCAACTCTTTGAGATAGACCGGACAATTGCGTTTCCAATGGCCTACCTCACCACACTCAAAACACGGGTCTTCATGAGCAACCTTTTGCTTCTTTTCTTTCGGTTTGGTTGGTTCCACTTTAGCTTTACCCTTACCCTTTCCCTTGACGTGCCCCTTCCCTTTGGCAACACTTGCCCTAGGGTTGGGGAGGATCCTTTTCTTACTACCTCCTTCATTGATCGTAAAGACCGGTAGAACCTTTCTACCCATGCCTGCCTCGGCCGTTTTGAGCATTGAATGAAGCTCACCAATGCTCTTGTCCCATCCATTCATGTTATAGTTCATAACAAAGCTATCAAACTTCTTGGATAGGGAGTTGAGGATCAAATCCGTTGCCAACTCGTTGGACACACGACAGTTAAGCCTTTCAAGGCGATCAATGTGGCTCTTCATCTTGAGAACGTAAGATGATACCGATTGGGTCTCGTCCATCCGACATGCATGGAGTGCTCGAACCGTTTCGAAGCGCTCCACCCTTGGTTGTTGTTGGAACATTTCCTTCAACTGGTGATCATGTCATAGGCATTGTGGTTCTCAAAGTCCTTTTGCAAATCGGGAATCATACTCGCTAGCATGAGACATGAGACTTGCACAGAGTCCTCGGTGTATTTGACCCACTCGGCAAAGGCCTCTACGTTATTCTCATCGGGTTGATCGGGAATGGGATCGTCTAACACATAGGACTTCTTTTCTTGCTTGAGAACGATTCTCAAGTTTCGATACCTGTAACACCCGGAAATTTCCTTTGTAGCCGATGAGAGAAGAAAAAGAAATGAAGTCCGAAGTCGAGGGACCAAACCCGCCAACGAGAGAAACTTCGATGCACGGGAGTATAAAAGGGGGAAAACACCCCTATTCTCCCCATATTTCAGCCAAGAAGAGGAGAAGAGAGGAGAAGGAGAAAAGAGGAGAAAAGTTGGTTCGGGTGGATTCGAGCGTGGAATTCAACGTGGAGCGAGTCAAATCGAAGCTCTACTCGACGGGATCGTTAAGGTGAGTTCTAGGACCCCTCTTTTACACGTTTTCAACTGATTTTGGGGCTGGAACACGTCCAAAAACCTATTTTCGAGTTTTTGGGTGAAGGCCCGTTTTGATGTATGTATGTATGTGTATGATGCGTTTGAGGCTTGATTTCTTGCTTGGTTATGCTTGTATGGGGTCATGGTATGTTTCCCTAACCTTTAGAAGGGTTGATTTGAGTTTAAAAGAGGCTTGGAAGGGGTTGGAGGTCGAAAACCCGCGGCTGCAGTCGACCTAACTGCACTCTGCACCAGCTAGGGCTAGGCGACCGACTGGAGGGCGACTGGAGGCCATTCGGCCGATTGAAGTGCGACTGAGGTCCATACGCACGTTTGCTATGCGACTGAGGTCCATACGCATGATGGTCATGCGACTGAAGTTCATGTGCTTGGAAGTCATGCGATTGAGAGATGGTGCGACCGAGGCTCATTCGCACGAAGGTTATGCGACCGAAGTCCATGCGCCTGGAGGCCATGCGACTGAGGTTCATTCGCATGAAGAGGATGCGACTGAAGCCCATACGCCTGAAGTCATGCGACTGAAGGCCATACGCATGAGAGTTATGCGACTGGGAGTCCATTCGCATAAAGGTCCATTCGCCCATAGTCCATTCGCATAGGGTCCATTCGCCTAAGTGTTCAGAGATGATAGCCGGGATGAAATTTCTCGACGAAATGATGGGCATGGATGATATAAGGTGATGCAGGATGGTGAGATTATGATGATAATGTTGATGGAGATGATGGTAATATGTATGATGATATGTGTTATGTTAGACATAGTGGTGCATTTGTTGCATCGTATGTATGATGTGCGTGATGTGATGTATGATTGATGCGTATGTTTGATGATGCTGCATGATTATGTTTATGTTCCTTATTATGTATGTTTATCTTTCTATGGCTTTGCGTTGAACGTGAAAGAATGAAATGAAGTATTATGTAATGTAAAGTGAAAGATAAGGAAAAGTGGAACGTAATGAATAAATGAATGCGTTAATGAATGAATGAAATGAAGTGTTATGTAACGAAAAGTGGAAAGAAATGAAACGTCTTGCATGTGTCGGATAACGGGTCCTTCTTTGTGATTGACCATTTATGTAGAACCTCTACCGCTTACCCCTAGTACTGTGGCATACGTTTAGCTGTTCATTTATTGACTTCGGCCCAGTGGATATGACTGATCGGTTACCCTTAGTACTGTGGCATACGTTTAGCTGTTCATTTATTGACTTCGGCCCAGTAGCTAAGACTGATCGGTTACCCTTAGTACCGTGGCATACGTTTAGCTGTTCATTTATTGACTTCGGCCCGGTAGCTAAGACTGACCAGATACCTTTAGTACCGTGGCATACGTTTAGCTGTTCATTTATTGACTTCGGCCCGGTAGCTAAGACTGGTCGGGGTGTAGCACATGGTATTGGTACGGATGATGTCCGATGCGCAAGTAAAGTTAATTGGAACGAATGAATGAAAGAATGAATGAAGAAGATAATAATGATATTATCTATGCGTACGTACAATGTGTGAGCATGTAAAGGTAATGAATGGTTATTAAAGAAAGTAAAGTATGTTTTATTATAAAACTAGAACTCACTCAGCAACGCTGACTTTGATGTGTTTCCAGTTGGCAGGTATGTTGCTGAGGATGGCACGAGGCGGCTACTCAGCGTATTTTGGATGGCATCTTTATGTTTAATGTTTTTGTAATAGATGTAACCTGATAGTGTTAAAGGAACGATTGTACTATTGTGCAAAGGCATTTTGATGGAAGGAATTTATGAATTTTAATGTTTCCGCTGCAACTATTTAAGAAAGGAAAAATGTAAATGTGTGTTTTATTTGCGATGAATGACCAACTGTAGGCGTCCCGGGAACGTGGCCTTACAATACCAGTCCATGAAGTTCCCATGGTTTAGACGTTTCTTTTCAAGGATAGTCCTTAGTGATAGGTTATGGACGGTCGGGATAGAGTTGTTGTTAGCCATCTACAATTTTACAAAGTTCAATTTTTAGTATTTTGTTATCAAAGTATTTTAATTATTAATACCCTTTTATGTCTCATAGACAATTAATAATTAAAATCTAGAATCCAACGTTATATTTAAATATCGGTTAGGTGACCTTTATCCCTTTATTTAAATTAACAAGGTAGTCAACGTTTGACAATTGTAACCTATTACAATTTCTAGTTGTATGGGATCGGTTTAAACATCTTATGTTTTGTTTGGCATGTTTATCCCATCAACACCGTTTGTACGTCATGCTTCGGTGATCCTAATGCATGATTTCCAAATCAAGTCGTCCTACTTAGACACACTTGTGATTTTACAAATATAAGTGGTTAGGTGACCTTTATCCCACAAATATGATAATTTCACCTCAACTTCACAAGTTTCTTCATTTATGGTTAGGTGACCTTTATATCATAAATAAGTTGCAAGTGAATTGAGTGTTGTTTAAAAGGATGGTGCTACACTTGTTTTGAAAAGGGTTTTGCGGTTCTAAAATTCTAGTTTTTAGAAAAACTTTTATACCATACAATTTGTATGCATTCAAATGCATGGTATTTTATGAAAAACAATTTTCATCGTTCCTTTTAATAAAACTCATTTTTATTAAATCATTAACCCTTATTAAACTTATTTTATTAATTCCTTTAATGATATTAAAGAACCAATTTTATGCTTGTTTTATCATAGTTGTTCAACAAGTTTATCAACTTTTAATTAAAATATCAAACACAACCAAAACAACCAAACATAAAATATAAGTGCATAACCATAGCCAACTATTTTGACCACACTTGCTTGCCATAACAAGTGTGTCAAGAGGTTATTCCTAAGGGTAAACATGACACAATGTTGTGTTGATGAACTCCCACTTGAACTTGCATCCAAATGCTTCAAGTATTCCTTTTGTGTTGTGATTCCACCACCATCTTTAGGCACCTTCTTTGTCTTACAAATCAGCCCCAAAATGCTTATTACATAGAAAAAACTTAATACATTTTTCTAGGAAAATAAAATGCAAACTAATCTATTTATTACATACCAAATGAAACAAATAAATTACATAGCCTTTATTACAACCAAATGAAATCACAACCACAAACAATCAAACACAAGGTCATGGCTACGTTTTATGCACTAAAACACATCCAAATATGTATTCAAAATCGAGAATGGCAGCCCCTTTTGAACCCAAATTCTCGGCCAAAACAAACCAAGAACAAGTGGGTTTTTGTCCAAACAAAAAAACTATCTCATGATTTTATTTTTTCAAGATCCTTACATGCATATAAAAGTAATATCTTGAAAAACAAAGGGACTTCCATGTGTGAAATTTCCAGCCCACTTTTTATTAAAAAAGGACCCGAAAATTTCAATTTTTGAAGCATGTATCCATATAACCGGCTTTTGATGCCATTGTTGGGTTTTGTAGATTCTTACCAAAGTCATATTAACCATTTATTATGTAAAACGCAGTGGAGTTTAGGTCAAAAACGTTTGTTTATGTATCATATACACTTGTTAAAACAAAACCCAAGACAAGGATCTATTTATATGGAAGAGCATACTATCAAAAACCACTCAAGAACACATTTACTACCTTAGAAACGTGGAGAATGATGCAGGAAGAAGATGATGTTTGAAAGCTAAGACTTCAATGTAGAAGCCCTCAAGAGATGATACCCACAAGCCCTTCCAAGACACCTACTTGTTAGGTAGTAAAACACCAACTTGTTACTTTTCTTGTAGATCCGAATCTACCCAAGCAAATCTGAATTTTTGAGGCTTGCAAAGCTGATTTTTTGCCAAGAAGAAAAGGAGAGAACTTGCTTGTGTGTGTGTGAGAAACGGTGTGTCTATGGAAGAGTGTTAGAGTAAGTTTATTGTTGCATGAACCAAGACTAAAAGGAGGATTCCCAAGGCCAAAAGGGGCGGCCGAAATTGGACCCCCAAAGTGGGTTTCCCTCCCATTTTTCTTTTATAAAATGTTACACTCTCACTCTTTGTTTTATAAAACTAAAACCCCTTTTAATTTTATAACACTAGAACACTTTCATTTGTCATTGTTTAACTAACTTAAATAATGAAACAAATAATTTCTTATGAACAAATCATCTACATAATGTTGTTCATTTACAAAAGCAATGTTTTAGAAAACCCGTTTTCTAAATTGGTGCTAATATTTATTTGTATGATCTTATCAACGAAAAAATATTTATTGGTGTTTGTTTGGCTTGTTATTGGGTATGACTCGACTTGGATCATAACGTACTAACCACATCAATCTTATATGTGTCTTGGGCATATAAGATCCAACATTAATCTCTGACCAATTGGCGAATATCGGGTCCCCTGTAGCCGAACGTGACTTGGTCATTCAACTCATCACCGGATTATCCGAAGCCTATAGTACCATCGGTGCAATCATTCAAAATACCAAACCATTCCCGACTTTCTATGAGGCTCGGTCCCAACTTATCCTTGAAGAAACAACTAAAGCAAACCGAGTCGCCACCGAAACAGACCTACACACCTCAGTCAACACCACCCCTCCTCAACCCAAGAACCCTCCTCCACAAAGTAATACCACTCCTTCTTACACCCGAAACACTAGAGGACGAGGCCGCAGACGCGGTCGCGGTCGTGGCAGACACCAACCTTCACCACAATGGACCCATTACCCATGGTTTTCCCAGCCGACAACTACCCAAAACTGCCCTCCCATTTGGTCGCAACCCACTGGCTACTTTTGGACCGCTCCACCTTGCTCGTATCCCACCATTTCACAATCTCGATCACCAACATCACAGCAAGGAATCCTCGGCCTTCGCCCACAACAGGCTTTCACGGTTTCGGAGACTCCATACATGCCTACAGATCTTGACCAGGCCTTCAATGCTTTCACTCTAAATCCACCGGATCAAACTTGGTACATGGACTCGGGTGCATCAGGTATAATGACTCACAACTATACTAATCTCACTTCTTGTTTAAATAATGTGTCTCAACGAAACATTACAGTCGGTGATGGCAAAAATATACCCATTCATGCGATTGGAAACCATACATTACCATCACCTTTTCCAAACTTCAAACTAAATAACGTTCTTTTTGCACCAAAACTCATTAAAAATCTAATTTCGGTTCGTCGTTTCACCACCGACAACAATGTTTCAATCGAATTTGACCCGTTTGGTTTTGATGTGAAGGACCTCTACACCCGGAAGCACCTCCTTCGATGTGATAGCACCGGTGATCTATATCCGTTAACTCCACCCTCAAGTTCCAGAGTTCAACCTTCTCATGCTCAAGTTTCTTCTTTTTTAGCCGTGACCCAAGACATTTGGCATCGCCGTCTTGACTATCCCGGAAATAATATTTTACGTTGTTTAAAATCTAGTTTAAAATTTTCTAGTAATGTTCAACCTTCTTTTATATGTGAACCTTGTGTGTTTGGCAAACAAATAAAATTTCCTTTCCATGATTCGCATTCACCTACATATTTACCATTTGACATTGTTCATAGCGACTTATGGACCTCACCTATTCTTTCCTCAACTGGATGTCGATACTATGTCCTATTTTTAGACGACAAAACAAATTTTTTATGGACATATGCTCTCACTTCCAAATCCCAAGTTTATTCTAAATTTCTAGAATTTCACAAATTAATAAACACCCAATTTCAAACCACAATAAAATGTTTTCAATGTGATAATGGACGCGAATATAACAACTCTTCTTTTCATCAATTTTGCACTTCTAATGGCATGCAATTTCGGTTTTCATGTCCATACACCTCCGCTCAAAACGGAAAATCGGAGCGTAAAATTAGATCAATTAACAACATCATGCGTATCATCCTATCACATTCATCCGTACCTCATTCTTTTTGGCCTCATGCACTCAAACACGCAACATATCTATTAAACATCCTACCCTCCAAAGTTCTAAACAACTCCACTCCTACCTTTTGTCTTTATCACCGCCACCCTTCTTATGACCATTTACGCATTTTTGGTTGCCTTTGTTACCCCCTTCTACCATCCAACACCATCCATAAACTAGCCGACCGCTCCACTCCTTGCGTATTTTTAGGCTACCCTTCACATCACCGAGACTACAATTGCTACAACATCAATACCAAAGAAATTCAAATCTCACGAGATGTCATTTTTGATTAAACAGTGTTTCCTTTTGCAACTCAAAAACCAACTACCTCCTCTTATGACTTTCTGACCTCCACACCATATCCCTTTCATTGGTCTAATTCTAATTCTGACCCAACTACCCCCAGCCCATCTCCTTTAAATACCTCCTCCGGCCAGCCAACCCTCCTCTCCCAACCGGCTCTCACATCCAACACCAAACCAGTCCAACAACCAGCCTGTTACCCTCCCACCCATTGCCACCTAACAGCCCACCAACCAGCCCATTACCACCCTTACGGCCCATCACCAACCCACACCATCGTCTTCACCTCCCCCACCTCCACCCCACCGACTTGCACCATGAACACCCGCTCCATGTCGGGTATTTTCAAACCAAAAACTCACTTTAATCTAAACATGTCTACCACTCCTCTCCTCTCTCCTCTACCAAAATCACCCACTGAAGCCCTTTCCAATCCGAACTGGAAAAATGCCATGACCGACGAGTTTCGTGCACTTATTGATAACAAGACTTGGGAATTAGTACCCAAACAGCCTGGTATGAATATTGTTCGTAGCATGTGGATTTTTAAACATAAAAAAGCAGATGGCACGCTTGAAAGATATAAGGCCCGCTTAGTGTGTGACGGTCGATCACAACAAGTTGGTGTTGATTGTGGAGAAACTTTTAGCCCCGTAGTTAAACCGGCAACAATTAGAACGGTGTTATCCTTAGCTTTATCTAAGTCATGGCCTATACATCAACTTGATGTCAAAAATGATTTTTTACATGGGAACTTAAATGAAACGGTTTTTATGCATCAACCAATGGGTTTTCGTGATCCGACTTATCCCAATCATGTTTGTCTACTCAAAAAGTCTCTTTATGGCCTCAAACAAGCACCGAGAGCATGGTACCAACGGTTTGCGGATTTTGTGTCAAAGATGGGTTTTAAACATAGCCAATGTGATCATTCCTTATTCATCTTCAACCAAGGTCATCAAATGGCATTCATATTATTATATGTTGATGATATTTTGTTGATAACATCTTCAGATGACTTAAGGGAAAAATTCATGACTCGACTTTCTAAAGAATTTGCAATGAAGGATCTTGGGCCCCTTAGCTACTTCCTTGGTATTTCGGTTACACGGGACTCAACCTCTCTATTTCTTTCGCAAGAAAAGTATGCACGAGAAATCCTTGAACGAGCCGGCCTCTCGGATTGCAACCCAGCAGCCACCCCAGTTGACACACAAAACAAATTGAGCAGTAATAATGGAACGTCGGTTGACAATATTACCGAATACCGAAGCCTCGCCGGCGCTTTACAATACCTCACCTTTACCCGACCGGACATTTCATACGCGGTTCAACAAGTATGCCTCCATATGCACGACCTGAAGACCATCCATTTAAATGCTCTTAAAAGAATTCTAAGATACATTAAAGGCACAATCTCATATGGTCTTCACATTCAACCATCCTCGACATCCTCTCTCACCGCTTATACCGATGCCGATTGGGGAGGGTGTCCCGACACAAGGCGTTCAACATCCAGTTATTGTGTATATATGGGTGACAATCTTCTCTCATGGTCCTCCAAACGTCAACCCACTTTGTCCCGCTCAAGTGCCGAGGCGGAATACCGTGGCGTCGCTAATGTGGTTTCCGAAGTTTGCTGGATTCGCAATTTACTACTAGAACTTCATCATCCTCTACAACGCGCCACCTTAGTCTACTGTGACAACGTGAGTGCTATATACCTATCCGGCAATCCAGTTCAACATCAACGCACAAAACACGTTGAAATGGATATTCATTTCGTTCGTGAAAAGGTCGCCAACGGTGAAGTCCGAGTTCTACATGTCCCATCACGGTACCAAATAGCCGATATTTTTACAAAAAGGTTGCCTAAGGTTCTATTCGACGATTTTCGAACCAGCCTCAACATCCGTGATCCTCCCGTTTCGACTGCGGGGGAATATTAGAATAAGTGCTCAATCATAGCATTGATTTGCATCATAATATTGTAAAGTATTTACTATAGCTTATTTATAAGAGGATTCCTAGGATGACCATTGTCTTGTAATCATATTGTAAATAAGGAGATGAATCACACAGACAATTACAAAGTCTAACAGAAACATTTAATTGCATGTGAAAAAAGTCATAACTTTAAAAGTAGGATCAACCTCTAGTGGTCGAGTTTTCTATTTATGTGTATGTATTTGTGTGTGTTCAAAATAAAAATTTGAGTGTTAGATAAACAAGGTCTGAGAAAAAGGTATGAAAATGTTAGCATACCTGTTAAAATTTCATAAAAAGCAAAAATCATGTTGATAAGATGTACAATAAGAGGTGCATTATATTCATACAAAATACCATCTATCACATACAAAATATATATTGATTACAAAACGAGTGAAACGACTCAAGCATACTTGAGACCAATAATGATACATAATGAAAGTTAACATGTATCATTTATAACAAGTATTTTACTTAATGTTTAATCTAACGAAAATGTATAAAACTAGGAAAGGTACCCGCGCTTCGTGAGGGATAGATTTTCTTAAGAAACTAAGGAAATAAACTTTCATAACATGATTCTTGAATGTGACACCTCTCTTTTTTTAACTCGTGTAATTGATGTAAAGAACACTGGTGAGATTCGTTGTCAAGGAAATAAACATGAAACAACTCAAACACGTAACAATCAATTTAGGGTGATCAAATAAAACTGAAACTTACAACATGGATAAAGCTATACAACCCCTATTAACCGTCAAACTAATTTAGAGAAGCAAATACAAAAGTAAACACGACATACATATGCATACAAACTGTTACATACAAATAGTGAACACTCAGACATCTACTTTTTAGTATTTCCACAATCAAAACCTTGTAAAACAGTCACTATGTTAGCCCTAAAATTGCTCAATCATGCCAAAAATCTAAAGGTGGAATTATCATCAATGAATAAATTATATAGAAAGGCATTGGCTTTAGTAGCTATTGCAATTTATGATAAGTAGATACACTTTTTACATTAGTTACAATTATCCTTTGTGCTTCAGTATCTAGGCCACTAAACACCTTAGGTATAATGGAATCAGCGACGACTAACTACTCGATTAGGGCTTTTCTATTAGAATATATATATTTCACCTTTAGGATTTTACATTAGGGCTCTTGTTCAAGAACAGTGAAAAAGTTAAGGAAGCCAAACAAATAGTAACTTGTGGATAGGGACGCCAAAGCTAATTAAGGGCAATTGAGAAAGATGAAACACACGCCAATGGTCCTCCTCTACCATTTTATCTCTCTTCATCCTCCTCTACTATCTCACTTCAGTACCTTCGTATGCACGTCAGCGATGTCAACACATAGAATCAGTGACGTGCTAGCATGTAGAGCTTAGTGTTACAAAAAGACACAAGAGGTTAGAGTGATGGAAGAAGCAATGTCATGCCTTAGGGGTAAAAAACATTTTATAATAAGCTCTACATATAGGTCAATTAAGAAGGTATGGTGCTCAATCGAATAATCAAGAAATAGTAAAAGAATGTCGGTAGATGATTGTGGGCGAAGGTAGCAAGAGACAGATGAACGACGTTTGATACAATTAGTGATAATAAGGGTGGATGAAGGTGGTGATGATGAAGGAATAAAGGTGAAGGATGAAACAACGCAATTGAGAAAACGATAGAGGTAAAAGGAGACATCACTGCATGTAAGGTTGTACACCACGCTTCAAGAGGTATTACGCATCAATGACATGTACATACTATTTTGATGCTTTACAGTTTGTGCTTTAAGAAAAAAATTAACAAAGCTATCCTCATGAAATAACCACCTTAGCAACTGTTAAATGTATGCTACATTATAATTTGTTTGACTAGCATCAAAAACCAAAAGTTGGTCAAGTCGAGTCAACTGGTTAAGCTGTTATTAAAAACCAAAAGTTGGTCAAGTCGAGTCAAGTGGCTTAAGCTGTTTTTCAAGATACAGGTATTATAAATTATATATGAGTAGAGTACCCTTGCATGATATTTTTGGCTAAAGGATTAAAAAGAGAGCTCATTTTGGTCCATATCATATGTGACTATGCGATAAGGAATAAAAAAGGAGTTCATTAGCCAAATAATTTTCATCAACTTAGGAATAAAAAAGGAGCCTACTAACTAAATTGTTTTCATCATGGTAAATCAGGTTAGGAATAAAGAAAATGTTTATTAGCTAAATTCTTTTCATCAAACAAGCCTTGAGTATGCATAGCTTAAGCTAACGTCTCTTGTGGTATATGGGAGACATTATGCGACATTCGTCAGTTACTCATGTTCGTTTGCTACTAATTAATTCGAAATAATTTTTATAATTAGTGCCAAGAAAGGTTGTTATTCGTGATTATTTATATATTTTATTTGAATATATATATTTTTATTATTAAGTTGTGTAAACCCTAACTTTATGTAAATATAAAATTTATCTAATTTATAAATTCTTAACAATTTAATAGACGGACACCGTATATGCAAGACTCGAGACATGAGTAGCCTGTCTACGCCTCCAAGTTGTTATATTTTAAATTCATAGCCTATTTTCTTTATTCGCCAATCACGTTTAAAACTTTCGGGTTGACATAATTAGATATAATAGTTCAGGGTTTATTTTGAATATTTAGTAAACTAAAAGAAATTAATTAATTCAAAGTAGAGGGTTTAAAATATAACTATCCAAACTATATATATATATATATATATATATATATATATATATATATATATATATATATATATATATATATATATATATATATATATACCCATATCTCCGGCCACTTACACCCGTTTTCTTCAATCATTGTGTTGACTTTGGCATAGAACGGAATAGCAGCATCATAACATATTATACTACTAGACTTCTGAACAATGGGACCTAACGGATGCCAGTTGTCGAACCAAAGAAAAGTACCTTCCCCATTACCCACTTTGGACCGGATGAAAGGTCTCATAGTGTCCCTCAAGTTCAGTGATTTCCTCCAACTCCAGGAACAGTCATTGGGAAGTCTCGGCACCTCCCCCTAAACCCTAACTGCCCCCCTCACGATCATCTCTTACCAATGCCCTCATTCGTGACCGATTTTCGGTGAACCCCTCCCACCTTGCGAACGTGCTATCGTCGGCCTCTTTTCGACACCTTGTTGCCACCATCATGGTAAACCCGTGCAATGGGTATCTTAGTGTTTGTTTCAGTGGTTGTAATTATGGATGTTTGATGGTTGTGTGTGTTCATAGGGTGAGTGTGTGTGTGAGTCGGGTATGCGTGTATGTGTGCGTTAGTGTGTATGTATGTAGCCACCATGTGTGTGTTGTGTGGTGTGTGTGTGCGCGGTTGGGACCGAACATAGCAACAAAAGGCTGCTGTGTGATCAAGTTAGAGTGTGTTTGTGTTGTATTAGTGTATATGAGTCAAGTGTGTGTGTGAGTGTGCGACATGTGTGCATAATGTATATGTGGGTGTATCGCGACTGCGTGTGTGTGTATGCGTGTGTGTAGAGTGTGTGCGTGCGTGTGTGTCTGACGTGAGCAACACAATAGCCTTCGGCCATTGCATGCGTGCATGTAGTCTATGTATGTGTGTGCACATGTATTCTATGTATGTGATGTTTGTATGGAAAGTTATTAGTAGTACTACTGGGTTAACCATCCTCGTTTGTTGCTACGTTAGCTAGAACCAATAGTGGTCACGAACGGTCTCTTGGGTGAATATAATCCGATAATTATGTGTGTACGTCATTAGGCTTACTTGTGAAACTCATGTATACATTTAATGCTTCTTGCTTATGACTTACTTACACATACGTCCTAGTTACACAACACATCATAATTTATTTATATTAAACTTATGAACTCACTAACCATGTCTTGACCTTTTCGAGTATTTCTTTTCATGTATAAAAATGTTTGATACTAGAGGATGCGAGTACCTTAGTGTGACCATTAAGGATGATTCATTAGACCGTTAGTTGCTTTATGGATTAAACAATAGGTGTTTTGCCTATTGGTTATGTTTGTTTTCTTTCAGGTGTGTTTGCCTTGGTCTTGTCTCAGGATGTGGGATGTAAACATACTTAACTGTCTCCATATGTGTCGGGTGATGTTATGACACGTTGACTTCATATCATTTAATATCTTTCCATTATCTACCAATGTGTTATGACGATCACGTCTGTTACATCCTCTGTTTACGCTATAAGCAAAGGTGTGACACATTATAATAACAAAGGGTAATAACTTAGTCTGATAGAATTATCTTAGGCCATACATATGTAATGCACGAGAGTCCATGTGTGTGAGGGTGATGTGGGACCTGACCACAAATAAAATACCTTTGTCAGGCACGACCTTCGTTAGCGTGACTAACTAACCGGAACCACATGCACTGTACTACCAAAAATATCTCACTTTCATCAAAGTGTAACTATAATGTGAATAGTAATTTTTTAAGGTTTTCAGTGTGATCATAATACTTTTTATTTTTTCAAATATGCACATATGAGGAACCTCTAGTATTTGTTATTGGCTGACATTTTTTATTGAAGGCTGAAAGGAAAAAAGGGATTTAACTTATATATATTATAGAGTTAGAGAAAAAGACGGGCATTATCAACACTGTCGATGGTGCCTCAACAACCCAAATTCTTGTGCCTTATCAACATCGTCGATGGTGCCTCGACAACCCAATTTTGGTTTTCAATTTTGGCAAACACTAATCGGAATCATCGGTAAATTAATATGGGTTGTTTAGATTGTTTGGGTTGATTTTTTTATTTGAGTTGTGCCCCTACCAATTTAGGTATTTTTTATGGTTTAGGGTTTGGTGTAAGAACACATCTACGTTTTGCTATAAATTTTATTTGGAAATGAGCATGGTCAAATACAAAACGTTTTCTTGCTTATTTTTAAATACGTTTTGAGTTGGTCTACGTTTTGATGTAATTTTGCTTGAAAATGATTTGGGTCAAATATAATATATTTACAATCGAAAATATAAGTTTGAATTACTTTTCTTTTTAACGTATATTTAGTTTGAAACAAGTATTGTTGATTGTAGTCAATACTTTATCATACTGCGTAAGATGCTGTCGCAACGCGCGACAAGTAAAAATTCTGGTGTAATTAAATTATAACATAAGCCTATGTTATTCTTTAATTTTTAATTCAATATTTAATTATAGCAACATTATAGATTTAAAAAAAATAGAGGTGTTCTGAAAGAATGTTTTTTGTCATGTAAACAGGTTTGACACACGTTCATATCGACATTTAGAATAATAAGTAATTGTTCACAAAAACTAACATTACTTGCTTTAAATTAATTTTATGTTAGAAAGGGTTATTTTGAGAATTTTAAATACTGTGACAGCTTTAAGAATTCTCGTTTTACACTTGTGTAAAGTAGTTCTTTTTTCTACACAAGTTTACGTATGTGCAAACTTATAGTGAAGGCATGTTGCTAGACTCAAAGTCATGTGGGTTATTACTGTGCAAAAATCTCATCCCCCTTAATTGGAGAAAGATCGTATAGGGCTCGGGTTTTTCTTTTCTTAATGGTAAACCAATTTAAGTTTTTTTAAGTAATGATAAAGATTAATCGAATACCAACCTTGTAGCCCCGATAAGTGGCCTGGAAATGGGCGGAGTCGCAAAGCCTCGAGGGATGCATATAAGAGAGATGAACCCCATAGTATAGAAGAAGGTCTTTGAAAAAAAACAAGATATCAATAGTTGGTGAAGTTGAAAACCTATAACATATTTAATCATCATGCAGGGTCGGCCCGTTAGTGTACTTGGGCCAAGGTAGGGCTTGGGGTCTCCCAAAAAATAGGGCCCCAATTTCTAGAATTCTTTTATATTATAAGTACATGGGCTTATGTTAACATTTTGGGCCTATAATCAGCTCCAAAATCTTTTAAGTTGTGGCCCTTCTTTACAAACCTAGTAGATCTCGTTTCTTCATCTGGAGAGGGCATGAGTGCATGACTCCAAGAGGGACTGTTGTGATTATGAAGTAAATTGATGATGGCGATGATAACGAGCAGTCGCCCCACCGCCCATCCCCACTTCTCAAATCTTCAATTGACATTCATGAGTCGTTTCATCATAGACTCATTCACTTCACAGTCAATATTCTATATTTAATTTCTCAACCCTCTGATTACTCATTGCTTCTGGCTGATAAGATGTGAGGAGGATATAGAAAGAAGAGGAGCGTGTAATCGGTGGGTAATAAGAGTACCTTTTTCTTTTGTCTTTGTAGCCATTGTTGAGATTAAAAAAAAGGTCTTAATAGTTTTAAAGGTAATTCATGTTCTTGAATTTGATTTCTGTGGTGTTTTGGTTATAACTAATTCATTATTTAATGATATTCTAGACTTTTTCAAAGGGTGTTTGTGATTGCTTATCTGAGCTTAACATTTTTGGATTTGTTTATTTACATCACATATGATTCTGAGTATTTTACCCACTTAAAACTATTTAGAATTGACAAAACACAATTGATAGCTTACCTCACTAATTATTTTCATGGTTAATCTGATTCTGTTTATTCTAGAAGGCATAATCAATGAATCTCTAACACTCCCTCATATTGTAATTAATCTCTATAAATTAGTAAGTTTTAAGTTTTAGTTTTTTGTTTAAAAATTTTGTTGGTTGAAGTACATCTTTATACTCTAGAACATATTTCAAACTGAAGTGATGTTGGAATCCGTATAATGTTTTGTTTTAAAGCATGATTAACACAACTTTTATTGAACCATTAACTTGTTAAAAACTCTATAAGATGATTTTAAAACGGTTAATAGATAATTTTTTTGTTTCTTCTCTTTAGAATTTTGGGTACTTTTAGGATGGTATCAATATGCTTTTATTAATTTTCTTTTAGATTTCAATATATTAAGAATAGGTCTTAACTAGATTACTCGGAGTTGCTACTAGTAATAGGTAGATGGAGAAAATATACCCGTTTGTGAAAAAGTTTATGTTTCAGTTTTCATAGTGTACGAAGCTTCTTCAAGTGCTAAAGTTTCTAATTAAGATATAATCAATTAAGATTACAAGATTTTCCATCGTCCATCAAGTGTTGTAGTGAGAATGTGTTTATAATTTATTACCGCTCTCATTTATAATTTTCTAACATATTACGTTCTTTGAAATAGTTGATCGAAACATAACAGTTTCTTTATAGATCCGGAAGCTATTTTTGGGATTTTAACCCAAGTCGACCCAATCAGTACAAAAAGAAAAAGGGTTTTATTAGTTTTCATAATAAGACCTCATTTTTTAACTTTGATTGGGGCCTCCAAAAACCTTAAGCCGCCCCTGTCATCATGCAAGTGATGGTATGGTCAACAATTTGATCCTTCCTAGAGAAAGTGGGGTTTAACCCTTGCCTAGGCCAAACCACTAAAAAAGGGGTGTATATCTATCTAGCTTAACGTTAAGAAAACGGTACTCAGATTAAATTTATTAGCCATGAAAATGAAATAAGATGGGATGGAGAGCACACCTTAGACTCATTAAGGTAATTGGTAATTAGACTAATGAGCATGGATTAAATTCTCACAAGTAGAATGTTAAATAGATAATGAGAATCCTAATAAAAGAAAGTACAAAACCAAGCACTCGAGTATGTAACTACCCAAAATTGAAACTTGAAAGGTCATCCAATAACTCATTGTGTGAAAAACCCTCACAATACGTAACGACAATTGACAATTGTTGCCCTAGTCCCATAAGCATAGGGATGTGAATTAAGCAAGCGTTGATGAATATAAATTTCAAAAGTCCCATAATAGCAACAAGTCACCCCTGCACCAAAAGGAATATGGGGGACATGATGGAGCAACCCCCCTATAAGCGAACAAGTAACAAGTAGTTAACCTTAGTTGTACTTAAGTCCTGACATAAGTTAGACATAAGACGATCGCATGATAATGAAAAGTGATAAAGGACCAATGGCCCAAACACAATCAATGCACTGGTTGATGTCACGCCCCACGCCATGCGTCAAATGCAAGATAGCCCTTCAAATGAAGGAATAAAATATAACAACGTAAGGCATTCAGTTGAAGCGCACTACATCACGTTGTTTGGCGTTGCAACAACTTTGGTGATCATGAGCCAAGAATAAACACGGTGAATAGTTATGTATGGGGACAAGTGTCAACGTTAACCGATCCAATAATTGCTACCAAAGATCTTATCACGGACCTAGTCCTATACGTATGACAATCAGGGGACAAGTGTCAACGTTAACATATCCTATAATTGTTACCAAAGATCTTAGCACGTACCTAGTCCTTTACGTAGGACCATCAGACGATGTCCAACATATAAGGCTTTTATGTAGTAGATAAAGCTTATAACCTCTGGGTAAAAGACTAAATAACAGTTCTATCACTTTGATGATCGATATAGTTCATAATGGAAAACAGTAAATTTTCTCCGGGTCGTCTCCAACATATATTAAATAGGGTTCTAATAAATAGTCACCAAATTGGATAAATCGACACCCGCTTATACGCTACGTATGGTACCATACGTGGCGTATAGGGTCAAAAACAATGAAAACGAGGAAAATTCAGGGGGGCTGTCAGATTGCTATACGCCACATACGCGTATAGCGAATTACGACACTGACTAAGAGAAAAAAATCAGGGGGCTGTCAGATTGCTATACGACACATATACGACCCCCTCCCCCCATACGACACATATAGAAATTTGAGGTGTTGATTTATAATTATGAGGTGTTTAAATAACCGAACCCATTAAATATCTTTTCGTACTAAAAAGAGGGCATTCAATTCATTCTAGCTACCGTGTCTACTTAGCAATAACTTCTTCTCTTATTTTGTTGTAATATTCTTTTCTTTTAACGAAAAATGAAACTTTTATAACAAAATAGCAAGTAGCTAGAAAAATCTACATACATCAAATTATAAATCACCATATCGCGATAATATACTTATCTACACTTTCAAAGGTGAACCTTCGATTCATACCCATGAGTTTTGACAAACAGATTATAAAATGTTGAAAAGTGAATTTAGATTAAAATAAAAAAAAAATAATACACTGATATAGGAGTAATTGATACAAAAATAATATGTATTCAATGCCATTTTACTCCAAATATATCATTCAATGGGAACATGGGGAAAAACGCGACATTTCTCCAATTATTAATTATTCTTCCAATACCAAACCATATAACAAACAATGGTGTTACAAGAATAACAATAACAAATGGACTCTATTCAAGATGATCATGAGGTCTAATTGACATGAAAATGGCAGCATATTGCCGGAGCATACGGTTGCTGCCACCATCCTCATCCGCCACCCGATTCACCGTCCGCCGCATCCTCGCCATGTACCGCCGCCACCCTAGTTGTATGGTCACCGCCGCCCATGTCCGCCAATTAGCCGAGTGATATCTCACTGTTCTCTTCAGCCTCTCATTTGCAAATTTGTACCGAAAATGATCCGTCACATAACGAAGATCATTGGCATCCAACCCGAAGGCTTCGGTGGATTCAGTACATGTAAATGTAGCTGAAGAAGCCGGAAGCCTGTTTATAAATGGCCTCCGAAGGCACCACGATAGAAGCTCGTCGCCTAGGTAGCCTCCAGGGTCTAGTATACTCGTTGCAACGACTCCTTTACTTAGGTTTTGGCTACTTTTTACGTGTCCTTGAACTATAAACACCATTCTTTGAACGGGATCACCTTCTCGTATGATCTACGATTCAAGAACTCGAGTAAGCAACGAATAAGTAGTTTTTATTAAATAAGAAGTAGACTTTGTGACGCGATCAATAGAAGAAAAACGTGATACCTTTTCGTCCTTTGAGAATACTAGTGGTTTAACACGATCACATATGTTGTCGAGTATCAAGTCATCTAAGTTGTGGAAGAACGGTACCTAAAGAAAATGAACTGAGATTAGTAACGTCAACTTTGTCCTCGAAAAGCATAGTGGGCGTAATGAACTAATGAGTATAACCGTAAAAAACGGTGTTAGTTGAAACAGTTTATTTTATAAATGAGTTGAATCGGGTTGAGCTGACTAGATATTCTCTTTTGATCTTATGTTATTGTTATTTTTTTAGTTATCACTATTATTATATAAAGGTTTTTATTTGAACTTTTAAGGATATATTTATCAAGATCAACTTATTTATAAGTAAATAAATCATTTAAATGAAGTTAGAAGTGCATAGTTTACCATTCGTATGAGCTCTAGGCATAGAAAACGTTTGATATCGCGTCTAAGGCCTTCGGGAAAGTCTTTAATCAGTTCCATCTCATCTTCGCCTCCCATCAGCGCCCAATTTTGACGTTCATAATGTCGAACTCTATGTCTAAGAGGTGAAGGTAGTTGTCTCCTCCTCATCCACCATTCCATATCGCGACATCTTAGTTGCATTTTCCTCTTTCTCGCCATAACAGCTTGCAAGAACACCTACATTATGACATAAAAGTTATTTCCTACTTAAGATCATTGCCGCCTAAGTGACGTGTAGAGGCGTGAATCGGGTTGGAACCAACCCGATCAAAACAAATAATTTGAAAGTTCACACCTTTGCTTTGAAACTAACAATTCCCTAAGAAACAAAGTAGAGGTGTGAATCTGGTTGGTTACAACCCGACCAAACCAAAAATTTAAAAAGTTGTACACCTTTGTTTTAAAAACCAACAATCACTTAAGTGAATGTAGAGGCGTGGAATGGATTGGAACCAACGCGATCAAAACCAAAAACTAAAAACTAGCACGCCTCGGTCTAATGTAAAATCGAACAAGATCAAATAGAGACCGATGCTTACCTGAATATTACCAATTAATAAGGTGAACAACATCAATCCGCTTAACACGATACAAATACTAAAGATCACTTCAACCCAGTGACTCGTGGGCTCAAGATCATTTCCAAACGTACTAAGGCTCATGAGACCCCAAAAAATCGGATAAAGAATCTTGACTGTGAGCGAGTTGCTAGAAATAACAGGAAGCGCCCATCGGTAAATGCCATGGTGGTACGGGCCATTTACGTCTAAACACAACGGCTTTCTAACCAAACTCATGGTCGAGTTTCCCGCACAACGATCACCAAATGTGCCTTGGGGTAACAAAAATTGGTAGCAAACTTCATCGGCACAAGACAAAGCTAGATTACACACGCTTTTCCTGTTGCATTGTTGCCTTAGGCACAAGACGACTCGTTGTATCGCCAAAACGTACCAACAACCACCCGCAACCTGTGAACATAGACAAATTGACAACCACAAATATTTTTGTAATGATCAAAAGAAATAAGACGATATAATATGTACTTACGTGAGACGCGATGAAGTAGGCGATGAGATTAAGGGCGAAGCCCCACCAAATGGTGCCGAAGATGTAGCCAGTGGCTTTTCCCATTCTTCTCATTAGCGTGATCGAGTGATAGACTTTGGGCAAGAATTGGAAGACGAAAATGAGTAGCAGGGTCGTCATGATTTCTCTTATTCGCTCTTCGCGTATTAACCGCGGTACCACCAACCAAAATACAACCTGAAAATGCAAGTTTGATTTGAGCTTGTTTTAACCTGATCCGAATACGATCTAAAATAATCAAATTATAACCGAAATAATTGAAAAATCGATTGCCCTGTTACAATCTAACAATGATATGTTAGCTTCATATACTTTGGACCAAATGTTACTGATAACTTTTAATATAATCTTACTTGAGATTTAATTATACTCAATTTTGTATAAAAAATTCTAATAAAAATAAAATACTATTAGATAATGTGAAATAAACATTCTTTTTAAAAATAAAGTAAAGTTATTATATGAAACTCATTTCAGATTTGATGAGCCATTTAAAATATTGAGATATAACGATTTTATTACCTAAAAATATTATTTTTTTTCAGAGAATTAAAGTCTGTGAAAAGTAGGTTTTTGGCAATTAATTCTGATGTGTAAATTCTTCATAAATTAAATACCTAGTCCTACCAACTTATATTAAATAACAACTAAACTATTTCTTAATATTTTAAATTAAAATTTTAATATACATATATATATATATATATATATATATATATATATATATATATATATATATATATATATATATATATATATATGAAATAGAAAATAGTTTGTGGTTCTGATCACTCAAATTTATCTAGTGAGGGGGATACGATATAAAGAGACAAAAGACATAATTAGAAGTGATGCATGATTGCATGTGGTAGGTTCAATTAATGGGCCTAACATGACAAAAATATGTTTACAATTATGGGGTAATAGACAGAATATATTGTACACTATATAGTTATGTAATTTTTGGAGTATAAATTATATTAGTGAATTACCAATCATGATATACAAATTTTAAATTACATCTTAATTTCATTCAATTATGAGAATGTTGTTGATACAAATTATTTATTATATATAAATGGTACGAGGATTAATCACATTAATATTTTCTCTTTTTTAGCTGCTTGGTTGTGAAAAAATTGTATTTAAGATGCTATAAATAGTTTGTAGACATAATGTTTATTAATCTAAAAAACATAAACATAAAATGAAGAAATTACCTAATAGGGTTTAACGACACATTTATAAAGAAACCATTAACTAAGTAAGAGCACCATATATAAGTATATAATGATTTATTAATACATTGATAGAGAAACCAAACCTTATACATCACTGATAAAGCAATTCATGTAAGTATATATAAGGTTTTTTGGATTCTCTATAAGCACTCCTATTAACTATAAAGTCAATTTGATTATTGATTACAATTTTTAGTTTATAACTTTTAAAACTTGTATGTCAAATATAAAAATTTACTTTGTAAACTTTTATTATGCTCTCCTTACTCCATCCTGATTTTCTCTCCCAAGCCCTCATACTCTTCACTAATTTTTCTCTAAATCAATGAGAGGTTCTCACTTTAACGATTACCACATCCCGAAGACCATGGGGTGGCGTTTTCGCCAATACTGATAACCACTTCAACGCCATCTCGCTTCTATCTTCAACACTACATCCGCCCTTATATACCCCTACTTCTGTTTCCTATTTATAGATCATTTGGCTCCATCTAAGTAAACTAAACCAAAATTTAAACCTTAGTATAATATATGAGATCATTATAATATCTAATTATTGCATATAGCAGGGATTATATTAGTTATTATTGACTTAATCATTGTTGCTTTGAATGTTAGAATCAAATATTAATATATTACAAAGGTTTCTCAACCAATTAATGGGGCGTTACGACAATGGTTAGTGTTTATGTCTAATTAGCATATTTTGTCAGCAAGTATAATCATGCATAGTATTATATTCATGCGTCAGTTACAAAGATACTCGTGTTTAATTATGTCTACACATATTTTATCAATAAGTATATATAATCATGCATAATATTATATCTATGTGTCAATTTCTATATGTATAAAAGCGAGAACTAATACTAAGAAACTATGATAATTGCATAACCTATTATTTTATTGTAGTATACATTCGTTATGATATTGTTTGACCACTTTGTTCCTCTCTATCGTTAAATCTGACATGCACGAGGTACAAGTGTTTATTTTAATGTGTCGTTTGATCCTAAAATCTAGTTTTGAAGCATATATTAATTAACACGTAGGCAATTAACAGTAGACACAATCTTGATCTCATAGCTTGATACATTCTAACCTCGTTATAAGATTCGGTTTCTATTCAACAGAACACATTAACTTAGTATTTTCATAAAATTCGCGTTTTATCAAATAGAAACACGTATTATCAAATATACTCAGATACGAGCTTCAAATTAGAAAGCTTCAAACATGTTGACAGCTCGAACTCAAATAATTATAGAAGATATCATTTTGTATGTGTGGCTAGAAACACGTGATTAACGTTTACTCTTTTAAACTTAATTGAATGTGAAACCTTAATTTCAACTCCAATTATCCACTCAACATCTCATATCGATCAACAGAAATCAAAAGTAAACAAATATCTGAAAAAATTCACTTTATAGATTATTTAAGTTTAACCTTTAAAAATTCACCATGTGGTTAAAAACAAAAACCTAAAACAATTGCATGTGAAATAACATGTAGATCTGATTACCTGTGGGACCGGGAGTATGACGAACGCGTCGTACCAGAACCCTTTCACTGATCTCACATAGCGAGACGCGATAGCCTGTGGGTCCCACACTAGTTTCCCACAGCCAACCACAAGCGACTCGCGTGACACGTAAGCCATCCGAAACTGCAACCACATGTGCAGTAGATGTATAGCGTCCACCAGCGTCCGTAGGACGGCCACCACGGCCGCTAGCGCTCCGTCCATGTATAGGCACGGAGCGCCCCAGCGGCCGATGGACAAAGTGTAAAAAAACAAAGGGTCCACGGCCAAGGCCATACCTCTAGCCAGTAAAAAAAACCGGTTCCATCTCTGCACCCTTTTGCTCCGCGGGTCATAAACCCTGCTGAGCAAATCCGAAGACCGCCGTCTGCGGCGGCCTTTGGCTGACCGACTGGGGACTATTTTAGCCCCCGGCCGGTCACGGATGGGGACCAGAGACGAACCAGCTGAGGCCTCCCATTGGGGCTTTTGGGCATGGTCACAGCTGGTGGAGTGGAACACCGGAACACCTACCTGAGTGCAGGCGTAGCACTCGGTGGTGTAGCCGGTGGGGCTGGTGTCGTCGAGGTCGTCGGCGCTGTCGGAACCCTCGCTCCGGCGACGGAATAATCGGTGGAATGAATGCATTTGTGAAGGAAGGTGAGGGTAACCATGGAAGGGAGAATACTGGTGGAGGTGATAAGGTGATAGATAGAGAGAGAGGGGTGTATGTGGGGATATATTATGTGTTGGGAGATTGTTGATGAGTTTGAGAAAATAGCCGACTTGTGTGTTATATATAAATTGTGTATTTTTTTATATTTTATTGTGGTTTTTGTTTTTATAAAATGAATACATTGTATGTTGGTGGAGATGAGTGATTGTAATATGGGTTATGATTTTGTGGAAGATAATACTAAATAGCTCCATTATTGTCACTAATAATGAGTCTTATATTATGTTTAATCATTTTTAAGTAGTTATGTGATCTCTCACGTTAGTTTAAATTCAAAGATTCTTAGATTCCAATCTATAATACGTGTGGGTGTATACATAAATATACGTAGTACTACTAGAAAACTTACCGTCACAGACATAGCGATTGATTGATCTCATAAAAATTTACTTTTCTAAAAGCAAAAGTTTACCGGCTATAATTCCTCTGCGATTACCAACATGTATGTGACGAGTAGTCTTAATCGGAAAAAAAAAACTTCCACCAACAAACTTTTCTTGGCGTAATTATGTGGAGGCAGCTCCATTCGTATTACTGACGGACATTCGGCACGTTAGAGATTATCACCAATACTTATGGTTACAGATTGTTAATCGATAATCCGTTAGTAATTTAATTTCAAAGATATATTTTTTAGATATGATGGTCTATGTAGATTTTTCGAACGTTTCTTCATAAATAAAAAAACATAAAACTTTATGTAAGATTTTTGTATAGACTTCTCAGTTATTTGTCTCTTTTATGACAGACATCCCATTGGTAATCCGTGAGAATAGTGTCAATAAATATTATGAAACATTCAACTTTTTCTAATGGATTCCACATTAAATACCAATATATACAGTTTTCTTCATCTCCTCGAATCTCATTGTATTCTACATTGATTATACGAACACTTTGTTTGGTCGTAACGATCGAGTTTGTTGGTTCTCAAAATTAAAATGGTTATGCATACGTATTCCAAATGAGGTTAAGAATGTACTACTACGTCAACGACACAAGATCCTACTAAACCAATAAATAATCATATTTTCGATACTTATTTTGAATACAACTCTGTTTCTAATAATGTATACTTATACATCGATAACAAAAAGATAAACACAACCACGTATTCGGTTTAGTTGAAAAAATTAACAAAAGGAAGTTGTTGGAGAATAATAAAAAAATCAAATAATTAAATGGATTAAAAAATATTATATAGTATATGGGAGATTGAAAATTTTAAAAAATACACAAATAATCCTTGAGGTTTTACACGAATTTAAGTTTCGTAGACTCGTAGAGAAACAAATACATCATTTTCTCGATGGTGAAATTACACATTTGTTCGTTACTTATTAAAATACGAATAACTTTAGTTTTGATCCACATATCCATTTAAACATTTTGTATATTGCCATTCTTTTATTTTATTTAAATTTAGGGTTTATTGAATAAATAAGCATTATTCAATCCAACTCACATGATACATGTATTTGAAAGATGTTACTCTTGAGGTTGAGGTTGAAGTGGGGACTATATACGAGTAAGTGAAGAGGAAGAAGAGTCGTAAGCAAATAGATGAAAATGACTAGTTAGCATACGTCTTGTCTTTTAAAGGATTAAAAATATGTATATGATACATGTGTATTTTGTCATTTCATTTTATGTTTTCTATTTTTCATATTTAAATAATATTAATGGCATCTCGTTTTTCTCTTTTATTCGTTTTAATGATTATTGGCTTTATTTCAGTTGGTTACTTTGTTTTACTACTAGTTAAAGGGGACGTTAAACTGACATACAAGATAGATTTTTTTTTTTAGAAAATTATGGTAATTATAGCATATGAACCTAATTAACATATTAAGAATCTGGTCCATTTTGTTAAGTACACTTTGTATTTATCTAGTTTGGTGTTAAAATTTATTTACAGGTCATAGTTCTTGCATAACTATTTTAGCATATAAAGACGACACTAGAGCAGATAGTAAGGTTGATATTTTGTGATCTGAAAATTATGAGTATAAATCATGGGAGATAGTCTTTTTTGTATAAAAAAGTTATGTATGTGTATCTAAATCAAAAATTAGCTACCATATAAAAATTGATTAACTAAACCAGCACCTAATTTTGATTTTTTAGGTCTAACTGGATACATCACAACCAAAATTTTAAGTTGAAGATCAAGGTTGATATTTATATGTCACGTTGCTTTGGACTAAGGAAGATCAATGTCCAAGTTCAAGTATTGAATTGAACGTTCACGGATGAATTTGGTCCTTAAAGTTTTAACAACATGTCCTATCATATATGCCATGCTATTTATTACGAGGGGTAACTCTTATGCGATAAGTTTACAAGAAACCAAGAAAGTATTAACATAACTCAAGTGAACATTTTACATATCAGCATTCTTAAGACTTCAAGAGACTATGAATATGTTCATAGATATAAAAGATGAGTATTTTATAAATAATAGTTATATAGATGTTACCTTCCAAACCAAACGTAGATGATTGAGATCTCTGTCCTTTTGTGCGGACATGATCAGAGACCAAAATTAATTCTTTAAGTTTCTGATTATTTGATCATTCTTATTTTCAACTCAAGATCTTTTAGTTTGAGTAATGAAAACATAGCATCAAAAAGAAGTTGATTGTTTAAAGGATGACGTGTTGTTTTACCAAACAATGCACTATTTGACCTAACGATCTCCGAATATGTAGTAACAGTTTCTTCTTTCAAATGTCGTGGGTTTATATCCTACGGTAAACGAGTTAAATGAATTTAAAAGTAGATTAAATGTTGCTAAAAATCGCCTAAGTGACGATAACTGATTAAAACCGAAATAAGCAAGTCATATTATCTACATCTACTACATTTTTTTAATTCTTATAACATATTACGTGGTAATGGTCTCAACTAATTACTAAATAAAGCACATGTTTAACACAAAACATTTTCTAAAGTTATTTATAAAGGGTTAAACTCGTAAAATAAGTAATTTCACTCATAAAAGTAAATCACACACGTATAAACTATAGGTTCTTAAATAAAAAGAAATTACAAGGAAAAACGAATATATCTAATATGCACCCAACCTGCTCAGTATTAATGGAGAGTGAGCAATGTTCTCGTCTATCCAACCCCGCTCCATTATTGACACCTCTACCATTCTTCACAAACTATCCCTCACATAAACATACATATAAAGTCGTGATTCTTCATATTTTCTCGATGCCTAAAGGGATGGGACGGTGTTCTCGCCGATATCAATTTTTAAAGAAGAATTTTTATAAAATTAGATACATATTAAACCATTTGACCATCTAACTATGTAAACTATACCATAGTTAAAGAAAAAAAAGGAGTTCCTCTTAGCCTGGATTCTGAATAACTTCACGTGTTTCGTCCTTGTACTTGTGCATAGTACGGAAGTGTTTGATAGCAACGGCCAATTATAATAAATACCCTTTTGTTTTTTTTTTAATCTTTGTAGTAAATTAAATAAATCATCTTGCGTGATTTATAGGAAATTCTAGCGGTCATATTCTATTATTATAGTGATCTTTTTGGATTTAAGCTTTCTTGGGTTGTCAAACGGGTGAGCTGTTAAATCTTTTTAAATAATGTCTTTTTCTTCATTTTATGATTTTCATTATTTTAGAAAACTCTAAACCTATAAGAGAATTCATAGTTGGTTTCTTGTTTTTATATGCGTGATTGTTTTATATTATAATGGATGATTGTGAGTGAATGGGAAAAAAATTTATGGGCTTGTACCGTGATTCCCCAAATATGAGGAATCATGGTACAATCCCATATATTTTTTAATATTTTTGAAAGTGGTTGTGAATGTATGAAAGAGAAAATATAATGATAAATGCATGAAAAAATATTATTTAATTGAAAAAGAGAGAAAAAATAAAGGTTTTTAGTGTAATTATAAAGATGAGAAGGGGATGGATTGTGAATGCTTTAATGATTACTAAAAGGCTAATTCTTAATGATTTATTATCTTTTAATGTTTAAAATGCAACCTTAAGTTTGAATTAATAAAATGAAAAGTTTTAATTGTAACATTTTAACAATTCAGACTTAAGGTTACGTATTAATCATTAAGATGTTATTAACCATTAAAAGATCACCTCATAATAAACATTAAGATACTACCAAACAACCAGCTAATTATTGTCTTTTAGACATTATATATCCATTATGTGACCAACCGATTAAAGTAGCACTTGTTCATTATGATTTATGTTAGGAGCCGTATAGACCAATTCAAGATATTATGTTATGTTATGGTGGTATGTGTGCTCCCCTCACACCCTTATGGTACATGTGCTATGTACTCTACGATTATATGAGCGCAATGTGAGCATATAATTTGTCCTTGCTATGTTGTATGTTTCTGCATGTGCTATTTATTTGTTTTCACCTATTAAGTTTTACTAGAATGTTGTGTCGTGTGCCCATTTTTGTTTTATAGAAACCATAGACAATCAAACACACTTTTTTATTCATTCCCTCAATATTAGTATCCAAAACATATCTATATTATGGTAAGCATTTAAATTTTATCACAATTAAACTAGCTTATTTCAAAATAATATAACGAAATATCTTTTTACTAGATTTTAATTTTTTTTGTGATCATGTGTATTGAACAATTCAAATGTTTGGGACTTTTTGTACCATAGTTCAACTTCAGTATTATTTTCAATATTTAATTTAAAGTTTATTTTCCTTTAATGCTCGACTCAACTCTTGTTTATACACATGGTTAGAGAAGAGGCCAAGTCGTTATACTTTTATAACTTATTTTGTTTACTCAATAGCAGTAAAAGAAAACTAATATTAATTCATTAGAAACCTTCAAATCATATCATTGCACCGTTAATATTCTTAAATAAAAGTCATATGGTTTTGTTTTTAAATTATAAGAAATTAAAGTTTCTTTCGCAAGGTTCACTTGGTTTTCTTAAGAATATTGTGAGATTAATTATGAAGCACGTTTTTTATGTTAGTTGTTGGACTTGTGTATTTCTATCTTCTGTTGTATACGTCTAAACATCTAGCACGCAAGAAATATTTTCATCAAAAATATTTTTTTACATGTATTTAAGGTTTATAACGGTATAATAGCCGGGTGTGCAAAAGAAAAGATGATTATCAAAATCTATCTATTATAAAAAAATAAATAATATAAAATTATGGGTAGACACTTGACACAATCCTATACTTTATAATTCTAATTTTTTGTTTTTATCTCATATTAAATAATTATATTAATTACAAACGAAACTATGTAATCTTTTTGAGATTGAAAATAGTTTTTTAAATACATCTTGAATGATATCTTTTTATAAATGTTATTACTAAAGAAACAAAATTATATAGTACTAATTACCAATTCTTTTATGAATAATAGTCTTGTATATATGCTTAATAATGCTGTACATATGTTTTTTTTTATTTGTTTATTTATATGTTTCTATCTATCTTTCAAATAATATAACATAATGTGTTGTTTTCAAACAAATCATATGTATACAACTATAATCATTGTCATAGTTTCGTTCTTCATAAATAAACTTACGTTATCAACGATTTCAACGCACTGTTCAACGCAACTTCCCAACTACATTTATATGTTTGTTTTTCCATGGTTAAACACCCCTCCAACATGTGGGTTTGCGACTACGTTTTAATATTAGGTTTTACGTCATTTTACCTCCCCGCCGCAACATGGGGGTCATAATACTAGTTCTTATGAAATAAGATAAACATCAAACTTTTTAAAATATAAATATTTTAAAAACGGTGTTTTTATATAATAATTTTTCTAGCAACAAAATAACTAAAATTCGGAGTTATATAAGGAAATTTTTAAAAATGATTTTTTCAAATGATTTGTTTTAGAACAAGATGTTTATAATTTTTATTTAAAAATACAAAAAAAGTTTAGAAACAAAAGTAAAAAAATGCTATTAATGTTTAATTACTTATAGTATTTACTTGTACGTAATATAATCATATTTTATTTTATTATACGAGATACTAACCTGGTTATACATATACAGTTTTTCAGTAAAAAGAGTTTTATTACAAGTTAGTCATCAAAGAATCATGAATGTATAAGTATTTGATGAAAGTGTTTTTTTTTTACTTTTTATTTTAGAATAATTTAATATTAAAACTATTTTCAAACATATTCTTTATATTATAATTTTTAAAATATAATTTATTCTTAAATTTCAATATACAGTTGAATATGTTTATTTTACTTCAAGTTTCGACAAAAGATTTATTGAAAACCTAGTTGGGTCCATTAATTGTATTGTGTGTTTTTTGCCCGAACCCGAATATTAAACCTGAACAAAATCAACCCGAACCCGATTAAAGACTAACCCGAGCAACCCAACCCGATTATTACATCAAACCGAACCCAATTTTTATGAATTCGGTATTTTGGGTTGATTTTGTGAGATTCAGGTCAACCCGATTAACCGGAATATTAGTTTTAATAAAAGTTCAAGATTAATATATATATGTGTGTGTATTTATATGTGTGTATTATGCTACCATTTACAAGATTTAAAAATGTGATTTTCTAAACTTTATATTTCATTGTTTTGATTCAATATTATTATGTGAAATTTAAGGATAATCAAAATATAATGTCCTTCAAATTTTAAATATGCATAGTTAAACGAACGTAAAATGCAAAAACTTTTGGAAAGATAATAAATGAAATTCTATATTAATAATATATGCTAAATCTCATACATGCATTCTAATCACATACATATTCATTAGACAAACATTTAAGATAACAAATAATTTAAAGCTTAATGGTTTAGTCTAAACCCGAAATCCGATTACCCTGACCCGAATGAACCCGAATACTAAAACCCGAAAACCGATTCAATATTACTTATTTGGTTTGAAATTCGGGTTGATTTCCTACACCTAAAAACCTAGTAACCTGACAGAGGAACCCAAAACCCGATTATAAAACCCGAATGACACCCCTAATTAATTGAGTCTACTATTTTATGATTCAACGCCTCACCGTAACACACTTATAAAAAATCATTAAATTTGGTTGTTGTTTTGTCTTATTATTTTCTGTTGAGCTTTTTTATCTTATGATTTTGTTAAAAAGTTGGATTGTATTTAATTTTCTTTTTAATTTTTTATCATTTTCGTGTAACTTAATGTTCATTTTTTTACAGTAACTTAACTTTCCATGCTTTCTAAACATATTCTCGTGAATTAGTTTTATTTACGTTTTAATTTCTAATAGAACCCTGACAACATGGGTGCAAATTCTCCTACGTATATATAAAGCAAATGAATGAGCAGGAGGCTTATGGTTGATCTAATTTTGGTCACTGAACTTTGTGTAATTTTCATTATGGTCCCTCTATCTGTGCTTTAAATAGTAATCAATTGTGGAGATTTGGGTTTTCATGTGAAAGGTGTTGTGACGGTGGCGGCCAGGCGGAGGCGGTTGCCTCTCCGCCAAATCTGACTTCTTCCGTCGCTATAGTCGGTGGGTTCCGTTATGTTCTACGATACTAATTTGGGTTTTTCATTTCTTTTGGGTGATTTTGTCGTCTCTATGATGGACATCTTCCCACAGTTTTAGTTCATGTCTGGTTCTTCGGTGGCTGTGATGATCTAAAAAAAATGTTGGTTGTCCTAGCATGGCAACTATCCGTGGATGGTTTGCAGCTAGAGGCGATTATCGGGTCGGAGCCAAAGCTATGACTGTGGGTGGGTTTTTTTCCTGTTGGATCATATATTGTTGCTTTATGTCAGGTGGTTCGTTGGTTGTGTTGATCGAAACAGGTTGTTGTCCTTGCATGGCATCCATTTGTGCATGGTTTGCAGCCTGAGACGATGACCGAGTCAGAGCCAAAGCAGCGTTGAATGGTCACCTTATATGAACCTACATGTTCATTAAACAAGTGATTGAGCAGCGAGTTTTGTTATGGATTGATTTTGCGTCTGTGATGATTCCGAAAAAAAACCGTTGTCTTGGCGTGGCGACCGTGTTTGGTTGTAGCCACAACGAGAGCGAATCTTAGCTCAGGATTGAAAATACAGTTCTTAGAATTAAACGTATATGATAATGTACAAGAATTAAACGCAACGCGCGAGGTTGTATCCTCCTAGTTTAATTTACTTGGTTATTTTTTGAGGCGGTTCAAAAGCTTTTCTAACACTATTTTCACATCTTCTATAGATCGTTTTCACATAAACATTTAACATTTTAAGAATATTGCAACTAATTAAACTATCAAATGTAGAAATTTTATCCAAAAATATAAGAAAGTCTTGAGTTTAAGTCTCGCGTTAAGCGAAAATGCTTAAAGTTAAATCAAAAGATTTTTCTACTTGTGAGTTTCCTACTTAGAGAGTTGGGGGTGTTGATCTCGGCTGAAAATAGATAGGTAAGCACGATTAAGATAAGGTTTATCCCCCGAATAAGGTTGTACATTTGTTGTTTAAAAACATATAGGAATTTTAGTTAAATAAAAAAAATGGAAAGAGAAGGGATAAAGAAAAAGAATGTACTCATAAGGTGCAACGGTGGGGGTTTACCGGCAAAGAGCGACGATTGCGGGATCGATCATGGCCTTTTGTTTCACCAAGTGACGCACAACACACCTCTTGGTTTCTATTTCCATATGCATTTATTTAACTCCTTTATTTAAGAGTTAAGTGTTCTTTTTCTTTACACTGGTTTTATATTGTTTTATCATTTCATTACTCGTGATTTATCTTTTACTATTTCAATACCC
>CM046036.1:15103315-15409092 GCA_025215565.1 Flaveria ramosissima | reverse complement strand
AGACTCGACTTCAAAGTTTTCAACCAACTGCCTAGCCTCCATTGCACACCTGGATGTGTAATCTTGTGTTTCATTCTTTATCAAGTTTAACTGATTTTCCACCTGATCAAACAATCAGAGTAGCATCATTTAAACAACAATAATAAGTAATTGAGTAAAGATGGTGTTAAGCTCTCCTTTGGGATTTCAAGACAGCGAATTGAAAAGGTTGTCAATAAACTGCAATCCATTAAGGGTGTTAATGAAAAAGGAAAGAAGAAATACCTACACATATCTGCCACGTTAGTCCAGAAACAAGATTAACATACTGCTAATTCCTTTCCTTCTATGATAAAACAATGTTGACAACTATATTTAAGGACTATTAGTTTTTCAAGTTTTGGGAGGGACGACACATCCTCTCGAAAGATGACCGGCCATTTGGTTTTGTTTCACTGCTGATGTAATTCAACAAATACTAATTGGTCATATGAAAATGTTGGATGCTTCTGCAATGCAAATACTGTCTTTATGTATTATAACAGCATGAGTAATACTAATAACAGATTGTAATCCTAAAAACCCATGATGCACATACAAAGGTTCTGCTTTGGTGGGTATTTTCTTCACGACTAAAATTATGCTTAATATTCCACAAACATTGTTATAGGTACTTAACATGTGGGTCTAGCATGATAATCCTTCGACTAAAACTGTGAACATATTTCGATAGATGACATTTGTTCCTTTTCTTCTCCTAACAATAAATGTACTTATTTGAAATCCATAGGTGATGCTTGAATTTAAGACACCGCAGACAACATGAAAATAGAATTAGCCAGGACTTACTTCCTCAATTCGTGATTGAAGCATGGTAATACGATTCCTTTTTGCATCAATCTTTGCAGCAATATCACGGGACAGTTGCTGAAGAGACATCAGAGTTTCCAGATTTTCCATTGAACTTCTCTTTACTTCATCACGCGAGGAATTGAGTACAGGAACCAATCTTGATTTATAATCCATTCCAAGAACCTCAGCAGGTGTTGTACCTTTTGCATTCAACTGGTACTGAATATCATTTCCTAATTTTAACCTAAAAACACCAACAGTTACATCAAGTCAAGCAACACACACAATTCCAACATTAAGCATAGTTCCATTTCATGCAACATAATCAATCATAAAACCAGTAATATGACATGAATAACACATTCTAGCAGTAATCCTACACAAATAAGCAAAAGGTACCTTCTGATAGCCTGATTACATTCATTCTGAAGCGCCTCAAGCTCCTTAAACTTCGTCCCAATAACACCATTAAGATCCCAACACTTCTCTTCCCACTTGTTCCTCTCAATCTCCGCTTCTCCTATATCTCTCTCCACCGACTGCAACTCCCTCTTCATCCTCTCGGCATCCCTCATATTAATAGCCTGCTCTTCCACCTTCCTCTTCAACTCATCATTCTCCGCACAAATCCGACTCCTCTCCTCCATCTTCACCCTCAACTCCTTCTCCTTCTCCTCCATTTGCTTCTCCACATTCCCCTCATGCACCTGCAACTTCTCAATCAAATCATTAAACTTCTCCATATCCTTCTCCAACATACTCTTCTCCTCCTCCTTCGCCTCCTTCAACGACGGCCCAGACCTCATAGCCTCCAGCTTCGCCTCCAAATCCTTCGCATTCGCCGTTAACACATTCACTTTCTCCAACAACAAATCCTTTTGCTATCATCACAAACACCAATCACTCAATCAGTCTAAACAAACAAACAAACAAACGAGTAAGAGCATTCACGGTAAAATCTCCATATTCATTCATATAACTACACTAAAAATCACTACTTTTTATCTTTTCTTTTCAATTAAATAATATTTTTTATACGTTTATCATAACATTTTTCGCTCTCCTCCATTGAATAGTATTTCCTCAAATATACAGATAAACATTAATATTTTCTCTCTTCTCCACTGACGACTACTCAAAACCATTTCCTATAATATAGTAAACACGTTCACGTATTTTTTGGGATTCCACCATGAATGCTCTGAAAATGCTCAAAAGACTAATACCTGTTGTAGTTTCCCCATAAATTCCTCATCTTCTCTTTCAACAGCATCATCATCTCCCCTAATGTAATGCAAATAACAGCTCAAATTATACGCGAACATACTATTCCCATAAACCGACTGCGATTGCGTCGAATTCGCAAGGTGCTCATTATACATGGCGATCTCCACAAGCCAGAGGATCACAGCCAACACACTAGGAAACGAGTGAGGCGTTCCAGGGGCCTTCAACGCCGATTTGTTCATCTTAACGGGGCAATTGAGGTACTTCAACACCAAAGCCACATCATCTTCGATCTTATTACCGATGGGGAAATCGATGCGTGAGAGGAGGAACTTTAGGGTTTCGGTGAGGTCTTTGTTGGAGGGTAAGGGTTTGAGTTTGAAGGAGATGGGGAAGGAGGAGGAGGAGAGGTAGTTGTTGATGGTGGCGACGGCGTGGGATTGGTAGGAGCGGTCGGTGAAGGGGAGGGCGGAGGGGCGGTGGTGGTGGTGGTGGTTGCCGGTGGAGTGGGCGGAGGAGGGGCGGCTGCTGCAGAAGCTGGCGTCGGAGTCGCGGTGGTGGTTTGGTCCGGCGGTGAACTGCCATGGATCTGACGGTGTTGGAGTGGCGGTGGGTAGAGGGCGGCCGGCGGGGCCTCTCATCGTTCACGAATCACGGGGTTTCGTCTAGTTTTCCCGCTTTTGAAATTTGGAATTGAATTGAGGTTCTGAATGTGTGGCACTTTTTTAACACTATTCACCGATATTGATTCATAACTAGTTGTAATTCAACCGGGTTTCCTTTATGAAAATGTTCATAGCAGAAGTTTAGGTAGTGTTTGTTTTTTTTAAAAAAAAACTTTTCCCTACCTTTTTATTTGCGCGTACGCAGACGCGGTGAGAGATTTAGAGAATTCAGACTATTTAATTTCGGAAGACTTTTCAATTAAAAATGTACTCATAAGGTCTGCATGAGGCAGACATGGACCATTGTCTTCAGAGGTCTTCAAACCTCTTCTCCTACTCCACCTTCACAAAAAGCATCTGAGCCCTAAAATCACAAAACACAACATCCATCCTCAACTCCCGTTCATCAACAGCCACCATCCTCAATCCCGCTGGCGCCCTCTCCTCCAGCCGGCGCCCTCTCCTCCGGCCGGCGCCCTCTCCTCCGCCCGGCGCCCTCCCTCCAGTCGGCGACCCTCTCGCCAGCCGGCGCTCTCCCTCCAGCCGACGCTCTCCCTCCAGCCGGCGACCATCCAGCCGACGCTCTCCCTCCAGCCGGCGACCCTCCAGCCGACGCTCTCCCTTCTCGATCTTTCAACGGGCAAAGGGCAATAACATCCGTTCACAACTCATGGTTTCAATTACAGTTTGATTAGGGTTCTTGATTTGGTCACTTGTTTACTACCAGAGGTATGTTTGATTCACTTTAATTGGATGAATTGGTAGTCAAAGCCCATTGACTTCAACATTCAAAACCGTTGTTGTTCACTTTGATTTTTAGAATAGTCATTTGGTTCTCAAAAAATGCTCTGAACACTTTTGAGATGTTTGGATGTTAAAAACAAACAATCTTTTTTTTGCAGACTGCAGACGTTTGGTCCATCTATATTCCTACAGATGTCTGCAGATGTGGTCCGCAGACTGCAGACATTTTACTGCAGAAAAAAACAAACAACACCTTAGTCATTTCTCCCCATCTTTACTCGGTATGACATAGATCGTTATCGGCTCGTCTCATCAGAAAACATAAAAACAAACATACACAAAAAATGAAAACTAAAGATATTCGTGTTCGTCATATAGGCACTCCTGCCCACGTGTTGTGTGGGGGGATTCTACCACGATTCTAAATATCTAAAAGCAGATAAAAATACCTTGGAGCCGCTATCACTCTCACGTAAAATCATAGAGTATGTGTAATTTCAAGGCTATATTGAATGGTCTAAGATAATATGAAGTCAACTTTGTTGGTCTAAATTTCAAGGTTTATTTTCTTGTATTGTTATTAAATGGTCTAACAACAATGCTTTCAATCAATAATATTTGTCTAAAATATGCATAACAACGGTTGAAATGAAATCAAAACAGGTAGTATAATGCACATGAAAATTTTAATCTTAGGACTTAAAAAACACACTGGAATGTGTTTAGTGTAGAGTTAAAACGGAAGCCTCTTTGCACAGGACAATCATCATCATATTCATTCAAATTCCCAACATAATATATTTCAACACAGTGTAATACATTGAAACGATCATTCCTTAGCAACCCAAAAAAAATTACTCCATTTTTATGTAAAATATTTTTATCAAGCACTTCAATACAAATAAATCAATGGGTTTAAACCCACACTTCGCAACGGGTTCGCCATGAACTCCATAACTCTTTGAGTGGTTAGTTTAGCACTTTAGCCTCAAAAAAGTTTGAATTTAGCATGATATTAAAGATTTGAATAGTGTTGTAATCTCCTGGAAGTATTTTAATGTTGATCTGTAGTGTGTATATGTCCTTTTAAAATCAGAGTGTTTGACTGCAAGACTTAAAGTGTTTCAAAAATCCTTAAAGAACCTAAAGTTGAAACCTACAAATTGAAACATGTGCTAGTGACTCCTAAAAATTATACCTTAGATGACAAACATACTTATATTAATAAATAAAATCTTAATATATTCTTTATTCAATCGAATTCAAATCTGTATATTCAAAACTAATGCTTTCATTGAAGAGTTCTTCATCAAAATCTTAGTGATTGTAGAATAAGCAAAATCATTTGCAAACCCATTATGCTAACGCCAAAGCTAAGTTATAACAGAAACTCCATTCATTAACGGTTCAAGATTAAACCCAAAACCAAATCAGAGAACCAACATTACATAAGTCAAATGTGAAACGAAATTGCCTAAAAAGGTAAGGCATACCTTCGATTAAGTGAGACCTATTACCATTATCAGGGGAGAATGGAACCACCATAATGAAACACGATCATAGTTTTACTTCAATGAACATCTCCAAATTGTCACCAAATATTCATGCTTATGTTTGCTCCTAAATCATTCTGTGTGGTTGATGACAAAAACAAACATATACATCATATGATGCTACATGTGAACCCATATTTTTAAAATGTATAAACATATTTGCCATGGAAGAGTGGAACATGAGAGATGTGACGATTAGTGTGGCAAAACTTAGACTGTATGCAATTGGAAAAAAAGATATACTAAGATTGAGTATGCTATATTCATTTTTGCCTTTTTGTCGAATGAGATAATTACAGCCAGTGTTGCAAAAATCGGCTCTAGGCGCCGATTAATCGCAAATCGGGAGTTCACCTTGGCGGTTTCACTTAATCGGAGGTATTAATCGGTAATCGGTCAAAATCGGACCTAGGCGGTCTTAATGGGCCAAAAATCGGCCAAAAATCGGAATCTCCGGGGAATTTCCGGTAGGGTTCCGGTGGGATTCCGGCGAATTTCAAAAATTCCGGGTAGAACTTGAAAATCCGGCAAAAACTTAGAAAATCCAGCCAAATATGTATATTTATATATAAAACTGCATTTTTATTAAAAAAAACATACTAAAATATGAGTATTTAAATATAAAACTAAAAATTATATATGAAAATTCCAATCCGATTAATCCCGATTAATTTCTAGTCCCTACCTCGCCGCCCGACTAGCGCCTAGCGATTTTTACAATACTGATTGCAGCATTCAAGTACTTGAATATCATCTGGAACATTATCAATTGAATGACAATGCAATGTATTCAAAAGTCAAAATGATGATTATAATAACAATTAGAGGAACTAAAACATGTATTCACTTTGCTAATAATCAATATAACCATAATTACTTTGATTTGTAAAGAGTAATCTCCACACCAGACATCTTTTTGCTTGAATCGTGTTAACGGTCTCGAAGCTCCATTGCAGCAAATGCATCATCGATAAAACCTAATGAAATCAAAAAATTCAAAATCACATCAAACCTTTGATGGTGTTTAAGTCTTGAAGTCAAAAATCAATCCAAAAGAATCACGATGATTTAGAATCAAAATTAGACCTTCAGAGTACACCTTGAAGCTAAATTGGTTCCCAAGAGTACACTTTATAGAGTTGTACCAAATGCAATAGCAATGATATCTTAATTTCCCATCGTAAATAATTATAGAGTAATTTTCTATCAGCATACTTATTTTCACTCTAAAAATTATTGGGACAGGATTCTCTATTACTATTGAAAAAAATTAGGTTAAGAAAAAAATGTTTTTCTTTTTCCCTCCTTTATTACTTGTTATGCTTCTACTTTTAAAAAATAATTTTAAAACTTGTAATATTTTATTCTGAAAAGAAAAATTAGTTTTAGAAAAAAAGTTTCATTTTTTTTAATAAGTTATAAAAACACTTTTTATATAATGATATAGAATATATATATATATATATATATATATATATATATATATATATATATATAATAAAAAATCATAAAAGTTTAACATAGTAACTTCTAAAGTTAAAAAAATAACTTTAAAAATATATTTTAAAATTTTAAATAGACTTAAACGACCCTAATTCAACCGATTAAACTGTTTAAATTGATTTATTCGGTTCAGTTATTCGATTAAACTTGTTAAACTGTTTATTATTCGGTTCATATGGATAGCCTAACAAAATAAGCAATATTTTGTGTAACTGTTAATCGAAGTGTAAATCAAATTTATTATTTGATTCGGTTTTTAAGGTTAGGATACGATTCGGTTTTTGGTTATTTTCTGTTTGGCTTTTTTTGAAAACTCGTAACCACTACAAATAACTATAATAAAAGACAAAAAGTAATAATAAAGAGTAAATTACACGAAAGAACATTTATCTTTATAATTAATTTCACTTTTCAACATTTATCTTTAACAATTACACTGAACAACATTTATGTATATGGTTTGTTTTATCTTTGATCCTTTAGAATAACGATTGTTAGTTTGCATCGTTAAGTTAGATCACGTTATTATCACATGAGTATACTTATAAAAAACATCTAGGCATCAATATCCAAAAACGAATCAATGTATTAGAAAAATATTATCGGTAAAACGTTGAGATCGACGACTAACACCTCAAACAAATTATATATTTTTTATCATCACTTTTTCTAAAACTACTTTTACAAAAAAAATGATTGTATCATATGACTTATATATCAATAATAAACTTAATTCATAAAAATTAGAATGCATAGAAAATCATACAATACAATAAATATTTATATAATTTGCATTTTAACTTGAACAAAAGCATTTAAATAACATCACTACATCTTACATTCTAATATATGTGTTAAGTTTCTTATCGATACCTAAATCATATGATACAATTTTTTTTAATAAACCTAACTTAAAAAAAAGTGATGATAAAAATAAATAAAATTTGTTAAAGATTTTACTTATTAATTTTAATGTTTACAAGTCATATTTTTCTAACTAACTTCATGTAGCTTGCATCTAATTCCTATGTATTAAGTTTATTATTGATTTTTAAATCATATAAAAGAGTAAATTTTTATAGAATCGGTTTTGAAAATGGTGAAGATATAAATATATAAAACTGTTTGAGGTTTTACTCGTCAGTCTCAAGTCTCAACGTTTTACTAATCATATTTTTTTAAAAATCTATTCTTTTTTTATTATGCCACCTAGGCGCTTTTTAATACATCTACCCTCATGTGATAACCACGTGACCTAACTTAACGATGCAAACTAACGACCGATAGATTAAAGGAACAAGGTTGAAACAAACCATATACGTAAAGGTTGTTTAGTGTAATTATTAAAAATAAAGGTTGAAAAATGAAATAGTTATAAAAATAAAGGTCCTTTAATATAATTTACTCAATAATAAATAGATAACAATTAAAAGTTTTATTTTAATATATTTAGGGGTGATATGGTAAAAGTAATAATAAATAGATAAAACTTAAAAATTCTTAAGTTAATGAAACTCACCCACGTGGCCACCCACCCTACCTCATTCCTCTCTCTCTCTCTCTCACATGCACATTTCCTCTCTCTAAAAGAACACCATCTACTCCTCCATCGCCACCATCTGGTCTTCCCGTTGTTGCCATTCCTCCACCGCCTCAACTCCTCCCGCCACCATATGCCACCATCTACTCTCCCTTATCGTCGTCATTCCTCTCACCACCGCCATTCCTCCGCCACCATCTTGTTGCATCTACTGTCTTTACTCCCTAGATCCACCACCATCGAGTCACACCCCGATCGACGGCGGAATCATCGGGGCGGACGAATGTGAACGATTATTCATAGCTCATAGAATTAAATAAGTTGAAATAATATTAAATGCCATTTTTCATTGTATGATACTAAACATATAAATCATTACAATACAATCAAGATTCAAACAACAAAATAAAATCTTTAGTTAAACTAGGTCCACGTCCTATATGAGCAAGAAGAATTCCTCAAAGTAGCAATCCTGAAACATGTTAAAAATAAGGTCAACATATAATGTTGGTGAGTTCTCATGAATTTGTACATTATATAAAAGCAACTTTTAAAAGGCAATTCATGTCATAGGTTAAGAAATATTGCAAGAATATAGATAACATAATGATACAATCAAACCTTGACAAAAGATGACCATTACAAGTTATAACGATTAGCTAAGTGTACTTGGTTCCCATGATGAACAAGCATACGTCATCAGGAGCCGGCAATAACCTCGGCTTTAGCACCAAATAGGCTTGTCAGGCCCATAGATCTATGACGTCGTTAGGATAGCAATAGTTAGTGATTGTTTTTACAAGATGACTATCATATAAGACTCACAAGTATCTCAAATAACCATGACAAAGTTTATAAGATGAACTGCACGTGCATTACAAGTATTAAGATATTTTACAAGTGTGCATTTATACAGTTAACATGCTTCACCCCAAAAGGTGTGAAATAAAAATAAAAAACGAGGTATGGAAAACTCACATTGTATAATGATTGTTGTATAGTACTCAAATAGGCTTGTCAGGCCCATAGATCTATGACGTTGCTAGGCTAGCAATAGTTAGTGATTGTTTTTACAAGATGACTATCATATAAGACTCACTAGTATCTCAAATAACCATGACAAAGTTTATAAGATGAATTGCACGTGCATTACAAGTATTAAGATATTTTACAAGTGTGCATTTATACGGTTAACATGCTTCACCCCAAAAGGTATGAAATAAAGATAAAAAAACAGGGTATGGAAAACTCATATTATATAATGATGATTGTATAGTACATAAGAAAGCTTGGATGTTCGAGAGTCAAAGGTGATGTACTAAAGGATAAATAGAAACAATAACTTGAGGACGGAATTCATTACAAGTAGTTAGGACGTTTAGATAATGCCAAAAAGTGAAAGGTAGATTGAAAAAAGATTATTGCACCAATTTTAGATTCTGGACAGAATGTTTGGTACGTGTTTGAACAGGTTTTAAAAATAGCAAACGGTTTCATAAAATTATAAAACTTTATAGTTGACTAATTCAAAGTCTCCCGCGGACAACTTTTGTTCAGGAAAAACAATTTTTTATAAAAAATGATCCGTAAATAGGTCAAAACAGCAGCACAAGACAGAAGGTGTTGAAACGCGCACTTATCTTGTGAAGGCTATTGTTGAGTCGTCCAATTGAGTTTGATGACATATAAACTATCGTCAAAAAGGTAATTTCAATGAAATTAATATTGGAGTCTGAGTTTACTTAAATTTAGTTAGTTATGACCAAGTTATAGTTAGTTGAAGTCAGACTATATTCTGCCAAATATGTAGTAAGGCACTTATGTGCATTTTTAACATTGCTAAAGCATGAAACGGGTTAGAACAAATTTATTATGTCGATATATGGTATATTAGACTTCATTTGAGTTATAGAAAATATTCCAAGACTTGGCATAGCCATCACTTAGAGAAATAATCTTGTGGAATAACGAATGCGGCGGCATAGCCGTCCATTGCAAACGGGGTTCTTTGTTTACGTTAGTGTGTTGTTAGCTTGATTTAGGAATGTTAGTGATTGTTATAAGGTTAGTGAAAGTTAGAAGGTTAATGATCAAATGATAATGATAAAATTAAAAAGATTTAGTAGAAAAAAAATAAAAATAAGAACATGAGAACAATTGAATGTTAGGATGATTAGAACAACATAGATATACATAATATAAAAGCAATTATAAGGTTACCTTAGTATTAGAAACTTTTTGAAATTACTTGTAAAAGAAAATTCTTGAATTTAATTAAAACCAAAGGATGAAAGAAATATATGTGAGTAAGATTTTTAGAGAATAAGTAAATGAAAAGTAAGATCTAAAGCTTGTTTTTATAGTTGAGGTTATAAGGGGGTTATGAATGGTGTTAATGGTGAGTTACAAGTCTTTAAAAGTGGGTTATGATTGAAATTTGAAATAAATATAAGATTAAATAAAATAGATTAATAAAAGAATAATTACAATTTAAACTTTTAATTTATTAAAACCTTAATTTTATTGTAATCAATTTATTTTCTTATAAAATCTTATAAACTTTCTAAATCTTATAAGAACTTGTAATTTAATTATTATTTTTGTTTAATATTTAAAATCTTATAGATATTAATAACCTTTGAATATTTTAAAAACTTGTAATAGGGGTGTTCAAAGTCGGATATCCGAAATTTCGGATAGTTAAAATCACTATCTGTATCTGTATCCGAAATTTCGGATATCCGAATTTCAGATATCCAAAATTTCGGATACGGATACGAATAGTGATTCGGATATCCGAAATTTAATTTTTTATTTTTTATTTTTTAGTTTTTTTTACAATAATTAGACATATAATATTATAAAAATAATATAAAAAACCAACTCATATCATAAAAGTTACAATATACTCTAAAAAATCACAATATAAAGTAAAAATATATCTAAAATTTTAAAAAATTAAAAAAATATATTTTTTAGTTTTCGGATAATCGGATATCCGAATATCCGAAACTTCTGAAAATCACTATCCGAATCCGAATTTCGAATATCCGAAAATTCGGATATTTTGGATCCGGATTTTCGGATCGGATTCTCGGATTCGGATATTTTTGAACACCCCTAGGTGGTAATTCAATTTTTTGTGATGGTTGTTTGATGAGATGTAAGGCCCCGTTCCCGGGACGCCTACAGTTGGTCATTCATCGCAAATAAAACATATATTTACATTTTCCTTTCATAAATCGTTGCACCGGAAACATTAAAAACACAATTTCATTCCATCAAAATACTTTTGCACAATAATACAATCGTTCCTTTAACAATATCATTTTACATTTATTACAAAAGCATAAACATAAGGATGCCATCCAAATAACACTGAGTAGCCGCCTCGTGCCATCCTCAGCAACATACCTGCCAAATGGAAACACATCAAAGTCAGCGCTGCTGAGTGAGTTCTAGTTTTATAATAAAACTTACTTTTCTTTCGTAAAACTGGTCTTTACTTTCTTTATAAAAACATTCGTTACATACGCGCGATCACACATCATACGTACATACAGATAATATCATTATTATCTTCATTATCACGTTCATTAACTTCGTTCATTCAACGCATTACATTATCGTTCACTTCTCTTTTTAGATCTGGTCAGACTTTACCCTCTTCGTGGTACTCAGCCACGATTACTGAGGTCGAATGATAAGGATCCTGTTTAGTACATTATTACGATAATTTATTAACGTTCATTTCATACTTTCGTTCTTTCATTCATATCTTTGCTCATTACTCTTTATTACTCGAATCTTGTCTCATGCAATATCCCCGACTCATGCTTGAAAGCTGATGCTGTGCCGGGACCTGCTCACAAGCCCCCGACTCATGTCCGAAGACTAACACAACACCGGGATACGCGACAAAGATCCCATACGAGTCAATCACAGGGATTGAACTCTATCCAAGTCTGTTGCAACACAAAGTCACTCACCTCATTATCTCGTCTCATGCGATATCCCCGACTCATGTCCGAAGACTGATACTGTGCCGGGGCCTGATAAACAAACCCCCGATTCATGTCCGAAGACTGACACAGTACCGGGATACCGACACGGATCTCATCATCCGTCACTTTCGTCATATGCAATACTCCCGACTCATGTCCGAAGACTGATACTGTGCCGGGGCCTGGTCACAAACCCCCGACTCATGTCCGAAGACTGGCACAGTACCGGAGTACGCGACAAGGACCTCTTTCGAGTCTGTTGCGACACAGAGTCGCTCACCTCATACATATGCTTGCAAGCCTTTCATTCGTTTATTCATTCATTTATTCATTCATTCATTCATTCTTTAATGCATGCATTCATTCATTACGTTCCTCTTTTCATTATCTTCCACTTTACGTTACATAATACTTTTATTTCATTCATTAACGTTCAACGCAAAGCCATGGAAAGATAAACATACATAATAAGGAACATAAACATAAACATAAACATACAACATCATCACACATACTACACATCACACGCACTGCCATGCCTAACATCATGCATAACGTCATACATATCATTATCATCATCATGCCCAACATAACGTCTATGACCTCGAAAGTCAACTTACACGAGCCTACGGGAACCTCCCGAGTCAAAACCCATAACCGCACCTTCCCTCGAAGGTCATATGATAAACTGTTGTTCTTTCGGGCGCATGAACCCTACTTGGGCGTATGGACATCCTCCAGTCGCATGGCCATCAGGCGACTGAACACTTAGGCGAATGAACATCAGGCGAATGGACCCTATGCAAATGGACTATGGGCGAATGGACATCTATGCGAATGGACTGTCAGTCGCATAACTTTCATGCGTATGGCCTTCAGTCGCATGACTTCAGGCGTATGGGCTTCAGTCGCGTACCCTTCGTGCGAATGAACCTCAGTCGCATGGCCTCCAGGTGCATGGACTTCAGTCGCATACCCTTCGTGCGAATGAACCTCAGTCGCACAATCCTTCAATCACATTCCTCACAGGCACATGAACTTCAGTCGCATGACCATCATGCGTATGGACCTCAGTCGCCTGGCAGTCGTGCTCATGGACCTCAGTCGCACGCCAATCGGCCGAATGGCCTCCAATCGCCCTCCAGTCGGTCGCCTAGCCCTAGCTGATGCAGAATGCAGTTCATCCCGACTGCAGCCGCGGTTTTTCGACTTCCAACCTCCTCCCAACCTCTTTTAAACTCAAATCAACCATTCTAAACCTTAGGGAAACATACCACGACCTCATTTAAGCATAACCAAGCAAGAAATCAAGCCTCAAACGCATCATACACATACACACATGCATAAAACGGGTTTTCACCCAAAACTCGAAAAAGGGTTTTCAGATGTGTTCCAGCCCCAAAATCAGTTGGAAACGTGTAAAAGAGGGGTCCTAGAACTCACCTTAAAGATCCCGACGAGTAGAGCTTCGATTTGACTCGCTCCTCAACGATTTTGGCTACTCGAACCAACCCGAGCCAACACTTTCCTCTTTTCTCTTCTTCTCTCTTCTCTTCTTGGCTGATGGCTGTAAATGAGAAGGGTGGGATGTCTCCCCCCCTTTTATACTCCCACACATCAAGTTTTCTCTCATTGGCGGGTTTGGTCCCTCGACTTCGGACTTTATTTCTTTTTTTTCTTCTTTCATCGGCTTCAAAGGAAATTTCCGGGTGTTACATGAGAGAGAAAGATAGATGGATGAGAGAGAGTGAAAATATTTATTAATCAATTCGTTTGGTTTTGTAGTTTAATAATTTTACATTAAGTTACATTAATAGTCCTTTATAGATTAAAAAGACAAGTTTGCCCTCATCTACAAGGCATGTTGATAAGATAACATAAAAAATTAACGTTCGTTAGAATAAAGAACGTAAACTACTACAAAATATTAACATAAATGACAATTTTTACAATTTCCTTGGTTTAAGAACAACGCTTGAAATTTGCTACAAATTTAAAGGACGGCATTTGTAATTTACTCTTTAGATTAAGTCCTTTTTAACTAACTTCGTTAAATATTGACGTTAAGTCTTATCACGTGTGATTCACGTGATGGGCAATCTAGTAATTTAATCCTTCACCTTCTGCAACCACCATGAAAACACCTACCCTCCGCCACACTACCACCACAAAAGCTCTGATTCCTCTTCCAAACCCTACGCCACTACTTATGGGCTTACGCCATTCTCTAGAAAACCTTCAACCATGATGGCAGTCGTCTTCTCTATCTTTAGTCAAAGCTGTCACACCCCCGCTAAAAGCGGAAACACGGGGATGTAACGAGACCGGGATCGTCATAACACATGGTAAGCAATAGAGAGCAATATAAATAAATGATGACATGCGTGTCATGACGACACCCGACAACAAGGGGACTTGTGTCGTGTTTAGTCAATGTTCACGACAACATAGCCATAAGCAACATGATAATGATAACACATATTCACATAAGATGAAAATGTAAATGTAATTCCCACAACCCGGGAACAAGTTTCAAAGATGATAATTGTTTACAAACGTTAACATTGTTCAAAATATTGTTTAACAAACATGAGCTAAGTCCCCAAAATGCATCCTAGGGTCTCCACTAAGGCAGCACACCTAGATTCCTGGACTTGCATGATCACCTGAAAAGATATGCTTTAAAACGGTCAACAAAATTGTTGGTGAGCTCGCAGGTTTATGTAATAAGATGTAAGTGATGCTGTAATAGATAAGCGCGTCGGAATACCGTGAATACAGTTATTACACAAGTAAATATCACATGACATGAGCTTTGCAACCAAACCTAGCGACGTACACAAAGAAATTGTCGGCATATATTCACCCAAGGGCCCGTTCCTGGCCACTGATGGTACCAACTAGTATACCATCGAACGAGGGTGGGGGTGTCAACCCAGTAGTACTACCAATACCTAACCGTCGGTTCCCACACTGGAATTAAATAGTTGCAAAGATAGAACCACACAGCAGACCCAAGCATGTATCAAATAGTACTTGCAACACAGTATCACGTTGATTCCTTGTATGTAAAATGTATGTAAGTTGTACAGCATAAAAATTGTGTAAGCATACTTTTCCCCCAATTTGTAAATGATTGAAATATTGTATAAATGTGAAAGGGGCCACGAAACTCACTTGTTAGGTGGTAAGTATGTATGATCGATGTATCCCAAATGTTGAATGCAAATAAACAGTCAAACACCTATTGACAGTTATTGTATAGCATTAATGATATGATATATGTATAAGCGCGCAATAATGATGGGTCGGTTTGGGTCGTATCGGATGGGTCGCGTACAACGCACATAGACTGACACACGTACTAGATCCTATGTAGATCCAAGTACAAGACATTGTTGCCACTAATGATGATATTTAAGTAAAAGTATCGTTGTTAATCGAAAGAATATTGAATAAGTGTCAATAGTTATAAGTCAACTTAGTCGTTCGTAAGGCGTTAGTTTAAATTTGCTCAAAATAGTTTCTGTGCCCTTTCTCACGTTGACATTAATCTTTGTGGCCAAACAATGGCATTATTGTGTTAGTGTTACCTCGACACCACACGACATACTCACGCCACGCACAAGGGTCAAACACAACAAATTCAGTCGCATACAAGGCCAGACGCACGACTCAACCTCCATTCGTGCGAATCAACCCTCAATCGTGCGAATCAGCTTCATTCGTACGATTGAGCCTTCATTCGTATGATTGGCCTTCAGTCGTACCACACAACACCCAATCGCACGATTCAACTTCCATGCGCACGAATCAACCTTCAATCGTGCGAATTAGCTACTTTCGTACGACTGAACCTTCATTCGTGCGATTGGACCCCAGTCGTGCGAATCACATTCATTCGCACACATTCAGTCGGTCACCTGACTCAATCGCACACAAACACACAGTCGCACAACTCAGTCGCACGACATGCCCAGTCGCACCACTCAGTCGTGCGATTGACTCAGACGCATGATCCAGTCGCACGACCCACTTAGTCGCACGGCTCAATCGCATGGATGACCCAGTCGCCTGATCTGCAGAATCGCGACTGTGGTCGGGAGGAGCAGCCCCCGAGCCGCTCTAAACACGGGTTTTACACCACAAGGACCTCCAGAAACATTCAACAAACATACACAAGCATAAAACACAAGCAAAGAGACCTCACACGCATCCATACGACCTTGTGTGTTCGGGTTGAACCCGAACACCCGAAACCCTAGTTTGGACAGCTGTGAAAAGGCTCAAAAATGGACAACCAAAGACAACTACCTGCTAAGGAGGGGTAGTCTATGTTGTAGACGGTGTCAAGACGAAGAAAACGAGACCTCTCGGTCGGATTTGGTGCTAAGATGGAGATTTTGTGTGTGAAGAGGAGATGAAGATGAAGAAGATGGTGATAATGAAGATTAGGGCTGGAATATGGGTATTTATACCCAGCCCAAGTTTCCAAAATTACAAGTTTAGTCCCTGCACTTAACCCCCGAGTTTTCCCAAATTTGTTCGGTTGAAAAACGACCTTGTTAGGTGTTTTATATTAATTGTAAAAGTTCATTTAATGTTGTCATGACTTAAGAAATGGTTATATAAAAACATTTACTATATTTATAAAATGATATATTTAACGTTTTCAAAAATGAAAGTTTTAAAGGTCTTTTTAAGGTTCACACACAACGATAACATTGCACACATGATATCCACATAATGAGTCAAATAAAGATGAGGAATGACCAAACATAGAATAGATAACGGACAAACACGTCAATTGACGGACCTTAAAGTGACGGATGTCACAAAAGCTTACGCCACAAAAGCTCTAATTCTTCTCTCTCTCTCTCCCACACACACTATCTTTTTTTCCCATCATTATAGCCACCCAACACGACAACCATAGCCGCCCAGCAACACCACCACATCCACCTAGCACCGCAACCAGAACCACCTAGCACCGGCACCACAACCACCCATCACCGCCACCATAGTCGACCATCACCGCCACCATAGTCGACCATCACCACCATAGCCTCCATCGCCACTACCACAGCCCCCACCCTTCGCCACCACCACAGCCCCTAACACCACCATCATAGCCCTATTGCCACCATCATAGCCCTTTGCCACCATCACAACCTATTTTCACCGCCACCACAACCTCCATTTCTACCATTATAGCTCCTAACGCGCCTACCATAAACATGTGTGTGTGTGAGAGAGAGAAATAGAAAGAGAGAAAGACTGTGTGTGTGATGATGAAAGTGTGTGTGTGTGTGTGTTTATGGTGGTGTTATGATAATGGGCGATTCCAGCGGTGGTGATAGGTGGTTTTGGTGATGGTGAGGAGAGATGATAGAGATAATGTGTGTATCTGTGTTTGGTAAAAAAATGTATTTGAGGTAAAAAGATGTGCGTGAGTCTCATAAGTTTTTTTTCTTTAATTCTTAAGAGCAGTTTAGTTTTTTTTATAAAATTTTAATAGAAAGACTAATAGTATAAATCATTTGAACTCAAATGAAGAGAAAAATAAAACATGAGGAGGCAAATTACGATTTTAAAATTTCTAAGGATTCAAATAGTTGATTTTAATAAAGTCACAAATACGAAAAAAAAATTATTTTTAATGTTACGATTTACACAGTAGTGACGTCTCCACGCTCCTGAAAGTGCGTGGATTCGGCTTCCCCCACTTCTCTCGTTTGTCAAAGCGAATATCCTCTAACAAGTTTTTCTATCCTCCATCTTTCCGTTTATGATCACTGAACCCTAATCCGATCTTTGTCTCTTCAATCTCTTTCACAAAGATCCCATCAATTTACAGGTAAGATCTTTCGATTTTGTTAAATTTCTTCTGGGTTATCATCAGTTCGATTCCCTTCCCTAGGTCATCATTATCTAAAAAAACCCTGCTCGAATCTTAGATTTAGGCTAGTTAGATTTCAAAGATACGCAATTTGCGGTTTTTTTAGTCTGAAAAAATGTAAATTATGTTGCTTTATGATTCGTGTTTGAGGTAATTGTTGTATTTTATTCATTTCCTTTTGTTTTTCGCTTCATGATTTGGGGGTGGGTTGTTTGATCTCCAGTTAGAGGTGGCAAAAAAAACCGGTTCGGGAACCGGTTCGGCCAAAAAAACCGGAACCGGTTTTTGGCCCAAACCGGTTTGGCCCAAACCGGTTCCAACCGGTCCCGAACCGGTGGTTCCAAACCGGTTTTCAAACCGGTTTTAACCCGAACCGGTTACCGTTGGGTAACGGCTATATAGCCGTTATAACCCATTTTTGACCGTTTTTTGGAGGTTTTTTACCATTATACCCCACTAGGTTAGTATATATATGTATTTGATGTTTTGGGTTGAATCACAACAACTTATAACACTCTCTACTCTCAAAAATCTCAAAAACGCTCAAACGCTCTCTACAAACACTCTCAAACGCTCTCAAAAACGCTCTCACAAAAATCCTTGAAATGGCTTCAACAAGTGCTCAATCTTCCGTTGGTTGTGAAGCGTCTTCAAGCAACGTGGTGGTAGCAATCCTTCCTACGAATAGGAACCCCGAAGTATGGTGCAATTACGATTTATGTCAAATGGCTAGGGGTCCAAACAAGGCTCGTTGCAAGTTTTGTCATAAGTTTTCAAAAAAGATGCAAACACAACGTTGAAAAACCATATTGCAAATAAATATTGTAAAGCGTTAAAAGGTGAACCTTCACAAGGTCAAGCTTCGATGACAAACGAAGGAAATCTTTGGGCTTATAACGTTGATGCGGTTCGGGAGCAAATGGCGCAATTTGTAATTCAAGAAAGCTTGCCATTCAAACATTTCGACAACGAACGTTTGACTCGACTCATTCAACGAACTCTCCAACCACGTTACACCAATGTAAGTCGTGCTACTCTTCGAAGAGATTGTTTAAAAATGTGGAAAAAGGCTAAAAATGAATTAATATCTTATTTTGAAAATTTACAAACCGGTGTTAACTTAACTAGTGATGTTTGGTCGACACCTCACGGTTCACCGGACTCGTACATTTGTGTCACCGCTCATTGGGTTGAACCCGATTCGTGGCAAATGATGAAACGTACGATTGCGTTTGAATTGTTTGATTATCCTCACACCGGCCAAAACATTTTTTATGTTATTGATAAAGTTATTCAAACGTATAAATTAGAAAACAAAATATTTTCTATATCTTTGATAATGCGTCAAACAACACTCTTGCGATAGATCATTTGAAATTAAAATATAAACCAATATGTGAGGGTGTGTTTTTTCATAGTCGATGTGTTGCGCACATCATAAACTTAGCCGTTCAAGACGGTTTAAAAACGATTGAGGGCCAAAAAGATTGTTTTAAAAGAATGTTACGTGATATTTTTAGTAATAACCAAAGATATACTAAATATCGCAAGTTTTGTAAAGACGCAAATACTAAATGTTTAGGTCCGAATTGGGACGTACCAACACGATGGAATTCCACATGTAACATGTTTGAAAATGCTATAGAACAAAAAGAAAATTTAATAGCCTTTCATAATAGTTTGGTAAGTCGGGGAAAGGCAAATTCTTACCATCCATCGGGTTGGGCCATCATCGAAGAAAGTAACAAAAATGCTTCAAGTTTTTAAAAATGCAACTACATGTCTTTCTCTGGAGTTTATTACCCAACGAGTCCGTTGGTACTTTACCAAATTTATTTAATGACTTCAAAATAAATGAAATGTCGTGTTGGGGTAGACCTTATTCGGATATGATACCCCCAATGAAAGAAAAACTTAAAAAGTATTTTGAAGAAATGCCTCCCGTTATTACATGTGCCGCAGCTTTAAACCCTTGTTTAAACAAGTCGGGAGTTGAAACTTTACTTGATAAAATTACTTTTAGTTTGGATTTAGAAGTGGTAAACCAATGTATGGTACAACTTTAAAAGCTAATTTCAACAAACAATTACAACAAATGTATGATGTTTTTATTATAAAATACGGGGAAACATCACAAATTCATGATGCTTTAAGGCATGCGGCAAATGCCAAAAATTATAATGATCCAATGTTTGATTTATATAATACTTTAAGGGATGAATGTAATAAACGTCAACGTGGTGACACTCCGAGTAGTGAACTCGGGAGGTATGGTCTTACAAACTTTTTATCGACCATGACTCCACATGAATTTAAAAATTTTGACTTGTTGGCTTGGTGGAAAGGTAAGGAAGATCAATTTCCCATCCTATCCATTATGGCCCGAGATTTACTAACCGTCCAAGCTTCTACGGTAGCTTCGGAATCTGCTTTTCTGTTAGTGGCAGGGTTATATCAATAAGACGAACTCGACTCACTCCACAAGCAGTTGAAATGTCAATTTGCTTGAAAGATTATTTGGATGCCGCGGAAAGAGTACAAGACAAACGTTCACTTGAAGGAGAACTGGAATACGAAGCAGAATTATACGAGGACGAGGTAGGTAGAGAGCGGATTGACACCGGGAATGACTGATGATGAAGCGGCATATGATGACTACCTTCGTAACAGTTCCGGTTCAGGTGGCGAGGAATAAACGTACAAGTAATACGAACGAAGAAACAACTATGTTAAATGTTTAGTTTTAAATGTTTAAATTATTTAATGTTTTAAATGTTATAAATTGTTATAAATGTTTAAATGTTGAATTGTTATGAATTGTTTAAATTGTTATAAATGTTATATAAATTGTTAAAATGCTTACATTGTTTATAAATGTTATACAAATTATATAAATTATATAAATGTTATAAATGTTATATAAATTATATAAATGTTATATAAATTATATAAATGTTATAAGTGTTATAAATGTTTATGTTTAATTAAAAGTTTAAAATTTTATTTCAATATAACAAAAATCCAAAGTAAAAAAAAAAAAAAAAAAAAAAAAAAACCGGTTTGGGCCGAACCGGTTTGGGCCCGAACCGATTCCAAACCGACCCAAACGGTTTGGGTGGTTTGGGTTTTATAGGTTTGAAACCGGTTTGGACCCGAACCGGTTTCAGGCCAAACCGGTTTTGACCAAGTTTGACCAAACCGGTTTCGGTTTGGGACCCGAACCGGTTTGGGCCAAAAAACCGGTTTGTACACGTCTATCTCCAGTGGATCTTGTTTTTTTTGTAGAATTTAGGTTTGATGATTTCACTTGATGGGGCTAAATTGATTTTACTTGAGATGGGGTTTGATTCGCTAATTGCTGTATTTGCAAGTTTTGTGCTTTTACATGATGGTCGATGTTGGTTAATTGAAGTTATTCATGGTCACTTTATATGAAACTTTGATCATTTTCTCCAGGAGATCAACTGAATTTTGAAGTTTTGTTGGGAAGTAATTTAAGTTGCGTTATGACTTATGTTTCGGGCTGTGTGTTGTTGCTTATGGTAGTGAGGATGCTGATCTTTACATCTTATATAGTCATATTCTATGAATGATTTTTCTCGTTTAGAAAACTGAGGCCTTAGATTTCTTTCCTTCTAAGAGCTAAGTTTTGAATTCCGTGTGGTGGTTTAGTTTCTTGATTGGCAGTAATTGGTGTATATGGTTATGAGAAAAGCTTGTAGGTCAGTCAGTTGGAGTGTGGGATAACACTTTACCCTAGACCCTTGATCTTGTCGTAAGATAAAATGCAAAACCACCCCCTTCTTAATATTTTTTGGTTCACTTTTTTATAATAAGTTTTCTTTTAAGAATTTAGGGTCCCAATTTTGCTGCTTTGGCCCTTGTTTCAGCAAGACAAGGGACATTTATCAGTTTCTTGCTGTCGACCAGTGAACTTATGGGGCATTATTAGATGTCCATATTAAAAGTTATCATATGAGAAGTCATCTGTTTTAAAATGGGCTATAGGATATAGTGTCTGATGTGCTTATGCTGTTTGAGTTTGTAGTAATAAATTAATAACATGTTTGCGTGGTTGAGTAATTCTTATATTTTAAAATAATTGATCTCTAGTAGCATTTCGTTTCGAAACTATATATATCACATGCTAATACACGGCCAGGTTATCTAATTCATTTTGGATGTTCCGTATTCAACTTCCTTTCATCTCTTTGGCAGATTTGGCAAATAAATATAACTCTCTTTTTAATTAACTTATATCAAGGTTTAAAGCTTGTTCAAAGTATTTTCTATTCTCATCGCTCATGGAGTATGAACTTTGTTCTGGCAGCATATTAGTCCCATGTCCTTTTCTGTCTTTCTCTAGCAAAATAATCATGCATATGTACATACATGTTTATGTATTTACATCTTCTAATAACTTCTTCTGAATTTGAGCTGGCTTTTAATATATGTATTTAATGTTGGTTATGTGCTTATGTATGTGTATGAATGTGATTTAGGGTAATATTAGGTGATGTTTGGATGTGCATTTTAAAGGAAATATGTGACTTTTGTTTCTCAGAATCAGGTAATTAGATATAGTAAAACGTGTTGTAGGAGATAGTGTATGGATGTGCTTTTTGCTCTTTGAAGTTGTAATAATCTGTTAGTGAGCTGTTTGAAACTTTGACAAATTATTATTGTTCAAAAACTAATTTGTGAAATTGGACACTGTGAAATAAGTAGACACCTTTTGTAGGATGGAGTAAAAGTTAGATTATTATTGTACTAACATATTATGTACTCATATTTTGGACATTAATCAGTGATAAACGTAATAAAATTGGATAGAAGCATTTGTGGGTCTGCCCAACCCATCCTAAACCTGTTTTGACGTGCACTATATGATCATGTTTTGACTTATTCAACACATGTAACGTGTTTGTTTGACACTTCTAGTATTCACAAATCTAATTTCTTGAAAACTTGCACTATTTGAAGTCATATAATCTATCTGTTCTTGTCAGGCTTATTATCAAAATGGCAAAAGGTATCAGGGGAAGACGTAGAATTGCTTCACGACACTTCAGAACAAACCCGTACCCAATGCTCACCTGTGGACCTAAAAACTTGAGTGAAAAAAATCAACTGTCAAGCCCTTAAAAGATTGGGAAGACATTACTTGTTCCGTATGCATGGAATATCCTCACAATGCTGTTCTTCTTCTATGTTCCTCTCATGATAAAGGCTGTCGCCCATATATGTGCGGGACCAGCTCTCGTTACTCCAATTGCCTCGACCAATACAAAAACGCCTACACAAAAGTAACATCACCACATCATTCACAAACTCTGCAAACAAACGGTAGCCATGACTTTGACCAGATTTCAGGTTGGCCCGTTGAGAAATGTGGAGAACTGACCCAACTCGCGTGCCCACTTTGCAGAGGTCAAGTCAAAGGGTGGACCGTGGTGGAGTCAGTCCGAGAATATTTCAACACAAAGAAAAGAAGTTGCATGCATGATAAGTGTTCTTTTGTCGGAGTATACAAAGAGTTAAAGAAACATGTGAGATCAGAACATCTATCTGTCAACCCTCGTGAAGTGGACCCCGATCAAGAACAGAAATGGAGACGCCTTGAACGTGATCGAGAGCGTGATGATGTCATCAGCACCATCACATCCTCCATGCCCGGTTCAGTGGTCTTCGGTGACTATGTCATTGAAGGGAGCCCCTACGGTCTCCATCCTGACAACGAAGCAGGTTTTGACACAGGTTTAGAAACAGGCATCAACAGTAACTTAGTCAACATGCTTTTATTGCTTCACGCATTCGGTCCAGGTGGAAACACAGGCGGGTTTGGAGGAATCAGAAGGCGTGATCAAGGCAGCGATGGTGGTGATGAAAATAACAATGATGAATATGTTGATGATGATGATGATGATGGTGATAATAACAATGGGATGTCATTGGTTAACCGTTTGCGCCGCCAGGGTAGGGTCTTGTTTGGAAGATCGGGAAGGCGGAGGCGGCATAGGGTGGTCAACAGAGGTCAAACATAGTTGTAGAAAATGTAAAGAAGGGAATCAGGAAGATGTTAGATTGTAGTTAGTTTTAGGATGGATAAAAAGGAGAAGTGGGTTATATGCTTCCCTGTCATCTGTCAACAATTGTATGCACATTTGTCTCTTGGGAGGAAGCTCCATCTTGAAGCTTTGACAGAAGAATGCAGTTTTTATTTTACTTGTTTTGACTTTCAGTAGTTGACCACACAGGTTGGTGTTGACTAATTTCTGTTTGTAATTTACTGATTCCCTGAACCTGTTTGTTTATGTTCCTTCAACTTATGAATCAGAAAACATTCATTTGTTTTAGTTTCAGATTTATGATTGTGGATCCTATCTTATTTCTTTGATGCATTACTGAATTCGATCATTTGATCTACCTTGACAACACCAGTTTGGGAATAGCTACCCTATTTGTCATGGACATGTGTTGACGAGTGCTATTTGTTGTTTCCAGCGGCACCGGAAATTTTTGGTGTTTGGATGTCTATCATATGATTTTATATTTTTCAGTCCTGGTGGGATAGGGAAATAATGACATCAATTCCATTATACACGACAAAAACATGCCATTACAAAATACATAATATCCTTTAGTTGTTCTATATGAATATTTATCTGTTGCAAAATGACATCCTAGTATTCTAGACTAAGGGAGCTGAAGGTTGGGTGTGGTGGTAAATTATATTTTCATCCCAACGAAAGCTTGTTGGTTCGAGTCTTGGAGGTGACAATTAAACCTGGAATTATCTTTATGTTACTTATTTGTTGGTTTAACGGTAGGAGTATACGAGTGTGTGACTCGTTTTAAAAATTAACAAACAAATATATTACATTAAATAATATTATAATTGAAATTAAAATAACATTATAAATTCGAGCCATTTAGAAAGTGTAATAAGTTTAAGTAACTTAAGTCGTTTTAAAAAAACATGTTAGGAATTTTAAATTTGAATATAATTTTATAATTTATCCTGTGCAAACTACGAGACCTATTTTCACACTTATATCAATTTATCTCTTTTCAATTTCTTTTTCTTGCTTCTCCATTCTTTTTTCTTTATGTTTAAACCTTGTCCATATACATTTTCAAATCATTTCAACAGTTCTCTCTTCTTTTTCATTTTTTATGGGGGTCGGTGTTAAAAGTTTCTTAGATGTTGCTAGAGATACGATTGTATATATATTAAATGATTTTCTTTAATGGGTGTTGGGTAATCCAAACCAAATGATGGGTCCGCCCTTGGTAGTTTCACAAAAAAGAGAAGTGATCCCGACTCCCGATCAGTGTGATGAGTGTGAACTGTGACGCCAACGTTACTCTCTTGGCACTCGCTACACCTTAGTTGTTACTTGTTAGGACCCTTAACTTGATAAGCATGAGTAACCAGAAACCCATATATCCAAACATAAGTAGATGGACTCATGCAATGAACATTTGCCCCAAATGTCATATGCTACAAATATCTCATTTCTCACTAATGGTTTTCTCATTTTTGTAATTACAATTTTATTCCCGTAGGGAGAATGTTAATACACCCTTTTCTAGCTTTATTTTTGCTCTACAAAATGATTTATTTTCATATAATAAATTGTACTGGATTCATATAATATAATAATGTTATATTCTCAAGATTGTTATAACATCGTTTACCGTGTTCGGTTAAAAGTACAAGTAAATTAGATGGTTGGTTTCTATGGTATGATTGTATTGCAAGATTGATATTAACATTTAAAAAATCAAATCATGTAATTACAACTCAAACATCCATCTAGTTTTCAGAAAAACATCAATGCTCGAAGTAAAGTCCCAACATTTTAGGCCCACTTCAAGTGAGCCCATCTCTAACAAACTTAAAAAGAGACAAAGCCCGTTAGGGTTTTGGCCCAGCTAAACCTCTTACAATCTATTCAGAGGTGGGCAAAACGGGTTTTGGGCCGTACCTGAAACCGGATTCGGCCCAACCGGGTTTTTTACCCGTGTTGAGACGAATCGGATATAAACCCGGGTCGGGTTCACCTACTTGAAAACCCCTACCCGCTATGCCCGGGTAGGGTCGGGTCGGGTCCGAAACCCGGGTCCAATACCGAGTTTAGTTTTTTTCTTTCTTCTTTTCTTTTCTTGTGAGTGTGTCCAATAACGGGTTCAAATCGGGTTCAACCGGTCCGGGTTCGGTTCGGGTTCGGGTTCGCTAAAAAACTCAAAATCTAAAACCGGTTCCAACCCTACGGGTTTAAACAGATCCAACCCGGGTACACCTCCAATCGGATACTACTCGTACCCGGGTCCGGATCGGGTCCACCGGGTCGGGTCCGAACCCGGTTTTTATGGCCACCTCTAAATCCATTGAACCCCACGTCCTCACCCTCATTTTACTTTTGAAAACAATCATATATTAATGGGCCTATTGATAGGCCGACCCAATTTGACAAGTAACTCTCGGCCCAAAATTCAGAGCAAAAAGCCATGGCCTTAAAAGTTAAAACCCTAGCAGCTGAAAACATCGAAGTCGTGAGGGTTTAATTCGTGTGTTGGTGTTCAATAAGAGAAGACGATAACATACCAACAGCAAGACAACAACCACAGAAAGACAGAAAGTGTTCTTCAAACATGCCCAAATCCAAGAGAGATCGAGCAGGTAATAATAATATAATAATATTATTATTATTATTCGATTTCAAATTCGAGATACTCGCTTTCGTTTTGATTGTCAAAAGGAATTCGATACAACGAAATCGTTGAATCAATATTCTATGAGATCTGAATGTATTTGTACTCGTATGATTCAAATGTTTTTGCTGTTTTTTCTGAATCGAGGATTTTTAGGGTTTGTTTGAAGATTCTGCATCGATTACCCTTTCTTTAGTTATTTCAGAATTTGTGTTGATATTAACTGTTAATGTGTAGTGACGTTGTCAAAAACGAAGAAGAAAGGGAGGGAGCATAAAGAGAGCATTGTCAATTCAATCAGAGATGCTGTTGAGAATTATAATACCATATATGTTTTCAGCTTTGAGAACATGAGGAACCTCAAGTTTAAGCAGTTCAGAGAGCAGCTCAAATCCACCAGCAGGTGCTTAAGTGTTGATTAAATGGTTTTTACTAGATAACATTTTAATTAGGGGTGTTAATCGTGTTGGGTTAGTGAGCTAAATTGATGAACTTGGACATGACACGACCTAAATTCATGAACACAAACATGACCTATATATTTATTCGTGTCGAATACATCAACGAGTATCTTTAAAACTGTGTAAACGAACATGTCATGAGCTCATGGCAACTTATACATCTAAACGAGTCAAATGGGTTAACAAGTTACATGAATTTTTTTCAAGTTGTAAACGGGTTGGTGGATTGTAAAGGAATGTTTGAAATGGATTGGTGAGGTGACTTTATAATTTGTTTTTTATATCTTTTGTCCTAATTTTAAATGGATGGTTCAAGAGGTAAATACAAACATGATCTGTCTAAATAAGAGGGTTAAACAGGTCAACCTAAAGACAGCCTTGATTATTAAACGAGTTGAGGAAATACGAACTGAAAATCTGATTATTTTCATTTCATTTTCCGGGTCTAGTTAGGAAGTGGTGGATATGATTTTAGCTATTAATTTATGTTTATTTGTTACATTTTGATGTTTCAGGTTTTTTCTAGGATCAAACAAAGTCATGCAGGTTGCTTTAGGCCGTTCTGATGCGGATGAGATGAGACCAGGGCTTCACAAGGTTTCTAAGGTAAGCAGATTACATTAATACTTTGCGGCTAAAGAAAACCGTAGTGTGTTTTTTTCTGCTTGCATGCTAAATTTAACCATATTTGCATGCAGCTTCTTCGAGGCGATTCTGGCCTTTGTTTAACCAACATGCCTGTAGAAGAAGCCCAAAGGTTAATACTACAAACCCATGTGTTGCTTGTATCATTGCACTTGAATCACCCGCACCTTGCAGTAGCCATGTTTTTATTGATTTTATAATCTTTCTTTTTTATTTACTTAATTATTTACATGATAATATATGCCGGTAAATCAAATTTGATCTGATTTGGTATAAACCTGCAGTAAAAGATGACCTGTTTCAACCTGAATATGTTACCCGACACAGCACTCTGGTCACCTCTGGCTAGACCTATTGCTAGCTTACGTGTCATGATGCACACACATTTATTTCACAATATGATCTAACTTTGGTGTATATGGTTCTCTGGGTGCTGTGCTGTTCATTTTCTCTTATATATTTATAATTAATTTGCCTCTGCCTCCGCATGTTTGACAGACTATTTAATGAGTATGAAGACTATGACTTTGCTAGGACTGGAAGTATTGCTACAGAAACGGTTAGTAGATTCATGTAATTTGTATTCACACACAAATATTGATGAATCTATTGATTATAAATTTGTATTCTATATTGAGTAACATTTGAGTCTTCAGGTGGAACTTAAAGAAGGTCCTCTAGATCAGTTCACACATGAGATGGAACCCTTCTTGAGGAAGCAAGGGATGCCTGTGCGGTTAAATAAAGGTTGGCATTCTCTTTTAATCTTATTTAACTCACAAAAAAAAGTTGAAAACATTTAATAGAACGTGTTTTATGTATAAAATTGCCTGTTATGTGGGATGCGCATGGCATTGTTATGTTACCTCTAACAATGATGTACGGTTTCTTATGTTGCTCTTTTGATGTGGAATAGGAGTGGTAGAGCTTGTTGGAGATTTTGTTGTGTGTGAGGAGGGTAATCCCATATCACCTGAGGCGTCTCGCATACTGGTTAGTACCACGCCTTTTTGAGATTATCTTTTTTTTTTTTTTTTTTTTTAAATCGGGGATTTGTTATTTTCATATTGCAATTTAGTTATTATCATTTCATTATATCTGACCCTGAGTTTGATGTGAATGCAGCGTTTAATGGGGATGAAGATGGCTACATTTAAGCTTCACTTGATATGCAGATGGAGCCCTAAGGATTTTGAAGTCTATCAAGAAGGTTTGCAAGGTTCAGATATCGAGTCCGCATAAGATGCATTAATTTATATGCTTTTGGTTTAAAGCGCCCTACCAAACTGAACAGTCATATTACAAGTGACTTTTTGTGAGATATGAAGAATTTTGAGCACCTTTTTCTTACTAGAAATCTGTAATGGATTATTGAAAATTTACTGAAATTTATTGTGATTCTACTCCCATGTTCTTTCGCATCATATTCCACGTTTTTGGTACCAAGTTGTACGTTCAATGTCAAGCGACAATTCTTGGCACGGCTTGAAACTCAATGCAAAGGAGCAAAGGCAATTAGGCTTTGGGTTGTCATATGTAACACTTTTAGACCCCACTTTATGAGTGACATTTTCACCGAGTATGCTTGTTTGTTTTGTTATATCTATCCTGTTTAATGGCTGTGTTTTGAGTTGATCTTTTTAATTTCGCAAGTTGTGTTTGGATTGATGAAACAAGTCAACCTGTTTGTGATCGTTTTGCGTGTTTATTACAAGTTTACAACATCCCAACTTTGTATGACCTATTTAACATATCTTATTTTTATTATGGGTAAATACCATAAAAAAGCAACATACTTTTAGTTTTTTCTTACAAAAATCCTAGAACAATTTTATGCATGTAAAAGAATAACATACTTCTTGTTTAATCTTATAGAATTCTTTAACAATTTTTACATATAAAAAACCAACATATTTTTTGTTTTTTCACAAAAAAAACCCTAAACATAAAATTTTTTAAACAATTTTTTATACGTAAAAAACTAACATATTTTTTGTTGAGGGTCTTTTATATGAAAAAACAAAAATATGTTGGGTTTTATGTGCAAAAATTGTTAAAGGACTTTTATGGGATATAATAGAAAAGTATGTTGGTTTTTTACGTGTTTTTAATAAGTATTTTTTTTTATACTACAGAAATATCATTTCTAGATATTTATTTTTAAATTTTGTTAAACCCTCAAACTTAATATTTTATAACCCATATGTATCTCTCTAATTTTTAATTACTTTATCTTTCTCTCATTTCAATCTTTACAACTTATTATTTTTTTCATCTCTACACATAGATCTGAAAATGAAAAATGAAGCTAAATCTTTATAAACACATGAACATCTACACAGAAACAAAAGAAATCAAGATTTATAACAAAATTCAACTAAACCCAAAAAGAAAAGAAAAAATCAAACAAAGAAATAACGTAAGCAGTAACAGAAAAATGCAAAAGAATCAAGGGTTGTCAACAAATTTTCAAAGCGAAAATATGTTTGAATTAGATTTGTTGCTTCATTGTCATCTGTGGTTTGAGAGTGTAAGTTACTATCTTGATCCCCAATTTGAAGCTATTATTGATGTTTTGAGAGAGAAGGGGGAGAATAAGAGGTGAATCTACACCGAGTCTTCAAATACTGGGACTTTTATAGCTCTCGTAAACCTGATCTCTATTTTGAGGACTTTGGTGGAGCTTGTGAACGAGAGAAACTAGGGATGTAAATGAACTGAGCGAACACAAACAAGATCTTGTTTGTGTTCTTTTATTAAAAAAATAAACTTGTTCATGAACATTTACCAAACGAGATTTTTGTTCGCGTTCGTTCATTTAAAAAGATAAAGTTGTTCATGAAGTGTTCACGTATACGAAAGAACACAAACACATGTGTAAGGATTCTTTTAAGTCTGATGTAAACCAAAACATCCAAAGTCTCTCTGCAAGCAATGCACTAAAGAACTAAAGTAGAATTGCTTCGGAAGTTTTACACCATGCACTCTTTACTGAGCATCAGTGCATTAGTGCATTGTTCTCAAGCCTGGAGTGGTCATTCCTCATGAGCACATCCTGCTTAGAGCCCCCAAAAAAGGGGTAATGTACAAGATGGATTTGCAAGAAACATCTCTCTCTGGAGAAGTTTCATGCTTTCTATCTAAAGCAAATAGTGATGAGTCTTTCCTATGGCATAAAAGAATGTGCCATGTAAACTTTAAGAATATGAATAAACTAATTAAACATGATTTGGTAACTGGAATGCCAAAGAAAGAGTTTACAAGTGATGATCATTGTGTTGCATGCCTGAAAGGGAAGCAACATAAGGTATCTCACAAGCCTAAGGAAAAGAACTCCATCACTACTCCCCTACACTTATTAAATATGGATCTCTTTGGCCCTACTAGTGTAATGAGTCTAGGAAGGACCTCTTATTGTTTGGTGATCACAGATGATTTTACAAGATTCACTTGGGTTTTCTTTCTTAGAACTAAGGATGAACCCCTGAGATTCTGAAGAAATTTCATCTTAAAAATTGAGAATCAAAGTGATCACAAGGTCAAAACCATAAGATGTGATCAAGGGACTGAATTCAAGAATCAAATCCTTGATACATGTTGTGATGAAAAAGGTATTACAAGACAATATAGTGCTCCCAGGACTCCTCAGCAAAATGGTGTTGCTGAGAGGAGAAACAGGACACTAATTGAAGCTGCAAGAACTATGTTGTCTGACTCTAAACTGCCAATCACCTTTGGGGCAGAGGCAGTAAACACTGCTTGCTATGTGCAAAACATAGTTTTAGTAGTTAAGACACATGGTAAGACTCTTTATGAACTTTGGCACAAGAGAAAACCTTTCATTGGTTTTCTTAGGTCATTTGGATGTCCCTGCATCATCTTGAATACCAAGGATCAAATTGCCAAGTTTGCTGAGAAATCAGATGATGGACACTTCATTGGATACTCTTCCCAAGCTAAGGCTTATAGAGTATACAATCTCAGAACTAGAATTGTTGAGGAGTCAGCCAATGTGACTTTCAATGAACACACACCCTGTGTGGCTGGTTCTGGTCCTGATTGGCTATTTGATCTTGATTTAGTTACCAACTGTTTTAACAAATCTTGTGAGAATGTTTCAGGATCTGCAGAAAATTAAAATACAGGTGATCCTGATCCAAGATTTGAGCTAGGAAGACATTCAACTCATACATCTTCAGCAGCAAATGAGGTTTCTATCAACACTACAATGACAAATTCAGCTGATACATCTGGGGTGCCTTCAAATTCCAGCTCAGAGGCTCCACAACCAGATAAAGATACCTCAATTATGGAAGACAACAATGGTGATGGTGAAAGTGCTCAGGAATTCATTGATGCTAATAACCACACCATAGATGACAACATCAATGATGTCACACACTCGTTGGATCAAGTTAATCTTGATAAGTGTGGTGATGTGGAGGGTGAATCATCTATGCCAGATCTAAATTTCTCAAATTTGGATCTTTCTCAGCAACTTGCTGTGATCCCTCATCTAAGGATCCACAAGTCTCACCCCATCACAAACATCATTGGAGATGTTGTCACAGGGGTAAGAACAAGAGGACAAACCCATGAAGCAAATGTTTGTCTTCACTCTTGTTTCTTATCCCAGATAGAGCCAAAGAAAGTTGATGAGGCTCTAAAGGATGGAAGTTGGGTTGAAGCTATGCAACAAGAGTTGCTTCAATTCAAAAAGCAAAAAGTTTGGAACCTTTGTCCTCTTCCTCATGGGAAGACTATCATTGGAACCAAATGGGTGTTTAGGAATAAGAAGGATGATAGAGGCATTATCATCAAGAACAAGGCAAGACTAGTTGTTCAAGGATACACACAAGAAGAATGGATTGACTACACTGATGTCTTTGCTCCTGTAGCAAGATTAGAAGCTGTTAGGATATTTCTGGCATTTGCTGCATCCAAGAACTTCAAGGTCTTTCAACTTGATGTAAAGTGTGCTTTTCTGTATGGAGTGATTGATGAAGAGGTTTATGTCAAATAGCCACCTGATTTTGTAGATCCTGATCATCCTGATTATGTCTGCAAGCTTGACAAAGCTCTTTATGGGCTGCATCAGGCACCCAGAAAGTGGTATGAGACATTGTTTGAGTATCTTTGTAAACATGGATACAGGAGAGGTACTATAGATGGATGTAACACCTAATGGCAACCTCCCACATATACGTTGGGGCAAAACCTCATCGAGTGCGATGAGTCCCTTATGGGGGGTGATTGCAACACCTAGAGGCGTACCTCCCACATTGTCCGTGGACAGGAGAGATTCCTGGCTCATAAGTAATGATCTGCCTCTTAAATCACCGACGCGTTTTGGGCTTAGTTGGCTGTGGATCCTAAAAAACTCCACAGTTAAGCGTGCTCAAGTGGGAGTAGTACCAGGATGGGTGACCCCCTGGGAAGTTTTCACCTGGGTAACCAAAAACAAATCCGTGAGCTCTTAGTGAGCAAAGCGAACAATATTGGTGATTACGAGGGGCAGGGGTGTTACAGATTGGTATCAGAGCCCATAACTATAGAGATTTAGGTTATTAGAAATGGTGACCTAGACTATAGTTGCATGAACCTCATAGAAAGATCATTTTACTTTGTGCTTACTTATTGTTTGCATGCTACATAATGCTATGCCTTATGTGCAACTTGATGCCTTAGCATAGGATTGCCTTATGTATGCTTAACTTAGTTACTTGTCTCCCTAAACTTAACTTTGACTCTTTGACTCTCCCCGACAAATGAACTTCCTAAACTTATTCTCAACGACATGTGGAATCTACACTTATCATCGTGGGTTTAATTCCTTAGACTCTATGTCTAATCTATGAAAATCTCATCAAGGTTTTGATTTCATAAACCAAAGAAATTTGTGTGACACATAGACACCTGTATTCTGGATTTCCTGGCAAAAGGCCTTCGGGCTAAGGCAAGCATATCGTATAAATCTCATTGTGAGACTAGTTATGCTTACCTGGGGATTTCTGGGATGAGTGATAAACTATGGTCAACAAACACAAGTCTCTATGGCAAATGGGTCAATTTACCTTGACGTGTCAACGATTCCAAATGGTAATGCGTTACCAAATGGAACCATCCTCTACGTCTCTTAAAAATCTTTGATTCCTTGAACTGGTATCCCTTTATTCATATCATACATAATGTTCCTGTTAATATTAAACATAACCTACATTTCAACTCTTACGTTTAAACACCGTTACACGTTGAGCGTTTCATGAATCTATTTCTATACCCAGACCAACGTGTGCATGACTCTTAATATATCCAATGATATTGGGAATCTAAAACGAATGGCCTTCAAAACTTTAAACCGTTACTTATGGTTCTCAAGTCTTCTTAAGGATGCGTCCCATAACTAAGAATATGCAATGCTATAGGTGGAATTCCTACATCTCGAGATACTTTGTCTAGGCAAAGTGTGAATGGTGATTTGACTCGATCATCGAATCCATTCATTTGACCCGAAACCCTTGAGATGAGTGATCACTTATAAGTACGTGTGTCTTCAATAAGGTTATGTTTGACCTCACATCTTGAGAAGTTGTGTAATTCCTTCAATTGTGAATCGAATGTTCACATCTCGTCGTGGTGTTGAATCACTCTTGTCATTGATTTAGTCTTCCCGATTTAAACCATTCAAGATTTGAACACCATCATAACTAATTCTGTTACCCCGAACTTTGACCTTAAATTTTGTAAGCATGAATTTTCTCTTTGTTACAATGATGTAACTTGAATTTTTCGAATTTCCAATTGATAATATTTTTCTCTCGTCGTTAAGTCAAACTCCGTACCGTCTGCACCGTGAGAGATGCAAGTGTTTGAAAGTCAACCTATGACTAAGAACACCCGTATCTCCTAAATGATTCTAACTCATCAAAACAGGGGTGATTCCCTTACTTTGATGATTTTCTATTCGTTTCGATAAATGGTTTCCAATTATGATTTATAAGAATTTCATCCTCTGGATCGGGGTGATTTCCTTATCCCGAGGATTGACTTCAATTGTTTTCTTTGGAATGGCATTTCACAAATGACATGATCTCACCAAAATAGGATTGAAACCCGTACTTTGGTGACAACTGTCAATCTTCGATTGTTTTCTTGCTATTATGAAATTCAATCATCAAGATAGGCGTGAATTCCATACCTTGATGATAATATCATCTTTAAGAATTGTATTTGTTCAAATGAGACGACTTCATCAAAGTAGGAGTGAATTCTGGATTTTGATGAAGAAGTTCATCTTGTTATATTTTGTTTTTGTAAAACTTCACCGTTAAGATAGGAGTGATTTCCCTTACCTTAATGGTGAGTTACCTCGTCTTATTTTTGTGGATCCTCAACAAGGAGTTGGGATCGAACTTTTTGATTGGAAGGTTAGTGGTCATAACTTGGGAATACACCATCAAGTTAGGAGTGAAAACCACACCTTGATGACTATTCTCATTTCTTGATCTCCAACTTACCAAGGTTTAAATCAAGTAACAGGAAACGTGTAGTAACTTGAAGGGTGAACCAATGTTAGGGTTTGAACCTATCAAGCCAAAGCATGATTTCTGAACTTGTAAGGAGACCCGATCACTCTAGTTGACTTTGATTCCGAGCTTGGAGCATTTAAGTTCTTATCGATTTCTTTCCCTTTATCTTCATGTTTTGATTCGATCTAGCTATATTGAACCATTTATTCCCTACTCATCAACTTTCATTTTGAGATATCATCAGCACATGATTGTGTGATGGTAGCCTTCTCAAACAATCTTGCTACTAAATAAAGACATTATCAACTTGTGGTTATGTCTTTTTAGTCATACGAATGTTCTCGACTGTACATATGGGTTTGATGAATTACGTATGCAATCTATATTTGGAAGTTTGTTGCCTTGCAAGACATGGTTACAAATGCATGTCTTATTGTTTGCGTTACTTCTTGAATCGCTTTTGAATCCTTAACCTTGGAGACCTTTAAAACTTTATCTTGACTTCGATAGACGAGACTCGTTATTATATACATTGTGACGTGGATATAAAGGTTCATAAACCTTCGTAACTTGTAGTCATGGGTTTGGCATAAAGGAAAAGACGTAACTTGGTATGTATCCAAGTGTCTTACCTTCATATATGAAAAGACCTAACATTCGTGATTCTATGGATTTTCTGTTAAACTTTTCATTCACTAAGTGTCTCTTATTTTAGCCGTCATGATGAAAATTGGTGCATTATAGACCAATTGACTAATCTCATATTGACTTATGTGAGATAATGGGTCGATAAATTGACTTGTATTTAACTCAAGAATTCGTATACCGTGGTATGGCGTTAAAACATCGATCGTTACTTTGAATGAACGATTCCTTTTCTGCTTTTAATGATGTTCCCAACCATCGTCGTGAACTTGTTTTGAAATCTTCGCATATCGTATAATTCTTAGACCAATGATTGGTCAAAAGAGAGATACATATTCATAAGATATGCGCTAAGACCGTTTCATATGGTGACGTTTGGGATTCTTAAATCCTGACGGTTAACCCTTCTTATCATTGTTGATCCTTTATTGATTTCTAGACATCATTATATTCTAGAAGTTGTGACTTATCAATCTAAGGTACCACGGTAACTCGTCATCGTTTTCCAACGTTTCATCTCAAAACGTCTCGCGTTTATTATGCTGAGAATCTTGTAAGATTCCATAAGGTGAAGCGTTCCACCTGTAATCAAACGTCAAACACTGCTCGTTGAACACTTACTTTTCATTTCAATTCATTTGTTCATCTAAGTTCATTTTTAATTTCGGGACGAAATTCTTTTAAGTTGGGGAGACTGTAACATCTCGTATTTTGTTAACTTAAAAGGTTAACTTCGTTAAGTTTTTAAAAGGATCTTTTATGTCATTTTGAAACCTTGAGGACCTATTATGGTTGATAATTAATAACAATGGCATTAAAAGGGTTGTGATGTTGTTTAAACACTTAAAGTGATTTTATTCTTAAAAATGATTATTATCACAACAATAATAATAACAATTATAATAATGACACTAATAGTAATAATATTAGTGATAATAATAACAATAATAGTCATAACAACAAGAATAATAAAATAATTATAATGAGTGTTCATCTTTGAAAATAATACAAGTTTTTATTATCTTAAAACTTGAATTTAATAAGTTATACATAAAATGATAACATTTAAAATTTCAAGGTTTATTTTGTAATTTAATTTAAAACTAAAACAAAACTTTAAAACCCTAATGACAACTTTGAAAACCACAGGGACCAAAGGTGTAATCTCCGAAAGAACTCTCTACCCTCTTTCTCTCTCCACGCAGATCCGGCCAAATATTCCGGCCAACCTCCGGTAAGCTCCGGCCAACTCCGAATCGCAAAATTCGATCGTTTTTGAACGTCCAAACCGCTTTGAATCGCTTCCTTTACTCACTTCGAACTTGAATGCATCAATTAACCATCTTTACTCGTCGGTTATGACTTTAATCGAAGGAGAAACCGTAGTCTTTAACTCATCGAACCGTTGGACCATTAAACTTTGACAATAATTCGATTAAACGGATCCAAATAATCAATTAACCATCCTCAATCGTATACTAGTTTCAATTGCATCAATAACACACTGAAGTTACACAAAAAATTCCCGTTAAACCGCGATTGTGCTCTCAGTCGAACACTAATATCCGGGCTTCAAACTTCGAAATTGACAAAGGGCTTTGTATCAAGAACACCACACGAAGCTAACCCCAAAGTTAATTGCATTATCATCAACGTTCAAACCTCGAACCAACTCAATCTCAGTCGCGGCGTGTTCTTCTTTCATTCTAGTTCATTAACACGACAATTCGGGTAATTGTATACATCTTTATACTCGTATTCACATGGGGAATCAAAGCCCCATGTTTGATTAGTTTAACAATATCAATTTGGTGTTCAATTGGAATCAAATCGATTCTAGGGTTCTTGGATTTGGGGGTTTATGTGAAAGATGAGTTTTATTTATTTAATCGTAATCTAAAACAAGCTCTGGGCTTTAGCCCAACCGGTTACCACCTCAACCTTGTATGCTGGAGGTCACGGGTTCGAACCCGGCCTCCTGCATTAATTTTTTTAAAGCCAATCTTGTATTTTTTTAATTTTAAAAATTATCCTAATATGATGTTACATCAAAGTGAAAGTTATTTTTATAACTAAAATACTTTAGAAATTATTAAACTAAATTTTAAATGTATTAAAAACTTATGATATTAAAATTAAATTATTTGTTTTAGAAAAACAAAGGTTATAAAACATTATAAATTCTTTTATGAAATTTAAATGCTAAAATATAATATGGTTCAAATTTAGATTATGTTAGATATTATAAATTTAGGTGCCAAATAACTAATTATTCATCTAATTACTAAAACATGTTATACCATAATTAGTTAGTAAATTTATTCTTTAATTTTTATTTAAATCCTTGAAAATTTATAAAACAATGTAATTTGCTTATCCTTATTTTCAAGGTTTTGTATTATAAAACCTTAATGAAGTTCAAAACTTTATAAAATGATTTTAAATAACTTTAAAGTCATTTAAATAAGTATTTAATTAATTCTCGTTATCAAGCTTTAAATAATTAAATTAATTATTTCTTCTCTCATATTATACCTAATTTCTATTAAATCAATAACTTAAATCATTAATAGCGTTATGTGGCTGTGAACGATCTTAACTCTCACTCCTCGACGTTTCCGCCGTCAAGGTTGGGGTGTGACACCATATGTTTGCTCAGACTCTGACCGGCGCAGCCAGGGTCTGGTTTGATAGCCTTCCAGTTGGAGGGATCGGAAGCTTCGAGGAACTGGAGGAAGACTTCTTAAGGAATTTCAGTCAGCAAAGGTTATCCGCCAAAGATCCAACAGAACTGCATAACATCAAAAGAGGCGACGGTGAGTCCATCGAAAACTTTATCACAAGGTATTCGAAAGAAAGCATGCAGGTACGGGGGGCCGGGGAGACGATCAGAATTTCGGCTTTCATCCACGGAGTAAGGAATGATCAGTTGGTGGAAAGATTTCACGAACATCTCCCAAAGACGGTAGACGAAATGTTGGAGAGAGCCAAAGCGTTCGTCAGAGGGAAGAAAGCATGTGAGCAGTTGAAGGACAGGACGCCAAAGAAACTTGTGTCCCCTATGTGGGACTCGCCAAAAAGGCCAGGAGGGTCAAGGTCGTGGGAGAAACCACGTTTCCAGCCGCGTTACCCACAACGAAGCCCGTCTTTCCAACCTCGTTTCACGCCTCCAATTCGGAACCCGCAGGGTCCCAATGTAACCCTCCCACCTCTGATTAAAACCCCAAGTGAAATTCTAGCCACAGAAAACATCAACTTCACCAAGCCCACACCTTTGAAGCCAGGAGTGAAAAGAGACACGAGCAAGTACTGTGAATTTCATAAAGAAAATGGGCATGCAACAGATGATTGTTTCTCGTTAAAGCGACAGATAGAGTTGGCGATAAAGACAGGAAAGCTCGCACACCTGTTGAGAGAGTTGAAAAAAGCACCTCAAGCGGGATATAAAAGGAAGGAGATATTCATGATAAGGGTCGCAGAGTGCAGCATCAAACGTCATTCTGATCACATGGAGCCTTGGATGGCACAAGAAATTTCGTTTCCTCCAATACATGGTGGAAGTTTTGCCAACGGCCCTCTGACAATTTCAGCCATCATCGCAGGACACCAGGTACACAGAATATATGTAGATAGTGGGAGTAGTTCGGAAATTATGTACGAACACTGTTTCTTGCAGCTTGACGAGGAAATCAGGAGAACTCTAGATACAAGGACACACCTCCTCACTGGTTTCGCAGGAGAGGTAGTGCAGACCCTGGGCCAGATACAATTACCAGTTGCCATAGGAAACCACACAAGGTGGCGGGAGGTCACCATGAATTTTCTGGTTGTGAGATCCCAATCGTCTCATAATGTTTTACTTGGAAGGCCGGGTCTATGTATGCTTGGAGCAGTCATATCCACAGTCCATGCCGCGATCAAATTCCCCACTCCAACCGGAGTTGTCACCATATACTCCAGTAAAGAATGCAAAGACGTGAAAGCTATCGCTCCAGGAACAACAGAGGGGGAAGATGAGCTGGTGTGCCCAACGCTGGAGAAGTGGGTAGTTAACCCTCTTTTCCCGGAACAAAAAATTACCATCGGTGGGCAGCTGGGTGATGCAACTAAAGAACGACTTCGTCATCTGCTGCAAAACAACTTGAACGTTTTCGCGTGGCAACCCACCGACATGGAGGGTGTCCCACGCAGCATAGCAGAGCATAGATTGAACACACGAGCATCAAAGGAGCCAGTTGCTCAGAAGCGTCGACACATGGGCCAGGAATAAAGTCGGGCTGTGGTTGAAGAAGTCAAGAAACTACTTGAAGCAGGTATTATTCGAGAGGTACGTTACCAAACCTGGGTTGCTAATCCAGTAATGGTAAAAAAGAGCGATGGCACATGGAGGATGTGCATTGACTTTAAGGATCTCAACAACGCGTGCCCTAAGGATTGCTATCCACTCCCGGATATTGATCTGAAGGTGGATTCCCTGGCAAGCTTTCCTTTGAAGTGTTTCCTTGATGCTTACAAAGGATACCACCAGGTGCAAATGGCCCCCGAAGATGAAGACAAGACTGCTTTTTACACAGATGTTGGCATCTTCTGCTTCACGAAAATGCCGTTTGGTTTGAAGAATGCGGGGGCTACTTACCAACGATTAATGGATAAAGCTTTTTCTCAGCAGACAGGAAGGAACATCGAAATCTACGTGGACGATGTGGTGATAAAGAGTCGCGACGAGGAGGCTTTGCTTGCGGATATCGCTGAAACTTTTCAAACTTTGAAAGCGATGAACATGAAGTTAAATCCTAAGAAGTGTTCGTTTGGAGTAGAAGAAGGGAAGTTTCTAGGAGTGGTGGTGACAAAGAAAGGGTTAGAAGCCAACCCTGAAAAGGTGGCAGCTGTCCTTAATATGCCATCCCCAAAATCAGTTAAAGAAGTGCAAACACTCAATGGGCGACTGGTAGCCCTGAACAGGTTCCTTTCGAAACATGCTGAGCGTGCTTTGCCTTTCATGACCACTTTGCGAAACTGCTTGAACAAGAAGGATTTTTTATGGACGAACGAAGCGGAAGCAGCATTTCAACAGATGAAGGTATACTTAAGCAACCTGCCCAGGCTGGTAGCTCCCTTCCCTAAGGAGCGACTGGTGATGTACTTATCCGCAGGAGAAGAAGCTGTAAGCGCTGTGTTGATGACGAACAGAGAGGAAGAGCAGACCCCGATTTACTTCATCAGTCGGGCCCTCAAAGATCCAGAAACCAGGTACTCGCCCATGGAAAAACTAACTCTTGCTTTAGTGTATGCTTCCAGGAGATTGCGAAGATACTTCCAGGCCCATGTGATTGAGGTCTGGACCAGCCAACCCATACAACAAATTTTGAGAAGGCCAGAGATATCAGGAAGGTTGGTAAAATGGGCAATAGAATTGGGAGTCTTCGAGATAGAGTACAAGCCAAGAGTAGCAATCAAGGGGCAAGTCGTGGCTGATTTTCTAACAGAAATGCCACAAGAGAAAGGAGATAGTGATGCCAACGAAAAATCTGTGGGTCAAAACAACGGAGAATGGTGTTTGCATACCGATGGAGCGTCAAATGATGAGGGGTCAGGTGCTGGAATGATACTGATAGGGCCAGAGAAGGAAGAGGTAACTTACGCCTTAAGGTTGGCTTTCAAGAGTTCCAACAATAAGGCGGAATATGAGGCACTGTTGGCTGGCTTGAGGTTGGCCAAGCAAATGGGAATCAAGAAACTCCACGCCCACGTAGACTCATTACTGGTTGCAAATCAGATTAATGGGTCTTACGACGCCAAGGAAGCAACAATGAAGCAATACCTCAGTAAAGCAAGAGATCTTATCAGCAGCTTTGAGGAATGTAATGTCTCACACGTTCCGAGAAGCCAAAACAAAAAGGCAGACGCTCTTAGCAAGCTTGCCTCAGTCACTTTCAGCCATCTGGCCAAAGAAGTAAGAGTTGAAGTACTACAGTCCCCGTCAATTGAAGAAAAGGAGATAGTCTCGGTGAACGAAGTAGCGCAGGAATCTTGGATGGATCCAATTGTCAAATTCCTGGAAAGCGGCGATCTACCTGAGGAAAAGGGAGACGCCAGAGCAATTCAAACGAAGTCACTGCAGTACGAGCTGCGGCAAGGGATCTTGTACCGCAAGTCTTATATGGGGCCATTATTACGATGCCTTACACCAGACGAGGCAAGTTATGTCGTAAGAGAGATACATGAAGGCATCTGTGGCATTCACGCGGGACCAAGAATGGTAGTAGCAAAAGCAATGGGAGCGGGATATTATTGGCCCGGGATGCACAGGAGTGCCACCGAGGAGATCCAAAGATGTGACAGCTGCCAGAGGCACGCGCCAATGTGCCACAGGCCCAAGAATGATCTAATCCCAGTCCATGTTGCGTGGCCTTTCCAGAAGTGGGGGATGGATATTGTAGGCCCCTTCCCAGTTACAGCCGGAGGAGTTAAATTTCTCTTAGTGGCCGTGGATTATTTCACCAAGTGGGTAGAAGCCAAGGCTCTGAAGTCAATCACAGGGCAGCAAGTAAAGAAATTCACGTGGGAAAACATTATATGTCGTTTTGGACTTCCGTTATTCATCGTGACAGACAACGGAAAGCAGTTTGCGGAGAATCCATTCAAATCATGGTGTAGAGAGCTGCAAATCCAACAAATTTTCACGTCAGTGGCACACCCGCAGGGTAACGGTCAGGTCGAGAGAGTTAACCGCAGCATCGTGGAAGGAATAAAAACGAGATTGGGTGTTGAGGGAAAGAATTGGGTGGAAGAGCTACCCAATGTCTTGTGGGCCCATCGGACCATGCCCAAAACCAGCCATGGTGAAACCCCATTTAGTCTAACTTACGGGTCGGAAGCCATGATACCCGTTGAGATAGGCATACCAACAACTCGGGTCACACAAGCCCCCGAAAAAGAGAATGAAGACAACCTGCGGCTTAATTTGGATTTGCTGGAGGAAAGAAGGATGGTGGCAGCAATCCGAGAGGCAAAGCACAAGAAAGAAGTTGAACGATACTATAACTCTCGTGTGAAACACCAAACATTCAGGGTAGGTGATTACGTCTTGAGAAGTAATGAGGCAAGCAGAGTTCAAGATCAGGGCAAGCTGGGTCCGCGTTGGGAGGGACCTTACCAAGTCATTGAAGTAGGGAACAATGGGGCTTATAAACTCAGCCAGCTAGATGGAGCAGTTATCCCAAGAACTTGGAACGGAGCTCAGCTCCGACGATACTACATGTAGTAGGTATTTATGTTTAAATAGTGTAACTCATTTTTTTTAGTAAGAAGGTGCATGCGAGCACCAGCAGTTACACCCAGTTATTGAATCTTTTTATAACCAGTATCTTATTGAGTCTTGAAGCCACAATAACGTGTGAGCAAAGAAAGAAATACGAGATACCAATACTCGAGCGATATTTGCGAATGACGTAGTAAGTAACCAAACAATACGAATGTTTGTCGAGCTAAGGTTAAACAAAACCATAATTAAGCATAACTCGCTGTTAGTAACCAGATCTTAAAGAAAACGAATGCATTCCTCCATATGCATGATCATACTTTGGCAAACAGCTAGAGCCATTCCACAATATACATTTCCATTCGGCTAAAAACCAAGCCAGAAAAACAGCTAACTCGAAATCAAAACGAGCAAAAAGGTCGCCAATATGTCGACTATATAGTGAAAATAGCATCTTTTATAAGTTGAATGACAAAAGATAACCAAACGGTACAATATTGTACAAAGTCGCGGCCAAAACTGTAACCAAGAACAAGCCGCGGCCACAGCAATAGGCGAGTCGAAACCAAGGAAAAGTCACGGCCAAAACCAGAATCGCGCCGTAGACTCTATTTACGACCAAAGCCACGAATCACGGCTGAATACGTAACCATAATCACGATATAAGCAAGTGGCAAGCCAGACTTGAAACCAAAGATATGCCGCGGCAGGGGTACAAACACGCCGCAACCATGGCGAGTTGCGGCCAGAGCGAGCCGCGGCAAGATACGAACACGCCGCAACCATGGCGAGTCGCGGCCAGGGCGATCCGAGGCAAGATACAAACACGCTGCAACCATGTCGAGTCGCAGCCAAGGCGAACCGCGGCAAGACACGGCATCGCCTCGCAACCAGGGCGAGCCGCGGCAAGGGTAAAATCACGCCACAACCATGGCGCTCGCCATGGCCAAGCCGCGGAACACGGCATCGAGTCGCAGCCGTAACCCCAATCGCGATCAAGGATTCTTTTCATGACCAAAGAAGTGACATGTGACAGTTAAAAATGCAACCAAAGAAATATTATCGTGAACAAACAACGAGTCGCGGCCTATTGAAGCATCAACGGTCAAGACACAAAGACATGGAGCATAAAAGCATAAATATCATTACGAAACAAACATAGAGTCAGAGTACAAGTCTAATAACATCACAAAACAAATGTCCAACAAACAAGCTAACTACGCTGGAGCAGGGCCTTCAGCCGGGGTGGTCAAGAATGACTTGATCTCCTCAAAATGGAACCGCGTAGGGAAGCTAAACATGTGCATTAAGACACAAAGTAGGGAAGCTACTTGCGTTTCCCTTGATAAGTCATAAATGGAACCACGTTAGGGTCAGCCCAGTTACGACTAACGCCGGCCATCACAAGGAAATGCTCAGAATAGTTACGGAGTGGAGTAGGCTCGGCTCTCAAGAGGTCATAAGCGGACAGATCAAATGTGTCAGGCTCGGGAAAGGGATCCTGAATGGGTTTACTAGTTTCCAACCAATGCATCTCAAATGGAATTATGCTAGATGAAATAAAAAAGAATGATCTTTCCAATGTTTTAGGCTAGTTATGGTTCGAGAAATCAAAGGAGGCTTAGGAGCTTTTCTCTTCTCAAAAGTTAGCCAATCACCTATCCTATTCAACTTATAAAAAGCCCTAAACAGATTAACCCCGGGTTCCAAGTTACGAGCACGGCAGCATATCTCAAAATGGTATACCTTAATAAGTCCTAGGGGAAAAAGTTGTGACAGATGGATATCATAATGCCTAACGAGCAAGCACAAAAACCGACTAACCGGGATACGAAAGTTACAAAAGCTAAAAAATGAGGTGTAAAGAGCTATCGTCCCCACCGGTGCATCCCTCACGGTCGACGAGGGGGGAGGGACGGTAGGGCAAAGTTCAGGAGAAATACCATAGCGAAGCGTAAAGTTGTTTAAAAAATCTTGAGAGATGACCGAGCGTTGAAGACCCACGTCATTTCTACACTCCATTAGAAACGCAAAAGATGAAAGTTCGAGTAACTTACCAGAAAGATGCGTGCTCTTGATAAAGATGGAAGAAAGCTTGAAGAAAAAAGAGTGGAGGAAGTAGGAAGAAGATAGAATGAGGGAGGAAGTGGTGGAATTTATAGAAGAAGCCCTAGGGGGGGGGGCTAGGGCCGCGAATCAAAGGATGTAGGCCCGAGGGCCGAGGCATGCGGCGAATCAAAGGATATGGGCCCGAGGGCCGAGGCATGAGGCGTCTAGGCCGCGGCTCGAGGAAGACACGACTCGAGGCCGAAGTGACGTCTTTGGTCCGGTTTTCAAAATACAAATAGGTCACCAAAGGTCGTGTCATGTAGGCAAGCGTGTGGCTCAAGGAGGAAAGACAATGATGTGATTGATGTATAACCGATCCGCGGCTCAAGACATGGAATTGACAACATCTTGATGACAAGAAGGATGGTTGATGAAAGCTAGTCACATCAGTCAAATGTAAGTAAAGTACAGCCACCAAAGAAGCAAAGTAATTATTATTCCAATGACATGATTGGTATCATAACATTGGACTGGGGGGACATGAAGGGGTATCACCCTGAACGAGCCAACAAATGATCGGGATGATGATATGGCCGCGAGCCCAGCCGCAGCACGCCAGGGCCGCGAGCCCCAGCCGCGGTATCGTACCAGGGCCGCAAGCCCAGCCGCGGTATGCCTGGGCCGCAAGCCCAGCCGCGGTATGCCTGGGCCGCAAGCCCAGCCGCGGTTTGCTAGGGCCGCAAGCCCCAGCCGCGGTATCGTACCAGGGCCGCAAGCCCAGCCGCGGTATGCCTGGGCCGCAAGCCCAGCCGCGGTTTGCTAAGGCCGCAAGCCCCAGCCGCGGTATCATACCAGGGCCGCAAGCCCCAGCCGCGGTATCCTATCTTCGATCGCAGACCCCAGCAGCGGATCACCCAAGCTACAACCGCGGTTCTTCCAAAAACGGCAGGTTGAGACAAGATGCGCCCAAGAAATAAGCCCAAGCCGCGGCCGAGAGAGCGAACCCAAGCCGCGGCTGGGTACTTGACACCGAGACACAAGAACACATCTCAAGTCTCCATAATTTAACACCTAAGGAAGGATCCATGGAATCATACTAACAAAGTCCATTCGTTAGGTTACAAAAGGAATAAGAAAGAACCATAAAATGACAAAACGAGTAAAGCCAAAACATTGGCAGAAGTTCAGAACAGCCACCATATCCCCAGGTCAACTATCAAGACAAACCTCATTAATGTTAGTCAGAAACCCTTTACACCAGAAGGGTATGAAACTCTAAACTAGGGAATTTCAGTCCCAGATCATTGACCACAGGTTTCCAAAAATAAGGCCATGCTGTGTTCAATCCGCATGTATCAACACTATATATACTTCTGAAATTCCATAAGAAGAACCAGATTGAGATCCATACACACATACATTCACACAACATTAGTTACAAGTCATTTACTTATTAATCCTCTCAAAGCTCTCTCGATACAAATACTTATTCTCACGCCAGAGTGTGGTCTCGGGGAGAAATCCCTTTCTGTCCGAGGCGAGGCTCACGGTGTTGTTGTTGTCTCGCAGTTATTCCAGTCAGCTGAAGCTCACGTCAAGTCTCAGCCAGGTCCCTGGAACTCTGTCCAGCCGAAGCCAAGTCCATCTGAAGCCCAGGTCAGAGAAGCCCAAGCCCAGTCGCATCCCACCTTCCAGCTGCATTCCGCTTTCCCAGTAATCAAAGCCCCTGCCTAATCCACAACAGCAACCTCATTTACGCACTGCTCCCGAGTCTTAATCCCTTGATTAATATTCGTGTAGCAACAAGGGGTAAAAGATAAGTTAAACAGGGCGTTATGTATGGCTATTGCCTGGCTCTTAATTCGATTGTGGTATCCGAATTCAGCCATGTTTTACTAGTTTATATAATCTTCTAATCTAATGTGACATTGTTTTAAGTTGGTAACTTTATTATATTTAACATATCAACTTTTGAAATGGTTAAAAGGTTGATTAAAAATATAAACAAATCAACCTAACAGGTTAAGGAAAAAACTCATGTTGATTGACCCAGTGACCCGTTTCGGTCTTTGAACGCCTGTAGTCAAATCTAATCTTTACAACACTGGTGACACGACTCTAAATCGTATCCTTAAAACTTGTAATATATATATACACAGACTAATGCACACACATTGAAACTACATTTAAGCATAAGTTTTGAGTGATGTATATGGAATTCTCTTTTATGTATGATTCCGTCTTTTGTTTAATAATTTAACTCATTCATTGGGATGTGATAATGATACTGTTGCCAATTGTACCAAAAACAAGTCATAAACAAGAAAACCAAATAAATATTCATTACGAAAGGAAGAATTCATAAAAAATGATACATTTCACGTATGACATGATGTGAGGGTGACATGATGCGAGGACCCCACACGGGACGTGTATCTAAAAGGTTATGTATGATTTGTTCCTGGGGTTTACTATGAGTATGGGTTTATGTAAACATGGGTTTTCTCAAACCCATATCCATAACCAAACACACACAATCATATCTAACTCAATATCTCTATTCTACAACACTCAAGACAAATAGATCCCAGTGTTTTATTGCAGATTAACTGTGGGAGTTCCTTATTGTGGTAGAGTTATAGCACAAATGGCTCATTTATGTCAAATTTTTCGGAAGATGATAATAAAGGTTCCTGCAAGTTTAATAGCATAAAAATTCATTAGAAGTCAACACATTTAAATAAAGCTGTCTCCTAAAAATTGTGTGAATTCTCATGCTTTGCTACTCATAAATATCACTGGATTGTACTTAATATAAATGAGCATAGTTCATTGGTGGTGTGGGGGTGGGGGGTAGATAAAATGCAACCTTAATTCTAAAGAGATCGTATTTTGACTTTTGAAAGTCAAACGGTTTATTCTCCAACGTCAAATGTAACAGATTTATTTCATTGGTTAAGATCAAAATTCTTAATCCCACGTACACACATAAAGTCATTACAATTAGGAACATTTCAAAGGGAAAAAAGATCCAAAAAGTTGTCTCAAATTCAGAACACAAGAGTACTATCTTTGTATCTCCAAAAGTCAAAAGCCGACTTTAGGATCATTAAAGTAAAAAAGGCAGCACTAACCTGCATTCTTTCACGGTGAAACAGTCCACGTAGACTCAAACATTTTTTCTTGGCTGACAGAATGTCTCGATGCATTGAAGCCAAGAGACTAGCATAAGTCACTCTTGTGTTTGTGTTCTCCAAAAGTGCCTTTCTAAATGTGTATGTCATGGCACCTTCCATTTGCTTTCCTGAATCTGAGAATGCCTGCGTGACTTTAAAATTAGTCTAAAACAAAAATAATCAAACTTATTTTAATTAAACCAGAAAAGGTTACATGATATCATCATATAGTAGAGGTGTCGAAATAGGTGGGTTGGGTAACTGGTCAAAACAGGTTGGGTAAGAAAGTAGCTTTTTTTTTCAGTTCTGAGTTTATCTGGAACATATTTTGTTCTTATTTTACAGTTTTAATAAACTATTGGTGAATCAAACTCAAATATGATTACAAATTTATATTATTTTAAAGATAACCTAATTGTTTTAATGAAAAGATTTAAGAAGTTTAATTCATGAAAAATACCATTTTAGACTTTAGACCTGTTTTGGCCCATTTCCTTTCAAGCTAGCCTATTTTTTGGCTATAATATACCATAAATACAAATTGACCAATTCATAAGCAAATAGCTGAAAATTGCAACCACGATCATAAAAATCAGAATATGTACTCACAGATGTATCTGCAGCAAGTTGATTATCTTCACACGCGCTAATAGAAATGGCATGTCCGCCACTGGTACCTTTGTAAACACCAGATGGAGGGCGATTATCTATCCAACGATTCCTGCCAATAAACCAAAAAAGCACAAATAATTCAATTATCAGACAGCCTATTAAAACAACCTAAATTACATAAAATATGCTTAATGGGACGTACTCTTTTGTGTTATACACATGTGGTAAATCAAGAATTGTGCCACTATGACAAGCATCAATTATGGCATGAAGTTTGACCCCCTTCTTGAGAGGCCTGACAATAGTGTCATTGATTTCATTATCAACAATCATTCCTGCAGTTCTAAAATCTAGAGGACATATTGTCTCATCAAACCCATCAATTTCATCATCAAAAAAATCAGGTTGCCTTAACCCATGACCTGAAAAATAGAACACCAGTGAGTCCCCAGGTTGGTTATCCTTCACGAGCCACCTCAAAGCTTCTTGGATATTTCTTTTTGTTGGATGAGGATGCGGGTACATTTCTGCATTGCATAGTTCCAACCAAATAGTCAAATCACTAAAAAAAAAATTCCCCGTTGCAATTTCTGGATTACTATATGATGATTTTGGATTTTTTTTTCTACTAGGTAATTTAATGTTATAATAATGTTGAAGAGGAGATCGAAGAGGTGACAATATTGATGCGTTTAGTTATGAGCGGGTCAAGTTGTTTTTTTTCCATCTATAACGAGTCAAAAGGGAAAATTTAAAGAGAGAAGAACTTACAAGAAACAGGTCAAATGGGTTGAGAGTCACCCAAAATGTATATATAACCAAAATACCTCGACAAATATTTAGTTTCAAAAACTTGATTATTATTGAGATAACACAACTTTTATAAAAATTTACTCTAAATACTTAAAAAAATGTTTTTTGGGCAGAAAGTGTTTAGAGTCAACACAACCTGGCCCGTTTCGACTCGTACCATATACCTGTCTTGACCCATTATCCAATCTACGTGACCCGCCCATTTTTCCACCTCTAGTCCAAGAGGTACACAGGGCAGATACTAGTTAAGGGTTAGGAATTTCTGCAAGAAACAGGTAAAATGGGTTGAAAGTCGCCCAAAATGTATTTATAGACAAAACACCTCAGTAGATATTCGGTTTCAAATTATTATTGAGATAACACAATTTTTAATAAAAATATTAATCTGTTTACTTCAAAAAATATTAGTTTTGTCAAAAAGTGTTAATTTAGAGTCAACCCAACCTGACCCACTTCAACTGGTACCAAATAACTGTCTTGACCCATTATGCAATCAATGTGACCCACTCGTTTTGCGACCTCTAAATTTCAGGAGGCGCACAGTTCAGATTCTAGTTAAGGGTTGGGAATACCTGCAAGGATGTGGATTGAGCTACTTGGAAACCGAAACCGTGAAATTAGTAATTCACGCATTCTGATCACATCGTAGTTAGTTCCTTTTAGTTTATATCTCTGTTTATTGTATGTCACACCACAAAGAAGTGCACGTTTCCCTTTTGTGGTTTCCCATTTCCTTATCGACTCAAGAACTGACTGCTCATAACTACTCATAGAATTAGGATCTGGCATGTCTCTCCTATGAAACAACTTTCTAAAAGACAGGCGCAGGCCCTTTGCCTCACTGATGAACTTAGCACGTTCTTGATTCGATTGTATGTGCGTGTCAGAATCATCTGAAACAAATTCTTGACACTCAGAGCAGCAGGCGCGCTCAGTCGTTGATGACATGGCAGCTTTTTTAAGGTGATGGCACATACTCAAAAGAATGACACAGGCCAAGTTCAATGAGTTAATGAAAGTAATTGTACATATGAAGGATAGATAGTGGTACTAGAAAATTCTGCTTTTGTGATTGCAAAAATGGTGCATTTATATAAACACATAAAGTCTAAAAAAGGTTGCAGCTAGATAGTGAACCTGATTCATCAACATAAGTACGAGTTCTTTTTCGCTTAATGGAGAATCAAATTCTGTCCAAACATATTGACATGTTTCAGCCGCCAATTAAGAGAGTGATGTGCACCATCAAGGGCCCTAGTAAAGTGCACGCGCCAAGCAAGAATGTCCTTTCAAGATTCTTGTTTCCGCCACCTAGCCTTTACGCGTCTACACATGTTCATATCATACAAATAAATAAGCATGGTTAGAACTAGTGGGTGGTCCAGGGACTCCTTTGACCCTTAGACCACCAAATTTTCTATTAGAAAACGTATCTAATGTCATTATTTTCTTGTAGTTTGACTCTAAATTGTCGGTAGAGTCCTTAAAACAGTACTTGAATAAAAAATAACAAGCGACATGCGGTTAAAAACTTCTGGTTCCGTCACTGAATCGACAAACAGTGATCTCGTTAATGTAAAGTTGCGTCAGATGTTGAAAAGTGAATCATTCTTTAAGCACTAGTATGAACATGAAAACGTTGTTTTCTTCGTGTTTCCTGTGGAAGAATATCACAAAAACAATGAAATCCACAATAAACACGAAAACAATCATTTCTTCATGCTTTTCACTGAAGCGTATCGAACAGTAATACAAACTGTGCGTCATCGTCTCTAGAATATGGGCAAAAGCTGATAAAAAGAACACATTCACCGCGTTTGCGTTAAGTCAGCATAAAGATCATCTTAACAATCAACCTAATATACCTACTCCATTAAACCATCATACTAGACTTTAACGAAATTGAAACAGATTAAAGCTAATTCGGTAGATTTCAGAATTAAGAAAATTAGGTTTAGAAAACTAACAACGACGAATGAAATTAATTGCCTCAGTTGATGGAGCTGTCTCTATCTTCCATCGGTATACGAGTAATCAAAACAACGGACAAAAGCCGACAAATCGATTATCAAATTAGGGTTCTTGATATGAGCAAATTCGCGCCAAAAACAATATATCATAAAAAAGTTGATCCGACCTGCCGGATTCGAACCAGCGACCTAAGGATAGCTATGAACACACTACAGTCCTCCGCTCTACCAACTGAGCTAAGGTCGGTTGTTGATTCAGAATTGAAATGAATTTAAATAATAAGATTGCTTCTTTTCTTTTTTCTATTTTCTATTTTATATGATTGTTTCTTTTTGGAAAATTTCACAGAATAATAAAAAAGTTTTAAAAGTGTTTTAATTAGATCATTTATATTTTAATTTATTCTAATCAGGTGACTAAATTTTTAAAAGTGTTTCAATTGGGTCACTAATATTTTTATTTATTCCAATCAAGTCATTAAAATTTTAGAAGTGTTATAATTAGGTTATTTATAGTATTTTAATTGTTTTAAGTAATTCACATATTTTTTAAAATAATTCATTTATTATAAATATTGTTAATTTTCTAAAACACTATAATTTTTTTTAAGTTTTTACAACTTATAAATGATCTAATTAGAACAATCCTAAAACGTTAGTGATCTGATTGGAACAAAAATTTTATGAGTGACCTGATTGGAACAAAAAACCTTATGAGTGACCTAATTAGAACAATTCTAAAACTTGATTAATATTTTACAAAGTTACCTATTTCTTTTTATCACAATTCACCTAAACTATTCTTAATTTTACGCACAATTTTTGATTAATTTATACTAAACTTCATAAACAAGGATCAAACCCTTAAAATTAAAATAAGCTCTATCACTTTAGTTGTAAATGATTTTAGTATTAGACTTAACCTTTTTTTTTCTTTTAATTAAGTAACTATTTTTATGATATAAATTTCATGTCAACTTTTTATATTATAACTCAAAATAATGAACCATATTTAATCAACAAATTACATTTTAATGTTACTAATTTTTCAAAAATCATATCTGGTACATACTAAGTAAAGAGGTCATAATAAGTATATGTTGATAGTTAATGGAATGATTAATGTAAGTTACAGTTATTCATACGATTGATACAACATATCCTTGCATCATTCATCCTTGGTTAGGGTACAAGTGTTTATGCTATGTGTACAACCTTTGATTGCATCCTTGGCTTTTTAAAATGTTTGTATTTTGTCTTTAGATAGAGAAAGAAACTTGGCTTTGTGGGTTACCGATGGCGATGAACCTTCGGCTCCCTCCGTTGTTTATGCTGTCAATCACCTCCTCCTTGGTACAACTATTTTTGTCATGGGTACAACCTATGCTTGGATCTTTGGTTCTTTAAGAAGGTGTTTGGGATTGCTTATTGTTTTGAAAAGTTACTTTGAAAAGCAACTTTTGAAAATCAATTTTTTAAAAGTAACTCCTTCTAACTTTTCAAAATCTACTTATTAACATTTTAAAATTAACTTTATTAACTTCCTATTCTATGTTTCTCAAACATACTTATTGACTTATATTTTTCAAAAGTTAATAAGTCAAAAGTTGATTATAAAGTAGCAATCCCAAACACCCACTAAATGTTTGTGTTTTGTCTTTAGAAAGAGAAAGATGTTTGGGTTTGTGGGTTACCGGCTCCATACACCGCCTATGTTGTCGGTGACCTCTTCCATGGTAAAACTGTATCTGCTATGCGTACAACCTGTCATTGTATGCTTGGTTCTTTAAGTGAGTGTTTGGGATTGCTTATTGAAAACTTCTTTTAACTTTTAAAAAAAAGATAAGTTAAAAAGAGGTGAAAATGTATTTGGATGGAGATGGAGATGAAGATGTGAGAAGGAGAAAGAGTTTTTGAAAAGTTAAAAAATTATAACTTCTCAAAACTCCTTTTGAGAAGCAAAAGAAGGTGTAAATAAGCAATCCCAAACATGGCCTAAATGTGTGTTTTTGGTCAGTAGAGAGAGGTGGTTGTTTGTTGTCGGCAACCTGATGTCACCTTGGTGGCCTCTGCCCTTCAATATGGCCGAAAATCAATTTACAGTTTGGGGTTTTCTTTTGGGCCGAAAACCACAACCTGACCCCTGGTTTGCCCTTCAATTTGGTTTTGTGTATTTGGTTCTATTGTTGGGTGATTCATTATGTCAATGATGCTAAGGATTACCCCATTTGAGACATCGTTAGTGATTCAGTTTTAGCTGGAAAAGAACGCACGGCGGCTGATGATCGTTACCGGACCTTTGGTTGCATGTGCTCTATGTTCCGATTACTTCTACCTCGTTTGGTTTTAGTGTTTTTTACCTAAGCAGAGGCTTGCTTTATCAGTGTATGCAGATTGATGATGGTTATTTTGCATTTGCCTGAGATATGTAGTTGACCCTGATTGTATTGTATTATAGGCTGTGATACACCTTCGCCATTTGGCGTGGCAACTTATGTTGAAACAAAGGCATAGATCTGAGCCTCAGGTTAGTTTATTTAATGGTCATTTAGGCCTCTTTATGGTGAAAGTTGTGTGCTTATCATTTCTATTTTTACATATGCGTTGATTTCTTCAATGAGGAACAGATTATCGTTTTGTGTTTATGAGGGGCTTAATGACTATGTTGTGGGTTTATTATTGAAGAGTGCAAGGTGGTCATGTTAGGGTAGTGATTGTGATCTTGCATTAATTTGAGCCTAGCTTCTGTATTTATAGTTTGTTTGCATTGTCTAATGTTATGGGAGGTTATGGTTGAAAGCTGAATCCAATGATTTGGTTCAATTCTTCTTCGAGAGTGTTTATACCCTCTCAAATGTTAGTAGGCAATGATGACATACACGTGTCATGTTTTTTGTTTTGGCGTGGTAAACAGTTGTTTGCAGCCACAATAAAACATCTCTGAGCCTTTTAAAACACATTGAAGAAACACGCAACGCGCTTGTTAGAATTCACCTAGCTATTGTAAAATACAGAAGTATTGATTTGTCTTTCTTAATATTCATGGAATGTTTATAGTAACATATATAAAGAGATAAGTAAATGCTACTACTCACTACTACAACAAGTAACAAGGGTATTATTCAGATCAACTGGTTCTAAAGAAAAAGTTTGTTTACACTAATGATCGTGTCAGGAACATTCAAACCAGATTCGTTAGGTTGGTTGGGTCAGCCAAAGCGGCTTGTTTTCACAATTTGACAGGTTAGGTTTGCTGGTTTTGCGGGTTTAGACCAAGAAAATGTTGTTTTTGTAGCACTTTTCATATTAATTGTTTCAAAGACAAAGAGTTAATTGCACAAATGGTCCTATGGTAAGGTCATATTACAAGTTTAGTCCCTAAGTATTATTTATTACAAGCTATAACAAACTTGTCCTCAAAATGAATGGACGTTAACTTCTTTAAAAATTTTGAAATGACCAATATACCCTTGGTTTAAACATTAACATCAAGCCACCATCCCACCATCTTATAGAAATCTTTCTTCAAACCACTATCCTACCATTTTCAAACAACCATCCTACATTCCTTCTTTCTAAAATTCATCATTAACATTATCGTCACCACTTAGCGTTGACCACCTCTGACATTACTAACCACCAACAAACAAAAAGATTCAAATATTAATTTAGAGATTAAAAGAGAAAAGCCACTAGATTGAAATGATTTTTGGTTTAAACATAGAAGTGGTGATTTAACATTAAGCAAGAAGAAGACGAAGGTGGTGGTGGTTGGCCGGTGGTTCAATGGTGAGGATGTTTAAACATTCACAGAAGACTAGAATGGTATGTTATGGAAGGAGAGACTGTGAGATGGGTTAAGGGTGAAGGGGGTGGTGGTGGCGGGTTGAAAGTTGTGGCGATGGTGGTAAGTTGAGGATGGGGCGATGGTGGTAAGTTGAGGATGGGGCGATGGTGGTGGGGAGTTGAGGTGGAGGCGATGGTGGTAGGTTTAGGATGGAGGTGGTGATCTTTGAAGAGAATAAATTATGGGTATTTTAGTCATTTACCATTCAATTAACAGAAAAAATTAACTTCCATCCAACGCAGGAATAATTTATTATAATTTGACATACTTAGTGGGCTAATGTAATAAATCATACTTAAAGTTAGGGACTAAACTTAAAAACGACCTTACCAAATGACCATTTGTGTAATTAACTCAAGAAAATTAGAAGGGATTTTATGAATATAATTAATACACACATAACTTTATATTTTCATTTATATGATAAATGTTAAATGGTCTGTTCGGTTTACAAGACATGTTTTCAAGTTTCAAATCCTAGACAATCAAACTGCTAAAATTAAACCATGGACCAGAGTGTACATATATTAAACCGGTCGACTTTTTTCGGTTTGATCAGTTTAGTTAATTTCAACAGTTTATCAACACTACTTTAAATATGTACGTAATCACATAAATACCATTAATATGTTTTTTTACTGTTGATATTCTTAATGTAATTTTTCAAGCTGAATTTAGTTTTTTATTTGATGTTTAGCTTAAATCAAATGATAAATAACCCCAATTAATCGTACGTTGTAAGCCATTAATTTAATGTTCAGTTAAAATCTTGTGACCAATTACAAGGGGATTTCATCGACCGGTTCCTCCGTGACACTAGTCTTTATTGTTTTGCCACCGTACTAGCCATTAGCGATTAATCGGGAGTAATCAAGATTAATCGGTTTGGAATTTTTATATATAATTTTTATTTTTATATATATACACACACATTTTTATATGTAATTTTTATAAATATGTTTAGTTTAATATATATATATATATAAACAAATTTGGCCGGAATTTTAAAATTTTCGCCAGAGTTTTTAAAGTTCGCCGAAATTCCGTTGGAATCTTGCTGGAACGTCGCTGGATTCTGCAAAAATGCATATTAGGGGCCGATTAACAGCCGACTAGGTCCGCTTAGGCCCGATTTTGTGCTGATTTTGACCTAGTTGACCGACTAGCGATTTTTGGCTCCGATTAGGGAAAATCCAATCGGTGAGGTACCGATTCCCGACTCACCGATTAATCGGCCGACTAGTCCAATTTTTACAACATTGGTTTAGGATATCATATATATGGCAAATTGGAGTTTAATAATCCATACTATTAATTTAGTTGATAACAATATCAACTACCAATGGCAATCCTAATAGCATAATTATCATAGATTCACACTCCAAATTTTTATTTATTTTCCAATCGATTTCGTTTGTATGTTATTTCATTTCATTTCATTCATAATCATTATCGTGAGTGAAATCGAGTGCAAATCTAACATAATCTTTTTATAATTATGTTTCAAGGACTGTTATTTGGTATCAAAATTGAGGGTTTGGATTGTCAATGGCCAAATTAATAGTATGGATTATTATTGACAAATACGTTATAATTCAAATTATTAAACTTCAATTTACCTATACATAAGTATATGCTATATCCATTACTAGGTTATAAATAGTACACTCTTTACTCCCTACACGCCACATGTTCTTGGCAATGCCCACCCACTACATGATAGTTCATTACATGGTAATAATAAACTACATAAATTCTATGATATTTCATTTTCAGAAGCGTATTATAGGTTCTTGTTGGGGTCTGAACTCCCTGTATGAATTTATTTACACTTCTTGTCTTAAACCTTAAAGGATATATTAAACCGAACTAAACCAAACGGTATTAGAGGCTCAAGTCTAATGCCTCACCTGATTGTTTATGTCATGGAACCTGGGGTTAACCAAGTCTGTATGTCGTTTCTTAAGGTTTTGAATATGTTATTATATGAGCACGTCTTATATTCATAACAACCTAAATCATTAAAGCTACAAGACTTGAGCGTCCAGTTCTATGCATGAGAGGGGTATGTCTAATTGGGAGACAAGATCCAAGCTAATGATTTTGACGTGTCTTATGATGGCTTGGTGGTAAATGGTATATGCTCCAACCAAACATTGTGGGTTTAAATTCTACAACGTACAAGTTTGCTCATTTTTTTTCTGGTAATAAAAAGTGCTGCTATAAAAAAACAAACTAAACCAAACTGCTTTTACATAGTTTGGACAATTTGGCATGTCGAGTATTAGCAGCAAACAGCACCCTTTGCCTCAAAACCTTTATTATTGAAAGAATTCATAATTAAACAATAGTACAACACTTTATTCATCTTGAATCTAAGAGAGTAATACTGTAGTAAGCTTTTAAGTTAGTCTTTTTAATTGGCAATAGTCCAATTTTAGCCACATGTTATCCAAAAACAATACAAGTGTGGTTTGCAACAAGACACTCTACAAACCAACAGTCATACCGATCCACTTATCCCAATGGCTAGTAAGCCAACAATATTATAATGTGTAGTAAAGATGTTCATTTCCAAATGGTTAAGGATTCTAGTCTCACAACAGATGTCAAAATGTAGATTTAGGAGTGTTTTAAAATGTGTGTAAGTTAATTGTTCTAAAATGAAGCTATCCAACAATATTATAATGTGTAGTAAAGATGTTCATTTCCAAATGGTTAAGGATTCTAGTCTCACAACAGATGTCAAAATGTAGATTTAGGAGTGTTTTAAAATGTGTGTAAGTTAATTGTTCTAAAATGAAGCTATCCAATTGGGTAGGAATATGAGCTAATGGCCTGATACTATATACATAAAATAGTGCAGTGTTAACTTAAAACCATCACCTGATTATCATTGACCTTTGAATCCAACCCATAACAAAATTAATCAATTCAAGATTAACCATCCCCAACAGTTCATCCCCAATTAGCTAACCTAAGTTTTCAGGGGCCGATACAGGCTGGATCGCGTCGTTTGATTCTAACTTTGACCTCCTCCTCTTGTCCATTCTCAGCATATTTGCAGCCTCTCTCAACCCACTAAGAAAAGCTCCATGCATTGTTGCTGGATACAGTTTGTTTGTTGCTTCTCCAGCAAAGAAAACTCTACCATTTCCGATGCTTTCAGCAAGTATATCATAATCATTACCAGACGCGCCAATCCCAACATAAGAATATGACCCGTAACTGAACTGATCTTGGCCCCACCGCGTGCATATGGCCTGAAGTGGTTCGGGCACAGCTATCCCTTTCGGATTAAAGATCCCCTTCAAGATCTCCATAACTTTATTCACAGATTCCACAGGCGACATTTGTTCAAACTCGATTGCAGCCTCTCCTGCCACCAGAGCTACAAGAAGAGGCCCACCCGATACAGACGAATAGCTGTAGAACAAAAAGAACTCACCTCTCATATTCGACTTATCAGATAAATGCCCAAAGGTGTCGATTTCACCTCCCCAGAAGTCATAAGGAAACAAGATTGCAACTTTGTTTAACAACCCGAAACCTAATCTTTCTATCGCATCTTTCTTCCTTTGAGGAAGATCGGGTATGAAGTCAATTGATCTTTTCTTCAGAACACCTAATGGCACTGTGCAAAGAACCATATCAGCTTGGTATTCTTTCCCATTAGCATGGATTAACACCCCATCGGATCCATATTTCACGCTTTTCACCGTTTGATTGTAAAAAATGGGAAGATTTTCAGCTAATGCTCTGATAAACCTATCATTACCCCCTGGAATGAAACAATGATCACCACCCATCTCAAACGGATCATCTTGATCCCAAAAAACCATTGATAGATTCGACAGTAATGTCGCGTTTGCATATTCCAAATTCGCTAAGTGCCAATCTAACAGCATTTTCTCTTGTGGGTCTTCCGCTACTCTGTAAACATGTCTAAAAGCTTCCAAAGCTGTACCTAACGGAACATCAATCGATTTCGCTTCCTCCATCATCGATTGTCGAAGCTTACAAACCCTATCCAACAGTTTATTGAACAAAACTTCAACTTTTGAGTCAATTTCAGGGTTCACAGTGTTTCCATTGGGGAGATAAAGAGGGCAAATGTCTCTTACTTTGTGAAGAGGAAACCCTAGCTGCCTCGCGAGAACTCCTAGCGGATTGCCATTGATTCCGGTGAGCACGCTGCCACCGAGGTCCGCTGCCGCCACGCAATCGCCACCAGTCATCTTCTTCGTCCGTACACGACCACCGGGACGACTCCTACCTTCTAGAACCACCACCTTAAACCCTAGAAAGATCAACTGCCTAGCAGCGACCAATCCGGCGAGTCCGGCGCCGATCACGACGACGTCGCCTCTGCAACAGCCCTCCGGCGGCTTCAATTTCGCCGCCTTCACGGCGGCGGAGAGGCCGAAGTTGATGTAACCGTGCTGGAGAAGAAACGAGTACGCTGAGTCGACTATGTGAGTGAGCTCCACTCGGATCGACTCGAGCGCGTGCTCTCTCGTCAACCAAACGTCGACGTTCGATCGCCATAGAGCCAAAATGTGGTTCCGAACGATGATGTAGTTCGATTGCTCCGGTCCGCCGATCGTCTTCACCACGTTCGCTTCAATCTCCTCTTCAGTCAACGAATCCACCGGAAAACCAACGGAAATCGCAATCAACGTCTCGATATCCAGATCCGACGAGATCCTCCGGCGCCGGCGAGACAATAAGTTTCCGTTGCCGTTGTCATCTTCGTATCCGTTCACATCTTCCGTCGATCTATCGCCGGATTTGTTGCGACCAACGCGGAGTCCGTTGACAGCGTCGGCTGACGATATCATCTCCGGGAACTGTTTCTTCCTCCGGCGACGTTTCCGAGGGGGAGGTAAGGCAGGATCCGTGGTGACCGGTGGTGGTGCCGGAAGTTCAAGTGATTCTCCGGTGGTTTGGAGGGTTGATTCCGGTAATACGTTGTCGGATTCTGTACCTGCGAGTGTAGATGCGGTGGTTGGGGGTATAGTGGGGGAATTGGGGGTGATTTCGACGGAGGTGTTGTCGTCGCCGGAGGTGGTGTTGTGGTGGTTATCGGTGGCGTTAGTGGTGGTGTTGGAGTCGTCGGGTTGAGGCTCCGTCGTCTCCGTTATGGTGTCCATTGGTGATGCAGAGTACAGACGGCGGTGAAGAGTTTCCGATTGTTGAACGGTGGTATGTGCCTCCGTAGGTCAGAAAACATGAGAAAGTATAAGTTTAGTCCCTATATAATCACCAATTCGCATGTTTTGCATGAAGATTATAAACTTCAATTTTTTGTTTAAAAATACATGTTTTTCACTTTTTCTAATGCTTAAAGTCGATTGTCTGATATTTTCTCAAAAGAAAGCTCGTATGTTTGATACACCATCATTTTTGCTAGGTTCATAGGAAACTCATATTATTATGGTAAAACCCCTGGAGTCGGGATCAAACTTGTGACTCAAATGACCTTGAGCTCTACTCTTCATACCACATGACGTTGAACCAAATGGCCCATCTCTTTTGTTTGAATTTACAGTCAATTTTCATGTACCCTTTGAGCATATATATGATAAACATGTACTTTTTGAGCATATACAACAAACAAGTATTAAATAGATACTAATAAGAAAAATTAGATGATTGTTACGAGTATATATAAATAATTAAGAATACTAAAGTTTTGTTTGTGGTTTATGGAGGTCTTGAACCTTATCTAGTTGTTACATAGAGGGTGAGCTTTGTAACCAACAATGATGATTATAAGCCACATTCAGCAAAAAAGTTTAAAACAAAAGATTATGGTTGATTATGTTTCATGATATAATATAGGGTCATATGTGAAGGAAGAACTATGGATGAATTAGTTATTTTGAGCGTTGGTATTTGACATTTCTAACATGAAATGTTTTTTAACAAAAGATGAACAATTATACAAGTAAAAAAATACAGCACCATCAACATGTGTCCGCCTGAAAGGTTTTGGACAATCATATTTCAGGCCATATGGCCACCAATGGATTGTACACTAACTTATCAAGGTATTTAGAGTTGACCTACTACCAATAGGTTGCGTTAGCTTTTGATTCCATCAAGGCTTAACTTGCTTTTCTGATTTTTAACATCTATTAATAATAATGAATTAATCATATTAATGTTTTTAAAAAGTAACTCCAAAGTTGTAGGAAACATATGATAGGAGGGAGGAGTGCCTTCATGACGGTAGTGTGAGACTGATGTGACATTTAGTACCGAGAACGAATACCGATCCACCTCCCTTAGATGAATGAGATTGGTCATGAACGCGATGGAGGTTACTATTAGGCTACATATTTGCCAAACGGTCATATAGAAAAAAAAATATATTTAGTTATTTTATCTATTTAGGGGCTGAGTAAAAAGCTGACCCAGTAAGAGGTTCTGACTGAGTTTGCATCTGACTGAAACTTGGTTGTTTGATTTAGTAGCTGACTGACTCTGCTGAATGATAAAAATAACATTATTGTCCCGTTGTTTAAACGAGTTTGAATTTAACTGGTGTTGTGTAATTAATAAAAATAGCCAAATTATAATAATTCAAAATGTCATACAAAATAGAAGTTAACATAAATCAAACATAATCCAAACAAACACATCGAATTTTAAACAGTTAATTAGCCAAATTATACATACCCATATACATACACATATACATACCCATATACATACACATCTACATACCCATATACATACACATATACATACCCATATACATACACATATACATACCCATATACATACACATCTACATACCCATATACATACACATCTACATACCCATATACATACACATATACATACCCATATACATACACATCTACATACCCATATACATACACATCTACATACCCATATACATACACATATACATACCCATATACATCACGACGTTAGTTTTCCTTTTAAATTTTAACGCATCAACGTAACGCGAGTTCTTAATACTAGTTAATAACAATAACCAGCTGTGAATAAAAAAAAATAGAAAAAGGTAAAGAGGAAAGTTGCATTTTGAGTGCATATATGACATGGTACATCCGTCAATAAAGAAATGTTGGGGCATGGTAGAAGGTAGCTGCAGGAAGATTATCAACGGAGCAACCGACACTTGACCCATTCTCCGTCAAACGATCTTCTTCTTCTTCATCATCATCATCATCTTCTTTTCAACATCTCCTAACCAAATCCTGCAATTCATCAACATCAACATCTAAATCATGTGGCTATTCTATCTGATCTCGTTGCCCTTGACAACGGCGATGGTGATGCTCACCTTACGATACTTCGCCGGACCTCACATACCTCATCACGTACTCTTCACCGTCGGGTATACGTGGTTTTGCTCCCTCTCGTTCATCACCCTCGTCCCCGCCGACATCTGGGCTGTAAGCTGTTGTTCGTCGATCTAATTTGTGTGAAATTGTTGATCTGTGGATGATTGCATGTTGATTTTGTGTTGCAGTGTGTTGAAATGGAGGATGGGTTTGGGGTTTGGTTGGATTGGGGAAATGGAGCCCTAATTGATGGTTGTTTGAAACTAGATTGTGATCGGTTAGGTGAAACCATTGGGGTTTCTGGTATGTCAATTTAAGACCTAAGTTAACGCAAGCATTGGGCTTTTTTGTTGGTTGCATTGCTTTGTGGCTATGTCTACCTACCATTCTATTGACATTAGCGATTATATTGTGATCACAGTTTGTGGAAATTTTAGTCTTGAAGATCTGATGACACCAGTGTTTTAATGTTCATTTACCATGATGTTTTGGGGATGACACCTTGTTTTAGTCTTATTGTATACTTTAGGAAGTTTATATTGGTTGTAGATATGATTGAGGTTGCTATGATTTGAACTATTGAGCTGCAAAAGTTTGTTTAATGTATAATGCCTGAAGACGATTTTATAAAGTAGTAAATATGCAGACCTTTTTACTTTCTAATTTAGTAATTTTCATGTTAGTATGCTCATAATTTTGCGTTCTTCGTATTTTATGTACATGAGCTGCTAATGAATTAATCAATATGTGTACATGACAAATTTTTTTCACAAGGTCATATCGTACATTTACAATAGTTGCGTAAGGAGTTAATTATTTTTTTCTTCTGTTGTGCAGGCTATGAGTGAACAGGACAGGGGAGGCGTTTCTTTCTTTTGGAGCTGGTCATATTGGAGTACATTTTTACTTACTTGGTATGGCTTTTATGTTCAGTTTTTTGCATTTGTTATTTAATCTATTTGAGACTTGCACTTTACAGTCTGCAACTACTATATTCTTCCATAGCCAAATAGCATATTGCCCCTTAGGTGCATCATATTCTTACAAATTTAAATGTAACACATTTTCCTAAGCAGGGTCGTGGTGCCTATCCTTCAGGGTTATGAAGATGCTGGGGATTTCACAGTGACTGAAAGATTAAAGACCAGTTTGCATGTAAATTTGTTGTTCTATGCGATTGTTGGCTCTGTTGCACTCTTTGGACTTATACTGCTTATATTATTGCGCAATAACTGGTTTGTTTCTTGATGCCCTTCTTATTTTATGGCAACTAATAATGTTTTGTTGTAAATTCAGAATTCTAGTTCGCATGCTTAGATGACGCATAGACATTTTTAAGTTCATGGTTGAGTGTTCTTGTTTTAGTATTGAACATGTCAGTTAAGTTCATCTTCAAACAACGAGGCCCACTTTGCACTTTACATAGAAAGGATAGATAGATTACATACTCTTTAGTTGCTCGAGAAAGCAAAATGAAGATGTCGAAGATAGTGTAATGAAGTTATTGGAATTATTAGTTGATAAAATATATTTGATTCTTTGTTTCTTTTATCATTTTGTGACATTTTTATTCCACCTTGAATGCTGTATATTTTGTATACCAACATCAAGCAATTAGATTGTTTTTTCATTCATTATGTAAGAGGATATGCATCTAGACTTAACAGTGGACATTTTGATTATCTCATTGTCTTCTAAACTCTGCTCTACACCTGGAACTAAAGGCGGCTATGGGGGTTGACTGTTGAGTAACGGGTTAAAAGGGTTTGGGTTGAAACAAGTTTTTTTATTGTAGGGGTTGAAACAAACTGGGCAGGTTTGGTTGGCCCACAAACATTTTTTTATAAATATTAAATACTTAACTCATTAATTGTGATTCCAGAACCCTTATTCTGACAATGGTGAGTGGTGACCCAAATCTTTTAATCAAATGGCATGAGAAGTTCAACCTATTTGATCTGTATCTCTTTTAGCTAGAGGTTTTGATCAAACCTAATTGACCTGTTAGAGGTAAAACACAACCCAAATTGACCTGTTCTGCTGTTCATAGGTAGATAGGTCAAAAGTGCAACCTTTTTAATTTTCATGTAATCCTTGTATTATTCTTAGACCCGTATGTCTGTATGTCTTTCTAAATCCAAGCTAGTAGTCTAAATTACTCACCTTAATCCTTTAATTTTCTAGATTTCTTATTTTCTATTATGCTTTTCAATTGGTTAACAGGAGTGGTGGTATAATTGGGTTTGCCATGGCTTGTTCTAATACATTTGGACTTGTGACTGGCGCATTTCTTCTTGGGTTTGGTTTAAGTGAAATACCAAAGGGCATTTGGATTAATGCTGATTACATTATTCGCCAGAAAGTTCTTTCCCATAAAGTGGCTAGGGCGGCTCTAAAACTTGATGATGCTCATCAAAATTTGTCAAATGCTATTGTTGTAAGTGTCACTATACATCTATTTATTTTGCTTCTTTAAAATAAACTTTGGTCCACCTCATAATACAACTAATGTTTAGTCATGTGTTTGACATGTTAAAGGTATATATGTGAATGATACACCAGGACACAGAGACTGTTTCTCGTATATGTTTTCCCTACCAGTGTAGTTATTTGAAGGGTGGACTTGGGAGAGTACCCTTGCTTGCTTGTGGCATTTCTTGTATGTGTCCGGATAGGATGAAACTAGGCTTTTCTTTTCCTAGCATAGGAAGATTGATAATATAAATTAGAGGTGGTAAAATGGATAGATCGGGTGGGTTGGGTAATTGGTCGCAACAGGTTCATGTCCCTGCCAATCATTCATTTTCCTTTTTTTTTCTTGAACCTTATAAATAAGTAACGCCTTAAATATGATTAAATAGTTGCAATATTATGATATTGATCCAACTATTTTGAATAAAGAGATTTTAGAGGGTGCAAGCCTTCATATATATTCTGGTCACTTTTGACATATTTAACCTATTGGTCCGTTTCACTTTTAACTAAGTTTTTATTGTTTACCCAATTTACATGTTTCATTTTTACTAGGTTTTAAAGTTTGCCTGTTTGACCTTTTAGATGCAAAGCATATCCAAATCAATCAGTTTCTAAGTTAAAGGGTTAGAATATATACACTAGTGATATTACTTATGATCCAAATGTTGGCTTATTTTAAAGTTGGGCGTCTTAATGGAATATAGGAAGAGGACATGTCTTTCAGGAAGCAGTACCAATGTACCATGTCATGATTTCATTCTATTTTTCTTCCCGGTGTTATGTATTGAAGCTACATTAGCTATGCCTAGCAACTTACCATCTTCTGTATCGATGACCCTTTTTGTATAAATTTCGGATAAGCATAGCATATGATTAGATTTAACCTTACACTTTATGTTTGCTCTTTCTCTTACATATGATGGATTTTTTTTAAGGTTTCTCAAGCAACATCAAAGCAGATGTCAAAACGTGATCCCTTGAGACCCTACATGAATATCATTGATAAAATGTTGATGAATATGGTAAATATTTTTGTCGTTTGGCTCTTTGAACTTTTTATATAAAATGCTATTTATTTCACTTTCTGGTTTTGGACCTACAAGACACATTAATTGTTACTTTTGAAAATTCAGCTTGATGAAGATCCCTCTTTTAAACCCCAAGGAGGAAGGCTAGGGGAAAATGATATGGATTATGATACAGATGAGAAATCTATGGCAACACTAAGGCGCCAACTTAGGATAGCTAAAGAAGAGTACTATCGTTGTAAAAGGTAAGAATTAACATGAGTTACATTTGTGGATGTGATATGAAAATAAATTGCTGTTATGAAAAAGTAATATCTGCTATTCTCCCCAAAAAGATGTACAATTTTAAGCATATTAAGATCATCAGGTCAATCTCGTGCCAAACAGGAGCTACTGTAGTTAACCAAGTTGCAAAGTAGAGGGTGGAAAAATGGGTGAGCAGTAGGGGTGGGTAACGGTTCAATATAGGTTCGGGTCAAAGTAGACATGTTTTGGGAATGGTCAGGATAGGATTCACCCAAAACAACTTTTTCTCAGATTTTTTTTAAGTAACTAGAGTCAAGTATGATTACAAAAAAATTGTTTTTTAAAGAATAGTAATCTAGTTTCTTTAATAAAATGATTGAGGGGGTTTTGTGCATTAAAGATACACACATACACTTTGGGTGACTTTCTGCTGACCATATTCGGAATTGACCAGTTCATAAGTAAACAGGTCAGGATTGCCACATCTTGCGTCTTGGCGAAGGCATCTTATGCAGATCGTTGGGATCTTATCCTCAAATCTTGAATCTTAATTGGCTAAAGGTCCAACATGCATTATTGAACATACACACAACACAAATTATAAGTCTAAAAATCAAGTAGCCCAATTCAAACTTCAAGCCTAACATTAAGCAACTGCTCTCCAAACTTATTCATATCCATTCAGTTTTCAGTTCAACAGTTTTTCATTTTCTTGTTCCAGTTGATTTTGAATGGATGTGCAATGTGAGTTACCAATAATTGATGCTCTAATTGATGCTTAACTGAATATCAACGGTTTATGCTGTTAATGTAAAATTGTTAATCGGTAAAATGCTGCTGTTTATAATGTTGCTAAATTTTAATCGATCAATATGAAATGAGTGGAAGTTTAACTCTATATATGTTCTATCATTGTTAATGTTTATGCCAACAATGGTTATGTATGTGTTTGATACGAATATGGGGACCAAACCAATCCAAATCTATTCTAAAAGGGGCAAAGGGAACAATTCCAAAAGTGGCTAAAAGTTAGTTAGAGGAGAGAGAGAGAGAATAAATAGGGGAGAATGATGTGTGGTGAGGTATGTGTGAGTTAATTGTTGAGTGTGGCTCCTACTTGAGGTATGGAGTAAGGGTATAGCCCTGGATCATTCTTTTTGTATCTTCTTTTCCAAGTTTTCATCTAATCAAAGCATTCTCTCCTTATTTTCATTACAATTCCCTGTTAATTGCTATTCTTCGGTATCAATCTCCATCAGTGTTCGTGTATATATAGAATCTTTGTGTTTAAGCAGCTTCAACATCGTTACTATATTCTGTTGATTCATACACCTGTGTAATGTCGCGGGATATGCATACTACACATGTCATCACTTCATCCTTACACAACCATATACATAATAATCGTTTTTGTTTTTCTGTTCTGGTCAGTGAATATATGAATTCTGTGATGGAAGCACTTGAACTGGAGGACACACTAAAGAATTATGAACGCCGTGATGCCACTGGATGGTTTGCTCTCTCAATCGAGGCTTGTTATTCCGTCCATTGAGTTTCTACTTATCTAAATAAGCTAGTTACAATTGTTTTAATGATCAAGAATTTTAATATAGTATCTAGTATAATAATATTGTCTAACAGTAAAGAAAGCTTCTTGAGATTTTTGCTGTTGAAAAATATTAACACTTCGACATGTCTTTTAAGACATAATGGAAACTTGATCTGAGATTTACATGGTTAAATTGTTTATAATTTCATCTTTTGCATGCATCATATCTGAGTAAGTTTGCGATGAAAATTAATTGTGCTTGAAAGGATTAAACGAATTTGCTCATATTACTCATCCTCGATCCACCACTGATTTTTATTTATTCCTCTACAAATTGTTACACATCACTATTTACACAATGCTTGCAGGAAATTTAGATGGTTAATCAAGTTAAAGATGATAACTTTGTTTATGTTATGGAGCAAACTTGCAAAAACCTTTTCATAGGGTCTAATATTAAATTATCTAATTTGAACAATAGTTAGGATGATGTTGCGCATATTGCAGGTTTGAAAAAGCTTTTCAATTTATACGCTTCCCTTTTATTCTGCAGGAAATATATTTCGAGCTTCAGGCCTGAGCGTACAGGGAAGATAGGGTCTTGTCTTGACACAGTTGGTAAACTGTTATGTTCCCAAATCGTGATATTACATAATTATTTATATATGTGTGCGCGTTTGTGCACTCTGAAAATTAGAAGATATTTTCACACTTACACTAATAACAGTGACCTGCTATTAAATTATTAGAAATAGCAACATATTTGATTGGTTTAATTTTTTTACCAATGCCAGCAACACACTTCCATTTTCTAGTCTTGTTAACAAAGGGGTGTTTACGGTCCGGTTAGGCTAGTTTTGACAAAAGTTCTAGGCAAAACCAACTACGGTTTTGGTGGTTTGAACTGATTCTTTTTTCCAAAATTGGTAGTTTGTATTAGGGTTTTTAAAATGATAAAGATGCTTCATAAAATATTACATATGTACTAATTGCATATTCCAAAATTTTAAAAAACAGTTAAATGGACGATTGCAGGTTCCAAACTGTCAGCCGGACCGGTAAACCGCTAAACTGTCAAAACCAAACTGCGAACCACATAAATGTCAAACATTTGCTTCTGATTGGGTGGTTTCAATGGTTTATGAACAACCCTATTGTCAACAGTGTATTTCTATTTTTATACCAATGTCAGAAACACATTTTACAGGTGATTTGTGACTGGTTGCGAACATTAATAACAAAATGCAAGTATGTTACTATTACTGATAATATTGTCAGTACTCTATTATAATCTGTAAATTGATGGAAGTGTCTTTCTAGTTTCAGCAATTAACTCTTTAAAATAATTCAAAACTGTTTGGTAATTAATTTTTTATTACAGAATTATTATGGCGGTGTATCATGAGGAAGCAACTCAAAAAACTTTCAGCAATCATTTTGGGTTGCTTGACTGCTGCAATTCTTTTAGCCGAAGCCACTATACTTCTTAGTGGAGTTGACTTTTCTCTTTTTTCTATTTTGATTAATGCAGTCCACACAAGTGGAGTGCTTGTGCAGGTAACTTATCTCTTCTCTCTGGTTAGTCTGAAATAATTTAGTTTTGTTATTTTTAGTCTGTTATCCTGAAATTAAATCAATAGTTTCCCTTTTGGCTTGTTTCAAAATAAATGTGACTTTTTTATGAAATCTTATATTAACTTTTTGCATCTATTTTCAGGTTATTGCTTTTATTCCTCTGATGTATATGTGTGTTTGCACTTATTATTCGTTATTCAAAATCGGAAGATTGACTTTCTACTCACTTACTCCAAGCCAAACAAGTTCAGTCAGCCTGTTGATGATATGCTCGTAAGTGTCTTTAGTGTTCAATAATCAACAAATCTCATTAGAATATTTTCATTAGTGGTGTAGATAATATACTGATATTACAATATTTTATCAGTCAGGTGGCAAGATACGCACCTCCTGTCTCGTATAACTTCCTAAATCTTATCAGTCTTCCACGAGGTGCTACTACTGTCTTTGAACGGGTTAGAATTTAATCTCTAATCTTTTTTTGATTGCTTAAATTTTTATCTAAATAAAAGCTTATAGCTTGACCATAATCTTTTGACCAGCACGAGATAAAAATAACTTTCTGAACTGAAATAGAAAGCAGTTTTTTTCTACATCTTGTTAATTACTTTATGTATGATGCAAAATGCCAGTAACAATTTACACTCTGCACATAGAAAAGGTCCGTGCATTGCTTGTTTCTGCTCTAAAACTGAATTTTTGCCTGTTCTATGAAAGTAATTAGAGGGGCAATTTGGACTTGCTTACTTATGGATTGGTCAATTTGTTTTATTTATATATTTTTTGAAAGGCGTTTAGAACTACCACATACCCGAGTGAGCTCCCAAGACGGGATGTCAACCGTTTGTAATGTGATTTTGACGCTCCAAGCCTGACTCACGTAGAGGAGGAAACCCACCCATAGTCACCTAATTCGCGGTTCGCTCCGGTTCGAAAACGAGGTACGGGTTCGCGATTCGCTAGGGGCCACGAATCCGGTTCGTAAGGGGGTAGGTTCATTCCGGTTCGATCCGGTTCGTAAGGCATGTTTAAAAGCGTTGAACAACCTAGAATTCGATTGAAAACAACCTGGAACATTGTAGTTCAAATTAATTTTTCAATGAATTCGATTGAACTACAGTCTGGAATTCGACCGGTCTCGGTGGAAATCAATTTTCCCTCCAATTTCATGAATTCATAGTTATAAAAATCACGAATCATGGTTACCCGATTCTCGAATCGATAGCGAATTTCTTGGACTACGAGCGAATTGCAGCCACGAACCACAATCGAACCACCGAGCGAACCACAATCGAACCCTTGAGCGAACCGCGAGCGGCTGGGTCACTATCGAATGCGAATGGGATCGTTTCGAACCAATTCGAAAATCGCTGGACATTGAGCGAATCCTGTGACTATGAACCCACCACTATGGGAAAACCCCCTTGGTCAATTAGGGTTAAGTAATATCCTTTTCAACGGGTTAAACAGAGAATAAAAACAGGCTAGCTAAAAAGGAAATGGGTTTAAAATGTTAAAAGTTGTGCAAAATGTACCTTTTAGCGCATAAAACCTCCTAAATTGTTTCATAAAAAAGGTATATAGTTATTGAAATAAAATATTTTTGTATAATTATTTGAAACAATTAAAATATAGAAAGAAACTAACTTTTTTGGGTGAACTGCCTGTTTTGTCTTGTTTTCCAAATCGTCCATTGTGATAATGTTATTGGTCTATATTGCAAGATATGAAGTTAACATTTAATTTAAATGGTCATGCATTAACGCATTATATAAAAAACTTACATGTCCAAAACCAATAATATTTTCTTGTATTGATTCCCATTGAGTCTTGGCTAATGATTGTTGATGACATACTTACAGAGAATGGGAAAAATTGATGACGCGGTCCCCTTTTTCGGGCAGAATTTCAACAGGATTTATCCGCTTATCATGGTTGTATATACCATAATGGTAGCAAGCAATTTTTTTGACCGGATTATGAGTTATTTTGGAAATTGGAATATATTCAGGATGGGAAATGAACCCGATGACCTTGATGGATTTGATCCATCAGGCTTGATGATTTTGCAGAAAGGTAAGTTCTACTATATATGTGTGTGTGTGTCTGTGGTCACTTTGGGAGCAACTTCTTTTATCCCTTAGGATAGAGGTAAAAATTTGCTGGGTACGAGTGCTGGTTTGTTTACATATAGTGTGTGTGCGTGTTTGTATGAAGGGGGTTTGGGGGAAAGTAAGGGGGCTTCATAACAGAGAAGAATACTTAGATCGGGGGTTAACAATGTAAATATTAAAAGGGTAAAATAATCATTTCTCGTAACTTTACTTGCACCTAAGGGATAGGTGGCCATCTTTGAAAGCAAACAGTATCTGGTGGGACTGAATCTGTAAAAAATTTGACCCAGGGACCAAGTCCGTAAGCTTGGCCTGAACCACATGGACTTAAAAAGTAATTCACTCCAAGTATAATAACTCCTTTTTTTTGTTCATAGAACGGTCTTCCCTTGCAAAAGGACATAAAGTTGGTGAACTCGTCATTCCCCTAGCAAGATATTTTAATGACACAACTACAGATATTGAATCCGGAAGCAATAGCACGGTAAAGTGATTTCCAGTTCTAGCATCAATAGTTTAATAAAATATTCTTAAGATCACATGAAGTCATCATAAAATTCCTTTTCTTTATTTACGAAATTAATTCAAGACATCAATGTTTCCGTATAGGAGGTTGTTGATTCAAAACCAGCCCTTTCAATTGAAGATGGTAAGAGGTGGTTCGTTGAACGACTTAATATCAAACCCCATGATAGCACCAACAAATACAAAGCTTTGAGAACAGATCAAACCGCTTCAGACATGAATACGCCCCCCTTGGCTGCAGACACCGAGCCCAACATGGGAGCTGGACAATCATCTAAGATATCTTCAATCTGGGTATCTATGAAGACAAATCTCCAAAACTTTAAGTCTGATATCGCCACGAAAAGATCCAGACCTTTGCGCTTGTCTCAGGATTCTCAAGCATCATCTTCAGAATCTCTTGATGAAATTTTTGCCAGATTGAAAAAACCATCAAAAGATGATGATCTTGATGAGTAAGGGGCGCCCAGTAGGCATAGTCTCACCTGATGAAGGAAGCGAAGAGAAGTGGGTGTAAATTTTGTTATATAGGACAGCCCTGAAGGAGCAACGGCGAGGGATACAGAGTTTAATTGACAGTTAAATATGTATACTTTTAGTGTAGAGAGGGAATGCACTCATGGTTTAGATGAATCAAGTTTATAAATGCATTACTCCAAGTTTAATCGAGAATGAAACATGCATACAAGTAGCGTAGAATGGGAATGCGTTCATTGTTTAGATGTATCAGGTTTATATGTGCACAACTCTTATAAAAACATACATATAGTCAAGTTTACAAGAGCATGACTTTATTTTTTATCGAGTTTTGCGTTCTATGTAGTATCAAGTATGTATGTGTTTAACTTCTATTTCGACCTTGAATCATGACTGTTGCATCAAGTCTAATTCTGATAAATAAATTCTCTAAAAAGTCTAATACATCATAAAACTTATGGTTAAAATTTGTCTATAAGTGAAAGTTTATTAATATATTACATTTTTTGTTTGTGAAAGAAGAATAACATTTGTAATATCCGATTAGGGTCACGAGGGAAATCCCTCTCTATGGCGAGGCTACTAGTGTTGTTAGATTAATCTCTTTTACAATAAGTATATATGAAATTAATTATATAAATATATAAATAAAATACTTAAATAATATACAAGGAGTCTGAGCTCGAGCTTAAAAAAATTTCACTAGCCAAGCTTGAGCTTCTAAGAATTAAACTCTAAATGAGCCGAACCCGAGCTCAATTAATTTTTCTTTGTTAGAAATTACTCTCGAGCTCCCTTAGAAAATACTCTCTTTAATTTTTCTCAAATACTCAATTCACATACTCAAGAATTTAGTTTTAAACTACATCATATGTGCCTGACAGAACTTGAACACTCATAATTTGAGAGGAAGCTTAAAAATTCATTGGTATCATTTGACTAAAATACACTTTATAAATGACATCTAAACTTACATCTATATGTTAATATCTTTGCTATCATTTCACAACATATTCGAACCAATTCGCACAATCTATGAATCTTCTATTTGTCTCTTAATTTCAGTTTCACAATATATTAATTAGATTAAATTACTATTTTGGCCCCTAGGGTTAGGGCCATTTAACCCTATCAGCCCAAAAAGAAATCTTTTGACATATCAACCCCTAACGTTTCGTTTCTTAACTGTTTTAGCCCATAACACTAACTCTGTTAACTTTTTACTGTTAAGTGTAAAGACATTTTGTTCATTTTCACCTTAAGTACTGTTTATGTAATTTTTAAATCTTTAAGGTTATTTATGCACATTCTTAAAATAACAATACAGCCACCACACCACCACCTAACACAACCACCACCCACCACCTAAAACAACCACCACCCACCACCTAACAGATCTACATCTTTTATTAGTTTACGGATTTGGGACCGCCACCACATCCACCATCGTGATACGCCCACCTCCACCCGCAACAACACCAATTTTTCCACCGTCGCTGCCATCTCCTCCACCCCTTTCAGAAGTTCCAACCCATCAATCACCACATGCCAACAATCAGTTTCTTCATCATATTTCTTCACGCTATTGTTGTCTTCATCCACCATAGGCATCACCTCCTCCGCCACCGCCTCGTTTCACCCTACAACCATCTCAGGTGTGCAACGATCTATCATCGCCGCCACAACAATCGACTGACATCTACAATCACCATAATCATTGGAAAACAAAAACATTTGTTCTCATCGACTCCCACCGCCAGTCACCGGCGACTCCCACCGCCGACAACCCCTTCGTGACCCCAAGTGGTGTTCGATTGTGTCACCAAAAGCAGCAGAAATCGTGCACAACGACATCAACGACCAAAGGCGTCCATTCCGTAACCCCAACGGATCTACATCTAGGGTATCCAAGGCGGCGATAGTGGTGGTGCTTCATGGTAAATCTGATTGAGGATATGAGGTCAGCTCTCATGGTTATTAGTTTGCCAAGTGGGGTTATTAGATTTACACACCACTTGTGTTATGATTGATGTCATCTAGTTGTGGTTGTTTTAGGTGGTGGTGGTGGTGGTTGTTTTAGGTGGTGGGTGGGTGGTGGTGTGTGGTGGTTGTATTTGTAATTTTAAAATTATGCATAAATAACCCTAAAACTTTAAAATTTACATAAACAGTCCTTAAGGTGAAAATGACCAAAATGCCCTTACACTTAATTGAAAAAAGTTAACACAGTTAGTGTCAGGGCCAAGACAGTTAAGAAAAGAAAAGTAAGGGTTGATATGTCAAAAGATTCTTTTTGGGCTGATAGGGTTAAATGGTCCTAACTCCAAGGGCCAAAATAGTAATTTACTCTATTAATTATGTCATCATCTTATTATGAACCATATATGTTACATATCCTTAGCAGATTTAATTAAAAAAATAAATAACAACTTTATTATTTGATAAATTAAACTCTAAATTACCCGGGTTAGTTATAAAAACTGATTATTTTAGTTATGTATGTGTGTGTTGGGACAGATAAGGCTGGTGCAACCAAAACAACACTTGGAATAATTTTTGGTACAACTGATAAAGACTTCCGAATGCAAAGCTGCACTTCCGAAGGTTAAAGTAGAAGAACTTCTGAAGAAGGAACTCTGTCTTCCGAATACAAAGTGAAGCCATCTTCCGAAGACAAACACTTGGAAGACTTCAACGCAAAAGACTTCCGAAGTATAAGTGGCTATTATGAATCAGTGGATATTAGTATGGTCCTTCTGACAACCCGCTGCAACCTCTGATATACTGCATGACGTTTTCCCACGCCCATGTAGTTGATCATACTTTATTCACTGTTCATTGTTTATCAGTTAGTATAGTTATTAACTTTAGTTGGTAACAAAAAGGTAAGTCATGAATATGTCATGACTGCCTTATCTAGGATAGTATTTTATCTTAGATACATTACTACTAGCAATGTAGTATTTGTTTAGTAGTAATTTCCCAACTGGTAATTTAAGTATAACCGGCTGTAGATAGTAGTATATATAGTTCTCATTGTAAACTCATTTGTATGCTTGTAAGAGTCTTGTAAACTTTGAGTTGAGAAGTAATATTTACAAGTATCTTGAAAACCATTTCTTGTATTTTGTTTACTTAGTATATTATTATCAACTCTTAAAAGATTCTACTTTATCATTCGAGTGTTAATTAGTGAGTTTAAGAGAGAATACTTGTGTTGAGTGACCAAAACCGATCCTGCAGTGTGGTTATAAAAAAAATGTGTTAGTTTAGCTAAAAAAACTTGTATATAATGATTAGTTTTTAACATAGTGGCACGTTATTCGTAGATTTTATTTACTGTGTGTGTTGTATGTTGTAGTATTCTCTTAACTCTTACCTTTATTATTATTGCAGGTCATACTATAAAATATAATATTGTGTATATTATGTCACAAACTTATAGCATACACACACATATACACATAGGATTATGTCATCATTTTCATCTAAACTATACAAATCTTTGTTTCAGTCTTTTTTACTTTCATATGAATTATCTCAACATTTTCATCAAACTATATATGTTATATATCTTTAGTGGATTTCAAACAATGTAAAAACTTGTCACTTGATAAAATGAAACCTTTTTTTTGTTATATTTCTAATAAATAAACTGAACTGAAAGCTTATCAAAAACTAATTATATTAGCCTTTATATATCGTGCGATCGTGTGTGTTATCTATGTGTATTTTAGTTAACAAAGTGTGTTGGTTTAATTCAAATAAGAACATGCATATAGTGTCTAGTTACTTTTTAACACTGTGACAAGTTTGTTCTTCACAACTAACCCCTTTTAGTTATTCAAACCATCTATACTTAATGTTATCCGGCCTCTATTTACCGTATGTTGTACACTTGTACGTAGTAGGGGATGCCTTACCTTTGTTATACTTGTATTGTAAGGTTGTACACTTGTACTATATAATATAATATGCTTATATTCTAGTACACACATATGACTAATCTTTTTACTCTAATAAAATGATAAATATGAGTGTCACGTGTTAGCACCGCAATCATTCTCATCAATATTTTCCCGCCTCTCTCCTATTAAATAATTATCTTAATTACTACTATTTTTATTTTAATACTTTTTAATATTTAATAAATTAAGAAAGAAATCTATTTATTAAGGCTATTTCTAAATAAATTAATATTTTTAAAAAGTTAATTTTTTAAAAACAAAAAATAATCAAATTTGGGAGTTGTAATAAGAAAATTTTTACAAATGACATTTTTATACGGTTTGTTTTATAACAAAATGTTTATTTAAAAAAATTTAAAAACAAAATTTTAAAATGTTGATATCATTGTTTTATTATTTATAGTCCTTTCCCATACGTAATTTCAGTCATATCATATCTTAGAACATTATTTTATAATTAATAAATTTATTATATTAATATTTAATTTATTCAACCCATGTAATACACGAGTTTACTAAAGCTAGTGAGATTATAAATTTGGACGTATGTATAAGTCTCTTCAATTATGCATATTCTTTCAAGAAAGTTTATTAGTGGTTATTGTCATTTGCATCTCTAGAAGCCAAGTTGTCATATTGTCCATACGGTGACACTTAAACTCCACAGTTAGACCCTTAATTTGTTAGAAAATATCATATCCTTAAATTGCATCTAACCTTACTTTCATGTGAACGATATAATTTAGGTAAACATATATCGTTGGTGCCATTTCACATGCAAACATGCAACATATTCGATCCAATGACATAACCTATGAATACTTGTTTCGTCTTACTTAATTCAACTTCCATAATCATATTAAACACATCATTATTTTCATCTAAACTATATATGTTAGTTATCTTAAGTTTCAAAAAAAGAAAAAAAATCTTTAGTTGACTTCTATAAAAACAATAAAAACTTGTTGATAGAATGGGACTTCTTTTATCTTATTTAAAATAAAGAGTAAATTACACGAACAATGCACGTATTGCAACTTCAGTCTCCACTTTTAGAAAATTACAGATGTGGGTCTGAACTATGCAAAGAATAGATACTGACAGTCACTAACACTAACTTTTAGTTTTTTTAAAAAGACCAAAATACATTTTCTTTTTATCTTCTGTAAGGATTCCTTAAGTCTGATGCAACCCAAAACATTCAAAGTGTCTCTGCGACATGCACTAAGTACTGAAGTATAGAATGCTTCGGAAGTTTTACACAATGCACTAGAAAATTCTCTAAGTGTAAAATCTTCCGAAGCCAAGACCAATATCTTCCGAAGCCAAACATTAAGTCTTCCGAAGCCTCAGAGACAAAGTCTTCCGAAGCTTCAACCTATGAAGATAGATTTCTTCCGAAAAATTTTAGTATACATGCTTTATCTGATGTACTGTTTCATAAAGCACATTTTCCGCTGCACCTCTGTAAAGTCACCAACTTACATGAGTTGGTGAAAAGGTCCATGCTTTTGGTAACTGTACATTGAGGTCTTGAGTCTGTAACTTTCTACTTTATGTACTTTATCCTTTTTGTAATGTATAAGGATGTGAGCTATGGCATGTCATAGTCACAAGGTCAAAAGACAGATATGCCTTTTGATCCTACAATTGATTTTGTTAGTGTCTAGTCAATTGTATCCAGCTGGCTTTCAAAGTATAGCCGGCTGTAGGTTGTAGTATAAGTATTTCAATTTCTTGTATCTTTCTTTATGCTTTGTAACACTTGTAAAAGAACTTGAGAAAGCAATATACTGCCTCCTTGAAACCCAACTCTCTTGTTCTGTCTCTTTACTTTACTTGTGTTCTTTGTATCACCTTGGTTAATCCAGTTCACTGTTTGATCAAAGTTTAGTTGCTCTCCTTATTGTGTTGTTGTGTTGTAATTTGTTTAAGCCCTTATACGGTCCTGCAATTGGTATCAGAGCATTCCAGGCTCTTGATATAAGATCTCACCATCTTAAGATCCCTCACACACACAAAAACTAAACTCTCCAAATGGCATCCATCTCAAAGACTGATATGGAGACTGGAACCATGAACAAATCCCCACTGATCACTCTTGATGATTTTGACACCTGGTGTATGAGAATGGAAGGTTTCATCAGGTCTCTTGATTCAAGAATGTGGGAATCTGTTGAGAATGGACCTTTCATACCCAGCACTCCTTCTGCTACTGGTGCTGGTATGATTCCAAAAGATGTGGCCAACTACTCAATGAAGATAGAAAAAGAGTAGAGATTGATAGGAAGGCCATGACTGCTCTTCAGACTGCTCTCCCCAACTCTGTATACAGAGGTTTTAAGAAGTGCAAAACAGCTAAACAACTGTGGGATGCACTGAAGCTGATGTATGAAGGCTCCTCTGAAGCCAAGAAGAACAAGAAAGATCTTCTGAAGCAGCAGTTTGAAAACTTCACCTTGAAGCAGGTGAAACCATGACTCAACAATACTTCAGGTATGTTGAGATAGTGGATACCCTAGTGGATGGAGGAGTTCCTCTTGAGAACAGGGACATTGTAAGGAAGTTCATGTCCTCACTTCCTAAGCAATGGACACACTATTGTGTTGTAATCAAGAGGACTGAGAACCTCAAAACTCTTACTCTCACAGAGTTATATGGGATTCTCAGTGGATACCAGATGGAGATGAACATGCAAGGTTCATCTGGCAACTCCAACAATCAAATGGGTTCAGCCCTTCATGTGGTTGAAAGGGACAGCATAGAACCCCAACATCATCTCATATGCTACCCTGACAACTCACAAAAGGGTCCTTTCATCACCTTTCCGGAGACACCAAGGGAGAACTTTACTCAAGGAAGCCCATTCCAAGAGACAAGTTCTTCTCAAGCCTTTGTGTCTACTGATGAAAGCTGTGGGAACTCTCTATTCACTCTTGAAGACCTGGACTGTATCCATCCAGATGACCTGGAATATATGGAGATAGTTCAGCAGATGGCTCTCCTCACTCACAGAGCCAAGAAGTTCTACAAGAGAACAGGAAGAAGATTTCCAAGCAATGCTACCAGTGGAAAGTTTGGGCTGGATAAAAGCAAAGTTAAGTGTTACAACTGTAACCTTATGGGCCACTTTGCTAGGGAGTGTAAGGCACCTAAAACAAATGGGAGCCAAACACAACCCAGACCAAACTACACTGACAAAGCCCCTCAGAATGAGAAGCCAAAGCAACATGCTGCTGTTGCTGTTGAAGAGGGAGGCTTTGACTGGAGCTTTCAGGTGGAAGATGCTTCTCCAAACCAAGCACTGATGGCTGACCATGATGAAGCCAAGGTATTGGAACATCTGTGTACTCCTGAATGCATTGCTAAAGTAAATAGATACAGGTCCTACAACTTAGAGATGAGATCTGATCTGGAGTCATTAAACATATTAAAATCTGATTTTAGAAAGTCTGAAAATGATTACAAGTTAAAGATAGAGGACTTGGAGAAAACCATTTCAGTACTAAAACATGAACATACAGATTTTAGAACTCAGATCCAGGATCTCATAACTAAGTTGACTGAGTGCCAGGCTGAGCTTGTGATCAGCAAAGCCAAGGCAGAGAAGAGTGTTCTTGAAGAAGAGACCTTCAAGAACATGATATCCTCATCCCTGCACAACAAAGTGTGCTATCAAAATAGACAGGGACTGGGATCAAATGAGATAGCTCCTCCACACACAATCTTGTCTGTAAGATCTCCTAGGTGTGAAACTTGTGAAGATGAGCTTCCTCTCATAGATCCTATAAGTGAGGAGGATGAAGAAGTGATAGTGAAGAATTCCTCTGAGAAGAGTGAAGAAGAGGATTCTTCCAAGGGCCACTATCCTTCTGAGGAGAAGAAATCCACTGTGATGACCAAGTCCAAGAGAAAGAACTTGATCAGGAAGAGCAAAAGGAAAGCAAAGAAGGCTCAAGAGATCAAGGCTACTTTTGATGCTAAGCAGAAACAAGTTTTTATCTCTGCAGGTTCAAAGTAGTAAGGACTGAAGACATCAACCAAGACTCCTCAGCTAAGAGTCCTGGTTCTTGTTCAAATCATCTCAGTACAAGAAGAAGACTGAGCTGCTGTGTACCACTGCTGCACAGCCTGGACCATCAAACTCCAAGAACAGTTCACAGCCCAAAAGAACTGTCTCAGCATCTACCAAGATGAAGGTGGAGAAGGGATGTGACCAAAGCCAGTCTTGCTCTCAAAAGGAGACTCCTTTGAAGAAGAAAATGTTATGTGTCATGTGTGAAAGTACTTCTCACATTGCTAAGGATTGCCCATACAATCCTAAAAGTACTATCCACATGACCAATACAAAGACTTCAAAGAGTTTAAGAAGTCTCAAGCTTCGGAAGCTCCAAATCAAAGAAGAAGGTAAATGGAAAATTACCTTCGGAAGTAAAATTGGTCTCGGAAGAAAGGAGTTCTTCCGAAGCACTGAAGTCTGCTGCAGTGACTGTAGAATCTTCCGAAGGTTCAGTCATCAAAACTTGTGAAGTCCCAAAAGCTTCTAAGGTTTTGAAGGTCAAGTCCAAGACTCCAAAGGTGGTGTGGAAGTCTAAGAAAGACCAAATGACTGAAGTTTCTCCATCAACAACAGCTGAAGATCCCCAAGTACAACCATAGGATCTATTACTGTTGCATTACCTTCTATTACACTTAGTGAGCCCAAGACAAGTAAGGCTTGGGTTTCCAAATGTAACTAATCATTTTCTTTGTGCAGGAACAGCTCAAGACAAACAGGAATGTCTGGATAATTGACAGTGGCTGTTCCAGGCACATGACAGGCAATAGGTCTCTACTCCATAATTTTGAGAGAATTGATGGAGGACCAGTTGCTTTTGGAGGAGATGAAGGTGGTTACATTTCTGGAAGGGGCAAGGTCACAAATGGTAAGCTCAGCATTGAGAAGGTAAACTTTGTTAAGGAGCTTGGGTACAATCTTCTGAGTGTATCCCAATTTTGTGATCAGAGTCATAACATGCTCTTTACTGAGCATGAGTGCATTGTTCTCAAGCCTGGAGTGGTCATTCCTCATGAGCATATCCTGCTCAGAGCCCCCAGGAAAGGGAACATGTACAAGATGGATTTGCAAGAAACATCTCCCTCTGGAGAAGTTTCATGCTTTCTATCTAAAGCAAATAGTGATGAGTCTTTCCTATGGCATAAAAGAATGTGCCATGTAAACTTTAAGAACATGAATAAATTAATTAAACATGATCTGGTAACTGGAATGCCAAAGAAAGAGTTTACAAGTGATGATCATTGTGTTGCATGCCTGAAAGGGAAGCAACACAAGGTATCTCACAAGCCTAAGGAAAGGAACTCCATCACTACTCCCCTACACTTGTTACATATGGATCTCTTTGGCCCCACCAGTGTAATGAGTCTAGGAAGGACCTCTTACTGTTTAGTGATCACAGATGATTTTACAAGATTCACTTGGGTTTTCTTTCTTAGAACTAAGGATGAAACCCCTGAGATTCTGAAGAATTTCATCTTAAAAGTTGAGAATCAAGTGATCACAAGGTCAAAACCATAAGATGTGATCAAGGAACTGAATTCAAGAACCAAATCCTTGATACATTTTGTGATGAAAAAGGTATTACAAGACAATATAGTGCTCCCAGGACTCCTCAGCAAAACGGAGTTGCTGAGAGGAGAAACAGGACACTTATTGAAGCTGCAAGAACTATGTTGTCTGACTCTAAACTGCCCATCACCTTCTGGGCAGAGGCAGTTAATACTGCTTGCTATGTGCAAAACAGAGTTTTAGTAGTTAAGACACATGGTAAGACTCCTTATGAACTTTGGCACAAGAGGAAACCTTTCATTGGTTTTCTCAGGTCATTTGGATGTCCCTGCACCATCTTGAATACCAAGGATCAAATTGCCAAGTTTGCTGAGAAATCAGATGATGGACACTTCATTGGATACTCTTCCCAAGCTAAGGCTTATAGAGTATACAATCTCAGAACTAGAATTGTTGAGGAGTCAGCCAATGTGACTTTCAATGAACACACACCCTGTGTGGCTGGTTCTGGTCCTGATTGGCTGTTTGATCTTGATTTAGTTACCAACTGTTTTAACAAATCTTGTGAGAATGTTTCAGGATCTGCAGAAAATTTAAATACAGGTGATCCTGATCCAAGATTTGAGCTAGGAAGACCCTCAACTCATACATCTTCAGCTCCAGTTGGAACTACTTCAGCAAATGAGGTCTCTATCAGCACTACAATGACAAATTCAGCTGATACATCTGGTATGCCTTCAAATTCCAGCTCAGAGGCTTCTCAACCAGATAAAGATACCTCAATTGTAGAAGACAACAATGGTGATGGTGATAGTGATCAGGAATTCCTTGATGCTAATAACCACACCATAGATGACAACATCAATGATGTCACACACTCATTGGATCAAGTTAATCTTGATAAGTGTGATAATGTGGAGGGTGAATCTTCCAGGCCAGATCTAAATTTCTCAAATTTGGATCTTTCTCAGCAACTTGCTGTGATCCCTCAGCTAAGGATCCACAAGTCTCACCCCACCACAAACATCATTGGAGATGTTGTCACAGGGGTAAGAACAAGAGGACAAACCCATGAAGCAAATGTTTGTCTTCACTCTTGTTTCTTATCTCAGATAGAGCCAAAGAAAGTTGATGAAGCTCTAAAGGATGGAAGTTGGGTTGAAGCTATGCAACAAGAGCTGCTTCAATTCAAAAGGCAGAAAGTTTGGAACCTTTGTCCTCTTCCTCATGGGAAGACTACCATTGGAACCAAATGGGTTTTTAGGAATAAGAAGGATGATAGAGGAATCATCATCAAGAACAAGGCAAGACTAGTTGTTCAAGGATACACACAAGAAGAAGGGATTGACTACACTGATGTCTTTGCTCCTGTAGCAAGACTAGAAGCTGTTAGGATATTCCTGGCATTTGCTGCATCCAAGAACTTCAAGGTCTTTCAACTTGATGTAAAGTGTGCTTTCTTATATGGAGTGATTGATGAAGAGGTTTATGTCAAACAGCCACCTGGTTTTGTAGACCCTGATCATCCTGATTATGTCTGCAAGCTTGACAAAGCTCTTTATGGGCTGCATCAGGCACCCAGGAAGTGGTATGAGACACTGTCTGAGTATCTTTGTAAACATGGATACAGGAGAGGTACTATAGATGGAACTCTCTTCATCAAAGGACAGGGAAATGACTTATTGCTGGTTCAAGTATATGTAGATGACATCATCTTTGGTTCAACTAATCCAAAGCTCTGCAAAGACTTTGAGAAGCTGATGAAAGACAGATTTGAAATGAGTTCAATGGGAGAACTCAATTTCTTTCTGGGAATTCAAGTGAAGCAGGTTGAAGATGGCATCTTCATAAGTCAGTCAAAGTATGTTCAAGACATACTCAAGAGGTTCAACATGACTGATTGTAAGATTGCTAAGACACCCATAGCCAGAAACCACTCCCTTGGACCTGATCTTGAGGGGGAGTGTGTAGATGAACATTTATACAGGGCTATGATTGGGTCTCTTATGTATCTTACAGCTAGCAGGCCTGATATCATGTTTGCTACATGTATTTGTGCAAGATATCAAGCCAACCCTAAGATGTCTCACTTAATCACTGTGAAAAGGATTTTAAGATACCTCAAAGGTGCTTCAACACTTGGTCTATGGTATCCAAAGAATCCTAACTTCAATCTGTATGCTTATACAGAGTGATTATGGTGGTTGCAACATGACTGCAAAGTCTACATCTGGGGGATGTCAATTCCTTGGTGGAAGGGTTGTCTCATGGCAATGCAAGAAACAATCCTGTGTGTCTGCATCAACTGCTGAGGCTGAATACATTGCTGCTGCAAGCTGCTGTGCTCAAGTGCTTTGGATTCAAAATCAGATGCTGGACTATGGATTTAACTTCAAAGAGACTCCTATCCACATAGACAACAATAGTGCTATCTCTATCACTGAGAACCCTGTGCAGCACTCAAGGACCAAACACATCAACATCAGGTATCATTTAATAAGAGATAACTATGAAAAGGGATTAATTAAACTAGTCAAAGTTCATACAGATGAACAATATGCTGATCTGTTTACAAAAGCTTTTGATGAACAGAGATTTAAATATCTGATATCAGCTATTGGGATGATTAACTTTGAGTAGACTTTTTCTTAAAACTAATTCTAATTATTTCTTCTTAAAATATGTGTGTCCTAAGTTGTCTAGTTCATCACTTTCATAAGCTCATGTTTTCTTTGGATGTAAAATTCTTTTTGAAGACTTTCCTTAGATTCTTGAAAATTTTCTGATACTTCGGAAGATAAAATTTTATCTTCGGAAGAAAACATGTCTTCAAAATAAATAACTGTCTAAGAGATTTTACCTTCGGAAGAAGTCTAAACCCATCTTCCGAAGCTTAAATTCTTATCTCAGACACTTATTTGTTTTTAAGGACCTTTTCCTTCCGAAGCAAAATTAACTCTCGGAAGCTTTGTTGTTCTTTATACAAAGCATTCAAGGGTTTATTTCTCTTCCGATCAAGACTCTCAGGAAAATCTTCCGAAGCCATTTTAGCTTCGGAAGCTTTTTCATTAAAACTTCCGAAGACAATTTACCTTCGGAAGCTTTTCGAATTCCAAGAAAACTACTTTTTGAGCAAAAGTAAACTACTTTTTCAGAGGTGGGACCGACTTCCGGATTTCAAAGTTTATCCTCTTTCATTAACTTTGGTTCAAATCCCTTTTCACATAAATACCCAACGGTTCCCCCTCTTTCTCACTATCTTCCTCAATTCCACTATTCCTCTAACCTAATTCTCTAAACCGCCTTTGCTTTCTACCTTTCTTCACCCTTAAGCTTCTGAAATGGCCAACCTTAACCGCAGAAACAACCCAGATTTCTCCATGCAACTTCACAGGCAACATAATCAAGTTGCTCTGTTAAGCTCTGAGAAAGATGCAAGTTTCTCAGAGATTTGCCAATTCTTAACTCTATCCAACTATTTCACCTCCCTGACCATTGATCCTACTCTGTATGAGGATCACTTGCTTGAATTCTGGAAGACCTGCCAAGAGGTCATTATGGATGGGGAGAAGGCACTGTCTGCCACAGTGCAAGGGAGGACAATCTTCATCACTCCGGCCATCATTAACCATCATTTGCAGCTGGATGATGAAGAAGGTGAGTTGTCCTTCCCAAAGGAAGCTGTTAATCATTCTTTTGAGCAGATGGGCTATGAGGGAGATTTCTCTGTAAAGACCTTCAGGAAAGGGAAGGTCTCATCCCAGTGGAAATACCTGCTCCATGTGGTTATCCACAGCTTATCAAACAAGCATGGTGGATGGGACCAGATTCCTGAGGATCTCTCCTTTATAGTTCATGGAATGGTTCAGGGGGTCAAGTTCAGGTATTCTCAATTTGTTTATACTAATTTACTTGCAAACTTGGACTCCTTAGAGTATTACATGTTTCCTAGATATGTTCAACACATTCTCAACTGTGAACTGGGCTCACAATTTAAATTGGGACAGATGAAGCCCGGCATCTTTAAAATAATGAAGAAGCCAACTGTAGGCTTCTCAGGGGTAGAAACAGCCCTAGTCCCCAAAATGTTAGAGCTCATTGCTCAAGGTGACAACCTAGCAACACAAGCTAGTGTTGAACCCACACCTCTTTTATCTTACCTCTAAAAAGACCACAAATAACCCTCACCTACCAAAGAAAATCCAAACGAACCCCTGCTCAGGCTATTGAGTCTGTGCAGGCCCCCATATACTCAACCTTACAGGAGGAAGTGGACACTAGAGCTCCCACTTCCCTGAGGAGCAAACCACTCCCATTTCTTCACCTATCAGGGCTGAGGTTCCTCATGCTCACCCTGATGAGCTCACAAGCCCAACAGCCTTAAGCCTTCACTCTGAGTCTCAACACTCAAGTGAACAACCTTCAGGGGACAGTTACCATCCCCAGCCTTTAGATCTCAACCAACCAATTCCCAACCTATCCTTCTATACTGATGAAGACTTAGGATTCAGTGAGTACCATGAGTCTCTCTTCTCCTCCCCTACTCAAAGAGAGATGAGTACCTCTGACTCTCCTCAGTCTATCCCACATCAGTCACCTATTACTGAGGTGGACACTTCTGAACATGTTCAGGATGTCCATATGGAAGAGGCTCTCACTTTTGAAAGTGATTACATCATTAAGACCTCAACCATGGCAACTCAGCCCACTGGCATCTCAACTGAATTGCTAGTGAGCAGAGGAAAACCAGCAGCCAAGAACCTCAAGCTGGTGGTGAGAGAGAGGACTTTGGTCCAATCATCTCATCCCCCAATGATTCTTCTGATGAAGAAGAGGGGAATTTGAGACTAAAGGTGCAGAAATTGTCAAAAACATGCTCCTATTTAGTCTCTAAGGTTAGTCACTTGGAATCTCAGGTGACTACCTTACAAACAGGGTCAATGATCAGCAACTTCAGATTTCATATCTAAAGGAAAAACTAGCTGGGAGACCTTTAAGGAGAGCTCAACCAGGAACACAAGAACCTGTGGAAGTGATTGACTTATCCTCCAGCTCACCTATGCAAGTGGGTGATGCTACCAAAAAGGGGGAGAAAGTTATTACAACCACAGAACCTGGGAGTTCTTCACAGAGAATGGACATAGAGGACTCACCATCCTCACTTGCTGTTGTGCATTCTCAGCAACTTCCTCAAGTTCACATTAATGTGGACTCTATAGACTCAATCATCAGGAGTCTCTTTGAGGAAGGTATACCAAGGGCTGTCTCATCTCCACCACAAGGAACTGCCAACTACATCATAAGGTGGAGGTATGATGCTGACAGAAGAGCCCTTATCCTTCACAGAGTTCAAGGGCAACAAGAAGTGTTTGATTTTCAAAGCCTGAACTTCTATGAAAGATTGGATCTAGTCAACATGCCACTTGTCAATCCAAGCAATTCAAGACAAGCTGACAGGTTGGCTCAAAGAATCCAAGATAGGATCCTTGCAGAGTTCACTCTAAGAAGGAGACTTAGGCAATCAGGCAATGTCATCGGTCAACTGGATGTTGAGGTGGACCCTAAGATTAGTTTCATAGGGGAAACCTTGACTGAAGGCCCAGTGGCAGAACCTGAGACCCCTGTCTCATCATCAACAACTGCTGCAGAGGTTCAAACTCCTTCTGAGACACCTGCTGGTGAAGGTGTTTCTCAGCCTCTCTCTGGCCAGAGCATGGAAGCTACACCAAGCAATGAAGGCCAAGCCTCTATCCACCCTGAGTCACAAAGGTCTGTTGGTGACAAAGGGAAAAGGATAATGACTCCTGAGGAAATTGAGGAGGAAGAGAGAGAGAGGAAAAGGAAGCTAAGGGGAGAAAGTTCTTCTGGGTCATCAAGCTTTATGCAAGCTGCAATCAGGGCTGCCCCCAGACCAAATACTCAAGATGATGAGTTAAGGGCAGTCAGGATTACTTATTTACAGACCAGGAACTATGATATTGATGAAATCATCTCCCTCCCCTTAGAAGAATTGAATGAACTGGCTGACATGGAAGTGTCAAGAGAGATGAAGGAAAAGAGGATGCAAGGCTACTTCTCCAATTCAAAGAGGAGAAGAGACAGAAAAGACTCTACAAGCATGCTCCCACTCTCTCTCCAGTTCAAGAAAGTCCTGCACAGGAAGATGTGGCTCCACAAGAACCTCAGGTAGATAAAGAAGAAGATAGGATCAAGATGATCAACTACCTGAGTGCCACAGGCTTCTATCAGGCAGATGCACTTCTTCCCTGTCCTATGACTTTATTGAGTTTGAGTACCTAAAGCAACTTGAGCTTGAGCTAGTCAAAGAAAGAAAGACAACCAAAAGGAAGCTAAGGGAAGAAGCTGCAAAGTCAAGAGCCATCATCCAAAAGAGTGTAAAGAAGTCTGCTGACAGACAAAGGATGATGAGCTTCTTGAAGCTATATGGATTCTCCGAAGGAGACTTGGCCCTATGTCTCTATCCACAATGGATGAGCATATAAGGGTGATCAAGCAGAAGATTAAGAGTGGTGAACTGATTGACTTGCACTCTCTTCCAAGTCAAGTCCCACCTGAAGTGGAGGTCAAGTTTGAACAACCTGAGACACCTCAACCAGAACCTCCAGCTGAGCCTCAGCAAGCTTCATCTTCTGATCCAAGGCAGGGTCAAACTCTCTCTCCTTCTGAACCTGTGAGGGAGGAACACCCAACTGAGAAAACAATGATGATCAACAAGGTGCTGCAGACCAGTCTTCTCAGTTAAAGTCATCTAAGAGGAAGAAAAGAATGGCTTCTAAACCAAAGACAAAGAAGAAGAAGCCTAAGTCATCTACCTCTACACCTCAGGCTGAGTCAGATCAACCTGAGGAAGTGCATGATGAGGCAGCCCAATCAACTCCTATGCAAGTGGCTCCTCTAACAATTGAGACACCCATCTTGTCCTGGACTTACTCTACCAATCCAGAAAGATGGCATGTAATCAGAGATCAAGGTGTCGAGAATGTCTACTCCTGGCAAGACATAATCAACTTACCTCTGCATGATCTCTTTGAGATGAGAAGATACTATGAAAGTCTTGATGATCCTGACCATCTAATGTAGAAAGGAATGGTCATGATTGTACTGAAGACTACCAACATCTGAAGATCTTCTAAGTGTTTTGGTAGCATCAGCCTAGGGGGAGTTTGTAAGGATTCCTTAAGTCTGATGCAACCCAAAACATCCAAAGTGTCTCTGCAACATGCACTAAGTACTGAAGTATAGAATGCTTCGGAAGTTTTACACAATGCACTAGAAAATTCTCTAAGTGTAAAATCTTCCGAAGCCAAGACCAATATCTTCCGAAGCCAAACATGAAGTCTTCCGAAGCCTCAGAGACAAAGTCTTCCGAAGCTTCAACCTATGAAGATAGATTTCTTCCGAAGACTTTTAGTATACATGCTTTATCTGATGTACTGTTCCATAAAGCACCTTTTCCGCTGGACCTCTGTAAAGTCACCAACTTACATGAGTTGGTGAAAAGGTCCATGCTTTTGGTAACTGTACATTGAGGTCTTGAGTCTGTAACTTTCTACTTTATGTACTTTATCCTTTTTTAATGTATAAGGATGTGAGCTATGGCATGTCATAGTCACAAGCTCAAAAGGCCGATATGCCTTTTGATCCTACAATTGATTTTGTTAGTGTCTAGTCTATCCAGCTGGCTTTCAAAGTATAGCCAGCTGTAGGTTGTAGTATAAGTATTTCAAGTTCTTGTATCTTTCTTTATGCTTTGTAACACTTGTAAAAGAACTTGAGAAAGCAATATACTGCCTCCTTGAAGCCCAACTCTCTTGTTCTGTCTCTTTACTTTACTTGTGTTCTTTGTATAACCTTGGTTAATCCAGTTCACTGTTTGATCAAAGTTTAGTTGCTTTCCTCATTGTGTTGTTGTGTTGTAATTTGTTTAAGCCCTTAAACGGAGCTGCATCTTCTTCTCCTCATTGTAGTTCTGTACATTCAACATCCACCACCGCCGGATCTACTCTAAGCCCACCATCACAGTCGCCGCTTGCACCCTCAACCCACCGCCATAGCCGCCTCTACCTTCAACCCACCGCCATAGCCGCCTCTACCTTCAACCCACAACCACCGTCGTTGCCTGCACATTCAACCCACCACCACCATCGCCGCAACACCCTCAACCCACCACCACTATAGCTGCCTGCACCCTCAACCCACCACAACATCGATCTCCACCCTTAAACCACCACCGTCCCTACAGCACCCTCAACCCACCCCCACCGTCACGGCCTGTACACCCTCGACCCACCACCACCGCTGCCTCTACCCTCAACTCACCACCACCACCTCGGTCCACCCTCGAAACACCACCATAGTCGTTGCATGCACCCTCGACCCACCATCACCGTCACCAAAGCACCCTTGACCCACCACCACCGTCACTGCATGCACATGTGGTGGAGAGAGAGAGAGAGAGTTAGATGGAACGGTAGTGGTGCTTGATTTCTCGCATGTTGGTGGAGAGGTAGTGGTCATGAAATAGAGATGAAGATGAAGATGGTAGAAGATGGCAGGAGGGGGTGAGGTGGGTGGGGTTAGGGATGGGTAAGTTAGGTTTTATTTAGAAATTATTATTTCTTAGCCTCTGTTAGCATTTAGGACTGTCAGTGTACATGCATACCATGCAAAGTTCAAGCCCGTATCTGTAATTTTTTAAAAGTAAAGATTGAACCTGCAATACGTGCAAACCCTATGGACCGTCCGTGTAATTTACTCTAAAATAAATAAAACGAGCTACTCAAGTTACTTATCAACAACTAGATTCCATTATCTTTATATATATGTGTGTATTTTTTTATATGTATATGTATTCTAGTTATATAAGAAATTTGTGCTTGTTTGATTCAAAAAATGAACGTGTATATAACGCCTAGCTAAGTTTTAACATTGTGACAAGTTCTTCGTAACAACAAGCCTAGGGGTGTAAGCGAACCAAGCCGACTCGAGAGCTACTCGAGATCGACTCGTTATAAAGCTCGATCGAACCGAGCCTAAGCGAGCTCGAGCCCGATCTCGAGCCTGAAATATGACTCGATTATTAATCGAGCTCGAGCCCGAGCCTTGCATTCAAAGATCGTTTAGGCTCACGAGCCTTAACGAGCCTATATATACTATATATAAATATATTATATGTAAAATATTATTTCCCCCTTACTAACTATTAATTACTACCACGAAAAAGTAAAAACTGTAACATCTTGTAATTTTGGGCTAAATTAAAGTTAACTTTGTTAAGTTTTTGCATGGGCTAATTATGTTATTTATGAAACTCATGGGTTTGTTATGCTTACTTATAGTCTTTAATTCTTTTTCATGGTGCATAATAAAGATGATGGATAATAACAATAGCAATAATACCACTAATTAAATTAATGAACATGTAACAATAATTATAATAATAATAACAACTAACTATAAGAGTAATAATAATAATGTTGTTAATAATACTAATAATAATAATAATAGTAATAATAATAACAATAATAATAATAATAATAATAATAAAAATAATAATAATAATAATAATAATAATAATAAAATAATAACAATAATAATAATAATAATAATAATAATAATAATAATAATAATAATAATAATAATAATAATAATAATAATAATAATAATAATAATAATAATAATAATAATAATAATAATAATAATAATAATAATAATAATAATAATAATAATAATAATAATAATAATAATAATAATAATTAGAACAAATTACTAAGTTAGTAAACTTAAAATGGTTGGAACTTAAAAGTACATAAAGTTAAGGGGGCCTAGTTGTTAATTTTGAAACATTACATAGTTAAGTTTGGGCATGAAATGTTAAAGGGTAAAACGCAGGGGCTAATTGTGTAATTAACTAAAAGACCCAAATCTTTTGTTCCCTCCCCCGTACTTCCGGCAACCGTCGCCGGCAGAACTCCGGCGACTCTCCGGCCATATAGAAATCTCGAAAATCCGACGGTTTCGAAACCCGAAACTGACCCAAAACGCTTCGTAGGTATATTTCGAACCTGAATGCACGATTCAATTACGTTTAAACATCGGTTTCGACCCTAATCGATTGTATAACCGAAATACATTAAAGCATATAGCCGTTCGAGCATTTACACACCATAATAGACCAATTAAACTAACCTAAACGACTCTCTATCAATCATTAATCGAATACTATCCTCAATTGCATCTGAAACAAGCACAATCTTCGAACTCGATCATCACTTCATCGCGACCTGCAACTCGAATTAAAACTACCTTTCGGGCATTATTGATCCCAATTGATAGAGGGCTTCGAGTCTTGGTTGTCTACTGGAGCTGCACACGAATTTAATTCGGTTTTCATCATCGTTTGCAGATCAATCGGACATTGTTGTGGTCGTGACTTGTTCTCTCATTGTTCATCTTCAATTCTCTATCAAAACGGGTAATTAGATGCATCATCTTGTTCGTATTTACAAGGGGAAACAAAGCCCCATGTTTGTTTCCATTAACATAATCGATTTGACATCCAATTTGTGGTCACTCGATTTAGGGTTCTAAGGAATGGGGGAAAACTATTAGTTTGTGTTTAAAACAATTTAAAACCAAGATAAACCGCGGCTGAGAGCCTTGGTTCACTGGTTACCCACCCATATTCCAACCTTGAGGTCCCGGGTTCGAACCCGGGCACCTCACAGTTTTCTTTTTGGGGGTTTTAACCTTCAAACAAATATATAAAAATTTTGAAAAATTATTAAAAGCAGTTTATTAACTTTATATATTTTTAAATTTCTTTAACAAGTTCTGTAAATTTATTTTTTTAAATAAATTCAATATTTTGTAAAACAAGGAATATATTTGGTTGTTAATATAAAGAAAATATTAAATAATGGGTTAAATCATAAAAAATTATTATTGTTATTGGTTCACACTTTATTTATAATTTTTACAAACAAAAATATAAAAAGATACCTACACTTTATATTTTGTTTTGTTAACCATATTAAACGATTCAAAGTTTATGATTTCATGACAAATTATTAAATCAATGTAATTCTTTTGTTAAAAATATATATATCAAGGAATCCCAAATTTTCTCTTAAAACCCTAAATCATGTTTAAACGTTAATCTAAAACTTAAATCTTGTGAATATATATACTTAGGTACGTTGTGAAGAACTACGTTGGAACGTTGCTTATTATATTCTTATTAATCGTCATTTATATACATTTGATCATGTGAGTATTTCTATACCCCTTTTTATACTTTTACACTTTTGGGGTGAAACATGTTACATTATAAACCTTACACTTGTAAACACGTTTGATTCTTGTAAACTTATGGCATTTCACCTGTTTGTTGTGGTTAGTTGAATTTTGTGGCTACCATGTAATGTCGAATATATGTACAATCATTAACTATTGCTAGCCTAGCGAAGTCATAGATCTATGGGCCAGACAAGCCTGCTTGGTTGATCCAAGGATACTTAGCTAATCGTATATACTTTTAAACGTTTGAGACTTGTACAACTTTGTCGAGGTTTGATTGTGCATTCTGTCTTACATCCCTAGCTACTTGTTCTCTAACTTACAACATGAATTGCCATCTTTTATTTACTTATGTATTGAAAACTATGGAAATCTCACTAATATTATAGTTGACCTTTTATTTTTAACATGTTTCAGGAAACGCCCAAGTTTGATGCACTTTTGAAGCTTATACACATCTAGGATTGGACCTAGTTAAATAAATGGATTTCCTTGAATAATTTTACATCTTATGTTATGTTACTTTCATGTTTGAGACTTATGCTTGTAATGTTACATTGGAAACTTATGATTATAATATTTGGATTTAATAATAGCGTTATGTGGCTGTGAACGATCTTAACTCTCACTCCTCGACGTTTCCGCCGTCAAGGTTGGGGTGTGACAGATTGGTATCAGAGCCCATAACTATAGGGATTTAGGTTATTAGAAATGGTGACCTAGACTATAGTATGCATGAACCTTATAGAATTATATTTCTATCTTGTAAATTATATACCTTGCATGCTACATAATGCTATGCCTTCTTATGTGCAATTTGATGCCTTAGCATAGGATTGCCTAAACATTGTTACTTGTCTCCCTAACCTTAACTTTGACTCTTTGACTCTCCCCGAACATGAACTCTCTTAACCTTATTCTCGTCGACACGTGGAATCTTATGCTTATGTTATGACTTGGATCTTTAGACATTATGTCTAATCTATATAAATCTCATCAAGGTTTTGATTCTATGAACCTAAGAAATATTGTGTGACACATAGACACCTGTATCCTGGATTTCCTGGCAAAAGGCCCTCGGGCTAAGGCAAGCATATCGCATAAATCCTACGGGACTAGTTATGCTTACCTGGGGATTTCTGGGATGAGTGATAAACTATGGTCAATATACACAAGTTTCTAAGGTAAATGGGTCAATTCACCTTGACGTGTCAACGTTTCCGAATGGTAATGCGTTACCAAATGGAATCATTCCGTGTATCTTATAACCCTTAGCTTATCTTTGTTTAAACTACTATCCTTTGTTATCCTCACTCCCGTAACTAACTCATTTTTGTATATCCAGCATGTCTCGTCACCATGGAAAGCGTGGAAGTTCCGACCGTAAGCTAGCTGCCATGATTGCCCGACAAATGGCTGCCGTTCTCCCGACTATGGTTGCTGAACTTAATATCACACTAATGGCTAATAGCAACAACAACACCAATGGGAACAATAGCGGTGCTAATGGAGACAATAGCAATAACCAAAACGGGAACAACCAACAAGGGAACAATCGTACTTGCACGTTCAAACACTTCAACTCGTGCAAACCCACTAGCTTTAGTGGAAAAGAAGGAGCCACTGGACTTCTCGAGTGGTTTGAAAGTATGGAGAATACGTTCATTGTTAGCGAGTGCCCCAACGAGTTCAAGGTTCGCTATGCCACAAGTGTTCTTCAACAACGGACACTAACATGGTGGAATAGTGAAAAGAGAAACCGTGGAACTGAGATTGCTTTGGCATTGCCCTGGGAGGAATTTAAGGAGATAATGATTCAAAAGTTTTGTCCGAGGAGCGAGTTGCAAAAGCTAGAGGAGGAGTTCTGGAACCTCAAACAAAATGGTAGGAATCACTTGGCTTATTCCACCCGGCATCATGAGTTGAGTATGCTCCTACCGCACATGGTGGACACCGTGCCCCGTAACATTGAGAAGTTTATCAAGGGGGTTCCACCTCAAATTCAAGATGTCGTGGTGGGTAGTAGGCCCACAACTTTGGAGGAGGCGATTACCATCACTGCACAGCTCACCGAGAATCATATAAGAGCTGGCACCATGTCGGCAAAGGGTTCCAAGTCTGCTACGAAGGTGACACCAGAGGCAACAAAGGAGGTAAAGGCCGAGTCATCTTCTCAAAACAAAAAGCGTAAGTTCACCCCGACTCGCAACTACGCTGTGACCGCACCCAATGCTCCTAAAAAACAAATGGTGGTTGCGAATCAAGCTCCCATGGCTAAAGCTTATGCTGGTCCACATCCTATGTGTAACACGTGCAAGTACCATCATTCAAGCAACATTCCATGCCGAGTCTGCTCATTGTGTGGAAAGTATGGACACTTGGTAACTACTTGCCTTCGTGCGCCAAACAACACTGCCATGCTTACCAACCGAACCTGCTATAACTGTGGCGAGCCTGGCCATATCTGTCCGCAATGTCCTCGCAATACGGGAACTGTGCCACCGGCTTGTGGAGGGGCTTTCAACATCAACGCTAATCAAGCCCAAGCCAACAACGATGTGGTGAACGATATGTCGTTGAAATTCTTTTAATCGTTTCTTGTCTTATAGAAATTCCTATTTGTGTTCATCATACCAATAATGGGTTATTACCAAACAGGTATGCATCTTGTAAATAATCATTATGCATCTGTATTGTTTGATTCGGGTTCCGATAAGAGTTTTGTGTCCCTGGAATTCGAGCCTCTACTTTCTAAACCGCGCGTCAACCTAGAAAGATCTTTCACGGTCGAAGTCACCGATGGAAAATCTATTGTCGTTGATGTTGTAATACGCGATTGCATCTTAAGCCTTAATGAACACGAGTTTTTCGTCGACCTTATTCCTATGCAATTGGGAAGCTTTGATGTTATCATTGGTATGGATTGGTTAGCTAAGCATCGTGCGGAAATTCTATGCTTCGAGAAGTGTATCCGAATTCCTTTACCGACTGGTGATACCTTGAAGGTCTTTGGGGAGAAATCATTCCAAAGACTCAAACTCATGTCTTGCATCAAAGCCCGCAAGTGCTGAAGTAAAAACTACATGGCTTTCATGGCATATGTAGTTAATACGAAAGCCAAGGGTAAGGAGTTGAAATACATTCCTTTTGTGCGGGACTTTCCCGAGGTTTTTCCTGAGGATCTTAAAGGGTTACCTCCCGTGCGAGAAGTTGAGTTCAAGATTGACTTAATCCCTGGTGCAAACCCTGTGGCTAAATCGCCTTATCGTCTTGCACCGTCTGAAATGCAAGAACTCGCTAGTCAACTGCAAGAGTTGACCGATAAGGGTTTCATTCGTCCTAGCTCATCACCGTGGGGTGCACCTGTACTGTTTGTGAAGAAGAAGGATGGTTCATTTCGTATGTGCATCGACTACCGAGAACTCAACAAGCTTACTATCAAAAACCGATACCCTCTTCCTCGAATCGATGATCTCTTCGATCAACTTCAAAGAGCAACTTAATTCTCAAAGATCGATCTATGTTCTGGGTATCATCAACTACGTGTACATGATGATGACATTCCAAAGACCGCTTTTCGTACTCGATATGGACACTACGAGTTCATGGTCATGCCTTTTGGCTTGACCAATGCGCCTGCCGTGTTCATGGATCTCATGAATCGAGTATGTAAACCGTATTTGGATAAGTTCGTGATCGTGTTCATTGATGACATCCTTATTTATTCCAAGACAAAAATCGATCACGAGAGGCACTTGCGACAAGTTCTTGGACTTTTGAAGAAGGAGCAATTATACGCCAAGTTTTCCAAGTGTGAATTTTGGTTGGAGGAGGTTCAATTCTTAGGACATGTGGTGAATAGCCAAGGAATTCATGTGGATCCTGCTAAGATTGAAGCCGTGAAGAATTGGTGTGTTCCCACAACCCCAACCGAGGTTCGTTCTTTTCTGGGTTTAGCGGGATATTACCGTAGGTTCATAGCAAATTTCTCGAAGATTGCTAAACCATTAACAGAGTTAACCCAAAAGAATCGACTCTTTGAATGGGGACCCGAGCAAGAAGAGGCTTTCGAGACATTAAAACGCAAGTTGTGTAACGCTCCTATTCTCACACTTCCCGATGGAAATGATGACTTCACCGTGTATTGCGATGCTTCTAATCAAGGTCTTGGTTGTGTACTCATGTAATGAGGCAAAGTTATAGCATACGCGTTGAGACAATTTAAAGTTCATGAAGTGAACTACACGACTCACGATCTCGAACTTGGTGCTGTGGTTTTCGCATTGAAGATTTGGCGACACTATTTATATGGGACGCAATGCATAGTCTACACCGATCATAAGAGTCTCCAACACGTGTTCAACCAAAAGGATCTCAACATGAGACAAAGACTTTGGATCGAGTTAATTAGCGACTACGACTGCGACATTCGCTACCACCCTGGAAAGGCGAATGTTGTAGCCGACGCGCTAAGTCGCAAGGTTCACAACAAGACTGTCTCGCTTCAAGAAATTCGAGATCGAAGGCAATGGTTTGATACTCTAGGAGAATTTGATACCGAGATTCATGTGGATGTCAACGAGGCTACTATCATGCTCCAAAACATAAGGGTCGATAGTGACCTCGAGTTATGCATTCGCGAGGCTCAACAAGCGGCACTAACTGACGAAGGGAAGGATGAAGACTTGATGTCTAATGTTCGGTCGCAACTGGAGACAAAACCGAATGGCATGTGGTACTTCTTGAACCAACTTTGGATCCCAAATCGTGATAATCTTCGACACTTTATTATGAACGAAGCTCATCAAACCCGATATTCCATTCATCCTGGCTCCGATAAGATGTACATGGACCTGCGTGGTCAATATTGGTGGCCTGGATGAAGAAAGATATCGCGTCTTATGTTTCCAAGTGTCTCACATGTGCAAGGGTCAAAGCCGAGCATCAACGACCAAGTGGTTTACTTGAGCAACCTGAAATTCCTATGTGGAAATGGGAACATATATCCATGGATTTTATAACCAAGTTACCTCGTACCTCGTGGTCATGATAGCATATGGGTCATTGTTGACCGTTTGACCAAGACAGCACATTTCCTACCCATACGAGATACGTACAAGGTTTCAAGGCTGGCTCGAATCTACATTGATGAAATTGTGAGTCGTCATGGCGTGCCCTTACACATTATATCCGATCGAGATGCTCGTTTCACTTCACACTTTTGGTATTCGATGCAAGAACTCTTGGGTACTCAATTGGATTTAAGTACGGCTTACCATCCTCAAACCGATGGTCAAACCGAACGAACAATCCAAACCCTCGAGGACCTGCTGCGTCTATGTGTCATTGACTGTGGTGGTGATTGGGATAGGCATTTACCGCTCGCGGAATTTTCGTATAACAATAGTTATCACTCAAGTATCAAGATGGCACCATTCGAGGCTTTGTATGGTCGTAAATGTCGATCACCGATTTGTTGGACCGACGTTGGTGAAAATTTCATCACTGGTCCTGAACTTATACAAGAAACGACCGATAAAGTCTCCATAATCCGCAAGAACCTTGAAGTGGCTAGAAGTCGACAAAAGAGTTACGCCGATAAGCGTCGTAAGCCATTGGAGTTCCAAGTTGGCGACATGGTTCTTCTTAAGGTTTCACCGTGGAAAGGTGTTGTTCGCTTTGGAAAGAAGGGTAAACTAGCTCCAAGATTTGTAGGACCTTTCAAAATTCTGAAAAGGGTTGGGAAAGTGGCTTATAAACTGGAACTACCTTCCGACCTTAGTGGAGTTCATCCTGTGTTCCATGTCTCAAATTTGAGAAAGTGTTTGGCCGACGAGAGTCTGCATGTTCCATTGGAAGACATACAAATCGATGAGTCATTGCACTTTGTTGAGAAACCTGTTGAGATTATGGATCGCATTATGAAGAAAACGAGAACCACAACTACTCCAATCGTTAAGGTTCGTTGGGAGAACAAGTGTGGAGCTGAGTTCACTTGGGAGCGTGAGGATCATATGAAGGAGAGATACCCGCATTTGTTCGCCTAGTTCATTCTTAATTTCGGGACGAAATTCTTTTAAGTTGGGGAGACTGTAACATCTTGTAATTTTGGGCTAAATTAAAGTTAACCTTGCTAAGTTCTTGCATGGGCTAATTATGTTATTTATGAAACTCATGGGTTTGTTATGCTTACTTATAGTCTTTAATTCTTTTTCATGGTGCATAATAAAGATGATGGATAATAACAATAGCAATACTACTACTAATTAAATAATGAACATGTAACAATAATTATTATAATAATAACAACTAACTATAAGAGTAATAATAATGTTGTTAATAATACTACTAATAATAATAATAGTAATAATAATAACAACAACAACAACAATAATAATAATAATAATAATAATAATATATAATAATAATAATAATAATAATAATAATAATAATAATAATAATAATAATAATAATAATAATAATAATAATAATAATAATAATAATAATTAGAACAAGTTACTAAGTTAGTAAACTTAAAATGGTTGGAACTTAAAAGTACATAAAGTTAAGGGGGCCTAGTTGTTAATTTTGAAACATTACATAGTTAAGTTTAAGCATGAAATGTTAAAGGGTAAAACGCAGGGGCTAATGGTGTAATTAACTAAAAGACCCAAATCTTTTGTTCCCTCCCCCGTACTTCCGGCAACCGTCGCCGGCAGAACTCCGGCGACTCTCCGGCCATATAGAAATCTCGAAAATCCGACGGTTTCGAAACCCGAAACTGACCCAAAACGCTTCGTAGGCATATTTCGAACCTGAATGCACGATTCAATTACGTTTAAACATCGGTTTCAACCCTAATCGATTGTATAACCGAAATACATTAAAGCATATAGCCGTTCGAGCATTTACACACCATAATAGACCAATAAAACTAACCTAAACGACTCTCTATCAATCATTAATCGAATACTATCCTCAATTGCATCTGAAACAAGCACAATCTTCGAACTCGAATTAAAACTACCTTTCGGGCATTATTGATCCCAATTGATAGAGGGCTTCGAGTCTTGGTTGTCTACTGGAGCTGCACACGAATTTAATTCGGTTTTCATCATCGTTTGCACATCAATCGGACATTGTTGTGGCCGCGACTTGTTCTCTCATTGTTCATCTTCAATTCTCTATCAAAACGGGTAATTAGATGCATCATCTTGTTCGTATTTACAAGGGGAATCAAAGCCCCATGTTTGTTTCCATTAACATAATCGATTTGACATCCAATTTGTGGTCAATCGATTTAGGGTTCTAAGGAATGGGGGAAAACTATTGGTTTGTGTTTAAAACAATTAAAACCAAGATAAACCGCGATTGAGAGCCTTGGTTCACTGGTTACCCACCCATATTCCAACCTTGAGGTCCCGTGTTTGAACCCGGGCACCTCACAGTTTTCTTTTTGGGGGTTTTAACCTTCAAACAAATATATAAAAATTTTGAAAAGTTATTAAAAACAGTTTTTTAAACTTTATATATTTTAAATTACTTTAACAAGTTCTGTAAATTTATTTATTTTTAAATAAATTCAATATTTTGTAAAACAAGGAATATATTTGGTTGTTAATTTAAAGAAAACATTAAATAATGGGTTAAATCATAAAAAATTATTATTGTTATTGGTTCAAACTTATTTATAATTTTTACAAACAAAAATATAAAAAGATACCTACACTTTGTATTTTGTTTTGTTAACCATATTAAACGATTCAAAGTTTATGATTTCATGACAAATTATTAAATCAATGTAATTCTTTTGTTAAAAATATATATATTAAGGAATCCCAAATTTTCTCTTAAAACCCTAAATCATGTTTAAATGTTAATCTAAAACTTAAATCTTGTGAATATATATACTTAGGTACGTTGTGAAGAACTACGTTGGAACGTTGCTTATTATATTCTTATTAATCGTCATTTATATACATTTGATCATGTGAGTATTTCTATATCCCTTTTTATACTTTTACACTTTTGGGGTGAAACATGTTACATTATAAACCTTACACTTGTAAACACGTTTGATTCTTGTAAACTTATGGCATTTCACCTGTTTGTTGTGGTTAGTTGAATTTTGCACTACCATGTAATGTCGAATATATGTACAATCATTAACTATTGCTAGCCTAGCGAAGTCATAGATCTATGGGCCAGACAAGCCTGCTTGGTTGATACAAGTACACTTAGCTAATCGTATATACTTTTAAACGTTTGAGACTTGTAAAACTTTGTCGAGGTTTGATTGTGCATTCTGTGTTACATCCCTAGCTACTTGTTATCTAACTTACAACATGAATTGCCATCTGTTATATACTTATGTATTGAAAACTATGGAAATCTCACCAACATTATTGTTAACCTTTTATTTTTAACATGTTTCAGGAAACGCCCAAGTTTGATGCACTTTTGAAGCTTATACACATCTAGGATTGGACCTAGTTAAATAAATGGATTTCCTTGAATAATTTTACATCTTATGTTATGTTACTTTCATGTTTGAGACTTATGCTTGTAATGTTACATTGGAAACTTATGGTTATAATATTTGGATTTAATAATAGCGTTATGTGGCTGTGAACGATCTTAACTCTCACTCCTCGACGTTTCCGCCGTCAAGGTTGGGGTGTGACAAAAACCCTAAATTGTTTCAAATTCCATCTACTCCACAGACCACAATTCCAAATCCTTCATCTTTCTCCCGTCTGCCACCCGTCCTCCCGTCGGCAACTCGACACGGCGGCATTCCATCCTCCCGTCGACGGTCGCTGATTTTTCATGTAAGGCCCCGTTCCCGGAGACCTCACAGTTGGTCATTCACAGCATTAAATACACTATAAATTTAAAAACTTAAGCAGCGGAATCATTTTAACAAAAACCATTCATTTCATTTCATTAAACACTGTTGTTAAGCAATACACAAATGTTTGATCGAATACAAAAGAACTGTTTAATTGCATTACAAAACAACAGTGATAATAGGTATGAATGGATGTCAGTCTTTCCCTTGCCGAGTAGCTTCACCCTCGTGCCATCCTCAATAATATTTACCTGCCAACTGAAAATGTATAAAAGTCAGCGTTGCTGAGTGAGTTCTAGTTTTATAAGTAATAAAATACTTTCTGTATGTTGTATATGAAAATACTATTTTCTTTTAAAATACAACTCTTTACTGTATATGCGAGCACGCATTAACTATATGAACAAATACTGTTCGTTCTCTTTACTGTATGCCTTGTTTACTTTGATTTCTTTTATCTTTATCTTTCACTGTCTGTATGGACCAATGAGCAATACCCCAACTATATGCGCGATGGAAAACGGGTGATGGGCCATCTATATCCCTCGAAAGGGTCAACTATATCCCTCAAAAGGGTCAACTGTATCCCTCGAAAGGGTGCTGTGTACTGTATACAAGGCCGACCCAATCACCCAGGGTACGCTACAAGGGTCCTGCCAATCTCCAAGACTGGCCCTGTGTGCATAATAGGGTAGCTAACTCGCAACACAGTTGAGCTAACGACAACACGGCTGTGTACCTCCTATAAGCTTGCAAGACGTGTTAACATTTTATTAATGTTCCTCTTCTTTTCTTTATTGATCTTTCTCTTTATTATTACAATATACTTTACGTTACGATAATATGCATACCACGTAAAGTCACTTTCTATAGGTAATAATAATAATAGCAATAATAATAATAAGGAACAATCATAAGACAATCATAAGCAATCATAATCATGTATGAAACCCATCATTAATAAGCCCTAGTCAACCCTCGGTCAAAACCCTAAAGGCACAGACTCCCAAACATCCTGTAATAAATTCTAAGAGTTTAGGCGCTTGGACACTATTTAGGCGCATGGGCCCTGTTTGGGCGTATGGGTACTTAGGCGTATGGATACTTCAGACGCATGGAAACTTAGGCTCATGGACAATTCAGGCGGATGAGCACTATTCGGGCGTATGAACACTTAGGCGTATGGATCATTTGGGCGCATGGGCCACTTGGGCGCATGGGCCACTTTGGGCGCATGGGTACTATTGGGCGCATGGGCTATACTTAGACATTTCTAAGGCAATTTCAGACGCATGGGCTACTGTTCAGGTGCATGGATTACACTTACATTTTTCTAAGGCAATTTCAGGCGCATGAGCCTCATCTAGGCGCATGAACCTTCTGTTCAACCTGTTTCCAGTATATTTCAAACCCAATCATCAATCCCAACTGTTCTAAGCTTAACAGGGCTATTCTAAAAATAAACAACCTCTAAGCATTCAAGAACCAACATTTATTATACATAATACATACAGGTAAACATACATAAACTTGTAAAACCATTTTAATACATTTTCAGCCCCAAAATGTTTAAAACAAGTAGAAACCGGGGTCTAGAAACTCACCTGGTGCAACTTTGGGTGTATCTTCCTTCTAACCCGAATGCAAATGAGTTCAAACACCTAGAACACCACCAAACACACACACCCGAGCACATACACAAACACATAAGCACATAAACATGTAACCGGGATAAAATCCATCATAAACACTTAAGAACCACGAATTCTTACCTTGAATTCGATCCTCTTCTTCTTCTTCTTCAACCGAGAGTTTTCTGCTCTCTCTCTCTCTCTCTCTCTCTCTATAATCCGAATGAAAAAGGTGTGAGTAGCAACATGGGCGGCCATGTTGCTTTATTCACCAACTTTTTAAAGATTTGTCCTTTTGGATACTTTTGGTCCCTCCACTTGGGCTTTATTGCTTTTTCTTTTTTTTTTATTCTTCGTTTCTTGTTCTTTCTTTTCTTTTAAGAAATAACCGGGTGTTACATTTCAGCCTCTTCTTCGGCAGTTGGCACCCCCAAGCAGCCTCATCTTCCTGATTTTTCAGCCGCGTCTTCCCAATTGTTGAGCCTCATCTTCAAGTCTGCACTCACATTAGGTTACGCTATTGGCTTATTTCTTGTTGATTTGCTATTTTTTATTCATTGTTGTTGACTTGTTTCTCCTTATGAATGCTTATGTATTGTGGCCCACTACTAGCCCCATTATATATTAGTATAAGTTTTTTATTCATTGTTGTTTCTTAATGTTTCTTCAAGTATGCACTCACATTAGTTTTTATTATTTTAAGAAGTTATTTTGCTGCAAGGTTGAGTTATGTACTTATGTTGTTCCTGTTGGTGCTAGTAGAAGCTTATTATGAAGTTTATAGTTTAACAACTTAATGTGTGCCAAGGGTTATTGATTCCTATTTAAAGTCAAAATTAAACAAAGAAAAAAGATTGATAAATCTATGTAAAAGCATGACAAATTAAGGTAAATACATTTGTTTTCTCTTAAATTGATAGTGAAAAACTGATAAAGAAAAAATTTGAAAGTCTCTTAATTAGTTAGGTGTATACTAGAGGAAAAAGAAAAGCTACTCTTGGTGTTATGTTTTTTTTGTTTAAACATAATGTTTGTTAGTTTAATATAAATAAGTGATGCAAGGTTTTATTTCATATTGTTTGTTATGAATTAGTAAGCTAATTTACTACTATTTTTTTAGTTTACATACTATTGAAGTTATTAATTTATTATCTTTGTCTTTTGTAGGTGTGTATTAATGAGAAAAGGAAGTGATACGAATCCAATCAGCCCAATGCAAGGCTCCACTTCAAATACGAACAAGGCGAATAGGAATTCATTAGCATTGATGTGGAGGACCTTAATGAAACAGAGGATCAAAATGTGAATGTTTCCGAAGAAGCAACTGTAGAAGAAGAAAATACTCAAAAACTTGGTGACGAAGACAATGTGGTGCTAAAGAAAAAACGACAAAAGAAGTCGGAGGTGTGGGAAGACTTTATTGAAAGTGACTCTTCCAGATGGAACTGAAAAAGTTGAGTGCATTCATTGCAAAAAGCAATTGGTAAAACATAAAAGTAAGATGACATCACTTATAAACGACACATGGAAGTTTGTTTGAAACAAAAGCAATTCATGAGAACACAACAATTGCTTAATTTCCAGCCACTTGATGTAGGCATGGGATACAATAAGCCTCCTCTATTAATTGGATCCAATGCGAAGTACGATGCTAACAAAATGAGGGAATCAATAGCGAACTGGTTGATGGCGACTGAGCAACCATTTACTACGGTAGAAAATGACATGTTCGTATATATGATGAAGACGGCCAATCCAATGTTTGAGAGGATTAGTAGAGCTACTATAAAGTCTGATTGCTTTAAGGTGTATGAACGTGAGAAGAAAAAACTAAAATTCCTTATAAATGAAGCCTCGAATATTAGTTTGACAACAGATTGTTAGAAATCATCTCATCAAAGAATTGAGTATATGGTAATCACGAGGCACTTCATCGATCAAAATTGGAGGTTTGATGAAATTTTTTATATTTGTATTTATTTATTTAATTTATCATGTTATATCTTTTTAAAAAGTTCTAATTATACAACAGAGATTGCAAACGTGTGTTGAGTTTTGTGCATGTTCCTCCTCCACGTACCGGACTTGATATTGCAGATGCCATTTACAAATGTGTGAAGGAGTGGGAAATTGAAGGGAAGATCTTCTCCATTTCTGTAGATAATACCGCGTACAACGATAGGGCGGTGAGTACATTAAAAGCTAATACTTCTAGAGTAAAGAAGCTTCCTTGTGGTGGAAGGTTTTTTCACGTAAGGTGTTGTGCACATATACTTAACTTGCTAGTGAAAGATGGCCTTTCAAAAATTGATTATGTGATTGAAGAAGTTTGGGAAGCTGTTAAATATATAAATCATTCAGAGGCAAGAGGACTATCATTTTCAAAAGTTGCAAATCAACTCCAAATACCTGATAGAAAGTTAATGATTGATGTTCCCACAAGATGGAATTCTACTTATGACATGCTTTCTCTTGCTATTAACTTTAAAGATGTTTTTCCAAGGTATGTATCTACTATAATTATAATTGTTTATATATTTTCTATACACGCACATGTATTTTTACTAACTTAAAGTTACTTTCTTAGATATGCAAAATATGAACCACACTTTAAGCACTTGCCCATTGAGAATGATTGGGAAAATGTGAAAAGTGTCTGTGAAGTTTTGATGGTGTTTAAGGTGTGCACCAATATTATCTCAGGTTGTGATTATCCGACAATGAATTTGTATCTTATAGAAGTTTATAAGGTCAAAGAAACACTAGATAAGAGTGTTTTATCTGAGAATGAGTTTATTCGTGATATGAGTAAAACGATGAAGGAGAAGTTCGATAAGTATTGGGGAGAATGTCATTTGGCCATAGCTGCAGTGCTAGATCCTAGGCTAAAAATGCGGGTTATTAAGTTTAGCTATCCGAAGATATACACATCAAATGAAGCTTCTAAGAATATGCAAGACGTCTCGAATGCACTTGAATTCATGTTCGAGGAGTATTTAGAAATATATGATGCTTCAATGAAGGAAAGTGCAAGCTATAAAAATGAATCATCTGGGGGGAGCACTAGTTCAAAAGCTTATGAAAACTCACTTGGTTCAGGATGGGACGCGTTTGGAGAGTTATTAAAAGATGCTGATGTGGATAAAGCAGACAAATCTAAACTAGAAATGTATTTGGAGGAAGGGTTACTTAAAGGCTATAAAGGAATGAAGTTTAATGTTTTAGAGTGGTGGAACGTTCACAAGCTCAAGTATCATGTTCTATCGAAAATGGCAAAGGATATACTTGCAGTTCTGATTTCTATAGTTGCATCATAGTCAACTTTTAGCGCCGGGGGAAGAGTCATTGAGCCATATCGATCTTTATTGGTGCCTTCTACAGTAGAAATGTTGATTTGTGGAGGAGATTGGATTAGACAACTTTATGGAGTAAAAAAGAAGCTCAAGGTACATTTTAAAATATATATTATTTGAATTTTGATATGTTATTACTTTAAAATATTGAATTTTTTTTTTGTAGAAAGAGGAGGCATCATGTGAGGTTATACTACCTAGTGAGAAAATCAAGTAAAATGTTTGTTATTAGAAGGTATGGTATTGATTTTACTTGGCGTTTAAGACACTTTCATTAAGAATATATGTATAGGTGATGTAATGTATTTTTTGTTACAAAACTTGTCTTATCGTGCATGTTAGTATTGATATTAATTCATGCTCATAGTTTTGAATTTTGATGCTACTTGGTGTTGATAAATGATGACTTTTGATGTTTCAGGTCTAACAAGTAACAATATGAAGGCTTGTTATTTTCTGTGAAGTATTGGCTTAAGGATATGCTTGAGAAGATGATTTTTGGTTTATTAGCTACAAATGATGTGTTTTTTTGCTAGAATACTTTATTTTGGTCTCATAACATCATATGGTTTAAGGATGTTTTGCCTCGTTTGTAAAGTGTGAGTCTGTGATTACGTTACGATGGTGTTTTTATGTTCTTTGCTATGGTATTTTAAATTATATTAAGTTTCCAAATGAAGAGAATTTTATATATTTATGTCCAGAAAAAACATGAAAAAGTGCAGCCAAATCGACCTAAAACTCGAGCTCGAGCCGAGCTTTGGCTCGTTAATTGTGTTTTATGCAAGAAAACCGAGCCTATACAAGCCGAGCTCGAGTTTTAGTTTCGCCACTCGAGTCGAGCTCGATCCACGAATAACAGGCTAGAACGAGCTCGAGCTCGAGCTTTGAGAAAAATCCATCGAGTCGAGCTCGAGTACTATAAGGCTCGGGCTCGGCTCGGCTCGTTTACACCCCTAAACAAGCCCCTGTTAGTTATTGGGATCATAATTTATTTAACTTTTAATTAGGTTTCTGTATGTCTTACTTATATATTTACATCATGAGATTAAATTGTATAATATTATATTTTCTATACTATGTCATACAATTCCTAGTATACGCACACGCGTGTGTGTAATCCATCTATTCTAATAAACCAAAGTTATTGGGTACACATGGCGTAATTTCGTGCATTTCTAGGTTAGTTTCCGATGCGGTTTGTCAAACCTAATAAAAACAATTTAATTTTGTGATATTAGCTCACCTAAGTAGATAGGGAAGTAAGGTCGTTTCCATAAGAAATATGTGGAAAATGAAAAACTTGATTTACGATTTGAAAACTAATTAAAAAAAAGTTGAAAAGAAAACTAATTTTAAAAGTAAAACTGATTTGAAATTGGATTGGTTGTAACACAATAATTGGAAAGGTAGTCCTCTTCGAGTTCAGATTTGCAACTACTAACTTGTCCTAAATGTTCGCGAATGGTCACATAGACATAACCATCATTGGTTTAACTAGACCTAACGGGATTGAACGAGACTGTTGTAAATGAACTACTCAAATAATACCCAACTTACGTTAACCAACCCAATGCTAACACTCGTGAGTCTTCTCGATGTAAAGAAATTTAAAAACTCATAAAAACCGAAACGTAGGTTTCAATCAACATAAATATTTTAGAAGTTTTAATTAACAAATAATGTTCCTTGGCTTAGGATGCATAGTTCAACAAAAACCCAATTGAAAACCGGGTTAGGTAATATATATATGTATTGGATGTTTTGTTTGAATCACAATAACTTAAAACACTCTCTACTCTTAAAAATCTCAAAAACGCTCACCAATACTTTCGTTTTACAAAAAACTCTCTCAAAAATCTCTCAAATGGCTTCATCAAGCTCTCAATCATCCGTTGGTTGTGAAGCGTCTTCAAGCAACGTGGTGGGAGCAATCTTTCCTACGAATAGAAACCCCGAAATATGGTCCAATTACGATTTATGTCAAATGACTAGTGGTCTAAACAAGGCTCGTTGCAAGTTTTGTCATAAGTTTTTAAAAAAAGATGCAAACACAACGTTGAAAAACTACATTTTAAATAAATATTATAAGGCATTGAAAGGTGAACCTTCTCAAGGTCAAGCTTTGATGACAAACAAATGAAATATTTGGGCTTATAACGTTGATGCGGTTCGGGAGCAAATGGTGCATTTTGTAATTCAAGAAAGCTTGCCATTCAAACATTTCGACAACGAACGTTTGACTCGACTCATTCAACGAACTCTCCAACCACGTTACACCAATGTAAGTCATGCTACTCTTCGAAGATATTGTTTAAGAATGTGAAAAAAAGCTAAAAATGAATTAATATCTTATTTTGAAAATTTACAAACCGGTGTTAACTTAACTAGTGATGTTTGGTCGACACCTCACGGTTCACTGAACTCGTACATTTGTGTCACCGCCCATTGGGTTGAACCTGATTCGTGGCAAATGATGAAACGTACGATTGCGTTTGAATTGTTTGATTATCCTCACACCGGCCAAAACATTTTTTATCTTATTGATAAAGTTATTCAAACGTATAAATTAGAAAATAAAATATTTTCTATATCTTTTGATAATGCGTCAAATAACACTCTTGCGATAGATTATTTGAAATTAAAATATAAACCAATGTGTGAGGGTGTGTTTTTTCATAGTCGATGTGTTGCGCACATCATAAACTTAGCCGTTCAAGACGGTTTAAAAACGAGTGAAACAGTGAAAGATTGTTTTAAAAGAATGTTACGTGACATTTTTAGCAATAACCAAAGATATACTAGATATCACAAGTTTTGTAAAGACGCAAATACCAAATGTTTAGGTCCGAATTGGGACGTACTAACACGATGGAATTCCACTTGTAATATGTTTGAAAAGACTATTGAATAAAAAGAAAGTTTAATAGCCTTTCATAATAGTTTGGTAAGTCGTGGAAAGGCAAATTCTTACCATCCATCGGGTTGAGCCATTATTGAAGAAATAACCAAAATGCTTCAAATTTTTAAAAACGCAACTACTTGTCTTTCCAGAGTTTATTATCCAACGAGTCCGTTAGTATTTCACCAAAGTTATTTAATGACTTCAAAATTAAATGAGATGTCGTGTAGGGGTAGACCTTATTCGATATGATACCCCCAATGAAAGAAAAACTTATAAAGTATTTTAAAGAAATGCATCCGGTTATTACATGGGTCACTGCTTTAAACCCTTGTTTAAATTTGTCGGGGGTTGAAACTTTACTTGCTAAAATTACTTTAAATTTGGATTTAGAAGTTGATAACCCACTTTATAGTAAAACTTTAAAAGCTACTTTTAACAAACAATTAGAAAAAATGTTTGATGTTTATTTATTAAAATACGGGGAAACATCACAAATCCATGAGGCTTTAAGGCATGTGACAAATGCCGAAAGTTCGAATGATCCAATGTTTGATTTATATAATACTTTAAGGGATGAATGTAATAAACGTCAACGTGGTAACACTCCGAGTAGTGAACTCGGGAGGTATGGTCTTACAAAATTTTTATCCACCATGACTCCACAAGATTTTAAAAATTTTAACTTGTTAGCTTGGTGGAAAGGTAAGGAAGATCAATTTCCCATCCTATCCACCATGGCCCGAGATTTACTAACCGTCCAAGCTTTCACGGTAGCTTCGGAATTTGCTTTTTCTGTTAGTTGCAGGGTTATATCAATAAGACAAACTCTACTTACTCCACAAGCGGTTGAAATGTCAATTTGCTTGAAAGATTATTTGGATGCCGCGAAAAGAGTACAAAACGAATGCTCACTTGAAGAAGAACTGGAATACAAAGCAGAATTATACGAGGACGAGGTAGTGAGCGGATTGACACCCGGAATGACCGATGATGAAGCGGCATATAATGACTACCTTCGTAACAGTTCCGGTATTGGTGGCGAAGAATAAACGTACAAGTATGCAACGGACGAACGAAGAAACGACTAGTCGACTAGGATGAATGTTTAGTTTTTAAAAAAAACTATTATTTAAACTTCTATGTTGTTTAAATTGTTTAAATGTTTTATATATTATATATTTCAACTTTTGTTTAATTAATAGAAATATAATTATATATTTTAACAAAAAATAATTTAAATATGATTATACATCTTAAAATACATAGGTATGTAAAATTTTAAAAATCAGATTTATAAAACACAAAAGATTCCATCGTAAAATTGAAATTCAAATGTTAATAACAAAACAAATGAAATTGTAGAAACGCCTACTAAATCTTAGGCGCATGAGCACTGTTCAGGCGTTTCTAGCTTAGGCGCATGAGCTTTGTCCAGGCGCATGAGCACTGTTCAGGCGCATGGCTTATATAGAAACGGCTGAACAGTGCTTATGTGCCTAAGATGTTAAAAAAATAAATAAACCGAACCGGTTTGGGCCCGAACCGGTTTCCAAACCTACCCAAACCGGTTTAATAGGTTTGGGATTTTATATGTACAAACCGGTTTATAACCCGAACCGGTTTGGGGCCAAACCGGTTTTGACTAGCGTTGACCAAACCGGTTTCAGTTTGGACCCCAAACTGGTTTGGGGAAAAACCCGGTTTGTACACCTCTAACCGGACATGACAATGAAAACCAACACGGAAACGAATGAAAACATTGTTCTAAACATTAAAGAATCAAACCAAACGATAAAAATAAGATCTTGAGCCTTGAAATCGCCTCCGGAAGTCTTCGAGATCGCTTGGAAACGTTCTTGGGACTTGGGGACGACCTGGAATGAAGTGGTAGGTCAAAACCTAAATTTCCCGTATTTTTATAAAAATTGAGCGCTCCGTGCACCGTAGTTCACTCAACCACCGTAAGTTACGTTAGAAGCCTTCTGTATATTCTAGTTGCTACTGCACCGTAGGTCACTCAAGTAACGTAAGTTATTGTGGTGGCTTTCTGCATTTTCACTAAGGCCACCATAAGTTACTGTGGCTAGGAGACCTACGGTGGCCACCCCCTTTTTTTCTCTTATCTTTTATCTTGTTTCTTGTCTTTTACTCAGGCTTGCCCAACTTCATCATAGAACTTCTCAATTAGCTTTATTTACCTATTTTAGCTCTTGACACCTACAAATCAAAAACACCAATCATCTCTTTCTAACAAATAAACTCATTAAGATTTTACAATTAACACCGTTAAAGCCCATTCAAACAACCGAACATCAGTTTCCCGCCTAAACACATATACACATTTTAGTTAAAATGATTTTGACCACTTAGTAAAATCACATTTCCTAATTTCTCATTTCCTTTACTATATTTCTCTTTTTCATTTTAGATTAATACTTGTTTACTTCTCATTCCGGTCAAACAACCTATAAATTTCTAATATTAATATTAAAAACATTTGTTTGATTTTATTTGAGCAATTTACTTACTGGTAAGTACTTATCTTAGTTAGTAATAATTTTTTTAAAAAATATTGAATGATAGGGGTTTTAAGTAGGTAAACTAAACAAGTATATATCTAAAATATAAATCTTTTTATGCTAACATTTTATTAATGTTTACTACAATATAAGATTTTAATTATATCATATTTTATAATATGATTTTATATTTTTAATCTTTATAATTATTTAAATATTTATTATTTCTTATTTTACTAATGGTTGACATTAACATACAAAATTTTCAAAAAAATTGATGATTGTATAAAGTTAGAATTATTCACTCTTATAGTACATGGGTTCTAACCTACATAATAAATCAAGTGATCATGTTAATTAAGAGACTTTAGAAAGGATCATTTAAGAGGAGAAATAGAATATTTAAAAGTACAATAAATATCTTCTATATTTTTAATACCCTGTTGGTAAATTAGCCGAAGATAATTAAAATTTACATTTTTACCTTTATTTTGGATTCCGTAGGGTTCATAGGAAATCAGTTGGTATTTACTGAGAGAACTACCCGTTATTGAGAGAACTACCCGTCGGTGATTTTGTGTCTATAATCAATCGGTGATTTTTTCAACAAAATATAAAAAATACCGTTTTTGTTTTATTTGGTTTCCAATGAATTTTTCTTCGGTAATCCGTCAATAAAATTGTTTATTAAATTTTTTATTAGATTTCATGGCATCAGACAGTAATATGTCGTAAACGACCTATGGATATTTTTCGTCAGTGGGTTTTTATCGATGATACTTTGTTTTTTATACTACGCCTATATTATAATTAATTAGATAATTATAAGACGGAATTCATCGTATTAAGTCTCCTCGGTCATGTACATTCTTCCTAGAAAAGTTATTAGTCGTTATCATCATTATGTATGGCTACAAACCAAGTTATCATAATAATACTATCCACACACTTAAATTCCACACAGACTTTTGTTAGAAAATATCCCCTCCTTAAGTGGCATCTAACCGTTCTTCCATGTGAATTATATATGTCACATCAGGTGCCATTTAACCACATATTCGAGCCAATGAATTTAAGAGGGCGTTTGGTATGCAGGATTTCGAAAAAATTCAATAGAATTGGAATCTGAAATCCATTGGTTATTGTGTTTGGTTGGTAGTAATTCGTTGGAATTGGAATTTGAATTTCATTCTGAACGTGTCTGGTTGAGAAAGGATTTGAATTTGGAATTGGAATTAATTCCCTCAAATTCCTTCAAATGAAGGATTTCAAAATCTTTCCAAATATTGAAGGATTTCAAATTCCACCGACCCCCGCCTCCACCACCAACCACCACCTAACACCCCGCCCACTGCCCACCGCCAACCAACACTACCGACGACCCCGATCGCTGATCGCCACCCACCGCCGACCGCCGCCGACCGCTGACCCCGACCGCCAACCGCCGCCTGCCGCCGACCCCGACCGCTGATCGCCGCCGCTCGCCGACTGCCAACCGCCGCCGACCCCGACCACCAAACACCGCCGCCCGGCGCCTACTCCGACCGCCGCCGCTCCCGTCGACCACAGCCGCCCCCGACCGCCGCCCTCGACTGCCGACCGCCGCTGTTGTGTGCCGAACCCCGCCCCCGACTGCCGACCGCCGCCGTCCACCCTTGACCACCGATTGCCGCCGACCCCAATCGCCGACTGTCGCCCGTCGCCGCCAGACCGCTGCCCCTGAGCTTCGCTGACGCCACACAACCCTGATGCCGACCACCACCGCCCACTGTTTACCCCGACCGCCGCTTGATCGCGTGGCAATAATTCAGTGTTTAATTAACCTAAATGTGTGATTTTACGGCATGATAAGTCTAGAACAAGTTCACTTTGTTTATGTTTTGATTCATAGGTGTTTGGAGCTTAAAGTAGCTTAATTGAAAGCAAAAGAAGCAAAACATGAAAGTTGAAGGACTTAAGATGTAAATAACAAAAATGAATTAAAAGAGGTCAAAAAAGAGACCCGGCGTATGATACTCCGGGTTTGGGCGTATCATACGCTGGACGACGTATGAGGCGGCGTATCATTGGGCGTATTTGAAGCAAATAACACCGCCACCCCTAACAGTCGACTGTGCGTTTGGTGGCGGCAGTGGGGTACGGTCAATTTTTGGCAACGAGCGCGATTAGTGGTCGCGGTCAATTGTCGGCAGCGGCGGTCGGTGGTATGTAGCGGCGATGATCGGTGGTCATTGAGGTGGTGGCGGTTTGTAACGGGTGATAAATTCCAATTCTTTTATAAGTGTTTTGTCACTAGAAATGCATTTGGAATTTAAATTCCATCAACAGATTCCAATTCTTTTGAATTCCAAATCCTGTGAAAAATATTGATTCCAAATACAATTCCTTTGACTTCCAATTCCAATTCGAATTCCAACAAATTCCACAAACCAAACGCCCCCTAAGAATTTTCGTTTAGGTCATCTTTACTTTCACTTACACAATCACATGAAATGTTTAAATAAAAAGTTTTTCAAAACTAAAAGTGTAATAAGTAATCTTAACCATCAATCTTTTTAATAAATGGTTAAGATCATATTGCAATAGAAATTTTGTTAGATAAATATTTTAAAAATAACAAATTTTACTGACTTTTTGCAAGTTCTTCTATTTTTTTAAACGTTCATAACTTTTATATACGACATTATTTTTCTGATAAAAATTACACCATAAAAAGGAGTGTTTTTTTTACATTTAAAATAAGTACAATATTGTTATATAAAAATATAAAATTTATTTATATTTTAAAGTTAATATCTCGTCATTGTGTATTTGTGTATTTTTGTTAGTTATTGTGTTTTTCTGAATACTATTGTGTTTTTCTAAAATATCAATTTAAAAAAAATATAACGGTAGAATAACACTGTTGTGTGTATCTCTAATACATAAAACACAATAATAAATTAACAACTAATTAATCTAATACATTACAAACAATAACAAACTAACACAATGTCTCATTACGTTTTTTGATAGTCCTTGTATTATCTTAAACAATATAAGCTTTTGAAAAAAAACATTGGTGAAATAACATTATTGTGTACTTATATTTGTAAAACAAATGATAAATAACAATAGTTTTATATAATCTATAAAAAAACAATAACAAGAATAACACATTGTGTTATCTTAACACTATAAGTTTTGAAAAATACATCGGTGAACATATATCATTGTGTACTTTTAATTGTAAAACATAATGATAGATAACAAGTTTATATGATCTATAGAAACAATTACAAAAATAACACAAAACGATCTAAAACGTAAATTACAAAGATTAACAAATGATGTAAAGCAATAGACACAATGAACTGATATTTGACACAATTAACGTATAAGACACAATGATCTAATTTATTTGATAAAATGACCAAAATGTCATCCTATTTAAAATAATAGAATGACACATGTTAAACTACAATCCTTATTAAGCTTTTTAGATTAAACATTATTTTTATTATAACCCTACCGTATTAGATATTGAAACCATACTTAATTTAATTTTAATAAGGTTTCCTGTATGACTTTTCTTTATAATATTTGCGTGGTAAGGTTGTATTATATTATTAGGTTATAGCCCATGTATCACATGTGTGGAATAAATAAAATATATCAAAATTATTATATTTTATTTTCTAGATATTATTAGTCATTGGTGAAATAAAAATATAATGAATATTTAAAAGTTATAGCAAATAATAAAATTAGAAATTATTACTCTATATTTAAAGATAAAATATGTCTAAAATCATATATTTTAGTATGTATTAAAAAATTATTAAAATAATAATATTTATATTTTATATTTTAATTAGTTTACTTTACTTATTTACAATAACTATCACTTAATATTAGAGAGACAATAAACACAAATATAAATATATTTTTTAATATATTTTAGTAAAAATAAAAAGTCAAATTGATTGTTTTTATAATTTTCGTATTTATTATGAGAGAGAGGCGAGAAAATGATTTTGTTGATATGCTAGAATGATCTTACGTGTCCTTTTATATCCTAAAATGATGACACATGTTGTAAAAAATATTCTTTTATTATATGTTATAGATATTATGTGTGTATTATCTCGTACAATTACAATCCTAGTATATGTTGTGTGCGCATGTGTGTATATATATGTAATGAAATAATAAAGCAAAAGTCGTCATGCTAAGTCTCCTCAATTATGTATATTCTTTCTAGATAAAGTTATTATTTTATATTTTTAAAAGTTTACTTTACTTATTTACAATAACTATCACTTAATATTAGAGAGACAATAAACACAAATATAAATATATTTATTTAACATATTTTAGTAAAAAGGAAAAGTCAAATTGATTGTTTTTATAATTTTCGTATTTATTATGAGAGAGAGGTGAGAAAATGATTTTGTTGATATGCTAGAGTGATGACACGTGTCCTTTGATATGCTAAAATGATGACACATGTTATAAAAAATATTTTTTTATTATATGTTATAGATATTATGTGTGTATTATCTTGTACAATTACAATCCTAGTATATGTTGTGTGCGCATGTGTGTATACATATATAAATCAAAAGTCGTCATGCTAAGTCTCCTCAATTATGTATATTCTTTCTAGATAAAGTTATTAGTGGTTATAATAATTTGTATTCATAAAACCTATGTTATCATAGTATCCATACACATCAATTCCATATTTGTACATTTGTGTATGAAAATAGCATCTATAACCTTTGTCTCACCTATATATGTTATACATCTTTGTGGTCATTCACAACATATTCGAGTTAAATGACACAATCTTTGAAACTTCGTTTTTTCTTTTTTATTTTCACATCCACAATCACATCATCTACATCATCTTTAGATGAATATCAAGCTTACATTGTTCATATGGACAAATCAATGATGCCATCACCTTTCTATAATCATCATAACTGGTACACTTCTATACTTTCATCACTATCGGATGAAGTTCCGTCCATTCATCTTTACACATATAAGCATGTGATGAACGGATTCAGTGCGCTCCTCACGAAGTCACAGATGGCCCGACTTGAAAAGATGTCTGGCCATCTTGCAACATTTGAGGAGACACTTGGCCACCTTCACACGACACATACACCCAAGTTTTTGGGACTAACCAAAGAAGCCGGCCTGTGGCCGGTTTCTGGTTTTGGTGAAGATATGATTATTGGCGTATTTGACACCGGCATTTGGCCGGAAAGTAAAAGTTTTTCTGACGAAGGAATGCCAGAAGTACCTTCTCGTTGGCGCGGAGCTTGTGAAACCGAAGGCTTCTGTAATAAAAAGCTCATTGGCGCGCGTTCGTTTAGCCAGGGGATGAAGCATCTAATGGAAAACATTTCAGCAACAGATGACTATGATTCCCCTAGAGATTTTTCAGGACATGGAACACATACATCTTCAACCGCAGCCGGTAGTCATGTTACGTTTGCTAGTTTTTTCGGGTATGCCAACGGGACAGCCATTGGAATAGCACCGAAAGCATGGTTAGCCATGTACAAAGTGTTGTTCTTACGCAGCACATATGAAGCTGCGGCAACGGACACGCTAGCTGGGATGGATCAAGCCATAGAAGATGGTGTGGATCTTATGTCTTTATCAATAGGGTTCACCGAGACACCAATATTTTACCAAAACCCTATTTCAATTGCTGCATTTGCAGCTATGGAGAAAGGGATTTTTGTATCTTGCGCAGCCGGTAATGATGGACCTCGTGCATACACTATCGCAAATGGGGCGCCATGGATCACCACTGTTGGTGCAGGAACAATAGATCGTGATTTCGCGGCCTATGTTACACCAGGTGGTGATCAGACCTATGGTAACCTAATTGGGAAATCTGTATTTCCTAAAAAACTATTAGTAGATAATATTCCTATCTACTACGGATATGGAAATAGAAGCAAAGAAACTTGTGATCATAAAACCCTTGATCCTAAACATATTCAAGGCAAGTACATTTTCTGTGAAGTTGATGAAGGAACTCAAATCGCACTTAGTGATCTGGATGCCATTGGAGCTGTTGGAGCTATCTTTAGTTTTGACGATGGTAGATTTCTCTCACCAGAAGTCTTCATATTTCCATTTGTTGCGCTTGAAAAGAAGGTCGGAGATATGTTAAAAAGATACATTATCAACACGAAGAATGCTAGTATTAGCGTTAAGTATGGTGAAACTTTGTTGGGTGTTAAGCCAGCTCCACAAGTTGCAGACTTCTCATCAAGAGGACCCAACCCGCGATCTCCATGGATCTTGAAACCTGATCTTTTGGCTCCGGGGGTCGATATCTTGGCCGCATGGGCGCCGAATAGAAAGAGTGCACAAATCGGGGACGAATATTTGTTCAGTGATTATAAGCTGGACTCAGGTACGTCTATGGCTTGCCCACATGTCACAGGCATAGCTGCGTTACTGAAATCAGCCCATCCTGACTGGAGTCCAGCTGCAATTCGATCGGCGATGATGACAACAGCTGATATTCTCGACAACAACAATAACATGATCATGGATATAATCACAAGCTCAGAAGCTACCCCTTTGGATTACGGTGCGGGACATGTTAACCCAAACAAAGCCATGGACCCTGGTCTGGTTTATGACATTCAACCACACGATTACATCAACTATCTTTGTGCAATGAACTACACAACACGTGAAATCCAAATTATTTCAACGAGATCAGAGGTTAATTGCGCGAATGCTACTCTTGATCTTAACTACCCCTCATTTATTCTGGTGTTAAACAACACAAACACCACCCGTTACACCTTTGAAAGAGTGTTAACAAATGTGGGGACGACCAGTTCATCGTATCGGGCAGATGTCAGTACTCCTGCAACGGGTATGAGTGTTGTTGTCAAGCCTTCGACGATCAGCTTTGAAGGCAAATACAGTACGGCGAAGTTTGAGGTCATTGTTGATGTTAACATAAGTGGTGTTCCTCGAACCCATGGTGCGTATTTTGGTAACTTTGGGTATCTAAGCTGGCTCGAGGTGGATGGAACCCATGTCGTTCGAAGTCCGATAGTCTCTGCATTTGCATATTTCAAGCCAAACTAAGATCAAGAATTGGTTAAGAAGGTGTAGTTTGTTGTCTGTTTGAGGCATAAAAGGTCTTTAGCCATGCAAGATAGAAACTTTTATTGGAAAGATAGTAAAATATGGGTCTTTACTTGGTTAAGAATATTGTTTTTCATTAAGTGTGCATACAAATAATTATGTGCAACTATAAATAATATAAAAAAATATTACTAGATTTGTGTTTTCTATGATTAGAGTCTCATATCTAACAACTAAAGTATGTATAAAATAAAAGTAAAATGAATGAGATATTAATATAATTAAAATAATGTGTTTAAATTAATAAAACACTTGTTAAAAATGAATGAAGACTCACGAGATCAAAGTGTAAATTGAAGTGTTAAATAATGAGGTGCCAGTTTGTTTCCCTAACCATGGTTAATAAATGATGATGCATAAAAGGTGAAGTGTCTGGTCTGCTACTTACATGCTTATAGGTTACGGTTGATAGCTTGAATTTACTATTAAGGGTTGAAACTTTTCATTTAGGGTATTTATAAACCTAACAAATTACATTAATTTAATTCGTTTAATGCAATTTAATTTTCTGTCTGATTTAGTTAAATGATTGATCTGTTTGGTTTATCTTTTGTTTTGATTATAAAACTAAAATGATACCTTTTCTAAAAGACATTAAAATAACCAAAATTTCACATCAAATTAACACATAACCCAAACCTTCTAACGATAGAGTTCTATCATGCTATTTGGTGTGTTTTCAGACGATAGTCTCATCTTTATTAGCACATAATGCTTTAATTCTTGTAACCAAAGAGATAGAATTCTCTTCAAAATTGAATCTCAATCAAATTTTAAGGACACCATGTTAAATGCGAACTCTCAATCACCATTTTTCTTTTTCATTTTTGTTTTTATTCTTAATTTCAATTGTAACAAGCACTATTCTTATTTCTTTTCCATATCGTTATCAATTTTAAAGTGTGTATCAATTTTATGAATAGTCTCCCTATGGCTTTTAAGGCACACACATGATTAAAGAACTTCTAACGTTTACTAATGCATTACTAGTACAATTTTTGTAGTATTATTTTAGTTTTTAAATATTAATAAAACTTTAACAATATATTTGGATAGTATTATAGTAAAATGAATATTTTATATAAAAACTAAGAAGAATTCTGGCTTGATATGTGTCAATTTAATGTTTACAAATAAGAAGGCATTTTGGGCATTTTAATTAGTTGTTATTTTTATTTGTGTTTTACATATTAGAAGTATACAATGATGTTAATTTACTATTGTGTTTTTCAAAACTTATCATTTAAAAAAACAAAATGGTGTTTAAAATTCATAATGAAAAATCAGAAAATACATAATGACAAGCAAAAAGACACAATTATAAAATTTCTTATATATATATATATATATATATATATATATATATATATATATATATACATATATATATATACATATATATATATACATATATATATATATATATATATATATATATATATATATATATATATATATATATATATATACACTTGTCAACACCTCCATCAGCAGCATGGAACACCATCCTCTCAACCATCGGTAGCCCTCCCCCTTCTTCTCTTCTTAGATCTATCTAAAACCGCCTCGCCTCGCTACCAACACCCTTGTTGCTTGTTAATCGTCACAAATCATTGACCATTGCTACTAACCATCTTCAAAAATTAAGGTTTAAAATGTGTTCACTAGAGGTTAAAATCTCTCAGTTTAGGTTATGAAATTTGCATCGGTAGTTTAGCCTCCTCCGATTTGCACAAGAGATTATGATGAAAATATAAGGCTAAAGCACCCGTGATCATCTCTGGGTCATTTGTTTATGATTAGATTGTGTTGACTTATGTTTTTACCTCGTCAAGACATACACTTAGATTGTTTAACGACTTTTCATTGCTTATTTGTTTTGAATCATATGCTAATTAACGATTAGTGTTAGTTAATTTGGTTGTTGCTCATCAAGTTGTTAGTTTTACATTGTTAACCGTCGAGTAATAATTAGATTATTGTCATTAATTGGTGATCTCAAATAAAGTTTCTAGATTGTGCCATTGGTTAGTTTGCAAATTAGTTTACATAATTAGATATTAATTTGGTAAGTACCATTCAACATATGTGATAAACAAATTATGTCTATGTGATTTCAAGATTAGGTAAAACATAGGTCGTACAATCAATTAAATTCCTGAAACCCAGGTATAATCTCTTTCATCTCATTGATTTCAAATCAAGTCCAAGTTTTCATTTTGTTTATTAAAGTATAATTTTAGGTTAATTTTATTCACTTTTAATTTACATTCTAGTGGCAATAGAAAATTAAGTTGTTAATCAATTATGTGTTATACCATCCAGGAGCTTCTCATGAGATTGATACACTACTTACCTTAACTAGTTAAGGTATCTAGGAACATAAACTATACACATACTCCTCTTATTTGATTATGTCTTCGCACCGATCACAGTTATGTAATGCTCCAAATTTTATTAGAGGTGAACCTAATAAGCAAATAATATTAATGATAATATTATTAACTTACACCTTGAAAGATTGGTTAATTGTATGTGTTAGAGATGGAATTAACTATTGAAAACTTGAGGGACTAAACCCCATTTCCCTTCCTAGTCGCATTTGGACATCCATACCCCCTCTTTCTCCGGCAACACCAACGACGACGAGCGCAGCTGCTCCAGCAGCTTGCTCGAGCAATGGTAGCGACTACAAAAGGACCTTACACCATATACAATTCCTTATCTCCTTCGATTCAAGTTCGCATAAGTGAATGTAGGGCTGACAGTTTGAGTGTTGCGACAAGGTTATCGGTGATTCGCGGTGGTGGCTATTCAGGTTAGATCGTATTGTGGTTTCTTATGAAAGTGATGAAGATCTTGTATTAGGGTGGGAATGTCTAGATGATGATTTTGATAATGTTGGATGGTGATAATATGATGATGTTCGAATGATGGTGGTTATGCTACTATGATGACGATGTTAGTTGTCAGGATTAGAATAATGATGATGATTTGGATAAAGATGATATAGAAGCACATGGTAAAGTTCATGGTAACTTGATAATGATAACAAAACGTAGGTGGTGACTTATGATAATGTGATGATGATCTTATGATAAGGTATAGTTACTTATAGTGGAGAAGATTTACATAATAATGGTGATATGTAGATTCATGTACAAAGATGATCGACCCGTGTATGATGATTCTTGATGATGATGGTGTGTGTAATTTTTATGGTCATGGCATGACAAGAATAAGGGAGTCATGGTGACGATTACGATGAATATATTACAAAGATGGTGGTACTATGACAATGATGAGGATAGCTTCATGGTATTATGGCAAGGGTGGTTTCGTGATGATTATGGGATCGTTATAAAAGACGACTATGATTTGATAATTATGGTGACACTTCATAGGAATTCAAGTAGATAACAATTATTGACATTCGACAATTATGGTGAGTTCTAGATCTACTCTTTTAAATGTTTTATCTCTTTTTGGGCTAATATACATACTTACACTATTTTACACATAAAGATGACATTTCTATGGTTTCATATGATGTTCTAACCTGTCAAATGATGAAATTTGATGCATTCCATGTTTAGTAACAAACCCTAGTTATATTTGGCCTAGACCTATGTTTACAAGTATGGTTGCTCCATGATAGAATATAAAGCTAAGTATGAAGTTGGATGGTGGAATTGTACAACAACATTGGCCTCGTCATCTGCGTTAGGTCTGCCATAGTTGATGTCATATCTTACCCACCCGCGTAGAGTCCCAACTCGACTGCACTAAGATTGTAGCTCGCATTAGTTCTTAACTTAGCCACCTTACTCACCATTTAATCCGCATTAGTCAACTCATCCATGTTGATTGTTGCATTCACATTGCCATGTTACTTCTACTTATAGGATTCTATTCCCCGCATTGCTTATAATTGGTCAAATTGATGTTGTTCATCCGTACTGAGCTATGCACTAACATTAGCATTGTTATCTGCATGGAATCCGACTTATTCTCACCGTCCCCTACTTAACCGCACAGTTAGCTAACTCACCACATTGATTCTGTACTCAAATCAAGAACTCACTCGTATTACACTGTGCTTAAGCATTAAAAGATGTTCATCCACATAAGCCCTTTGCCATCTGCATTTAGTTGTGATACCCGCATTAAAGGACTTAACAACACTAGTTATGCTACCCGCTTTAGGTACGTTACCCGCATCGAAGGGCCGTCCGCATTAATCTATACTTAGGTTTTAACGGATGATCATTCGGATTCAAGTCAGACACCTGCCTTAGGTTCCATTACCTGGATTAGAGTATAGAAGAATAGTTTCATCATGAATTCCAACTATGTGTTGACTAAGAGTTGACTATTATATAACGTGACTGCTTTACTGTATGGATTCTTTTATCACTTTTTCTATGAAAAGTTATTTAATGCTCCATGATATGTGATGATAATGAAAGAATACCTTATAAGTATTACTTATGATTAAAGTAAAACCTTAATGAATGAAAAGAATGACAATGGAACCTAATGAATGTTACTCGGGCCCTCATGATAATGACAAGCCTTGCAAGCACTAAGATGGACTTCACTTATATGAGTAAAATGAATTATATGGATCTATATACATGAGTAGGCTTCGTTCCTAGCAGTGTGGGTTAACTATCAGAGGTTAGCTATATTTGATATATGTTTACTGACAGGTGTTGGCATTTGTTGCCAACCAGATGTTTGGGCTTCTGATTTGTGTAATCCTAGTTTATGAAAGAGGAAAGATAAAGGAAGAAAGATAATGAACATGATAAATGATCTTATAAAAGTCAATGTGATTGTTATGTATGATGAATGTGTGTTCATTGATAGAAAGTTAAAAAGTATATTTTTTATACTATATAGAAACTAGTACTCACTCAGCAACGCTGACTTTGTATACATATTAGTTGGCAGGTAATGTTGATTGCTGAGGATGGTATGGGAAAGGAGCTAATTGGCAATGGGAATCTAGCATCCATGTATTTTAAATTAATGTTTTAATTTCCCAATAATAATGTTGACCTTCTAAATTCAAGAACAACATGTAATTGTTGTTTATGATGATTGATCTATGTTTTTATGTTGCGATGCTTTAAATAAAAATATGCTTTAAATAAAAATATATTCTATCTTGTTTTATGCTCTGATCGACCAATGGTGAGGCTTCCTAGGAACGGGGCCATACAAGTTAACACTAAAGGGTTGCTGGCAGACTTGTAAGATGTCATGTTGTCCCCCATCCACCTGGGTTTGAACTTGAGGGATGGTGGTTTTTGTCTGGTTTATTAACTTATTCTTATTATGCCTATTTTTGTATTTTTAATTTCTTTTTTTTTAATTTATTAGGTAATTTTTCAATTTTTGTTGTTTTCAACTTTTTTCTCTTAATTTTACATTATAAATTTTAACACTCATATTGTATTAACATTTTAAATGTCAAGAATTGAGTCATACAAAAAATCAGAAATTCAAACTAAAAATTGATAGGTACTTGTGCTCGTCTTATCTATTTGGGGTGTCTTAAATGTCAAGAATTGAAGTACCGATTAGAAATTTCTGAAATTATAGATTTTATTCTTGCAACTTGTTGGTTGGTTCTACTGTTCACTAAGGGTCATAGTAGCAAAACGGGTGCTACTGTTGGTGTTAATAGCTATAATCAGATGAAGTTGATTATAAAAAATAGATTATCTACATGAGGGATTGGGTAATCTAAGAAGAAACAGAAAGGGTTTAAAAACTTGTCTAGGGGATTAAGATCATTAGTGGTAAAGTAGAGTTTTCAGTCCCAAATGTTGTCACTAAAATCAGCCCCGCCCAAGAATAGGTATAATTGTTTACCTGCAGGCATGTCGTGTTGACTTACATGCAGTTATGAAATTATAACAACTAACATTTACATTTTAAAGACACATAATCATTTGCCAAAAGACGAGATTGATTATCAATAACAAAGTGGGATTGAGCTAGAATAACGGTAGAGAAGCAGGTTTGATTGTCAACGGCAGAGAAGCAGGATTAATTATCATTAGTAGAAGGCGAGATTGATTTTGAATAGTGAGACAAGTTTGACTTTCAACAGTGAGGCACGTTTGAATTTCAATAACGGGACATGTTTGATCAAGACCAAGAAGATCAAATAAACCAAGCTTGTTTTCTAGGAATCTTGTACATGTCTAATAAAAAAATAAGGAGGTGTTTCAATCAATAGCACGACTATTATGTGCATTGTAGCAAAATGGCTTGATTGGAAACAAATTAAAGAAAGGAGTAGCTAATCAAACTTTTTTGGCAAGAGAATTCTGACTTATAGTGGAAAAAATAGGTGTGACTCGGTAGAAACATATGACTTTGAACCAAATCTTGTTTGGTAGGTGCAAGAAGTCAGTGGAATTCCACATGTAGCTTTGTTTAAAGAAAAATACAGTAGTGAAGAAGAAAATTATGGTTGATCCAAAAGTTAAAGAAATTGAAAACATTCTTCAACAAAATTTAGTTTAAAGGGGATTGTTGAAGTTAAACTAAATTTATTAGTGTAAGGCCCGTTCCCGGGACGCCTACAGTTGGATCCTCATCGCACATAAAACATGTATATTTACATTTATATTTCATAAGCATCGCAGCGGAACCTTAAAATAAGCTTTCATTTCTATATAAATGCTTTTGCAAGTTAATACAACATTCATTACAAAACAGTTTGTTCGCATTACAATGCAAAAACATTAATCAAAAGAATGCCATCCCAAAAGAGCCGAGTAGCCTCGCAGCGCCATCCTCAGCAACATTACCTGCCAACTGGAAACACATAAAAAGTCAGCGTTGCTAAGTGAGTTCTAGTCTTATAACAAAACATACTTTACTTTCATTTAAAACCGTTCGCTACTTTTGCATGATCACACTTCATATGTACGCATAGATAATATCTTTATTATCTTCATCATTCATTCATTCGTTCGTTATAACTTTACTTGCGCATCGGATATCTCCCGTACCAATACCATATGCTACACCCCGAACTATTTAGCTACTGGGCCGAAGTCAATAAATGAACAGCTGAGCGTATGCCACAGTACTAGAGGTAAGCGGTAGAGGTTCTACATAAATGGTCAATCACAAAGAAGGACCCTGATATCCAATGCTTGCAAGACTTTTATTACTTTTCTCGTTCAATAATGCATGCATTCATCATGTTCCACTTTGCGTTATCTTTCACTTTACATTACATAATACTTCGTTTCATTCATTATCATAACGCGTAAAGCCACAGGAAAGATAAACATACATCATAAGGAACATTGACATGCACAGTCATCACGTCATACAGGGCAACATCATACATACAAAACATGCATCATGCATAAACATGCAACATCATCATCATCATCATGCCCTACCTGCTCTCTAAGGCCATAACAACTATCTTACATGCTCTTACGGGAACCTTTACGTCAAAACTTACATCTGCACTTTCCCCCCGAAAGTCAGAAGTCGAACTACACTTTCCTTCGGGTGCAACAGCCCTATTCGTGCGTATGGACACCCTTCAGTCGCATGGCCTCCATGCGACTGAACATCATGCGATTGGACTCATGCGGATGAACATCTATGCGAATGGACATCCAGTCGTGCGTAAGGACCTCATGTGGATGGAACTAATGCGAATAAGCACCTATGTGACTAACCTCTTGCGAATGGACTCATGCGACTAAACACCTATGCGACTGGACCCTCAGTCGTATGACTCCCCATGCGACTGGACTCCCAATCGTGCGAATGAAACCTTAGTCGTGCGAATGAACCCTCAATCGTGCGAATGAATCCCAATCGTGCGAATGAACCTCAATCGCCCCTCAATCGGCCGTATGGCCTCCATTCGGTCGCCTAGCCCTAGCTGATGCAGAATGGAGTTCATCCCGAACCCAATCTGCCATTTTCAGCCTCCAATGTCACACCCCCGCTAAAAGCGGAAACACGGGGATGTAACGAGACCGGGATCGTCATAACACATGGTAAGCGATAGAGAGCAATATATATAAATGATGACATGTGTGTCATGACGACACCCGACGACAAGGGGACTTGTGTCGTGTTTAGTCAATGTCCACAACACATAGCCATAAACAACATGATAATGATAACACATATACACATATGATGAAATTGTAAATGTTAATTCCCACAACCCGGGAACAAGTTCAAATGTTGATAATTGTTTACATGCTTTCACATTGTTCAAAAGATTGTTTAACAAAATGAGCTAAGTCCCAAAAATGCATCCTAGGGTCTCCACTAAGGCAGCACACCTAGATTCCTGGACTGGCATGTTCACCTGAAAAGATATGCTTAAAACGGTCAACATAATTGTTGGTGAGTTCGCAGGTTTATGTATAAAATGTAAGTGATGCTGTAATAGATAGGCGCGTCGGAATACCGTGAATACAGTTATTACACAAGTAAATATCACATGACATGAGCTTTGCAACCAATCCTAGCGACGTACACAAAGAAATTGTCGGCATATATTCACCCAAGGGCCCGTTCCTGGCCACTGATGGTACCAACTAGTATACCATCGAACGAGGGTGGGGGTGTCAACCCAGTAGTACTACCAATACCTAACCGTCGGTTCCCACACTGGAATTAAATAGTTGCAAAGATAGAACCACACAGCAGACCCAAGCATGTATCAAATAGTACTTGCAACACAGTATCACGTTGATTCCTTGTATGTAAAATGTATGTAGGTTGTACAGCATAAAAATGTGTAAGCATACTTTTCCCCCAATTTGTAAATGATTGAAATATCGTATAAATGTGAAAAGGGGCCACGAAACTCACTTGTTAAGTGGTAAGTATGTATGAGCGATGTATCCCAAATGTTGAATGCAAATAAACAGTCAAACACCTATTGACAGTTATTGTATAGCATTAATGATATGATATATGTATAAGCGCGCAATAATGATGGGTCGATTCGGGTCGTATCGGACGGGTCGCGTACAACACACACAGACTGACACACGTACTAGACCTTATGTAGATCCAAGTACAAGACACTGTCACCTCTAATGATGATGTTTTAATAAAGTATCGTTATTTGTTGAAGAAGTATTGAATAAGTTTCAATAGTTGAAAGTCGATTTGGTTGTTGTAAAAGCGTTAGTTTAATTTGCTCAAAATAGTTTCTGTGCCCTTTCTCACGTTGACTTTAATCTTTGTGGCCAAACAATGGCATAATTGTGTTAGTGTTACCTCGACACCACACGACATACTCACGCCACGCACAAGGGTCGAACACAACAAATTCAGTCGCATACAAGGCCAGACGCACGACTCAACCTCCATTCGTGCGAATCAACCCTCAATCGTGCGAATCAGCTTCATTCGTACGATTGAGCCTTCATTCGTATGATTGGCCTTCAGTCGTACCACACAAGACCCAGTCGCACGACTCCACTTCCATGCGCACGAATCAACCTTCAATCGTGCGAATTAGCTACTTTCGTACGACTGAACCTTCATTCGTGCGATTGGACCCCAGTCGTGCGAATCACATTCATTCGCACACATTCAGTCGGTCACCTGACTCAATCGCACACAAACACTCAATCGCATGACTCATTCGCATACACTCATTCGCACGCATGACTCAATCGCACACAGACACACAGTCGCACAACTCAGTCGCACGACATGCCCAGTCGCACTACTCAGTCGCGCGATTGACTCAGACGCATGATCCAGTCGCACGACCCACTCAGTCGCACGGCTCAATCGCATGGATGACCCAGTCGCCCAATCTGCAGAATCGCGACTGTGGTCGGGAGGAGCAGCCCCCGAGCCGCTCTAAACACGGGTTTTACACCACATAGACCTCCAGAAACACTCAACAAACATGTACAAGCATAAAACACAAGCAAAGAGACCTCACACGCACCCATACGACCTGTGTGTTCGGGTTGAACCCGAACACCCGAAACCCTAGTTTGGACAGCCGTGAAAAGGCTTAAAAATGGACAACCAAAGCAACTACCTGCTAAGGAGGGGTAGTCTATGTTGTAGACGGTGTCAAGACGAAGAAAACGAGACCTCTCGGGTCGGATTTGGTGTTAAAATGGAGTTTTAGTGTGTGAAGAGGAGATGAAGATGAAGGAGATGAAATGGGGGTTTAGGGCTGGAAATGGGGTATTTATACCCAGCCCAAGTTTCCAAAATTACAAGTTTAGTCCCTGCACTTAACCCCCGAGTTTTCCCAAATTTTGTTCGGTTGAAAAACGACTTCGTTAGGTGTTTTATATTAATTGTAAAAGTATATTTAATGTTGTCATGACTTAAGAAATGGATTATATTAAAACATTTATTATATTTATAAAATGATATATTAAGCGTTTTCAAAAATGAAAGTTGTAAAGGTCTTTTAAGGTTCACACACGGTTATAACGAATGCACACACAATGATAATATTGCACACATGATATCCACATAAAGAGTCAAATAATGATGAGGAATGACCAAATATAGAAAAGATGACGAACAAGCACGTCAATTGACGGACCTTGGGGTGACGGATGTCACAGTATCCCCCAGTTGAGAGAATTTCGTCCCGAAATTCAGCTGGAGTTAGGTCGAAGAGTGTCATCCTCGAAAAGATGTGGATATTTGAGTTTCATCTGATCTTCACGTTCCCATGTAAACTCTGGCCCTCGTTTTGAATTCCACCTTACGCGAACAATAGGTATCCTACTGCGCTTCAGTTGCTTGACCTTTCGATCCATGATCTCAATGGGTTCTTCAACAAAATGAAGCTTGTCATCAATCTTGATTTCCTCGATTGGCACGTGAAGGGATTCATCGGCCAAACATTTCTTGAGGTTGGACACGTGAAAAGTATCATGTACACCGCTAAGCTCTTGTGGCAACCTTAATCGGTAAGCCACTGGACCGATCCTTTCAGTGATCTCAAAGGTCCAACGTATCTTGGGGCTAACTTCCCTTTCTTTCCGAATCGAACGACTCCTTTCCAAGGGGAAACTTTGAGTAACACACGATCCCCAACATTGAATTCTAGAGGCTTCCGACGATTGTCGGCATAGCTCTTTTGACGATCTCGCGCGGCTTTAAGTCGATCTTTGATTTGGAAAATCTTGTCTGTTGTCTCTTGGATGATCTCTGGGCCTGTCAGTTGACTTTCACCAATTTCGGCCCAACAAACGGGAGATCTGCATTTTCTTCCATACAACGCTTCAAATGGAGCACATCCAATGCTTGTATGGTAGCTATTGTTGTAGGAGAACTCAATCAACGGTAAATGAGCATCCCAACTACCACCAAAATCGATTACACACGCTCTCAACATGTCCTCTAGCGTCTGTATAGTGCGTTCACTTTGGCCATCTGTTTGAGGGTGATAGGCTGTACTCATGTCTAACCGAGTACCCATCGCTTTCTGTAGCGTCTGCCAAAAACGTGAAGTGAATCTGCTATCACGGTCGGATATGATTGACACCGGCACCCCGTGCCGTGTCACGACCTCTTTGATGTACAATCTCGCCAACTTATCCATCTTATAATCTTCTCGGATAGGCAAGAAATGTGCTGACTTCGTCATTCGATCAATAATGACCCATATCGATCATGACCGCTGTTTGTTCTAGGGAGTTTGGTGATGAAATCCATAGCTATGTTCTCCCATTTCCACTCGGGAATTTCAGGTTGCTGCAATAATCCCGATGGTTTTTGATGTTCAGCTTTGACTTTCGAACACGTCAAGCATCGACTGACGTATAAGGCAATGTCTTTCTTCATGCCTGGCCACCAGTATAGATCCTTAAGATCATGATACATCTTGTCTGCACCAGGATGAATAGAATATCGCGTCTTGTGGGCTTCATCCATGACTAAGGTTCGAACACCTCCCCATTTGGGTACCCATATGCGATCCATGAAGTACAAGTACTGAATACCATCATCCTTGCGAATCATTTGTTTATCCAACCCCCGGAATTCTTCTCCCGCAAGGTTTTCTTCCTTCAATGCCTCACTTTGTGCAATTTGGATCTGAGCTTTCAAGTTGGTTTGAATGGTCAATCCCAACGCTCGTGCACGTACGGTTTCACACGTTCTTTGCGACTTAAGGCATCAGCCACTACGTTAGCTTTCCCCGGATGATACCGGATTTCACAATCGTAGTCGCTAAGAAGCTCTACCCAACGTCGTTGGCGCATGTTGAGTTCCTTCTGATCCAGAATATGTTGAAGGCTTTTATGATCGGTGAAGATGATGCATTTGGTGCCATACAAGTAATGCCTCCAGATCTTGAGTGCAAATACTACAGCGCCCAACTCAAGATCATGAGTGGTGTAGTTCTTTTCGTGCACTTTAAGTTGTCGCGAAGCGTAGGCAATCACCTTGTCCTTCTGCATCAATACACATCCCAATCCTTGATGTGACGCATCGCAGTAGACCACAAAATCATCTGTTCCGTCTGGGAGAGACAGTATCGGTGCGTTGCACAACTTCTCTTTCAACGTTTGGAACGCTTGTTCTTGTGCAAATCCCCAGTCAAACTTCTTGTCTTTCTGAGTAAGCAGGGTCAACGGCTGCGCGATCTTTGAGAAATTCGCTATGAAGCGACGATAATAACCGGCCAATCCTAAGAATTGCCGTATCTCTGATGGTGTCTGGGGCGTATCCCATTTCTTCACCGCTTCGATCTTGCCGGGATCTACGTGAATCCCGTCCTCATTGACCACATGACCCAAAAACTTCACTTCTCGCAGCCAAAACTCGCACTTCGAGAACTTGGCGAAAAGTTTCTCTTCTCGTAGCAGCTCCAGAATAGCCCGAAGATGTTCTTCGTGATCCTCTTTTGATCGGGAATAGATAAGTATGTCGTCTATGAACACGATCACGAACTTATCCAAGTACGGTTTGCACACCCGATTCATCAGATCCATGAACACAGCTGGTGCGTTAGTCAACCCGAACGGCATGACCAAGAACTCGTAATGCCCATAACGAGTTCTGAACGCAGTCTTCGGTATGTCGTCCTCGAAAACCCTTAGCTGATGATAACCAGAACGAAGATCGATCTTTGAAAAATACGAAGCTCCTTGCAGCTGATCAAATAAGTCGTCGATCCTGGGGAGAGGATATCGGTTCTTTACCGTTAACTTGTTCAGTTCACGGTAATCGATGCACATGCGGAACGATCCGTCCTTCTTCTTGACAAACAGTACCGGCGCTCCCCACGGCGAATGACTCGGTCGAATAAAACCTTTTTCCAGTAGTTCCTGTAATTGACTAGACAACTCTTGCATCTCGGATGGCGCTAGTCGATAAGGCGTTTTCGCTACCGGTGTAGCTCCAGGAACCAACTCAATACGGAATTCCACCTGTCGTGGAGGAGGTAAACCAGACAAGTCATCTGGAAATACTTCTGGGTAGTCCCGTACCACTGGAATATCCACCACTTCCTTTCCTCGTCTTTCTTTTCAACTACATGAGCCAGAAAAGCGTAGCACTGCTTTCGTAAACTCTGGCGTGCTTTCATGCAGGAAATCAACTTTAAGCTCTTACCCGGTCGTTCTCCCTGAACCTTGAGTACTTCCCCGTTTGGCATAGGGATACGTACTACCTTGTCCGACAGACAATCTCTGCTCCATTCTGCGACAACCAATCCATACCCACGATCACGTCGAAGCTTCCTAACTCGAAGGGTATAATCTATGTCGAATGTATGATCCTCCAACGTCAACGAACACTTCCTAATAATCTCATCGGCCTGAGCAACCTTACCATTGGCCATTTCTACAGAGTAGCTAGTTTCTAGCCTACTAGGACTCAAATCAAGCAATTGCACAAACTCGGAAGAAATGAAACTACTATCTGCTCCAGTATCAAATAATATAGATGCGAAGTGATGATTGAGTAAGTGCGTACCCGTGACAACATTCGGGTCCTGACGAGCATCATTAGCTCCAATGACGAATGCACGTCCCCGAGCTGCGTTTCCCTGAGTAGTCGGGCCTTGATTCCCAGCGATAGCCAACACCTGTTGCTGGTTGTTCCCCTGTTGACCCGGTGCCCGATTCAGCCTGGGGCACATATTCCTGTAGTGATCGGGGCTCCCACACTCAAAGCAAGCCCTTGCATTCCCGGCGGGGTTAACCGCGTTGACGGGTGCTACCAGATTCGGTGCAGTTCTGCAATCTCTGGCCAAATGACCCGGGCGCTTACAGTTAGCGCACACCCGGCACTGCGTCCCTGGGGGATGATGATAATTGCACCTGTCACATTTGGGGTGCGGCCCCACATACTCTCTTCTGGCCTGAGACACGGCCACAAAATTCCTGGTCGGCTTAGACCTCTTCTCAAACCTTCCGGCACTCGACCGGCTCGATTCCCCAACATCCTTTCTCTTCTCGGCCCCTCGGCCCAATACCCCTGTTCTAACCATCTCATCAGTCAGAGCGCCAGCTTTCAGAATTGCGCTCTGAATAGTAGGAGGAGCGGCTGCTGTAACCATCGCTCTAATTTGAGGCGCAAGTCCCCAAATGTACCTCTCGATCCTTTTTGATTCCGGCGTAACCAGATGCGGAACCAGTCTAGCCAGCTCATGAAAACGATCAGTATAAGCTGCATGCCCTGCCCCCACCATAGCATGATTCCAGAACTCATGCTCCAGCTTCTGCATCTCGTTGAGAGGGCAGTATTCCTCAGTGATCAAGGCTTTGAACTCATCCCACGACATCTGCATCGCAGACTCTCTTCCTCTTGCTTGAATCTGGGTGTTCCACCAGGTTAGGGCTTTACCCTGTAGAGAACAAGTAGCATACTTGATCCTCTGGCTGTCGAGGCACTCACTGATGTCAATTACTGCCTCCATCTTTTCTAGCCACCTGGTTAGGGCTATCGCCCCACCTTTCCCGTCGAATTCCCTTGGCTTACAAGCCACAAACTCCTTGTACGAGCATCCCCGACGAGCATTAACCACACCAGTCTCAATACCGGCAGTACCACCATTCCCGGTTTCCTGGTTGCTCTCGTTTCCAGTCGGGTTCCCGTTTCCCGTTTCAGTTTCAATCCCACCTTGGGCTCCATCATCGTTGCCACCATCCCCGTGAGGGTGGTGTTGTTGGAGTGCGTCGCTCACTTGGGCCACTATAGTAGGAATAAGCGCGGCCAATTGCTGAGCGATCAGGGCTGCCATGTCGGCGTTCCCTGTTCCTTGACTGTTACTGGCAGGAGCATCGTTTGTTCTTGGTGCTCTGCCTCTGCCTCGGCCTCTGCCCCTTGGGGCTTCACTCCCGCCACTACTGCTACGGGTGACTCTTCGAGGCGGCATGTTCTAATCATAAAAGAGGTAACATATCAGCTTTGGTCACCATAAGATACAAATGTATTCCACTTATCAAATTCCAATGTTCATGTTCAGGTCGGCCAGACCACCATGCAGCCCATTTCAAGCATATTCTCGGTATGCCGGTGATGTTTATATATAGGGTTCCCCACAGCGTTCCCACCACACCCACGATGTACCGAGAATGATGCCTGATCCGGTTACATGGCATCCAACTTTCCTTTACATCATATCCATCAAGTCCATGTATTTCATGTCAATATCATGCTTATTGTCATCACACATCACAACAGTTGTAAGTCCATGTATACAATCACGTTTAGTCTAGCGGAGGTTGTCTATTTCCTCATTCTTCGAGGTTTCAGACATATTCCTCCTTAGAGTTATCTCAATGTCCAAGGTCAAGCGCAATAACATGATCTGTGATGATCTCTTCGGGTTAATACCCGGATCTGATAAACTAACTCGGCGCGCAGAGGGAACGGAAGATTCAATAGAAGTATCCCCATAAAAGAGTGAGCACAAGGGCTCTCTCATAGGGTAGAAAGATCACATATCAAATAGATGAACAATCAAGCAGCGAGGAACACATACACGAGATATAATATGCATACTGAGTCCTAGCATGCAAATCTACATGAAGGTTCCTAGGTTATAGTCTAGGTCAAGCGTATTGCCTAATTCTCTATAACCAATGGCTCTGATACCAATCTGTCACACCCCCGCTAAAAGCGGAAACACGGGGATGTAACGAGACCGGGATCGTCATAACACATGGTAAGCGATAGAGAGCAATATATATAAATGATGACATGTGTGTCATGACGACACCCGACGACAAGGGGACTTGTGTCGTGTTTAGTCAATGTCCACAACACATAGCCATAAACAACATGATAATGATAACACATATACACATATGATGAAATTGTAAATGTTAATTCCCACAACCCGGGAACAAGTTCAAATGTTGATAATTGTTTACATGCTTTCACATTGTTCAAAAGATTGTTTAACAAAATGAGCTAAGTCCCAAAAATGCATCCTAGGGTCTCCACTAAGGCAGCACACCTAGATTCCTGGACTGGCATGTTCACCTGAAAAGATATGCTTAAAACGGTCAACATAATTGTTGGTGAGTTCGCAGGTTTATGTATAAAATGTAAGTGATGCTGTAATAGATAGGCGCGTCGGAATACCGTGAATACAGTTATTACACAAGTAAATATCACATGACATGAGCTTTGCAACCAATCCTAGCGACGTACACAAAGAAATTGTCGGCATATATTCACCCAAGGGCCCGTTCCTGGCCACTGATGGTACCAACTAGTATACCATCGAACGAGGGTGGGGGTGTCAACCCAGTAGTACTACCAATACCTAACCGTCGGTTCCCACACTGGAATTAAATAGTTGCAAAGATAGAACCACACAGCAGACCCAAGCATGTATCAAATAGTACTTGCAACACAGTATCACGTTGATTCCTTGTATGTAAAATGTATGTAGGTTGTACAGCATAAAAATGTGTAAGCATACTTTTCCCCCAATTTGTAAATGATTGAAATATCGTATAAATGTGAAAAGGGGCCACGAAACTCACTTGTTAAGTGGTAAGTATGTATGAGCGATGTATCCCAAATGTTGAATGCAAATAAACAGTCAAACACCTATTGACAGTTATTGTATAGCATTAATGATATGATATATGTATAAGCGCGCAATAATGATGGGTCGATTCGGGTCGTATCGGACGGGTCGCGTACAACACACACAGACTGACACACGTACTAGACCTTATGTAGATCCAAGTACAAGACACTGTCGCCTCTAATGATGATGTTTTAATAAAGTATCGTTATTTGTTGAAGAAGTATTGAATAAGTTTCAATAGTTGAAAGTCGATTTGGTTGTTGTAAAAGCGTTAGTTTAATTTGCTCAAAATAGTTTCTGTGCCCTTTCTCACGTTGACTTTAATCTTTGTGGCCAAACAATGGCATAATTGTGTTAGTGTTACCTCGACACCACACGACATACTCACGCCACGCACAAGGGTCGAACACAACAAATTCAGTCGCATACAAGGCCAGACGCACGACTCAACCTCCATTCGTGCGAATCAACCCTCAATCGTGCGAATCAGCTTCATTCGTACGATTGAGCCTTCATTCGTATGATTGGCCTTCAGTCGTACCACACAAGACCCAGTCGCACGACTCCACTTCCATGCGCACGAATCAACCTTCAATCGTGCGAATTAGCTACTTTCGTACGACTGAACCTTCATTCGTGCGATTGGACCCCAGTCGTGCGAATCACATTCATTCGCACACATTCAGTCGGTCACCTGACTCAATCGCACACAAACACTCAATCGCATGACTCATTCGCATACACTCATTCGCACGCATGACTCAATTGCACACAGACACACAGTCGCACAACTCAGTCGCACGACATGCCCAGTCGCACTACTCAGTCGCGCGATTGACTCAGACGCATGATCCAGTCGCACGACCCACTCAGTCGCACGGCTCAATCGCATGGATGACCCAGTCGCCCAATCTGCAGAATCGCGACTGTGGTCGGGAGGAGCAGCCCCCGAGCCGCTCTAAACACGGGTTTTACACCACATAGACCTCCAGAAACACTCAACAAACATGTACAAGCATAAAACACAAGCAAAGAGACCTCACACGCACCCATACGACCTTGTGTGTTCGGGTTGAACCCGAACACCCGAAACCCTAGTTTGGACAGCCGTGAAAAGGCTTAAAAATGGACAACCAAAGGCAACTACCTGCTAAGGAGGGGTAGTCTATGTTGTAGACGGTGTCAAGACGAAGAAAACGAGACCTCTCGGGTCGGATTTGGTGCTAAAATGGAGTTTTAGTGTGTGAAGAGGAGATGAAGATGAAGGAGATGAAATGGGGGTTTAGGGCTGGAAATGGGGTATTTATACCCAGCCCAAGTTTCCAAAATTACAAGTTTAGTCCCTGCACTTAACCCCCGAGTTTTCCCAAATTTTGTTCGGTTGAAAAACGACTTCGTTAGGTGTTTTATATTAATTGTAAAAGTATATTTAATGTTGTCATGACTTAAGAAATGGTTATATTAAAACATTTATTATATTTATAAAATGATATATTAAGCGTTTTCAAAAATGAAAGTTGTAAAGGTCTTTTAAGGTTCACACACGGTTATAACGAATGCACACACAATGATAATATTGCACACATGATATCCACATAAAGAGTCAAATAATGATGAGGAATGACCAAATATAGAAAAGATGACGAACAAGCACGTCAATTGACGGACCTTGGGGTGACGGATGTCACATCCAAGCTCATCCAAACCTATTCTAAGCCTAAATCAACCATCCTAGACCTTAGGAATGCATACCACAACACCATACAAGCACACACAAGCCCGGAAACAAACTCTAAAGCTTCACACGCAACACACCCAATGGGTCAAACACATACACATACAAAAACAGGTTTTTGATGCTTTCCAGCCCCAAAATCGGTTGAAAACAAGTAAAAGTGGGGTCCTAGAACTCACACAAATGAGCACAACGACAAGGGCTTCGATTTGGCTTGCTACACGACGATTTTGGCGACCCGAACTAACCCGAACCGCCACTGTTCCTCTTTTCTTCTTCTTTCTCTCTTCTTTCTCTCTTTGATGGCTGATTTGTGAGTGTGGGGGAGAGGGTAAGGGCTGCCCTCTCCCTTATATACTCCCACTCACCCGACTTTCTTTCGTTGGTGAGTTTGGTCCCTCGACTTTGGACTTTATTTCTTTTTCTTCCTTCGTCGGCTTCAAAATAATAAATAAACGGGTGTTACAAGTCCACCCCCCTTAAATAGGTTTCGTCCCCGAAACCTGTTATTCTTCGAACAAACGTGGATAATGCTGTCTCATTTCTTCCTCAGTCTCCCACGTTGACTCGGATCCCTTCCTGTGCTTCCACTGTACACGCACAAGAGGAACCACTTTATTTCTCAGTCTTTTCTCTTTTCTATCGATGATTGCCACTGGTTGCTCCACGTAATTGAGCCTTTCGTCTACTTTGATATCTTCCAATGGAACAATCATATCTTCATCTGCCAAGCACTTCCTTAGATGAGATACATGGAATGTCGAGTAAATTCCACTTAACTCATCTGGTAACTCCAGTCTATAGGCCACCTCTCCTACTTGAGCGATGATTCGGAAAGGGCCTATATACCTTGGACTCAACTTACCCCGCTTTCGAAAGCAGATGATACCCTTCCAAGGTGAGACCTTCAACATAACCCGGTCACCCACCTGGAACTCAATCGGCCTGCGTCATTTATCAGTGTACGACTTCTGTCTGTCTTTGGCTGCCTTCATGAAGGCTTTAATATTCTCAAGCTTCTCAGTCGTAGCCTCGATTACCTCGACGCTCCCCAATTCCTTTTGACCAATATCACCCCAACAAACGGGTGTTCTGCATCTCCTACCGTATAGCATCTCATATAGTGGCATACCAATGTTGGCATGATAGCTGTTGTTGTATGAGAATTCGGCTAACGGTAGGTGGTCATCGCAACTTCCACCAAAATCAATCACACATGCCCGAAGCATGTCTTCCAGTGTGTGAATGGTCCTTGCTGACTGACCATCAGTCTAGGGATGATAAGCCGTGCTAATATGTAACCTCGTCCCCATAACGTCGTGGAATTTCTTCCAAATTTAGATGTAAACTGAGTGTCGCGATCCGACGCAATAGACACCGGCACACCATGACGGGTTACAATTTCCTTGATGAATAGATTAGCCAACCTCTCAGATGAATATGTCTCGCGGATCGGTAGAAAGTGAGCACTCTTCGTTAGACGAGCAACTATCACCCATATGGCATCATACCCCTTCGGGGTACGCGACAACTTTGTAATTGAATCCATGGTGATGTGCTCCCACTTCCATTCCGGTATATCCAAAGGTTGGATCTTCCCATACGGCTTTTGATGCTTGGCCTTCACCTGTAAGCAAGTAAGGCACTTACTCACATACTCCACCACGTCACGCTTCATCCCCGGCCACCAATAATCTTTCTTCATATCATGGTACATTTTTGTGACACCGGGATGAATGGAGTATCGAGTCTTGTGAGCTTCATCCATTATCTTCACCCGTAGATCTCCAAAACGAGGAATCCACACACGATCGAATCAGGTTCTAACACCGAGTGTGTTTTCACCCAATTCCCCAACCAGACCTCTCATTCTTTCAGAGTTAAGATGATCTTCTTTCAATGCCTCATCTTGAAACTCTTTGACTTGCTTCATTACATCAGAGATCATGATCAGTTGGTATGCTTTCACCCGAATCGGCTCGGGCCTCTCTTTCCGGCTAAGGGCATCAGCCACCACATTGGCCTTGCCCGGATGGTAGTGGATCTCACAATCATAATCCTTTATAAGTTCCAACCACCGCCTCTGCCTCATGTTCATATCCTTCTGCTCGAAGAAGTATTTCAAGCTCTTGTGGTCTGTGAATATGGTGCACTTCGTCCCGTAAAGATAGTGCCTCCAAATCTTTAACGCAAAGACCACGACTGCCAGCTCCAAGTCATGAGTGGGGTAATTGACCTCATGGACCTTCAACTGTCGGGATGCGTAGGCTATGAACTTTCCTCTCTACATTAACACACACCCCAACCCCGAGTAGGAAGCATCAGAATAGACCACCAGGTCGTCACTTCCATCGGGTAATGATAGAACAGGAGCTTGAGTCAGTCTCGTCTTCAATTCCTCGAATGCCTTCTCTTGGGCTTGACCCCATATAAACTTTACATCTTTTCGGGTCAACTTAGTCAGTGGAGAAGCAATCTTAGAGAAGTCTTAGACAAATCTTCTAAAGTAGCCCGCCAAACCCAAGAAATTACGAATCTCGGATGGCGTCTTTGGTGACTTCCACTGCATAACCGCCTCCACTTTCGTCGGGTCCACCATAATCCCGTTGGGATTCACCACATGACCCAAGAACTGAACTTCGCGCAACCAGAACGCGCACTTGGAGAATTTAGCATACAACTTCTCCCTCCTCAACGTCTCCAGAACTTCCCGAATGTGACCGGCATGCTCAATCTCGCTCCTCGAGTAAATCAGGATATCATCAATAAACACAATCACTGATTTATCCAGCATCGGCCGACACACATGGTTCATCAAATCCATAAAAGCAGCTGGCGCGTTGGTCAAACCAAAAGACATGACAAGAAACTCGTAGTGACCATAGCGCGTGCGGAAAGCTGTTTTAGGGATATCTTGTTCCTTCACCTTCAACTGATGATAGCCAGATCGAAGATCTATTCTTGAAAACCAACTGGCACCCTGAAGCTGATCGAACAAATCATCTATCCTCGGTAAGGGGTATCGGTTCTTCACCGTCAACTTGTTCAGCTCGCGGTAGTCAATGCACATCCTCATACTACTGTCCTTCTTCTTTACAAACAGGACCGGAGCACCCCAAGGAGAGATACTCGGTCTAATGAACCCCTTATCAAGCAGCTCTTGCAACTGCTCCATCAATTCCTTCATCTCCGTCGGAGCCAACCGATACGGTGCCTTGGCGACAGGTTGGGCACCCGGTATCAGATCAATCTGAAACTCGATCTCTCGATCAGGTGGCACTCCTGATAAGTCTTCTGGGAACACGTCTGGAAAGTCACACACAACCGGTACATCGGCTAGTTGTGGTGTTGGCGTATCCACATCCTTTACATAGGCCAAGTAAGCGCTACATCCACGCCTCATACACTTTCCCGCCACCGCCATCGAGATCACTTTCGGAATCGTAGTAACCCGATCACCATAAACCGTCACTGAACTACCGTCAGGTGCTGTCAAACGAATCATCTTCTTGCGACACACAATGTTCGCCTCGAATTCCGCCAACCAATCCATCCCAAGAACCAAATCGAAACCACCTAAGGTCATCATGAACGGTCTAACAAGAAACTTATGACCCTCAAGTTCCACATCACAGCCTTCTATCATTTCAGAGATCCGGGTAGACTTACCTATGGCAGTTTCTACATCAAAGGGCGCATCAACACGTCTACTACTAACAGGCAGCTTAGCACAGAAAGCAGCAGAAATAAAACTCTTACTAGCACCAGAATCAAATAACATAGAAGCTAAAGTTTGGTTCACTAGAAACGTACCGGACACAACATCAGGGTTAGTCCTAGCTTCCTCCTGTGTCATGGTGAATGCCCTGGCGCTCGCCCTCGGTCCTTCAACTCCCGTCCTCTTCGCCCCGGAACCCTCAGCCCTCGGCTTCTTACAATCCTTGCTCATATGACCAGTTTCCCCACAGTTAAAACATTTTCCCGCCAGACAATCCTTTGCCATATGCCCTGCCTTCCCACACTTGAAGCACACATTCAAATCCAGCCTACATTCTCCCGCATGCTCCTTTCCACACTTACCACACCTCCTCGATCCCGCTCCCGGTGTGGCCACGCGGCGGTCATCCACCGATGCCTTTTTGTTACCCGTCGAGGCATCACCCCGACCAAACCTTCTTTCATTCCAGTTCCGATCACCATCACCCTTCTTATTCGCTTCAGTCACCACCACCTCCCGCTCATCATATAGCCTCCCTGCCAAATCGACCGCCGACCTAAACGTGCTTGGCCGGGCGGCGATCATATGCCCGCGAACATCCACCGGTAAGCCCTGAATGTACCTCTTGATCTTCTGAGATAGAGGCGTCACCTGATCCGGCACCAACCGTGCCATTTCATTGAATTGGTGGTGTACTGCTGGTGTGTCATGGTTCCCGCGTCCAGCTGCAGAACTCCCTCTCTATCTTATCCATTTCCCTGTGAGGACAGAACTCCTCAATCACCATCTTCTTCAGTTCGGGTCATCTCATTCTCCCGATTGCCCGGTTACCCTCCGCTTGGACAATGTTGTCCCACCAGCATAGAGCCGAGTCCACAAATGAATGAGTGGCAAAGTTCACCTTCTGATCTTCCCGACACTCGCTAATATCGAGAACAGCCTCCATTTCCCTCACCCAACGGTGAGCAGCAGCAGCAGTGCCGTTTCCATCAAAAGTAGAGGGCTTGCATCTCATAAACGCCCCGTAGTTACAGCCTCGTGCCACATCTTGCACAGGCTCATCTTCCTCTTCCTCATCTTCATTATTAGAGAAAATCGTTTCAGGCTCCGGTTGCTCTCGTCCCCCCGAAGACCTGTTTCTCTCCTTCCTTTCTCCTTCTTTTACCGCCTTAATGACTTCGATCACCACAGACGGTAATATTGTCTGCATGACCTGGTGTACTTCTTCGACAACAGCCTCCTTTACCGAGGCCCTCAGGTTTGCACTCTCATCCCCAGCCTCCGGATGAGGGGTCTCTGGTTCTTCAGGAACCACCTTTTCGACCCTTGGCCTTCCTCTTTTAGGTCGCGGCTCGACACCAGGCCCGCCACGGCCTCCACCCCTAGAAGCTTTAGAGGATCTACCACCAGCCATTCTCTATATCACATCGAAAGATTCAAACACCAACACGGTCATTCAAGGAAACAGCTCAGTTTATGTCAAGTACAGTAAGTCCCTAATTACAGTGGCCAGTTATGATTAGCCACTTACTTTACTCTTCATACCCCGAGCATTACCTGTCCTGACTACATCAGTATTTAAATCTACATACAACACATAACCACATACCATGCGCACATAAAACGGGTTAACTTTACGAAAATACCTGATGGCACGCAGCTACTCAGATTGGCGTCCCATTCCCTTTCCGTCCCATTTTCAGTTTAAGTTAAGGTTTATTTGAAAATTTACCCATTTCACTTAAACTTTGGCTCTGATACCAACTTGTAAGGCCCCGTTCCCGGGACGCCTACAGTTGGATCCTCATCGCACATAAAACATGTATATTTACATTTATATTTCATAAGCATCACAGCGGAACCTTAAAATAAGCTTTCATTTCTATATAAATGCTTTTGCAAGTTAATACAACATTCATTACAAAACAGTTTGTTTGCATTACAATGCAAAAACATTAATCAAAAGAATGCCATCCCAAAAGAGCTGAGTAGCCTCGCAGCGCCATCCTCAGCAACATTACCTGCAACTGGAAACACATAAAAAGTCAGTGTTGCTGAGTGAGTTCTAGTTTTATAATAAAACATACTTTACTTTCATTTAAAACCGTTCGCTACTTTTGCATGATCACACTTCATACGTACGCATAGATAATATCTTTATTATCTTCATCATTCATTCATTCATTCGTTCGTTATAACTTTACTTGCGCATCAGATATCTCCCGTACCAATACCATATGCTACACCCCGAACTATTTAGCTACTGGGCCGAAGTCAATAAATGAACAGCTGAGCGTATGCCACAGTACTAGAGGTAAGCGGTAGAGGTTCTACATAAATGGTCAATCACAAAGAAGGACCCTGATATCCAATGCTTGCAAGACTTCCATTACTTTTCTCGTTCAATAATGCATGCATTCATCATGTTCCACTTTGCGTTATCTTTCACTTTACATTAGATAATACTTCGTTTCATTCATTATCATAACGCGTAAAGCCACAGGAAAGATAAACATACATCATAAGGAACATTGAGATGCACAGACATCACGTCATACAGGGCAACATCATACATACAGAACATGCATCATGCATAAACATGCAACATCATCATCATCATCATGCCCTACCTGCTCTCTAAGGCCATAACAGCTATCTTACATGCTCTTACGGGAACCTTTACGTCAAAACTTACATCTGCACTTTCCCCCGAAAGTCAGAAGTCGAACTACACTTTCCTTCGGGTGCAACAGCCCTATTCGTGCGTATGGACACCCTTCAGTAGCATGGCCTCCATGCGACTGAACATCATGCGATTGGACTCATGCGGATGAACATCTATGCGAATGGACATCCAGTCGTGCGTAAGGACCTCATGCGGATGGAACTAATGCGAATGAGCACCTATGCGACTAACCTCTTGCGAATGGACTCATGCGACTAAGCACCTATGCGACTGGACCCTCAGTCGTATGACTCCCCATGCGACTGGACTCCCAATCGTGCGAATGAAACCTTAGTCATGCAAATGAACCCTCAATCGTGCGAATGAATCCCAATCTTGCGAATGAACCTCAATCGCCCCTCAATCGGCCGTATGGCCTCCATTCGGTCGCCTAGCCCTAGCTGATGCAGAATGGAGTTCATCCCGAACCCAATCTGCCATTTTTGGCCTCCAAGCTCATCCAAACCCATTCTAAGCCTAAATCAACCATCCTAGACCTTAGGAATGCATACCACAACACCATAAAAGCACACACAAGCCCGGAAACAAACTCTAAACGCTTCACACGCAACACACCCAAATGGGTCAAACACATACACATACAAAAAAGGGTTTTTGATGCTTTCCAGCCCTAAAATCGATTGAAAAGAAGTAAAATTGGGGTCCTAGAACTCACACAAACGAGCACAACGACAAGGGCTTCGATTTGGCTTGCTACACGACGATTTTGGCGACCCGAACTAACCCGAACCGACACTTTTCCTCTTTTCTTCTTCTTTCTCTCTTCTTTCTCTCTTTGATGGCTGATTTGTGAGTGTGGGGGAGAGGGTAAGGGCTGCCCTCTCCCTTATATACTCCCACTCACCCGACTTTCTTTCGTTGGCTAGTTTGGTCCCTCGACTTTGGACTTTATTTCTTTTTCTTCCTTCGTCGGCTTCAAAATAATAAATAACCGGTTGTTACAATTAGATTATTTATATGTTATCCTAAGACTAGTTTGACAAATAGTATAATTATGTTTACTGTAGGTAAGTTAATTATAGGGTAGTTATGATAGTTAACTTGACGGTGAAGTAACCGGTGTAACCCATGGATAACCCGCCTAAAGTACATCTATTAATACCCTTGTAATCACACCATTATATAATTTATGAAGTATATACACCAAATGCATTCTCTGCGAGTCTATGTATATAACCTGTTTTATTATGTGTGTGTGTTTCATTTTTTTTATTCCAACAAATCCATCACGAAATAAATGGAGTGGAAATGTAACCGGGTCATCTTTAGTCTATTGAACCAGCTACTAAAACAGAACGAAGTTCCACTTGACTTAGAGAGTCGGTAACCAAGTATTCCTAATCCACCGGCTTGTAATGCATTTCGAAGTCATATAAAAAGTTATATGCGTTTAAAAAATAGGAAAGTTTAAAAAAAGATCAACAATTATAGGCTATTTTCAAATTTACTTCTCCAAACATATTCTTTGAATGATTATTCCATCTTAAATCTGAACCATTCATCTCTTAGATCAATGGTTATTGTTACTTCGTATACTTCGCACAAATTTATCAGTTTGTACCGTAAAATATTCCCATATACATATAAAAAGAGATAAAAGGTTTACTATACAAAGTGAAATTTTCATGCAATGTGTACGAAGTTATTATTAGCATAGTTATAGTTTTGGAATAGATATATTTGTATTGTTTATAGAGATAATGAAGTTAGTTAGGAAAGCCCAATCTTCACCACAAGTTGAAGAGACTAGTTATAGTTGGTTATATATAATTCTCATGTGCTTTGTATGATGATCATGAAATCTAATACCATAAACACTTTTATGGTATCGGAGCCTAAAACCGTCGAAACCCCGTCCATCTAAACCTCGCAAGCCCCACATCATGGGACAATGCCAGAAACATGTTTCAACTGGAGCAACACCGACAGTCGGCACGACAACAACCCGCTCATTCGGCCCTCACAGCTCCACGCAATGGTCAACCGACTGCGTCGCCACCACCGCCCGGGTCCGCCTACTATGCGCCCCTACCCCTCCACCTCACACTCAATACGACTATCAGGGTCGCGGTTCTTCGCCATCTCGGGGACGGAGACGCGGACGAAACAACTACCACGGGGGTCGCGGTCGAGGCAAACAAAATCATGGACCACAATACGGGGCCTGGAACAATCAAGGTGGGCCTCGCACCTGGAACACATGGAGCCCGCCCCCTTGTCCTCTTCCGACACATCCAACTTAGGCCTCACCCTGGCAGCAGCGACCAGCGGGCCAATAGCCTATGCATCCTCCTTCGACCCAAGCCCATTATACTCAGGGTGGTTTTTCCGGCCCACCTCTAGCACAAACCCACACCCCATATCCACCACCCAGCTACGGCTCTTCAGCACCGCTGGACCCTCTCAACCCAATTGATTTGGGAGCAACACTATCATCCATGACTCTCACTCAACCGGATCATACTTGGTACATGGACACCGACGCATCATCTCATATTAGTTATCAATTTCGGGCTCGGGTAATGGCGTTCACCAAACCCTCACCCACACCTTTCAACTAAATAACATCCTTGTCTCACCCAATATCATTAAAAACCTTCTTTCCGTTCGCAAATTTACACGTGATAATCTTGTCTCTATTGAATTCAGTCCTAATGGTTTTTCATTAAAGGATCTCAAGACTGGAAGACTAATTTCACGCCATGATAGCACCGGGGACCTTTATCCATCCACACCACCACAACAAGCCTTTCTCACAACATCAATAAAGTGACATGATTGTCTTAGACACCCCGACTCTCAAGTTTTAAATTATCTTTTTAATCGTTCTTTTATTCCATGTAATAAAGATATTTCAAGGTTCTTTTGTCATTCATGTCTATTATCCAATAGTAAACGCTTACCATTTGATGATTTCCATTCTATCACGTTTGCTCCCTTTGACATCATCCATTGTGACTTATGGACCTCTCCTTTATTGAGTAACTTATCTTACAAATATTACATGGTATTAATCGATAACTTTACCAATTATGTTTGGGTTTACCCTCTCAAGTTCAAATCCGAGGTGTTTACTAGTTTTGTTAAATTTCATAAACTTGTTCAAACCCAATTTAACAAAAATATCAAATCCTTTTAATGCGATCTCGGGGTGAGTTTGATAACCATGAATTTCATAATTTTTCTCATACCAACGGCCTTGTCTTTCGGTTCTCGTGCCCACAAACTTCCCCACAAAATGGAAGAGCTGAACGTATGATTCAGCGCTTGAATGATATTATCCGTGCCTTACTCACACATGCGCATTTACCACCCCGTTTTTGGGTCGAGGCTTTACACACCGCCACTTACTTGCATAACATTCTACAAACCAAACTACTCAACTTTAATACACCCATGTTTGCCCTGTTCCACCGACACCCCACCTATGATCACCTACACGTGTTCGGGTGTGCGTGATACCCTAATATGTCAGCCACCCAACCACATAAACTACACCCTCGATATACCCGGTGCATCTTCCTCGGATATCCATTTGGTTTTCAAGGCTATCGATGTCTTGACCCTCAAATGGGCAAGGTCCACATCTCTCGACATGTCACGTTCGATGAATCCACATTTCCTTATCAACCTTCGCTTGATACTTACCAGTTCCTCGGTGATGAAACCACTCCCACCACTCACTACCAATTCCCTCCTAAATCGACCACCCCCACCCAACAACAACCTCCACTAACCCACCGACTCTCCACCATATATGCCGCCCCCTACCTCACCCTCCAGCCCAACCCCTGGCCCCCACCTACCAACTCTCACCCCATGACAACCATGGGGAAAGCCGGCATCACCAAGCCCAACCCTCGCTTCGCCGGTGCCACCTTCGAACCAACCATATCCCATGTACCCACGTCCTACCATCACGCATTATCCGACCTAAATTGGAAACGAGACATGCTCGACGAATATAAGGCATTACAGGACAATAGTACTTGGGAATTAGCTCCCCGTCCGGAGTCTCATCTGGTTATTCGGTGCATGTGGTTATTCCGTCATAAATTTAAATCTGACGGCACACTTGATAGATATAAGCCCGATTGGCGGTAAACGGAAAATCTCAAACAGTGGGAGTCGATTGCGTAGAAACATTTTGCCCGATGGTTAAATTAGCTACGCTACGCATCGTCTTATCTCTAGCTGTCTCCAAAAATTGGCCAATTCATTAGCTCGACGTTAAAAACGCCTTTCTACATGGCCAACTACAAGAAACAGTCTATATGCATCAACCCCTCGGCTTCTTGGACCCCTCTCGGCCACAACACGTTTGTCGCCTCACCAAGTCGCTTTATGACCTCAAACAGGCACCACCTGCATGGTTCAACCGGTTTCTACGTTTATTCACTCCATGGGGTTTACGGGAAGCACTTGTGACAACTCTTTATTTATATATCGTCATGGGAGTGATCTTGCTTATTTATTACTTTATGTTGATGATATTATACTAACAGCTTCATCCACAGATTTACTTCAACGGTTTATTGTGTCCTTGTCACAAGAATTTTCCAGGACAAATTTGGGGGCCCTACACCACTTCCTTGGCATCATAATGACTCGTGACAGCACCGGCCTGTTATTATCTCAATCTTAGTATGCGAAGGACATTCTACATCATGTAAACATGACTACTTGTAAACCGTGTGCCACTCCAGTTGACACCTCCTCCAAACTCAGCACAACCGATGGCGATCCGCTTCCGGACGGCACCCACTATCGTAGCCTCGCGGGCAATGCAATACCTCACCTTCACCCGCTCGGATATATCATATGCTATTCAACAGGTGTGTCTCTTTATGCATGCTCCCTGGGTACCACATTTCAACTTTATGAAGAGGATCCTTCGCTACATTCAAGGCACACTCCATTGCCGATTGGGGAGGTTGCCTGGATACTAGACGCTCCACCTCCGAGTATTGTGTCTACCTAGGTAATAATCTCATCTCGTGGTCCTCAAAGAGATAGACTACAATTTCACGATCTATTGCCGAGGAGTCACAAATGCGGTCGCGAAAACGACTTGGGTACGTAACTTGTTACTTGAGCTTCATGTCCCGCTATGGTGAGCCACGGTTGTTTATTGTGATAATATTTCTGTGGTTTATTTATCTGACAATCCGTTGCAACATCAACGTACGGAGCATGTGGAAATTGACATTCACTTTGTCCGGGAAAATGTTCGACTAGGCCATGTTCGGGTTTTACATGTTCCATCTTCATACCAATATGCAGATATCTTTACCAAAGGGCTTTCACGACAAGTATTCCAAAGCTTTCGAAACAGTTTAACCGTGTCTTCTCTTCCACGCTCCAACTGAGGGGGAATATTAGCATAGCTATAGTTTCGAAATAGATATATTTGTATTGTTTATAGAGATAATGAAGTTAGTTAGGGAAGCCCAATCTTCACCATAAGTTGAGGAGATTAGTTAGGCATAGTTGGCTATATATGATTCTCATGTGCTTTGTATGATGATCATGAAATCTAATACCATAAACACTTTTAGTTATCACTCAAGAGAATGTTACGGATAAAGACTACAGTCACACACTCATTTAATCACTTGTAAGGATCACGCGACCTAGCCCCCCAAGACAAGGAATAAAGAAGTTACCCACAAGAACCATAAAATACTCGGTCTACAAAACCATAAGAAACACACACTTGGATCTACTAGAAGCGTTATCTAGATATTACAGTACTATTATAAAACTAGCTTTAGTAAACCCGTGTGTTATACGGGTTGAATAAATAAAATATTAATATAATAAAATTTATTAATTATAAAATGATATTCTAAGATATAATATAATTGAAATTATGTTTGAGAAATAACTATAAGTAATAAAATAGTGATATCAACTTTTAAAAAATTGCTTTTTAAATTGTTTTTCAAAAAAAATAAACATTTTTTGTAAAACAAAACGTATAATAATGTCATTTTTAAAAATTTCCTTATTATAACTCCCAAATTTTAATTAATATTGGTTTTAAAAAGTTGACTTTTAAAAAATACCAACTTTAAAATATTTTGTATATTTAAAAAAGCTTTATGCTTTAGAAAAAAATTATTATTTTATAAAAAAATTATGTATTTAGAAATAACATTAATAAATAGATCTTTTTCTTAATTTATTAAATTTAAAGAAATATTAAATAATATTATTAGTAATTAAGTTAATCATTTAATAGAAGAGAGACAAAAAATATTAGTGAGAATGATTATGATATTACCATATGTTATTCATAGATACCTTTTTATTAAAATGGTAAGATTATCTATTCGAATAATTATTCTTAGGTTAGAGGATGAATAAATACAAATTCTCTTTGCGACAACTCCTAACTGTGTTCATCATCTTGTCACTTCTTTCCCGCCAAAACCGTACAAATCAATCCACGCGCTTTCCGTTTTCCCTCCACATTCATCAGTCCTCTGGTGGCATTGTATCGTATTGACTGCTGAGATGGGCGGCGGCGGTGGCGGTGGCGGTGGCGGTGACGGTGGTGGTGGCGTTGTTGGACCGGAAAAGACACTATCGGACTTCTTGACGGAGTATTATTCCGATCAGCTTCAGTCGATCGTTGTCTCTTCTGATAATCGTCTTCATTATCCCCTTTATGTAGAGTACGTATCCCAAATCTAACCAGCGGTTTGTTTTCTAACGGTGTTGAAATAAAATTAGGGCTGATCAAATCACAAACCTCATTTGATGCTAATTTGTGTTATATCAGTTTCGCTGAAGTGATGGAGCACGATTCTCCACTTGCTCATGAGATCCTTTTCGAACCAATGGAGTACTTGCCTGTATTCGATAATGCTGCCAAATTGGCTCAGGTTTTTCATCTTTATTAGTACTTTTGCAATTTGGATTATAGGCATTTGAATATGAACATAAACATAGGAGTATAGGAGTGTAGTTTAACAATTTACATCCAAGGGTTTGGAAGGCTAATTAGGTTTAAACTTCGACAGTTTCATCTTATTAAGGTTTCTGTGCATCTATTTTCTGATGTGTTAATCATTTATGATATCTTTATTGTAGTTCATTCATTGTGAATGCTAACGGTGCTATCTTTGTGGGGTTTAGGAGATGGTCTATGGACGGGTTAAGAAGATTTGGGAGGATGCAAGTTGTGGTTATAAGGAAGCTGTTGATTGTCCACCTCCAAGTATTAAGGAATTCGTGCATGTTCGGATTGAAATTCGTGGCCCCATGCTTGATAATCCTGGTAAATTGCCCTTTCATTAAACATGTTCTTAGTTATTTCTCCATTGTTGCGCATATTAAGGATACATTTAGTTGTCACTGGTAACCTGTAGGATGCTCACTCAATTTTAGCTAAATGTGACTTGGAAATAAGAACACATGTCTTTTTGCAAAGTAGACTTTGTTATAGAACTTGACAAATTATCGATATCTATTTGGATTATGTAGATTTTTGTCCAAGCATTGGACGTGTTCGTGTGAAGCACCGTGGAATACTTCTCACTTTAAAGGGAACTGTAATTAGATCTGGAGCAGTTAAGATGCTAGAAGGAGAGAGGGAATATGAATGTCGGAAATGTAAATACAGGTTGCTTTTCTTTACTTTTTCTTGTTTGGTTTGTTGTATAAAACCTTATTTTTATGCATAGTGATGACATTTTTTCTATCTATATTATGGATAGCAACTTTTGCATCTCGATTTTATAAGTTTTCCATCTAGTGGATGCTTTTTGGTCTTGAACTACTAATGGAAGATGTTGATGTGTAGGTTTAAGGTTCATCCTGAACTGGAAAGCAGGAATTCCATACCCAAGCCAATGTTTTGTCCCTCTAAGGTAATTATCAATCACTCTTTTGTTATATCAGTGATTGTACACAAACCTGTCACCTAGTGTTGTAATAACAAAAAGTACATAAACAAAAAGAGGGAAGTTACAATGAGGATTGTGGGAGTATGTTTAAGTCCCTTTTTAAGTCTAAGTCAGAAAAAAAAAAAAGAAAGGGGGGAAGATGTTTAATTTTCTTTTGTTGAGTTGTGCTTTGGTTGTTTAGTTTTTTTTATATAACTATGCTTTATGCTTTCAAGCTATGCTTTTTTCACTTGGTTTTTTTTGGTGGGTGCTATTATCATTGAATACATTTATTATCCACTTTAACAGAAGTCAAAATACTGTGAAAGCACCAGTTTCCAGCTTCTAGATGGCAACAAAGTGTGCCATGATTACCAGGAGATAAAGATCCAAGAAAGCACTCAGGTTTTAGGTGTTGGGGCAATTCCACGTTCAATTCCTGTTATTCTTCAGGATGATCTTGTTGATGTTGTAAAAGCTGGAGGTACCATATCATTGCAATTTTCTGTTCCTATTTATGAGCGAATGTCCTATGTTAATAAGTTAATAAGTAGCAATGCTTCCTATTATCATTACTATTATTTTATGTTTTTAATTTTCACAAAAAGCTTGGCGAATATGTTTTAACTACCTTTCCTTCAAATATTATGTGCAGATGATGTAATTGTCACAGGAGTTTTGACAGCTAAATGGTCCCCTGATTTGAAGGATGTTCGCTGTGACCTTGAACCTGTATTAGTGGCTAATTATGTGAGGTACTCTGTAGCTTCTTCTTAACTCTCAAATGATTAGCATGGCAAGAGATTAAGGGAAGATAAATATGTCTTCATTTATCATTCTTTTTTTTTATTTTTGCTTTAACTTACGTTTTGTTATTTTAGGCGAATAAATGAGATGAAGTCGGATATGGAAATCCCTGATGAAGTTATTCAGCAATTCAAAAACTTTTGGTCCGAATTTAAAGACACTCCATTAAAGGGTAAGATTTTGTTATTTGATGGTAATAGTAAAAATCTATTAGAGCATCTCTGAATAACTAATTGGTTGTTAAAAATACATCATGTTAACTCTGCAGGTAGAAATGCCATTCTTCGGGCTATTTGTCCACAAGTTTATGGTCTTTTTACTGTGAAGCTAGCAGGTAGCTTTCATTTTAAATTCCTCTCAACTTTGATTTTATATTTTTTAAAATTAATTAGTTATGAGCACAGTTAATGTTCATTGTAGTTGCCTTGACACTTATTGGAGGAGTACAACATGTTGATGCTTCTGGGACAAAAGTTCGAGGCGAGTCCCATCTTCTTCTGGTCGGTGATCCAGGTAAAATGTTTGTGCATAAAAATTTATGAAAATCAATACATCAATATGCTTAATGATGAGGATTACACAAAACATTCTAAACATCCTCGTTTAGCTTCAACATCTTTAGAAGCATTTTTAGAGAATTTAACCACAGAATTCATTGACTTTCCAGTTATTTAAGTTTCTAGGTACAGGAAAGTCGCAGTTTTTGAAATTTGCTGCTAAGTTGAGCAAAAGATCTGTTATCACTACTGGGTTAGGAAGCACTAGTGCTGGGTTGACGGTTACAGCAGTTAAAGATGGAGGTTAGACTTTAACATGTGTCCTGACTCCTGATTTGAACTTCTTTTGGTAACTCATATACAACAGATAAATTGCTTAAAATCGGTCAAACATTATTTTGGACTGCTTCATTTGAGTGATTTTACTCTTTATTCTATCTGATGATAAGAAAACAAAAGTGCTTTCTTGAACTTGCAGGTGAATGGATGTTAGAAGCTGGGGCCCTTGTCTTAGCTGATGGTGGACTTTGTTGCATTGATGAGTTTGATAGGTAAGTAGTTGAGAACGTGCATTCTATCCTACTTGTTACAAAGCATATATTAGACTCTTTATTTTTAATTAAAATAATATATAACAGCATGAGGGAACATGATAGAGCCACTATACATGAGGCAATGGAGCAGCAGACTATAAGTGTTGCTAAGGTAGCCTTAATATTAACATTTTATTCCATCTTTGTTACTTTTTTACTTATTTTATTGAAGCAACTAAACAAAAATTGTTGTTCTTTAATGACTTTTAAAAACTATGATAGAAATCATAACCTACCCATTTTCAGGCGGGCCTTGTAACGACTCTCAGTACAAGAACTATAGTCTTTGGTGCAACAAATCCTAAAGGGCAATATGATCCTGATCAACGTATCAATGTCTTGGAATTTTAATGTTTTATTGTTTATGATAGCTGTTATAAACTGTTTATTTGTTGTGTTTCTTTCTTAACGAAGTTCAGCTCTATCTGTCAACACCACATTATCTGGACCTTTAATTAGTAGATTTGATATAGTTCTGGTTCTTTTGGACACCAAAAATCCAGACTGGGATAAAGTTGTCTCAGATCATATTCTTGATCAGGTACCAACTAGTCTCCCATATGTTCCTTGTGCTCTGTTTATCGTTTCTACATGAGTAAATCTTGATAGCGGTATTATGTTCAGGCAGAACCAGAAAAGGATAGATTTCATGAAGATATAAGTAAGAAATGGTCTCTTTCCTTGCTCAGAAGGTACATTTATATATATACATGTGTGTGTGTATTGAGAGAGGACCTCAATTTTAAGTAAACTTTTTTTTAAGAACCGTATAAATACATGTACATGTTGCTTAACCATGTACAGGGAATTATGTGGTCCTCGGCTTAACATTCATATATATATGTATATAAGTGTGTGTGTGTGTGTGTATACATATATATATTTCTTGAACTTTATAAGAACTAGAGGAGGTGAATGGTGCAATTATGTTTGCAGGTATATCCACTATGTAAAAGGATATTTTAGGCCAACTCTAACTAAAGAGGCAGAAAATATAATTTCTAAATATTATCAACTACAAAGAAGATCTGCAACAGAAAATGCAGGTTTTACCCCTGCCTTGAAATCCTTTTATCTTTTATATTAACCTCATATCTAATCTCTTTCCCAAATGCAGCAAGAACTACTGTTCGAATGCTTGAGAGTTTGATCCGACTTGCTCAAGGTACAACTTGCCCCTTGAGCTAGTAGTTCTGACCTATTTACTTATGAATCTATCTATTTCGGTCATGCTTTATCTCAAACGGGTCAAATCAATTATTTTAAAGGAAACAAGTCAAATCTGAAGGCAGGTTGACACTTGCCCAAGGTCTATTTAAATGCATACAATCTCCTATATTGTTTTTTTCGAAGATTTTGGTTTTTTATTGTGATCATATTGTTTTTTGGCATAACATTTAATGTCTACTACAAAGATAAATGGGCAAAAAGTGTTAGTGGGTCAGGCATGTTTTGACCTGTACGTAACCTGCAGCACATCAGCAGGCCATGGTCACATCTCTAACATATTAGCATTGCAGCACATGCAAGATTGATGTTCAGAGATAAAGTGACTCAATTAGATGCCATCACAGCAATATTATGCATCGAGTCATCCATGACAACATCAGCTATTGTTGATAGCTTTGGGAATGCATTGCACTCCAATTTTACTGATGATCCTGATCAAGAATGTATCCTTTTTCTTTTATATTAATCCTCCATTTCATTACCAAGCGAATAAAATAATATATACTAAAATTATTAATTGGAAAAATGAGATGAATAGGTTGAGCAATGTTGGTGAATCCCTTGACTAAAGGTGCAGATGCCATGCAAGAACAGCAGATCCTTGGAAAGCTTAACTCTTCTGATGATATAATTAGCATATGAATCTGCTCAACTTGGCGTGTGCACCATAGTTGCCCTATAATGTATTTGGTTGATGGGAATATATGGAAATGAAGAAACATTACAATGAAAAGTTACCATAATTTGAGTTTTTGGTTCAACCTGTTGAACAGGAAGGGAACTGGGAATTGATAGTTTTACCAGCTGAAAGTTGTTAAGAAGAAAGTACACACAGAAGTAATGCAATTCTTGTTTACCTTCCATTAACAAATTCCACTGGTAAGTACAACTGCATAAACTAAATTTGACTAGTTAGTTGACAAGAAACTCTGATGATAAACTTGTAACTTCAAGTAAACCCATTAGCCTTCTTTAAACTCTTATTCAGTACAATGCCTATTTGCAAACTCTTGCATCCTGTTTTAAGCCACATGTAGTGATGCTTTAAGTAGTTTAATGGTCTTCTCTCTAGCACACATGGTTTCAACTAGAGGTTAACTGATAGTTATGAAGCAAGTAAGGAACATGTAATGGAAGTGCAGAGCCATATAGGGCTTGAAAGGGTGTGACTTTAATTGTCGTATGGTACTTAGTATTGTACCAAAGTTCGGCTAATGGTAACCACTTGGCTCAAGTTGAAGGACTTTTCAAATGTCATGCATCATTAGTATGATTCAAGACATCTGTTAACTTTTATCCGTCAGTTCATTTTTTAATAATATGTAGTGGATACAGCCAGAGAAACATCTTGAATTGATGTGAATTCTTTCCGAAGCGTGCCAAGAAATATGGGATTGCAGTAAAAAACTATCCTGGACAGCCTCCCATGCAAATTGTAAATATGGTCAATAAAGGCTAGAGCTACATGAGTTCATGTGAGTGTGTGCACTAACGCAACAAAATTTGCATATTTGGTTAAGCATGTCCACCACAAGAAAACTCACATTTTTTCCCAAGGACTCTAGTAATCTCTGCTAATGTCAGAAAACACAAAAAGATGGGATGTGAAGTGATGGCAATAAACCTGAGTAAGCAACAGGTTCAGATCTAGCTTGCTGATCGATTGTACGTCTTTGTATCGTTTCTCTAATATCCTTTTATTGCCTTCTTAAGTAGAACATACTTTTGTGTCTTTGATGTGTTGCATGCTTCCTGAATGACCACCCCTACCACCCGTAAACTAGAATGAGTGAGTATTTTTTGTATTCTTTGTTAGGGCGTGGAAGAGGTATAATACCATGATTAAAGATGGCTAAACACGACAATGAAAAGGAAATCCGAAACAACATAAAGTATGCTAGCATGGCAGAGGAAATATGGTTGGATTCAAAGGAGAGGTTTTGAAAAGAAAGCACGCCAAGAGCATCCATGTCGTTCTACCCATGCCAAGGTGCTCGGTAATTGATGTACATGCAATGTTGGCAAGCACTTGATTGTACTTAAAGAAAAAGAAAAGTTGTACAAGTTTTTACTTGGGCTTGATAGTGTGTCTACAACTATAAGGACTCAGGTTCTTGCAATGAAACTAACATAATCTTTGGGGACCGGCTACCACCTTGCTAATGAGGATGAACAACAAATGATCATTGTTGCTACCAATAGGCCAACCATCGATGCTAGGGCCTTTTAGGCTTTTGTTCCGACAAGCTAGAAGATTCTTCAAGTCGGCAGATGAATAGAACTGGACAAAGGGAAGGTAAACGTAATTTGGAGGATCAAGTGGAACATTGTAGCTTTTGTGGAAGACATGGCATAATCGGGATGGATGCTTAAGGCAAATTGATATCCGGATTGGTGGCCGGGAAAAGAAACAAAACACGAAAAGATGAAGCCTAAAGACACAGGTGTTGAAACTGATTCAAGTCCTTTAAAGAGACTTAGAGACGAGCAATTGATGGTTCTAATCATGTTTGTGGGGTTAAATGTTCACGGGTCAAAAGTTGATCAAATAGGTCACGAGTCAGAAAACTGGATCTGTCCAAAATCATATGATTGACTTTTACGCTAAGGTATGGGTCGTTTTGTAAGCTACTTGTCCGCATAAACCCTAACAAAATAGGGTGGTTGAAAGTATGCATACACACTTGCTTGAAATGACATTTGCCCTGTTGAAGCAAATTTACTTATGAGGTTTTGGAAAGAAAGCATCTTAACGACCACTTACATCATAAAGCGTTTACCTAAGTGATTGATAAAGAAACTCCCTATGAAATATTATACAAATAAAAATCCAACTATGACCATGAGGGTTTTTAGTTGCTTGGCCTACTATATAGGAGCACATACACAAAGGGAGATTAATTCGAAGTGAGGGGGAGACCGGTTGTATTCTTAGGATGTCCATATGGAACAAAATGTTACAATATATATGATACAAACATGACTAGATAATTATCTTCACGTCATGAGAGGTGAAGTTTGTCGAAGGTTTTTTCTTCTTTTTCCACTACTAGGGTCTTGATAACAATGAGGCGCCAAACATTCCAGTCCTTAAAATTACTAGGAAAATGATCATGATAATAGTGGAATAAATATGAAAAATAAAACCAACGTGGAGGCTAGAACCATCAAGAACCAAAATTCCACTCAAGTAGATGATTCTTCTGCCTGAGAAGGCCTATATACTGTCACTAATTTGGAGCAAGAAATACTTCATGAAGTCCAAACAACAACCTTGGAAAATACTAGCTCTAATGTACAAGACAAGGTTAAGAATGAAAATGTTAACGAACAATGATCACGACCAAAACATATAGAAGATTAAGTTATCAAGCTTCCTCTATCCATAAACCACACACAACCCACGAGCAATCAAGAGTCCTCAAGGGTACACCCTTTAGCCAATTATGTTGCATATGTTAAATTATTAAAAATTTCACAAAGCTTTCTTTGCGGCAATTAGTTCAAATGATGACCTTATACGATGCTAAATGGAGAGGCTGTTAAAAAAATTCAAGCCCTTGAAGAAAATAGAACGTGGATGCTTGAAGAACTACCAAAGGGAAAACATGTCATTGATTGAAAAAGGTTTTAAAAAATTAGTATAAACCAAATAGGGAAGTTGAAAAATACAAGGTGCGGCTCATCGCGAAAGATTTCACACAACTGGAAGTCGTCGATTTTCATGACATTTTTGCACTAGTCAACTTGTGACGCTTGAAAGCCTTCTTGCCATTGCAACAATAAGAGGTTGTACCATCTAACAGCTTGACATGAACTTCCTCTGTGTCAACTTAAATAAAGAAGTTTACATGAAGATACCCCCAAGGTTTATAGAAAAAGGAAGAAAACAAAATTTGCAAGCTAAAGAAGTCTTGTTACAAACTGAAACAAGCATTGGGGGAATTGGTACCAAAAATTCATGATTGCCCTCCACAAGGTAAATTTCAAACATTCTAATGCGGATCATTCTGTCTTTGTATTAGTGGCACTCATTTACGTTGATGATGTTATCGTCGTAGGAGATGATCAAAAGAAAATACAACAAACCAAAGCTTATCTTGACAAAGAATTTAGCATTAAAGACCTTGGAACTCTAATTAGTTTTTGTGCATTGAGGTGGCTCGCACCGTCGCACGCAAGATGGATTAGTGTTAAGTCAAAGAAAGTACACCCTTGATATCGTAGAGGACTATGGTATGCAAGGATGTCGCCCTAGTTTGTTTTCCATGAAACAAAACCTGAAGTTAGCAGATACAAGCTAGTATCGAAGACTCGTGGGTGGACTTCTTTAGTAAATGTACGAAGACTCGAAGACTTTATCATCTACATGCTGCAAGACCTGATATTACTTATTTAGTAAATGTCCTAAGCCATTTTGTTGGTGATCCGCAGCAAAGTCACGTGAATGTAGTGAACCGGGTTTTACGATATCTCATCACTGCAGGCCAATGTATTCTTCTCCTAAAAGGAGGAACAAACATCACCACATACTATGATTCAGATTGACTTGGTTGTCCGTATATGAGAAGGTCGCTACCCAGGTATTTACTACTTTTCGGAGGAGCATCAGTCTCGTGAAATCGAAGGAACAATCAGTTGTTTCTCGCATCTCCGCTGAAGCGAAATACCATGCCATGGCAACTAAAATTAGTGAAGTATTATGGATGAGACGTACCAAACATGTGAAAAAGTTGTCATATGAAGTTCAGCCCATGCATATTGCCATGAAGATGCAACTTGTAGATATTGTAACTAAAGGCCTTGGAAGAGGGGTGTAAACGAGCCAAACGGGCTCGCAAGCAACTGGGGTTGGCTTGAAAAATGCTCGAATCGAGCCGAGCTTAACGAGCTAGAGCCCGAGCTCGAGCTCATATTATTGCTCGTTTACTAAACGAGCTCAAGCCCGAGTGATAGGAAGCAGCTTGCACTTACTCGTGACCCGGCACCATCCGGCCCAATTTTGAAATGGGTTACTTTGGCCCAATGGAGCACGATACACAACACTTGAATGGGCCAAGTCCATTTAGCCCACGTTTTGTAATTCACAGCATTTTAGTTGTTTGTTTCTTTATTCTTAGTATTTAGTTTCTGGTTGAATTAGTCAATTAGTAGTTTCTTTCAATTCCAAAAGTGTAGGAACGTGGGTGCACATGTAGTAGTAGTTAGTTTTATTTCTCACATTTATGTATTCGACAACATGGGAGGAATGGACAGTTTTTGAAGTTTTTATTTCATTATTCTCTGCATTCAGAGTTTAATCTTGTTCCATGCTATTCTAAAAGCTAGCAGAATTTTAGAAGGTGATCTTGGACGACTGGTTCTAATTCTCGTGGTGTAACTGTATCGGGAGTTTAGGATTAGTTCTCTTTCTGTTCATCGAAGACTGCGGGTGGTGCGCCTGTATCTTGGATTCGTTGTTATCATATAAAATTCATCGGGTATTTGATCCAAATTAAAGCTCACTGCTATCACCGAGCTTCAGATATCGAGCACGCGAGCTCGTGCTGACTTGCGAGCCTAAACGAGCTTTTTGTTTATATAGATTTTTATTTACATATTAAACATATAAAATACATATTTACATAAATTATATTATTAAATTTATTATATGATAAAAAAATAGGTGAATAATATATATTATGTTATATATAAAAGGTATGATTATAAATAAATATAAAAGTTACTATAAAAAATAATAATTTAATAATTTAATAATTTAACAATAAATAAGCTGAGCTCGAGGCTAAACGAGCTCGAGCTCAACTCGACTTGTTTATATCCCTAGAGGAAGTAAAGGAGAATATTTTTTATTGTGGCATATGTTTGACTATCACCTCTTGTTTTATTTCTTAAAACTAACCTAGTTAGTTGTCCTATCATTTTGTATAGGGCTCTTTGTGCTTCTATAATAATGATTTTTTTCTGTATTTCTATCAAAACTCTTTATACATTAAAATCTTCACTCTTTGAAATTAAAAATAAAAAATATAATGACGTAACAATTCATGAATAAGACATCCTTGACCTCTTAAACAAAACTATGAAAAATGGAATACTTTTTATGACCAAAAATCTTTTAAGAAACGTTGAAATTACTATAGAAAATGATGAAATTAGACTGTAAATTTTCTTCATGTTTTTAGTCTTCGATGAACAAACAAAAAAGGGTTTTATAACTTAAGAGTGTATAAAACATAAAAAAAATATTTTTCAACAAAACATATTGAGAAATTAAAGTATTTACTTAAGGAAACTTTTGAAACTAATCTTGGAATCGATACAAGAAATATTACTATAAATTATGTGATCTATCCAAAATGTTATTATTGGGTTTTACAAAACTTGATAACTCTCTCTCTCTGAATAAAATTACATCATACATAAAGTGTAGAAAGTAATTTCAATCCTTGATTTTATTTTTTTATTGGTTTAGATTAATATGATGACAACTTGTAAATAGTAAAAAGTTATAAATGGCTTAAAAATAAAAATTAATAAGCCTTCAATGTTAGACTTTTTGGTCTAAATCTAGTTCCATTATGTTGTTTTTATACTCAAATAACTTATTTTATTAATCTTCTATTATAAATTTTATATATATTGGTGTATTAATTTTATAAAGACATATTTTTCTTAAATGTCGATGTATTGATTGTGCAGTTTTTTTATATACGTTGTGTAATATTTTGTGTGGTAATGGTGCGGATTTATATTGACGCTTATACCCTTTTCTTCAAAAGAACTGTCCGATTCTAGTGGCTTCCTTAAATTTACAAGCGAAAAATGAGTTTTAAACACTAACCTACCCCTATATATCTATGTAAGAAGCCAAAAAAGTTGTTCTAACTTCATTTAAATTAATCACGAGATCTTAATTAATTATTGCAACTACTAAAACTATAGAGTGTGTACAAATTTCTTCTAAACCTCCTCGTTTTCTATCTATGATCAAGAGCTGAATTCTAAATGCATGAAAATTATTAATGACAAATTTATTTTTAAGTTCCACATGGAGAATATACAGCAGTTGAAAGTTTGAAGAATTTTTGTGCTCATATGTGTATTTACAATTTACAATATTATATGGTCAATGAAAAAAATAATATGTGTTAGAGCATTCACAACCCATTCCTTATCTTTATCCATATAATTACACTAAAAATACAACTTTTTCTCTCATCCTTTTAATTAAATAATATTTTTTATACCTTCATCATTACATTTTCTCTCTCCTACACTCACAACAACTTTTAAAAATATTAAAAAAATTATAAGGGTTGAACAGTAATTCCTTAAATTTACAGATTGAACAGTAACATTTCTCTCTTCTCCACTCACAATCACTCACAACTACCAATAACCATTCTATATAATTTAAGGATTACACTCACATACATATACCAAACGGGTTGTGAATGCTCTTATAGGTATGGGTGTATCAGAATAGTTTCGAGTCATGTCTCGTTGTCATGTCATGAACATGAAATACGAAAGAAAGCTTTTCATAGGAACAAAATCTCACACGATCGGAGGAGGTTTTCGTGAAATTAGATTTAACTGAAGATAAAAAATCGACACATGAGGCATCAGTGTTGGTTTACAAGAGTTCTTGACCATCATTCAATTTTGCTGCGATACCGAATGTTCAATAAAATGTTTTAGAGTTAAATTCGATTTTTTTATGAGATTTAACAAAAATAACTATTTTTCTTTGAAATTTCAATAACATCAATTTCAGTATGAAAATTTTATCATTTTATACAACTTCAGTCCAAAATTTATATCATTTAAAAATAAATTCAACATAAAAAACTGATAAAACTTGATATATTACTTGCTTATCAAAAGTTTTAAATGTTCACATGCAAATCAATGTTGTTTAAACTTTCTTTTTGGAGGAAACTAGTATTAATCCCCCTCACGTTGCGATGGGGGGCGTAAAACTGTGCCAAGAACCGCGTGTTGTGGCGGGGCCGTTCAACGGAAAAACGATAGACGTAAAAACGTTAAACCACACGCGCACACTGCGGCGCGTGAACTCGTAAAATTTAAATCGAAACATAAAACGAAAAGGTTGTAAAAAATAAAAAGTATACACAACCAAAGTTGAAAGTGGAAAATTGTAAAGGTTAAATTATAAAAGATGTAAAAGTATTGGGGTTAAAAGTAATAAAATAAAAAAAACAAAAAATAAAAACAAAAATGGGTACAAACCACTAAAGTTTTAGTACAACTCATAATGCATAATCCACTTGGTAATTAGAATTATATATAATTTCATATATTATCCTCTAATATTGTATTATTATATATTTTCTTAAATCATATTTGAAGACCATTATACATTATACCTTAACAACTTGTATTTTGAAAAAAATATGTAATTTGATACATTTATAAAGGAATATATGTAATTTTTTCTTCTTTTTTATACCTGCAAACTCTATATGCGCAAGGGCAATAATAATTTAATATTAAGCCATTATTCAATATTACCAAAACCATTCACAGAAAACGGTCTTAATTTTCCAAGAAATAGGGCTCACGTAGAAAATGAAATGGAAAGCAACACTATTGTTGGTCTAGTCATTGACGTCAAGAGTGATATGTCATCATGATGTATACAGTTTTTATTTTATGATAGGTAAGGTATCATGATGTATCCAACTCTAAAAACATTCACAACAACCCACTTTTCGTGTTTATTTATATAATTACAATTAAAATCATTACTTTTTATCTCTTATTTTCAATTTTATCATTATTTTTTCTCTTTAATCCACTCACAACCACTTAAAATATATTAAAAACATTATAGGGTTTTGAACAATGTTTCTTCAAAATACAGATTGAACAATAATTTTCTCATATTCTTCACTCACAACAACTTATAACCATACCATATAATATAGGAAAGAGACTCACGCAAATTTAGGAAACGTAGTGTGATTGCTCTAAGGTAACAGTTTCATTTTGTTACTTTGAATTAGCTTGATTTAAATCACAGAGTAAATTATAGTTTTTGTTTTTTAAGTTTATCTAAGTTTCACATTTTGTTCTTTAATTTTATAAATTTAAACAAAAATCTTTTATTTGAAAACTTGTCACGCTTTTAGTCCTTTATATTAGAACCATAACAAGTTTTTAAAGAAAGATGTTTGTTGTAATTTATAAAGTTAAAGTCCTTTATATTAGAACAATAACAAGTTTTTAAAGAAAAGATGTTTGTTGTAATTTATAAAGTTAAAAGACAAAAGGTGAAATTTTGAACAAACTTAATGGACGAATACTATAATTTACTCTAAATTAGGCTTAAACTTAAATTTTTTTTGACTAAATTCTAACTTTACACCCTAAGTTTAAAAGAAAATAATCATTTTCTTTCCAACGTTTAAAACATCAATTTCAGCTCAAAAGTTTCATTATTTGTCTCAATTTTAGTTCAAAGGTTCCATCATTTTGAATTCAAGTTGAAACAACTAATTAAACTTTTATACTAGAATTGAAATTATTTTTAAATTGATATTTTTAATTTTTTAAAGTAAAATGATTATTTTTTGAAACTTCAATAAACATAACCGAATTTAATTCCATGGTTATTTTTTTTGGACGACCTTACTCTACTCTTACTCTACACCAATTTAGTTGAACTCCTTATTTAAAGTGAGAATTAAACCTAACACTTTAACTAGAGTTTTGTAGGCTTAAACTTGTATATCTTATAATAAAGCATACGATAACTCTAGCCAATAAGATCTAACAATTAGCAGCTTTTGGGTGTTTTTTTAGTCGTTTCATGTTTATGCTTTTTACCAACAAACAAAGTAAAAATAAGTGTGAAAAATGTTAAAACACATAGACATACTACGACATGTTAACAAATAAAATTAGAATATGAAAAATATATGAGAACAAAGTTGAAAGTATAAAATATTGGAGCTAAATTGTAAAAGATGTCAAAATATTAGGTTAAAATAAAAAAAAACTTAAAGATTAAAAAAAGACAAAAGGTAGGTACGACCCGCTAAACAAATAGTACAACCCATTATGCATAAGCAAGCAAGAATTAGTGTGTGTGTAAGTATATATATATATATATATATATATATATATATATATATATATATATATATATATATATATATATATATATATATATATATACATACATATATATGTATATATATATGTATATATATGTATATATATATGTATATCTCTGTATGTATAAATGTATATATATGTCTGTATAAATGTATATCTGTATATATATATGTATATATATGTATGTATAAATGTATGTATGTGTATATATAGGGTTGGGTTTCATTGTTAACCCACTCTACATGTGTTAACCCATTAGCCTTCATGCAAAGGTGGAAAAAATTCTGAATGAACAAGATAATGCCAAGTGTCCATGTTCATTTTTAATAAGAAAATGGTATTATGATCTTTTAACACATCCATAAAAGTATCATATTTATTCAAATAATGACAAGTGTCATTTTTCCCGAAACCCCAACTTTCATTTTCTATTTTTATAAAAGCTTCCCCCAATCTTCTTAAAAACCTTAATTTTTTTTTTCTACAATGTTATTTTTTATAAAAATTGCATTATTAAACTAATCACATTTTTCTCTTTAGTTCCGTTATAGTCTCGCAAAAAAAAATTTGACGTAAGTTGTTACATCAGTGTAAGGAACACTTACAGAACAATAAATATTGGTCTAACGAATATATATTGAAGAACAAAACTCACATATAGATTATATTTTCTATCTTGAAACAAGCATATATCGGCTTAATTGCGTAGGCAATTAACTATAAAAAAAACTTTAATGACAATATATCAAATAAGTTCTAATGTCACAACCTCCATAAATAAAATAAAATCATAAACAAAATCATCAGCATCATCTCTATTCCCACTTCTAAAAAAACTTAAAATGATTTGTATAACCTAACTAGTAAGATATAAGACTATGACTAGGTCATATTTCATTGATTTCACTCTTTGCAAGTTCAGCTTTATGTTCTTATTTACCTGCCACGTAAAAAAAGATTGGTAAGCAAAAGGCAAGTAAACAAATAGAGCATAGACATTACTAACACACAATAAGTGAATTGTTTTAAAAGTTATAACTATATATACACCAACAAATATGATTTTTGTAACACCCGGCCCCTCACACCAACAATATTGTCCGCTTTGCCCACGAGGAGCTCACGGATTTGCTTTTGGTTGCCCGGGTGAAAACTTCCCAGGGAGGTCACCCATCCCTGGATTGCTCCCACCTGAGCACGCTTAACTGTGAAGTTCTCCTCTCATCCACAGCCAATACGCCCAAAACACGTTGTTGATGTTAGAGGCAAGACATTCCTTATGAACCAGGAATCTCTACTGTCCACGGCCGATGTGGGATATGTGTAGGGTGTCATAAGCACCCTCTGTTTGGACTCATCGTCCTCGATGAGCCCGAGAAGTCACCATACCCGGTAAGGTTTGTCCCACATCCCGAACGGCACAGGAGTGGCACTGATACCATTCTGTAACACCCGGCCCCTCACACCAACAATATTGTCTGTTTTGCCCACGGGGAGCTCACGGATTGGCTTTTGGTTTCCCGGGTGAAAACTTCCCACGGAGGTCACCATCCCTAGATTGTGCCCACCTGAGCACACTTAACTATGGAGTTCTCCTCTCATCCACAGCCAATACGCCCAAAACACGTTGTTGATGTTAGAGGCAAGACATTCCTTATGAACCAGGAATCTCTCCTGTCCACGGCCGATGTGGGATATGTGTAGGGTGTCATAAGCATCCCCTGTTTATATTGTCCGTTTTGCCCAAGAGAAGCTCACGGATTTGCTTTTGGTTGCCCGGGTGAAAACTTCCCAGGGAGGTCACCCATCCCTGGATTGCTCCCACCTGAGCACACTTAATTGTGGAGTTCTCCTCTCATCCACAACCAATATGCCCAAAACGCGTTGTTGATATTAAAGGCAAGACATTTCTTATGAAATAGGAATCTCTCCTGTCCACGGCTGATGTGAAATATGTGTAGGGTGTCATAATTTTAGAGGTAAATAATAAATCGAAAATAATTGTTGATGCATGTATGTCCCTAGATCATGAGTTGTAATGTAATAAATCTTGTCTGTCTGATTATGATGTAATAGTATCGATTAATGAAATGATATGAATTGGTTGTTACTTGTGATGTTTAATATTTCATTAATGAGTCGTGATTGAATTGATTGGGTTTATGATTGTTTGAATGATTGCACATTATGTTATATTAATTAAAACATTCAAACTTAACTTAATGAAGTTCTCATGAGAATGGCCCATGCGAATGGACCACACGCATGAATAACTTCATACGATTGACTAAATCGCACGACTGAACCAGGAGACTGGATCAGTCGTATGATTGACACATAAGATTGACTCAATCGCACGACTGAACACTCAGTCGTGCGGATGAATCAACCACATAGTTCAATCGCACGACTGAACCATACTTATGACCCAGTCGCACGATTGAACAATACTAACCTATAAATAGACCCAATTCGTGGAAAAACGTAAGCATTCATCCCATTACGATTCCAGACGTACCCTAGCCGTCCAGAAGCCTCCCAAATCGTTCTCCAAGTTCACAGAACACATCAGATCGATTGCTAATCGATTTCTGACGTTGATTTCAATTCTTGATTGATTCATCGTGTGTTCTCACTGATTGGATCGCCAATCAAATAGGATTCCGCACTATTTGAGTTGGTTTAACACGCTAATCACTAGGTATTTCGTTCAAATACCAGGTCCTAACAAGTGGTATCAGAGCTTTGGCTCTTGATTACGTGTTGATTCAATCAAGATTGCATAAAAGTTTATGTTTTGCACGTAAAACGCAATCTTTGGCATCAAAAGTGATATTGGACGTTCCCTGCTCATCGAAGTTCAGTTTCTACGGACTTAGGCGATTAGGACTTGTGAAATTTCGAATTTTTACGGCTGAAACCCGTCAAACCTAGAAATTTTCGCAAAACAACAGCTTCAGTCGCACGAGTGACCCATTCGCACGACTGGACTCCATTCGCATTGCCCATTCGCACGATTGGACCTAGTCGCACCCTCATTCGGCCGACTGAACCGTTCATTTGCATAACTCATACGCACCAGATTCATTCGCACGACTAAACCAATCGCCCAGTTCAGTCGCACGGTTGAACCAATCGCAGAGTTCATACGCACGATTAGACCATTCGCATCCTTCAGTCGCATCAGTTAAAGTGTGTTTGATTAGATTCTAAGTTTATTAGCCATGGAAGATCAAATGTCAGCCTTTACTGATGGGAAGGACTCGAGGATTCAGAACCTGCTGTTGCTTGAGAGTGAGGTGGGTAATCACAATAAACCACCAAAGCTCTTGACTTTAGATGAGTTTCCCCACTGGAAACAACGTTTTGAGATCTACCTCAATGGAGTAGATCCTAATCTGTGGGAAGCTATTGAGGTCGGTTACAGTACACCGGTGGGAGCTGATGGAGTGAAATTAACGTTAAGTGGGATGACAGACGCACAGAAAGTAAAGTACAATGCAGAGAAAAGGGTTTATGCATTGATCACTCAGTCTATCCCCAAAGATATATTCCACCAGTATTCAGAGAACAAACAGTCCAAGAAACTGTGGGATGAGCTAGAGAAGAGATATGATGGGAATGCGTCATTGAAGGCAATCAAGGCAAAGGAGTTAAAGAAGGAATTCGATAACTTCTCATCGATTGGTAATGAGAGTTTAGACGAAGTCATAGACAGATTCTACCACTTGATGAGCGAATTGCATACACATGGAGTTGAAACGACTATGGAAGAGAAAGTAAGCAACTTCGCAGACGGATTGCCTGATAAGTGGGCTTCATTCGTGTCTAACCTTAGACAGAATGAAATGCTTATAAAGCTGGATATAAATGACTTCATTCTCAAGTTGCGTGAAGAAGCTCTTAGGATGAAGTATAGAGCTCAGAAGTCTGCGTACACACAAAATCCAGCTTTATACAACGCCACGCCTCAAGCTAAGACCTCTGGAGCACCTCTCCAGACATCATTTGTGTCTAGCTCGTCAGGTCCTTCACATGCTTCTCCTTCTGGATCAGACACGTCAGGGTCATCATGTACCCATTATATTGGATCAGAAGCAAGTGCTACCAAACTGAAGACCGAGAACCTCGGTAATGTGACCGTAGAAGTAGCTCGAGAGCATATGGATCTTTTAGCAGCAGTGGTTCATTCATATGATGGACTTGTTGCTGGGAAGATTGGAAACTGCCATCTGGCTGATGAGGACTACGAGCAGGTGGATGAAATGGAGCTTGAGAGGATGGATATAATGTGGGCCTTAGCTAGCGCTGTCCGAAGGGCGAAGAAGTTTGTTAAGAAGACAGGACAGAACTTGATAGCTACTAAGGATACCACATTTGGCTTTGACAAGAGCAAAGTGACCTGCTTCAACTGTGGAGAGAAGGGGCACTTCAAGAGAGAATGTGTCAAGCCAAAGAAGACGGGTAATGGGAACCCGTTCTCATCCTTTACTCGCCAAGACAAGCAAGCTTCCAGTTCTACTTCATCAAACAAGGATCCAAAAGCCTTGACTGCTCATGATGATGAAGGACAGGACTGGAGTTTTAGGTTTGTCTCACCAGGAGAATCTAACATTGCCAGTGTTGAAGATATTGATGATGATTCTGCGAGTGAAGGTGATCTAGCAGTTGAGATAGCAATGTCACATAGTGAAGAAACAACTGCAGCTGAGGTCAGTTACAAGCCAAAGGAGGAGACTTCCACTTCAGAGACAGAAAAGTCAGAATCACCAGAACCAGAGACGTCTGATGCTGCGTTGATGGCTAACTCTTCTGAACCAACACAGGTAAGTACAACTGACCAAATGTTTGATAATCATGCTTGTTCTGATTGTGATATGTTTAGGAATAGCATTGATGAAAAATTTTCTAGGTTATTAGATCACAATGATAACTTAGTAAAAGATTTACAACTGTGCACTGAGGCTAATAGAGTTCTAAAACAAAATGAGCATAGTTATAAAGAAAAGATAGACCTATTGACTAAACAGCTTAAGGAAACCGAAGTAGTTGCCTTTAACCAAGCAAATGACATTAGGTACTATCTAAACTCCCTAGAGGACACTAAGAAGCAAAAGGCAGTTCTAGAAGTAGAAGTTAATTCATTAAAACAGAAACTGCACAGTTGGACTAGTTCTTCACACATAGTTCAACACTTAGTGAGAGAAAGGAATAACGGGGAGGGATTAGGCTACAAAGTGGTTCCACCTCCACCTGAGACCTTGATGAACACCAAGTCGAGACCAGTAAACAACAACCCCATCAAGGATCATGTGGTGACTACTCCTCTTGTTACTGATCCAGACACATCATGTTCATCTACTGAATCTGGACAGAAACAAAAGGAGGCCACTTCAAAGGCAAAGGGTAAATTGCCTTGTGTTAATCTGGAAAATGAATTTGAAAAAGTTAACCTAAAGTCAGGGTCAAACAGAGTCAAATCAGAACCTAAAAGGACTTCAAACGTTAACTTTTCACATGCTTCAAGTCAAAAACCAGTTAACCAAAAAGTGGAACATGTTAAACAGGTTAAAACAGTTAAGTTTGTTAAACCAGAGAAAACATCAAACATGCAAGAGTCAAAACCTAAAGTGATTGATGTTACTAGAGTGTCACGCACATCTCCACAAAGAAAGTCTACTTATAAAGTTGATAGCAGATTATGCTACAACTGTGGAGAATGTGGACACATTGCTTCCTATTGTCCTTTCTATCAGACACCTAGGAAGAAGATAGATCTTCAGGACTCTAGACCTAGGTCTTCTAAGAGGAGTTCTTGAACTCCACCTAGAAGATCTAGTGAACCTAAAGTCCAACCTGTAAGCCAGACGACTGTTTATCATAAACAGGCATTGCACAAATCTGGCTTATGGAAAGAGAAGTCATCCTACGTGTCTGATACTGATGACAAGAAGGAACCTGAGCTACCCTCACCCTCTAAGGGTCAATGGGTAGAGTTTATGATGTGTGATGCCTCTGGGAAACCCAAGACAGTAAAGGCTTGGGTTCCTAACCTAAACTAATACATTTACTTTGTATGTGCAGGGTGTTCGATATAGCGCTGAGACTAACACGTGGATTATAGACAGCGGAGCATCCAGGCACATGACAGGAAATAGAGCCCTTTTATCAAACGTCAAACAAATAAAAGGAGGGCATGTTTCCTTTGCATGAAACAAGGGAGGATACATCACAGCTCAGGGAGAAGTGGGAAATCAGAAAGTTAAGTTTGATAAGGTGAACTACGTTCAACAACTTCAGAATAACTTACTTTCTGTTTCCCAAATCTGCGATAAAGGATTTAAAGTCATCTTCGACAACAAGAAGTGTTACGTGCTGAAGAAAGACTACATGATCCCAGAGGACCAAGTTCTGATGACTGCTTCAAGATATAAAGACCTTTACGTCTTGGATCTGTCAACAGCTGCTACAACGGATCATGAGGTTCAGTGCTTTCTATCTAAAGCTACTGAGAAGGACTCAATCTCTTGGCATAGGAGAATGGGACACATTAGTCAAAGGAAGATGAATCATTTGATTCAGAAGGATTTAGTGAGAGGAGTAAATGTCAAGAACTTCCAACTTCCTGACTTTTGTGTAGCTTGCAAGAAAGGCAAACAGACAAAGAAGTCTCATAAGGAAAAGAAAGTTCATTCAATAGAACTTCCTCTTGAACTTCTTCACATGGATCTGTTTGGTCCAGTCAGTACAAAGAGCATTGCAGGCGATTTGTACTGTTTTGTGGTCACTGATGACTACTCAAGGTTCACTTGGGTAATGTTTCTGAAATCCAAATCAGAAACATTTGAGTCATTCAAGGAATTAGTAACCACACTGGAATCTCTATACAAGCTAAAAGTTAGACAAGTACGCTCAGACAACGGGACAGAATTCAAGAATCAATGGATGGAGGCATACTGCAAGGAAAAGGGAATTGTTCATCAATTCACTTCTGCCTACACGCCTCAGATGAATGGTGTTGCTGAGAGAAAGAATAGAAGTTTGATAGAGACTGCACGGACTATGTTGGCTGACTCGAAACTGCCTATCCAATTCTGGAATGAGGCAGTGGCGAACGCATGTTATACACTGAATCGAGTCCTAATAGTCAAGCGCCACGGAAAGACATGTTACGAGCTACTACAAAGACGCAAACCGAATTTGGAGTATCTTGAACCTTTTGGCGCGCCGTGCACACTTCTGAAGAAGACACAAGAAGGAAAATTCAGCGAGAAGGCAGATGAAGGAATTTTTCTAGGATACAACATACCGAACAAGCGAGTTTACAATAACTCAACGGGTCTTGTAGAAGTGTGGTGTAATGTCGACGTTCAGAGATATACCACACCACCTACAGGCAAAGGACCTGCACACTTCTTCGATTATGATGGATTCTTCAAGTCCTTCAGCATACCTCTCTCTCCCTCGGATGATGAGTTAGCTACTAGGATGATGTATGATATTCTGAATACACCATCTAACACACAGGGAGAATCATCTACTCAGTCAGGGGGAGTAGTCGATGACAGTGACTCCTCCTCTGAAGATGAAACTGAAGCAGATGACCAGAACAGTCAGGAGGAACAGGTTCCAGTTCCTGAAAGTCCACAAGCATCTAAGAGTGATGCCCCTTCAACTTCGGAACCTCAATGTAAGACCCCGTTCCCGGGAAGCCTCACAGTTGGTTAATCATAGCATAAAATCAGTTTAATGATAAAACATTGCAGCGGAAATAATTAGACATTCATTTAAAACTTAAAAACCATATTGTACTCATACATTTGTCCTTTAATTTCAAACAAAACATGTTACTTGTTCTTAAATTACAATAACTATTTCATAAATAGGAATGCCATCCATAGCTCCCCAAGTAGCTCCATTTGCCATCCTCAGCATCAGCGTTTACCTGCCAACTATTATGCATAAAAGTCAGCTTCGCTGAGCGAGTTCTAGTTTTAAATAATATAAGAAAATATAAACTTTATCCTTCATATAATGACCATGCATACATCAAGTACATAACATTACTTGCATCATAATAAGCATGTTCATTATCTTTCATTCTTTCATTATCTTTCACTTTCATCATAAGTGAGATTGCACAAAGCAAGAGCTCCATGTTGATTGACAACAAATGCCAATCCCTGTCGGTACACATGAAAACGGTAGCTAACCCCCGACAGTTGATCCACACTGCAAGGCACATAGCCCGCTCATGAATACAGATCCATCATCATACATCAGACTCACATAAGTGAAGTCTATCATAGTGCTTGCAAGACTTTTCATCATCATACGGGCCCGGGGGTAACATTCATTAAGTTTCGCTTTTCATTAATATCATCTTCCACTTTAGTATATATAATACTTATCTTATTAAGTACACAACATGCCAAGTAAAATCATCATAAAACATAACCGAACCGCCGCGGGACAGCGGGGGTTCGGGGGCGGCAGCCCCTGACAGCGGGGTCCTAGGGGCAGCAGCCCCTAGTGGGGTCCAAGGGGCAACGCCCCTGGCTGGGGCCGGGCTGCCAGGTCAGCGCGAAAATTTTTATATTTAAGGATTTATATAGCATATTTACTTTTAGAAAAAATCGTTCTTCCTGTTAAAACACCTTAAAATCTTAGTCATTTAAAAACGTAAATTTAGTATGCATAATAGCCCCAAAACATGGAAAAACTTATAAATAGGGGATCTAGAACTCACCTGGATACCACGAATAACTTCTAGGCTAAGCTTACAAGGCTAGGATCACTCTACGCAGCCTGCAGATAAGCTAACACTTAAAGGGGTTAATTTCTACCTAAATTCGCTGCTAATTTCGCTGCAAGATCAGCAATTTCGCAGCTAGGTTCGCCAACAGTTTCGCTACTAGTTTCACCAGCAGTTTCGCTGCTAGTTTCGCTAGCACCTTCGCTGGCAGTTTCGCTGGCATCTTCGCTGCCAGTTTTGCTGCCAGTTTCGCCCAACTTTCGTTGGAAAAACATGTCTGCGAAACTACCTGCGAAACTATAGTTTGCAGGAAGATCCACAGTTTCGCTGATTGAATATGCAAATTCGCTGGATGAACACACAGTTTCGCAGATCGCATAAAAATTACAGACCAGACCATTTTTAACCCAAAATCATAACTTTTTACGTCCAATCTCTTAGTTTATCATCCATGAGGCTAAATCTAAGCTTTATACATGTTTTCATACGTAAAAATGTGACCTTTATGCGATTCTTTGCAACTTTTCAAAACCCAAAACCCTAGAATCCGGGTTTGATCTACAGAAGGGTTTAGAGGTCGATTCTTACCTGGATTTGTTGCTTCTTTCTTAGATCTTGATGCTCCAACACCCAGATCTTCAACCTCTTCACCTTAGAAGCTTCAAATCTTGGGTTTTCTTCACTTTCTCTCTCTACTTTCTCTCTCTACGAATTTTGGTGGCTAGGGTTGTAATGTGGAGATGGAGCTGATTTGGTTGGTTAAGGGCTGATTATGGGCCTTAATCACTTAGGCTCTTGCCCATAAACCAAATTTTGGCCCATAACCCATTTCCTTCTTTTATTAAATACCCATTATTTAAGCCCATTATCCTTAATGACTCGTTTCGACTTTTCGGGGTGTTACAAGTCTCCCCCACTTATTTAGGTTTCGTCCTCGAAACCTGTCAGTCATCAAACAACTGAGGATAAAATTTCCTCATCTCCTCCTCGGTCTCCCACGTAGATTCTGACCCTTTTCTGTGTCTCCACTGTACCCGTACTAGTGGAACCACTTTATTCCGTAAGTGCTTCTCTTTCCAATCAAGGATGGCCACCGGCTGCTCTACATAATTTAGCCGTTCATCGACTTCAATGTCTTCTAACGGTACAAATGCATCATTATCTGCCAGACATTTCCTGAGATGAGATACGTGGAACGTAGGGTGAATTCCACTCAACTCATCAGGTAGTTCTAATCTGTAGGCCACTTCTCCTACCCTTGCGATAATACGGAATGGCCCTATGAATCTTGGGCTTAGCTTTCCCCTTTTTCGAAACCTGATGATCCCTTTCCAGGGCGATACCTTGAGCATAACCTTGTCACCAACCTCAAATTCTATCGGTCTACGCCTCTTATCAGCATAAGACTTCTGGCGGTCCTTTGCAGCTTTCATGAACGCCTTAATCTTATCTAACTTCTCAGTTGTGACCTCAATCACTTCAAGACTCCCCAATTCCTTTTGCCCGATGTCGCCCCAACACACGGGCGTTCTGCACTTCCTACCGTACAACATCTCGTAAGGTGGCATACCAATGCTGGCATGGTAACTATTATTATATGAGAATTCTGCCAACGGTAAGTGCTCATCCCAACTTCCTCCAAAGTCGATTACACAGGCTCGTAGCATGTCTTCTAAAGTCTGGATCGTCCTTTCCGACTGACCATCTATCTGGGGATGGTAAGCCGTACTAATATGCAGTCTAGTCCCCATTGAGTCATGAAACCTCTTCCAGAACTTGGACGTAAACCGCGTGTCCCTATCCGAAACGATAGACACTGGCACGCCGTGACGAGCCACGATTTCCTTGATAAATAGCTCTGCCAACCTCTCAGAGGAATACGTCTCACGAATTGGTAGGAAATGGGCGCTCTTTGTTAGACGGTCAACAATCACCCAGATTGCGTCGCTTCCCCTCGCCGTGCGAGGTAGCTTCGTGATGAAGTCCATTGTGATGTGTTCCCATTTCCATTCAGGGATATCCAAAGGCTGGATCTTCCCATATGGCTTTTGGTGTTCTGCCTTCACTTGCAAGCAAGTCAGACACTTGCTCACGTACTTAGCCACGTCTGCTTCATTCCCGGCCACCAGTAATCTTTCTTCAGATCTTGATACATTTTCGTGGCACCGGGGTGTATGGAATATCGAGTTTTGTGAGCCTCATCCATGATTTTCTCCCTTAGATCCCCATAGAGAGGGATCCACATTCTTCCAGATCGGGTTCTAACACCCAAGGTGTTTTCCCCCAAGTCTGAAACTTGTCCTTTCATCCGTTCAGAGTTGACTCTATCCCTCTTAGTGCCTCATCCTGGAACTCCCTCACTTGTTTCATAACATCAGGCGTCATGATTATCTGGCAAGCCCTCACCCGAATTGGTTCGGGTCGTCCTTTTCGGCTAAGGGCGTCAGCAACCACATTGGCTTTGCCTGGATGATAATGAATTTCACAGTCATAATCCTTGATCAGTTCCAACCACCTCCTCTGCCTCATATTGAGTTCCTTTTGTTCAAAGAAATACTTCAGACTTTTATGATCAGTGAAGATGGTGCACTTCACCCCATACAGGTAGTGCCTCCAAATCTTCAATGCAAACACCACCGCGGCCAACTCCAAATCATGGGTGGGATAATTGGCCTCGTGAACCTTTAATTATCTAGAAGCATAGGCTATCACCTTCCCTCGTTGCATCAACACGCAACCCAATCCTGCATACGAGGCATCCGAGTAGACCACCAGATCCTCGTTTCCTTCAGGTAACGTCAAGATAGGGGCTTGAGTTAACCTCATCTTCAGTTCTAGGAAGGCGTTCTCCTGATCAGTACCCCATTCATACTTCACGTCCTTTCGGGTCAACTTTGTCAAAGGAGAAGCTATCTTGGAGAAATCCTGGATAAACCTCCTATAGTAGCCTGCCAAGCCTAAGAAACTACGAATCTCAGATGGCGTCTTTGGAGGTTCCCATTGCATCACCGCTTCAACCTTTGCAGGGTCCACCCTGATCCCTTCAGGATTAACCACATGACCCAGAAATTGAACTTCTCGAAGCCAAAACGCGCATTTAGAGAACTTAGCATATAACTTCTCATTTCTGAGTGTCTCCAATACTTCTCGGATATGATCGGCATGTTCCTCTTCGCTTTTTGAATAAATCAAGATGTCATCAATGAACACTATCACCGATTTATCCAACATCGGCCGACATACCCTATTCATGAGGTCCATGAAAGCAGCTGGCGCGTTGGTTAAACCAAAGGACATGACGAGAAATTCATAGTGTCCATAACGCGTACGGAATGCTGTCTTAGGAATGTCTTGTTCTTTCACCTTCAGTTGGTGGTAACCAGACCGCAGGTCTATCCTTGAAAACCAGCTGGCACCCTGAAGTTGATCGAACAGGTCGTCGATCCTTGGTAACGGATACCGATTCTTTACGGTCAGCTTATTGAGCTCGCGATAGTCAATGCACATCCGCATGCTACCATCTTTCTTCTTGACGAATAAAACCGGAGCACCCCATGGAGAGATACTCGGTCGGATGAAGCCTTTATCCAATAAATCTTGCAACTGGTCCCTCAGTTCTACCATCTCCGAAGGAGCTAATCGATACGGTGCTTTAGCGACAGGTTGAGCTCCCGGTAGCAAATCAATCTGGAATTCGATTTCGCGGTCAGGCGGCACACCGGTCAGGTCTTCAGGAAAGACGTCAGGAAACTCGCGCACTACTGGCACGTCTGATAATTGTGGCTCTGGCGCATCCACATCTTTTACATAGGCCAAGTAAGCGCTGCACCCACGTCTCAAATACTTTTCAGCTGTGATCATCGACACGACCTTCGGTACACAGCACACCTTATCTCCACGAACCGTAACAGAACTACCATCGGGCGCTGTTAGACGAATTATCTTCTTACTACATACTATATTGGCTTCATAGGTAGCTAACCAATCCATGCCTAACACCACATCGAAACCTCCTAAGGCCATAACATGCAACCTAGCAGGGAACTTACAATTCTCTAACTCAATCAGGCAATCCTCAACCACCTCAGTTACCTTAGTGGACTTACCAATGGCTGTTTCTACATAGAAAGGCTCATCTAACTTTCTACTTTATCATGCAACAAACGACAAAAGGCAGCAGACACAAAACTCCTACTAGCACCAGAATCAAAGAGCACAGAAGCATATTCATGGTCTACCAGAAACATACCTGAAACTACTTCTGGGTCTGCCCTGGCCTCCTCGCGAGTTATGTTGAATGCCCTCGCCTTCGCCCTTGAACCGTCACCCCTTCCCTTATCTCCAGCTTTAACCGTTCCTGATCCTTCTGGTTTTCCTTTCTTACAGTCTCTTCCCGCATGACCCATCTCACCACACTGGTAACACTTTCCCCCCTTGCAATCCCTAGCATAGTGGCCCTCGCCCCACATTTGAAACATTTTCCCGTCCCCATTCTGCACTCCCCTGAATGACCTTTTCCACACTTCCTACAAGCACCTCCTTCACCAGTATTTCCCTGTCTCCCTGACTGATCCTCCACCCTCATCCTCTTCTCTCCACTCCGGAAGTTATCACCTCCGAACCTCTTCCCATTTCCATTCTTGTTCCCATTCCATTTCTCCACCTCTTCTGTACAGGCACTGGGTCTCTCTCATCGTACAACCTCCCAGCTAAATCCACCACAGACCTAAACGTACCCGGTCTGGCTGCAATCATGTGCCTCCTGATGTCCACAGGCAAACCCTGTATGTATCTTTTGATCTTCCTGGACGCAGGTGTCACCATGTCTGGCACAAGTCTTGCAAGTTCATTGAACTTGGAGGTATACTCTTGATGAGTCATGTTCCCAGCCTTCAAATACAAGAACTCCTTTTCAATCTTGTCTAATTCCCGATGGGGACAATACTCCTCCAGCACTAACTCCTTCAACTCAGACCACTTCATCTTGGCTATCGATCGTTTCCCCTCAGCCTGGACAATATTGTCCCACCAGCATAACGCTGAGTCAACGAAGGAATGAGTTGCAAACTTAACTTTTTGATCCTCTCGGCACTCACTAATTTCCAGTACCGCTTCCATCTCTCTAACCCAACGATGAGCGGCAGTAGCAGTGCCAACCCCGTCAAAGGTTGGGGGCTTGCACCTTTGAAATGCCCCATAGTTGCACCCTCTAGTAGTCTCTCTCTCGGACTCCTCATCACTGTCGTCATCATGGACTACCACTCTAGGGTTTGATGGCTCCTCTTCAGATTCCTCAGTCCTCCCAGTGGACTTTCCTGAATTCTTCTCACTTTCCTTCCCTTTCTTCTCAGCTCTCTCTCCATCCTTAACTGCTTTGATCACCTCGGTCACCACTGAGGGTAAGACATTTTGCATGACATTGTAGACCTCATCAGCGATAGCCTCCTTCACAGTGGGTTTGAGGGTGGCTGATCCCTCCCCTCTCCGGGTGACTATGGAGGTCTGACTCCTCATGAACAGTCTCGGGAGCCTTAGCTTTGCTCCGGGTGACACGTGGCTCAGTAGTACGCCCGCCACGAGCACCGCCTCGGGTTGCCTTTCCAGATTTTCTACCAGCCATAACTAATTCCTATAAGATTCAAACACCAAAGTGGTTATTCAAGATAATTGCTCAGATCATTATAAGTATGGTAAGTCCTTAATTACAGTGGCCAAGTGTGATTAACCACTTACCTTACCCTCCTGTCCCAAGCAATCACTATCCTAACACATATCAGTATTCAAATCTACAAGCACATAAAACAAATAGCACACGCATATAATTCCGGTTTACTTGAAACTTTTACCTGATGGCACGTAGCTACTTGGATTGGCATCCTTCATTCGGTCCCATTTTCAGTTTAAGTTTAGGTTTTGAAAATAGTTTACCCAATTCTCTTAAACTTTGGCTCTGATACCAACTTGTAAGCCCCGTTCCCGGGAAGCCTCACAGTTGGTTAATCATAGCATAAAATCAGTTTAATGATAAAACATTGCAGCGGAAATAATTAGACATTCATTTAAAACTTAGAAACCATATTGTACTCATACATTTGTCCTTTAATTTCAAACAAAACATGTTACTTGTTCTTAAATTACAATAACTATTTCATAAATAGGAATGCCATCCATAGCTCCCCAAGTAGCTCCATTGCCATCCTCAGCATCAGCGTTTACCTGCCAACTATTATGCATAAAAGTCAGCTTCGCTGAGCGAGTTCTAGTTTTAAATAATATAAGAAAATATAAACTTTATCCTTCATATAATGACCATGCATACATCAAGTACATAACATTACTTGCATCATAATAAGCATGTTCATTATCTTTCATTCTTTCATTATCTTTCACTTTCATCATAAGTGAGATTGCACAAAGCAAGAGCTCCATGTTGATTGACAACAAATGCCAATCCCTGTCGGTACACATGAAAACGGTAGCTAACCCCCGACAGTTGATCCACACTGCAAGGCACATAGCCCGCTCATGAATACAGATCCATCATCATACATCAGACTCACATAAGTGAAGTCTATCATAGTGCTTGCAAGACTTTTCATCATCATACGGGCCCGGGGGTAACATTCATTAAGTTTCGCTTTTCATTAATATCATCTTCCACTTTAGTATATATAATACTTATCTTATTAAGTACACAACATGCCAAGTAAAATCATCATAAAACATAACCGAACCGCCGCGGGACAGCGGGGGTTCGGGGGCGGCAGCCCCTGACAGCGGGGTCCTAGGGGCAGCAGCCCCTAGTGGGGTCCAAGGGGCAACGCCCCTGGCTGGGGCCGGGCTGCCAGGTCAGCGCGAAAAATTTTTATATTTAAGGATTTATATAGCATATTTACTTTTAGAAAAATCGTTCTTCCTGTTAAAACACCCTTAAAATCTTAGTCATTTAAAAACGTAAATTTAGTATGCATAATAGCCCCAAAACATGGAAAAACTTATAAATAGGGGATCTAGAACTCACCTGGATACCACGAATAACTTCTAGGCTAAGCTTACAAGGCTAGGATCACTCTACGCAGCCTGCAGATAAGCTAACACTTAAAGGGGTTAATTTCTACCTAAATTCGCTGCTAATTTCGCTGCAAGATCAGCAATTTCGCAGCTAGGTTCGCCAACAGTTTCGCTACTAGTTTCACCAGCAGTTTCGCTGCTAGTTTCGCTAGCACCTTCGCTGGCAGTTTCGCTGGCATCTTCGCTGCCAGTTTTGCTGCCAGTTTCGCCCAACTTTCGTTGGAAAAACATGTCTGCAAAACTACCTGCGAAACTATAGTTTCGCAGGAAGATCCACAGTTTCGCTGATTGAATATGCAAATTCGCTGGATGAACACACAGTTTCGCAGATCGCATAAAAATTACAGTCCAGACCATTTTTAACCCAAAATCATAACTTTTTACGTCCAATCTCTTAGTTTATCATCCATGAGACTAAATCTAAGCTTTATACATGTTTTCATACGTAAAAATGTGACCTTTATACGATTCTTTGCAACTTTTCAAAACCCAAAACCCTAGAATCCGGGTTTGATCTACAGAAGGGTTTAGAGGTCGATTCTTACCTGGATTTGTTGCTTCTTTCTTAGATCTTGATGCTCCAACACCCAGATCTTCAACCTCTTCACCTTAGAAGCTTCAAATCTTGGGTTTTCTTCACTTTCTCTCTCTACTTTCTCTCTCTACGAATTTTGGTGGCTAGGGTTGTAATGGTGGAGATGGAGCTGATTTGAGTTGGTTAAGGGCTGATTATGGGCCTTAATCACTTAGGCTCTTGCCCATAAACCAAATTTTGGCCCATAACCCATTTCCTTCTTTTATTAAATACCCGTTATTTAAGCCCATTATCCTTAATGACTCGTTTCGACTTTTCGGGGTGTTACACTCAAACTCCAACTACCTCAGATGCAGAACAAAATGTTCATAATCTTGGTTCTGAGGTGGCTGTTCCTACTACTCCAGGATCACGACTAAATGTCTATCATCCCCTTGACAACGTTATTGGGGATGTCAGATCAGGAGTACAAACCCGAAATCAGCTATACTCAGCTGATTACGCCTCGGTTATGGAGAAAGGTTACATTCATGATGGTGCTTATCGATGTTTTGTCTCGCAGGTTGAGCCAAAATATGTCAGTGAGGCACTAAATGATGAGGCGTGGGTGAGTGCCATGCAAGAAGAACTTCTGCAGTTTAAGAAGTTAGGTGTATGGACTCTGGTTGATAGACCTAAAGGTGCTAATGTCATTGGCACCAAATGGGTACTAAAATGCAAGAAGGATGACCAAGGAGTCATTATCAGGAACAAAGCTCGACTGGTGGTTCAAGGTTTTCGCCAAGTCGAGGGGATTGACTATAATGAGGTGTTTGCACCCGTGGCAAGGATGGAAGTCATTCGTATCTTCCTTGCCTATGCATCGTACATGAAGATTAAAGTCTACCAATTAGATGTGAAGAGTGCATTCCTTCATGGGGAAATCAGGGAAACAGTCTATGTAAGTCAACCCGAGGGATTTGAGGATCCTTATCATCGGGATAGAGTTTACAAGCTCGACAAAGCTTTATATGGGCTTCATCAAGCTCCTCGAGCGTGGTATGAGAAACTCTCGACTCATCTTGTGAAACACGGATTTCGCAGGGGAGTCATTGACTGTACACTGTTTATTAAAGAAAAGGATGGCGACCTACTGCTTGTACAGATATATGTTGATGACATAATCTTCGGGTCAAAGAACGAAGTGTTATGTAAAGAGTTTGAAGCAGTGATGAAGAAAGAGTTTGAGATGAGTGCTATGGGGGAGATGAAGTTCTTTCTCGGGTTACAGGTGGATCAAACACCTAATGGAATCTTTCTACATCAAACCAAGTATGCAGGAGACATTCTCAGTCGCTTTGACATGGAGAATGCTTCTGCTGCTAGGATTCCACTTGCTACGAATCATGATATAGCACCCGATGAGAATGGAGATCTAGTAGATGCCACTATGTACCGAGGAATGATTGGATCCCTCATGTATCTCACTGCCTCAAGACCTGATATTATGTATGCTACATGTTTATGTTCTAGATATCAGGCTAAACCAAAGGTCAACCATCTGATCGGGGTCAAGAGGATTTTTCGTTATCTGAAGGGTACACCCACACTTGGATTGTGGTATCCTCATGATGATGACTTTGAGCTTACCGCGTATAGTGACTCGGATTACGGGGGCTGCAAGATGAACTACAAGTCTACATCAGCGGGGTGTCAATTCTTTGGGAGAAGATTAGTTACCTGGCAGTGTAAGAAGCAGACATCGGTTGCATTGTCAACCTGTGAAGCCGAATATGTTGCTGCTGCAAGTTGCTGTTCACAAATCATCTGGATTCAACAGCAAATGCGGGATTACGGTTTAAAATTCTCATCTACTCCTATTTTTGTTGATAACTCTGCTGCAATTGCAGTAACTAAAAATCCGGTCCAACATCCTAAGACTAAACACATCGGTATTAAATACCATTTCATAAGAGATTGCTTTGAAAAGAACTTAATTGATGCGGTTAAAATTAATACTGATTTTCAACGCGCTGACCTCTATACTAAAGCCTTTGATAAACCACGTTTTCAATATTTGTTAGAGGTCAACGGCGTTAAAAAGAAAAGTGAGGTAATTCCTGATGATGAAAATGTGTAGTCCGATGTAGTTTAGTTAAAGTTTATTTTATTTTATCTCATTTGTTTTATTTTCGTCTGTTTATTTAAACTCATGTTATTTTGCTGTTTATTAAAATCCTAAAATAATTAAACCAGAAATGATTTTAGTATTTTAGGGGGAGAATATGTCAGCAAGTTAACATTAAAAAAAAATAAAATAAAATAAAATAAAATAAAAAAAATGAGGGAGAAGGAGTAACTAGCTGAAATAAGGTAGATTGTGTCTGTGATACCGATTCAATACCTTTGGAAAATGATAGTACACAGGAACATATCAAGAGGGACTTTAAAATTTTAAGTTTTGAAAAGATGCAAAAGTTCAAAATATTAGTCTGTGTAGTCTGAGCAATATAAAAGGAAAGATGATAGAAAACTGGCAACTCCTAAGGTGACACAAAGAAAGTAGACTTAGAGGCTGCTAGACCACAAATGATATGTCGGTAGATTCAACACAATAGACAATTAGACCTGAGTGGTGATCTCAAGATCAAACTAAGTTGTTCAACTGACTGTGGGCTTCCATCTTATCACTGGTTAACACAATCAACAATATTCCAATAAGGGGTAATGAGCAATTAAACGCCACAAATGTGTGCGGATGACCATAATTAGAGCAAAGCAAGAAAAAAATGAAAGACAAATGCAATAAAGCTAATGACTTATGTTGTTGGTGCATTTTGTGTAAAATAAAATAAGCTGCTCTAACAAGGAGATAGGTTGTGTGCCTCTCTGCTGTGCGATGGCACTGACCTGAGGATAAGCATAACCTAGATATTCTAGAATTCATTGTTGTTTGCCGCCTCTCTGCTGTGCGATGGCACTGACCTGAGGACATGCTTCTCTTTGAAAGCTCTAAGAATAGTCTCTTCTTGTAATAATACCCGTAGACCGCTCAAAAGCTCCTGAGGAATTGATTACCATATAAGTGTGGGATCCACAAATGTTAGTTGAAATAATTAAACCTAAATAAGTCACCAGTCTATGTCAAAAGTCTGTGTATGGATTTAAGTGGACAAACATACTGACAATCATTGTGGCTACATGCTCAAAGGTTAAAATCAATGTGAAAATCTAAGAGTTTCAGTATGATTTCCTTAAGTTGCTAACGACTCTGGATGAACACCGAGAATTTGAGCATCAAAAGTTTTAATAACTAGTCCCAAATGATTTGACTTACCTGTATGATTCCAAAATTGAATTGGTCCAGATATGATCAATCTAAGTTGAAGCTTTCTACTCCCGAACCAAATCCCGTAGATATCAATCTCTGGATTTATCTCTCACAAAAAGCCAAAATATGTCTGTTTATGTAATTTGTTTAAGTTCCTAAGTTAGTTAGTAGTTTTTAATTTTAATTTTATTAGTTTGTCGGGCTACATCAGGAAAATCAGAAGGAATCAACTCACTAAAAGGGTCATGTCTGAGATGACCATATGTGCTTTGAAAGGTTAAAATAGTCACGTCTGAGGTGACAAAGTGTTTTAAAAGGATCACGTCTGAGGTGATCAAAATGTTTTCAAGATAAAAATGGTCACGTCTGAGGTGATCAAAATGTTTTCCAGACAAGATGATCATGTCTAAGATGATCAAAGGTTCATAATGTTAATTTCATAAAGTTAAAAGGGGTTTTAAGTGTAAATTGGTCAAAATGGCAGAAAATTAACTAAGTATGACCCATTCGCACGAATGGACCATACGTATGGACTAACCATACGAATGGAGTCCATTCGCACGAATGAACTATGAGTATGGACCATCAAATCGAATGGCCCATACGATTAGTCCAGTCGGAGGCTTAAGTGCGAACGAGTGAGTCAGTCGCATGACTGAACTTCAGTCGGACGACTGGGAAGGGCGACTGACCCAATCGCACGACTGAGTCCCACTCGCACGACTGAAAGGTGCGTATGAACTCAGTCGCACGATTGGATCTAGGGTTGGTATAAATAGAGGAGGAGTCGGTCGCAGAGACTCATCACCCTCAAATCGCCCCTAAATCGCACTCCCTACCGTTACTCTGCCAAAATTTTATTTGCCCTAGTTTTACAGTTGATTGTGATTCACTGACGTTCGCCATTCATCATACAGGTAATTTGAAGTCTTGTTTCACCAAAAACAGAAGGATTGGAACCCTAATTTGGAGTATTCGACTGTGAAACTTGAACCGAGACAAGAAAGCCCTAATAACCTATTAAAACTAAGCAAAACGTTAAAATTAAGTGAAATAGGTTATTAGTAACGAGAATGCGAGTCTAATGAACCGGTTAATTGAGTTAAAAGATTTAGTTTGTGAAGTTTCGAACGATTGGCGACTGAACAACTGAGACAGGCGACTGGTCGTCCGGATGAACTTCAGTCGCACGACTGAAGGGGGCAATTTACTTAACCGCACGACTGAACCATGCGAATGAGACTCAGTCGCACGACTGGTGTAACCGCATAAGAGTACATGCGCATGAGTCCAGTCGCACACTCAGTCGTACGCGTGAGATCATTCACACGTCTGAACCACAATCGCACTGTTCAGTCGCACGACTGTCTTCAGTCGCACACCCTCAATCGTATGACAAAGACATTCTACTCAAAGTTTAAGTATTTCATTATACTTGTAGCCAGTGGAATTAATGTTTATATTGTTATGTGTTACAGATGGCGAGTCGATGGAACATGAGCACCAAGCACAACATATGTGCTCACCTGGATTTGACATCCAGGAACGCAGCTGACTTCTCAGGCATCATTACGTTTCTGTTGAGATCCAGGATCGCTCATGCTATCTCTACACCATGCACGCCGTATAGATCAGTGCAGCAGGCCTTCTGGGAAGGCGCGACTGTTGATAGATCCTCTGAGCCTCATTGCATCAGGAGTACGATCTTTGGTGAGGCTATCACCGTATCAGAGGAGGATTTGAGGATTGTTTTACAGTTAGGGGATGATGCTGATTGTCCTACTCGTCTACACCCCCTCACTGTCAGTGGATGTTTTATGAGAGCCAAGTACTCTAGGGACATCAATGCTGGGGTACTCAACAAGAGTAATCTCTGTCCCCAGTTCAAGTATCTTGCGCATGTTCTGCTGAAGTGCATAGCGTCGAGGAAGGGAGGATTTGATGAGTTGTCAGATCAGATCCAGAATGCTTATGCTGCGTTGGTGCTGAACCATCCGTTCAGCTTCTCCAAAATGATCTTCACCTACCTGGTGGAGAACATTGAGGGGAAAGGGAAGGAAGGCTTCTGTATGTATCCGAGGTTTATACAGATGATTATTGATCAGAAGCTTCCCTCCCTGCCGAAGGAGAAGGAGGATGCTGTGGTGCTAGAGGTCATGGATGACACTACGCTAGGACGGATGAAGGTATACAGGGGGAAGCAGGTGAAACCCCCTGTCAGGAGGTTGTTTGGGCATCTGGCCCGTGCTGATTATGTGGCGCCAGCCAAGAGAAAGTGGCGCCACGATGACAGTGATTCGGATGTCGAGCATATTGCTATACCAGAGACTGACTCAGATGATGATGATAGCGGCGACGCCGGGGATGATATGCCTGCACCATCTAGAGGCACTGATTCAGACGTTATTCCCCCGGGGTCAGCCACTGCCGGAGAGGTCGCTGAGATGGCCGGTTTCCATCAGGAGTTTGTAGCTGGGGATCAAGAGGAGGAGGAGTCAGATGAGGAGCCCCTCACTAGGACTGTGGGAAGCAAAGTTGTTCCCACAGACCACGGGCTTAGGGTGGTTGGTGAACACCCTCGGGACTCCTCAGAGAGAGAGACTGACCCGAACTATGTTCCGGGTTCAGTGGGCAGAGCTGCAGGGGGAGCATCCACTTCCACCGGGACTAGGAGGAAGCGGATGGCTCAACCCCATGGATTGAAGAAGAAGAAGCGTCGCCTGACCTTCGTTACCACTGCTGCCACTACTTCCACCACTACAGCCACCACTACCACCACCACTGACATACCACCCATCACCACAGCCACCACATCCACTACTTCCACTACCACATCCACCACCTTACCTACCACCACTGTATCCTTCCCATCCACCACCAGACCATTCACACCTACATCACCAGCAACAGCCTACCGACCCATATTCACCACTGCCACTGCCACCACCACCACACATCATGCTGGACCCTCAGCCCAGCCACCACATGTTTATGGATCTACTCTACCTCACATCGGGGTAGAGGAGCAGCTCTCAGCGCTTAACCGTATGGTGATGCGCCTGCTTGCTGCAGATGAGGAGAAGGCGGCGCAGATCCGCCAGCTGACCGACCTGACTGCTGCCCAGTCTCAGCAGATGGCAGAGCAGGCTCGGGTGATAGACCAGCAGAACCAGCTAATCGATGCGCAGAGAGTCGAAGTGTCCCAACTCCAGGACCAGCAGGCCCAGTCCGTCAAACGTATAGAGGAGTTGGAGACGACCAACAAGACGATTATGCTGAGGTTAAAGGGGTCGAAGGATGAGCCCCTGAAGCTAAAGGAGGGTGACGGGGATGATGGAGATGGTGATGATGAAGATGATGATGATGATGAGGAAGATGATGATGATGAGGAAGAGACTGAGGAAGACAGGACAGAAGGTAGAGATGATGATGACGAAGCAGAAGGAGGGGATGCGGCTGCATCGGCCTCTGCTTCAGGTCAAGAACGAAGATCTAAGCATCGACAGGACCAGTCATCGACCACTTCTGCTCCTCCGAGCGACACGCCCATGATCCAAGACAAAAGTACAGATTATATGTCTTATGTATTTATTTATTTTGTATTTGAATCATGTAATGAAAAACAAGTGTGTTGAATGTTTATATATTAAGTTGATATAATTCTGTTTGATTACTTACTAATGGTTTATGTGTTGAATGTTTATATCAAACAGATCCAAACTTTCAAAGGGATGAGTTTGACTTTGCTCCCCTTCAAATGGTCAAGACTCAATTAACCATGATTCTTGATCTGCAAGGGATTGTCAGAAGGTCTGTGAGTTATACCCCTGAAGAAGGGGAAATAATTCATGACCTATCTGATGAGCAACTGGCAGAGATGTTCAGACTCAATCCTGATGAAATAGTCAAGGATGCTCCAACAGTTGATTCAACCAGTGATGAAGAACTAAATGACGTTGATGAAGTTGAGGTTGAAGATATTACTGCAGAAGAGTACCCTCAGTATGCTGACACCGAGGGTAATGTGGTACCCAATCTGGGTGAGTCCCTAGTCAGTGATACGTTTGAGGTCCTAGACAAGATGGAGCAGGAAACCGAAAAGACTGAAGGAACAGCCCAAGCCTCCAATGATGACGTATACATTCGCAAGGCTGAGTGGGCTGCCTGTTTTGAAGAAGTAAGAGCCCAGCGTGCTGCACCAAAGAAAGATGACTACACCAAGCTCTACAGAGTCAAGAAACACCATAAGGTGTCAGGCAGGATTATTTCATGGGCTTATTTTGATGACCTTAACGCATATGCAGTTAAGAGGGAGCAGGGAATAGAGTACTTCAGGTTCCCACATAATCTGAAGACTCTACCTGGTTTTGAGCTCAACCAGCTGGCTAAGCTAAAGCTGCTGTATGCTGACCCAAGAAAGATGTCAGGCTGGTTCGAGGCTGCCCTGAAGAAGGAGTACCACACCAGATGGGTTAACTTCAGACCACAACAGCCTACGAGGTATATAAGAAGGTCTGAGGTTGATGCCATTACTGGCAAACCCAAGATTGTGCTGAAGTGGAGTTCCCCTCGCACTATGTCGAGAATCCCTCTCAGGGAAATGCCACAGGACTTCACTCCACACTTCAAATGGTGGTACTATGATTGGAGAACCGCTGAAGCTGTCATAGTTCTGAATAAAGAGGGCCAAATGGATACTATCAGGGTATTCGACCCGATGTGGCTCACCAACTTGTCTGCTAATGATGTCTACACATTATACAAGTGGCCACTGCTCTATGACACACAAGACATTGTACAAGCCCTCCAGTTCCAAAACGTTATACGACTTTGCTTTGCGTTTGAGATACACGCAGGAGTCACTAAAGAGGAGAAGTACAAGAAGTATAAGGAGGTGATGCAGAAGACAAGAGATTAGATAGATCTAGGTCCAAGGGGGAGTTTGTTGATGCATGTATGTCCCTAGATCATGAGTTGTAATGTAATAAATCTTGTCTGTCTGATTATGATGTAATAGTATCGATTAATGAAATGATATGAATTGGTTGTTACTTGTGATGTTTAATATTTCATTAATGAGTCGTGATTGAATTGATTGGGTTTATGATTGTTTGAATGATTGCACATTATGTTATATTAATTAAAACATTCAAACTTAACTTAATGAAGTTCTCATGCGAATGGCCCATGCGAATGGACCACACGCATGAATAACTTCATACGATTGACTAAATCGCACGACTGAACCAGGAGACTGGATCAGTCGTATGATTGACACATAAGATTGACTCAATCGCACGACTGAACACTCAGTCGTGCGGATGAATCAACCGCATAGTTCAATCGCACGACTGAACCATACTTATGACCCAGTCGCACGATTGAACAATACTAACCTATAAATAGACCCAATTCGTGGAAAAACGTAAGCATTCATCCCATTACGATTCCAGACGTACCCTAGCCGTCCAGAAGCCTCCCAAATCGTTCTCCAAGTTCACAGAACACATCAGATCGATTGCTAATCGATTTCTGACGTTGATTTCAATTCTTGATTGATTCATCGTGTGTTCTCACTGATTGGATCGCCAATCAAATAGGATTCCGCACTATTTGAGTTGGTTTAACACGCTAATCACTAGGTATTTCGTTCAAATACCAGGTCCTAACAATAATAAACCATGTAATTAATGTAACAAGAGCTATAACAATATTATATCGATGTAAAAGGTTGTTACATCGGTGTAAGAGTTGCATTTTCTGCAATACTAAGAATAATCGAATAAATATTCACAAGTTACAAATCACAACAATCATTCCTAAATTAGAATCCAATTTTTTTAAAATACAAACCTTACAATACTGATAAGAAACTCAAAACCCACGAAGAGTTATTTATAAAATACCCATATATCCTAAACTTTTTAACAAAATATATATTACTCCTAAATCGTAATAGCAACAAAAATCTTGAATGTCTTGTATTTCTTTCCCTTTAAAGCTTTTAAGGTATCAAAACATTTGATCAAGTAAGAATATATCATGTTAAACCGAAAAATATTTAGAACAACCGCCTTATAAGTCTGCGAGTCAGACCTATTGTGGTGGTTCAGCAACCCGAATATGATGATGATGATGGTGATGGTGATTTGATGACAAATCTATGAATGCAAGTGCCATCTAAAGTCAGATCGATCAAGAAGAAGGCCTCCACTGGTTATGGTGGCGACATCGTAACTAACACAGCCATAGCAGGAGAGTTTTGGCGATTTCCAAAACGTTAGATCTATATCTAAATCGATCATGAAGGAAGGTTCCCCTGGTGGTTTGGGTGCATTCTAACAGATCTACGAATGCAAATGCCATCTAAAGTCGAATCGGTTAAGAAGAAGACCCCTGGTGGTTATGGTGGTGACATCACAATGAATCACAGCCATGGCAGGAGAGTTTTGACGATTTCTAAATCGTTAGATCTATGGCTAAATCGATCATGAAGGAAAGTTCCCTTGGTGATTTGGGTGCACCCCGCAGGTAAAAAGAGGTTGAAGTTGATATGTTGAGTATATGAACATGTGTGTGTGAAGGGGAGAGAGATGATGTTGAAAATTGAATTTTTAATGGGTTTTTTTAATTTCATTGGAAATACTTATCTGATTTGAAAAAAAGAAAAGAAAATGATATAGATCTTTGAAAGAAAGGACAAAATGAAAATGACTTTATTACTCCTGATATCATCTCAACTTTTAAAATGAAATCTTATTTTTGTTATATTAAATCTTGAGCTATTATATAAAAAAATAACTTTGCCTAAAAATATAAAAAGAAGGGTATTATGGTCATAAAACTATTTGCTACTACTTCTTTACGCATTTACATTGCACAAACTAATATTGATATACCCAACTAACTTAGATATTTCTACTAGCTTGTGTAACAACTTATTGTTATATTAACACCAATAAAAAAATTAAAAATACTAATTACTAATATCACACAACTTAAATTTTTAATACATTTCACAATATTGTTTTGTTTAGATGTGTTGGTTTGCTTTGTTGTTTTGATGTGTTTGTTTGTTGTATTAGTTTGTTATTTATATAACTTCAATTATATTATGAAATTTTATTTTTTTGTGCTATTAAGTTATTTTTGTCCTTCTTTTTTTTCTCATCCACTTAAATCTTAACCCTTTATTAGTGTTAGATTAGAAATTTAATGGCCTAGATTGTTTCTTAGGATTTTTTAGGCAAAATGAACTTTTTATTTTAACCAACCCTATATACATATACATATATATAGGATTGATTTCATGTGAGAACTCTTAGTTTTTGTGAAAATCCTTTAACTCATCTAATAACCATTGATTTAGCAATTAAAATGGAATATTCCATTTGAATGGTTCAATCAAAATCAAGAGTATATTGGTAATTTTAATTTGCACTTCTTTTGAAAATACACCTACCACATAAAAACACCATCATCTTTCTATCTCTTCTTTAAACTACATCATTTCTATCTTCTCTTTAAACTACACCATCTCTTTAATCCTCAATCCACCACCACTACCATCGACCATCTTCTTTATCGTCACCTATCGCCACCACCAACGCCATCACCACCGGATCTGAAGGTATCTACGAAGCCGATTGAAGGTACCATCCACCACTACCACTAGTTGAACACCACTCTACACAACCATCATCCATCACCATCATTTGGAACCTTAACTAACACCATCAGTAAATCACCATTATTATCCATCGTCCCCAGCCACCAATCTTTATGCTTCTAATCGACCCGTTGGTCACTACCATGTAAGGTCCTGTTCCCGAGACGCCTACAGTTGGTCATTCATCGCACGTAAAACATATAATTACGTTTAACTTTCATAAAACATCGCAGCGGAATTATCAAAATAGACATCTCATTCATTATAAAAGCTTTTGCCAAATAATACATCGTTAACCAATTACAAAATACATTGTTGCATTACATCACAAAAGCCTTATATAAATGGATGCCATCCCAAAAGAGCTGAGTAGCCTCGCAGCGCCATCCTCAGTAACATTACCTGCCAACTGGAAACACATAAAAAGTTAGCGTTGCTGAGTGAGTTCTAGTTTTATAATAAAACATACTTTTCTTTTATTAAAACCGTTCTTTACATTCATGCGATCACACATCATACGTACACTTAGGTAATGTTTATTATCTTCATCATTTCATCTTTTCCTTTATGTCAAACCATAAACCTTACCCTTCTGTTCATGGTACTGAACCTAGGCCAATCATAGACCTTCTATAACAGTGCATAGCACCTCATGGTTACAACACCTAAGGTAAAGTTTAGGTGTACTATGCAATACCTTTCTGTTCATGGTTCTGGACCTAGGCCTATCATAGACCTTCTATAATGGTGCACCGCACCTCATGGTCACAACACCTAAGGTATGCAGCAATGGTTCTATACAAATGATCAATCACAAAGAAAGACCCCGATGTGCATCCTCCCGGGGTCGCGAACCCACACACTGTTGGGCTAACACCTTACAAAGGGGCGTGTCCCGTTATACAGTGCTTGCAAGACTTTTATTACATTCCATCCTTTATTAATGCATGCATTCATTCATCATGTCCCTCTCTTATTATCTTCCACTTTACGTTACATAATACTTTCATTTTATTCATTAACATAACACGTAAAGCCACAGGGAAGATAAACATTCATCAAAATCGGGAACATCAACATACACAGTCATCATCATCATACAAGGCATCATCATACATACATAACATGCATCATGCATAAATATGCAACATCATCATCATGCCCAACATACCCTCTAATGTCTCACAGTCATCTTAGTTGAACTTACGGGAATTTCCATGTCAAAACCTACATCTACACTTTCCTCCGAAAGTCAGTAATTAAATGACACGTTTCCCCGGGTACAACAGCCCTACTTGGGCGTATGGACACCCTTCAGTCGCGTGGCTTCCAGGCGACTGAACATCATGCGAACAGACTCATGCGGATGAGCATCTATGCGAATGGACACCCAGTCGTGCGTATGGACCTCATGCGAATGGAACTAATGCGAATGAGCACCTATGCGACTGACCTCATGCGAATGGACTCAATGCGAATGAGTCCCATGCGATCGGAACTAATGCGACTAAGCACCTATGCGACTGGACCCTCAGTCGTATGACTCCCCATGCGACTGGACCCCCAATCGTACGAATGAAACCTTAATCGTGCGAATGAACCCTCAATCGTGCGAATGAACCTCAATCGTGCGAATGAACCTCAATCGCACCTCAGTCGGCCGTGTGGCCTCCAGTTGCTCGCCTAGCCCTAGCTGATGCAGAATGGAGTTAATCCCGAACCCAATCTGCCATTTTCGACCTCCAAGCTCACCAAACCCATTCTAAGCCTAAATAAACCATCCTAAACCTCAGGAATGCATACCACAACACCATACAAGCATACACAAGCCCGAAAACAAACTCCAAATGCATGACACGCAACACACCCAAATGGGTCAAACACACACACACATACAAAAACGGGTTTTCTCTACTTTCCAGCCCCAAAATCGTTTGAAAACAAGTAAAAGAGAGGTCCTAGAACTCACTCAAATGACCACAATGAGAAGAGCTTTGATTGGACTCGCTACACGACGATTTTGCCCGCTCGAATCTCTCCGAACCAACCTTTTCTCTCTTCTTTCTCTCCTCTCTTTGCTGAAATGTGGGTGTGGGGAGAGGGTAAGGGCTGCCCTCTCCCTTTAAATACCACCACACACTTAACTTTCTCTCGGTGGCGAGTTTGGTCCCTCGACTTTGGACTTTATTTCTTTTTCTTTATTCGTCGGCTTCAAAATAAATAAATAACCGGGTGTTACAAGTCCACCCCCCTTAAATAGGTTTCATCCTCGAAACCTGTTATTCCTCGAACAAACGTGGGTAATGTTGCCTCATCTCTTCTTCCGCCTCCCAAGTAGACTCAGATCCTTTCCTGTGCTTCCACTGAACATGCACAAGAGGAACCGTTTTATTCCTTTGCCTCTTCTATTTTCGATCGATGATTGCCACTGGTTGCTCCACATAATTGAGCCATTCGTCTACTTCGATATCTTCCGGTGGAACAATCATATCTTCATCTGCCAAGCACTTCCTTAGATGAGATACATGGAATGTCGGGTGAATTCCACTTAATTCATCCGGTAACTCCAATCTATAGGCCACCTCTTCTACTCGAGCAATGATTCGGAAAGGGCCTATGTACCTGGGCTCAACTTGCCCCGCTTTAGAAAACGAATGATACCCTTCCAAAGTGAGACCTTCAACATAACCCGGTCACCCACTTGGAATTCAATCGGTCTGCGTCGTTTATCAGCATACGACTTCTGTCTATCTTTGGCTGCCTTCATGAAGGCTTTGATCCTTTCAAGCTTCTCAGTCGTAGCCTTGATCACCTCGACGCTCCCTAACTCCTTCTGACCATATCACCCCAACAAACGGGTGTTCTGCATCTCCTACCGTATAGCATCTCGTATGGGGGCATACCAATGCTGGCATGATAACTGTTATTGTACGAGAATTCAGCTAACGGTAAGTGGTCATCCCAGCTTCCTCCAAAATCGATAACACATGCCCGAAGCATGTCCTCCAATGTCTGAATGGTCCTTTCTGACTGACCATCAGTCTGGGGATGATAAGCCGTGCTAATATGTAACCTCGTCCCTATAGCGTCGTGGAATTTCTTCCAAAATTTAGATGTAAACCGGGTGTCACGATCAGACACAATAGACACCGGCACACCATGACGAGTTACAATTTCCTTGATGAACAAATCGGCCAACCACTCAGATGAATATGTCTCTTGAATCGGTAGAAAGTGAGCACTCTTCGTCAGACGGTCAACTATCACCCATATGGCATCATACCCTTTCGGGGTACGCGGCAACTTTGTAATGAAATCCATGGTGATGTGCTCCCACTTCCATTCCGGTATATCCAAAGGTTGGATCTTCCCATACGGCTTCTGATGCTCGGCCTTCACTTGCAAACAAGTAAGGCACTTACTCACATACTCCACTACGTCACGCTTCATACCCGGCCACCAATAATCTTTCTTCATGTCTTGGTACATCTTTGTAGCACCGGGATGAATGGAGTATCGAGTCTTGTGACCTTCATCCATGATCTTCATACGTAGATCCCCAAAACGAGGAATCCACACACGTCCGAATCGGGTTCTAACACCGAGTGTGTTTTCACCCAACTCTGCAACCAGACCTCTCATTCTTTCAAAGTTAAGATGATCTTCTTTCAATGCTTCACCTTGAAACTCCTTGACTTGCTTCATTACATCGGAGGTCATGATCAGCTGATAAGCTTTCACCCGAATCGGCTCGGGTCTCTCCTTTTGGCTAAGGGCATCCGCCACCACGTTGGCTTTGCCGGGATGGTAATGGATCTCGCAATCGTAGTCTTTTATGAGCTCCAACCATCTTCTCTGCCTCATGTTCAGGTCCTTCTACTCAAAGAAGTACTTCAAGCTTTTATGGTCAGTGAATATGGTGCACTTCGTCCCGTAAAGATAGTGCCTTCAAATCTTTAACACAAAGACCATAGCTGCTAGCTCCAAGTCATGAGCAGGATAATTGACCTTATAAACCTTCAACTGTCGGGATGCATAGGCTATGAGCTTTCCTCTTTGCATTAACACGCACCCCAACCCCGAGTAGGAAGCATCAGAATAGACCACTAGATCTTCACTTCCATCGGGTAATGACAGAACAGGAGCTTGAGTCAATCTCGCCTTTAGTTCCTCGAACGCCTTCTCTTGAGCTTGACCCCATACAAACTTCACATCTTTCCGGGTCAACTTAGTTAATGGAGAAGCGATCTTAGAGAAGTCTTGAATGAATCTTCGGTAATAACCCGCCAAACCCAAGAAACTACGAATCTCGGATGGCGTCTTTGGAGACTTCCATTGCATCACCGCTTCCACCTTTTCCGGGTCCACCATAACCCCGTCAGGATTCACCACATGACCCAAGAACTGAACTTCGCGCAACCAGAATGCGCACTTAGAGAACTTGGCGTACAACTTCTCCCTTCTCAACGTCTCTAGAACTTCCCGAATGTGACCGGCATGCTCTATCTCGTCCTTCGAATAAATCAGGATATCATCAATAAACACGATCACTGATTTATCCAACATCGGCCGACACACTCGGTTCATTAGATCCATAAAAGCAGCTGGCGCATTGGTCAAACCAAAAGACATGACAAGGAACTCGTAGTGACCATATCGCGTGCGGAAAGCTGTTTTAGGGATATCTTGCTCCTTCACCTTCAACTGATGGTAGCCCGATCGAAGATCTATCCTTGAAAACCAACTGGCACCTTGAAGCTGATCGATCAGATCGTCTATTCTCGGTAAGGGGTATCGGTTCTTTATCGTCAGCTTGTTCAGCTCACGGTAGTCAATGCACATCCTCATACTACCGTCTTTCTTCTTCACAAACAGGACCGGAGCACCCCAAGGAGAGATACTCGGTCTAATGAACCCCTTATCAAGCAGCTCTTGCAACTGCTCCATCAACTCTTTCATCTCTGTCGGAGCCAGCCGATACGGTGCCTTGGCAACAGGTTGGGCACCCGGTATCAGATCAATCTGAAACTCGACCACTCGGTCGGGTGGCACTCCTGGCAAGTCTTCTGGGAACACGTCTGGAAAGTCACACACAACCAGTACATCGGCTAGTTGTGGTGTTGGTGTATCCACATCCTTTACGTAGGCCAAGTAGGCACTATATCCATGCCTCATACACTTTCCTGCCACCGCCATCGAAATTACCTTCGGAATCGTCGTGACCCGATCACCATAAACCGTCACCGAACTCCCATCAGGCGCTGTCAACCGAATCATCTTCTTGCGACACACAATGTTCGCCTCGTAGTCCGCTAACCAGTCCATCCCAAGAACCAAATCGAAACCACCTAAGGTCATCACAAACGGTCTAACAGGAAACTTATGACCCTCTAGCTCCACATCACAGTTCTCTATCATCTCAGAAATCCTGGTAGACTTACCTATGGCAGTTTCTACATCAAAGAGCGCATCAACGCGTCTACTACTAACAGGCAGCTTAGCATAGAAAGCAGCAGAAATAAAACTTTTACTAGCACCAGAATCAAATAACACAGAAGCTAAAGTTTGGTTCACTAGAAACGTACCGGACACAACATCAGGGTCCGTCCTAGCTTCCTCCTGTGTCATAGTGAATGCCCTGGCGCTTGCCCTCAGTCCTTCACTTCCCGTCTTCTTCACCCCAGAACCCTCAGCCCTCGGCTTCTTACAATCCCTACTAATGTGGCCCTCCATGCCACAGTTAAAGCACCGGACCGTACGACAGTCCTTGGCTATATGCCCCGCCTTCCCACATTTGAAGCACACATTCAACCCCAGCCTACATTCCCCACTATGCTCTCTCCCACACCTACCGCACTGCTTCATACCAGCACCCGATGCGACCACACGGCGGTCGTCCACCCGTGCCTTTGTAACACCCGGTTATTTATTTATTTTGAAGCCAGCGAGTGAAGAAAAAGAAATAAAGTTCAAAGTCGAGGGACCAAACTCGCCACCGAGAGAAAGTTGAGTACGTGGGAGTATTTAAAGGGAGAGGGCAGCCCTTACCCTCTCCCCACCCTCATATATATATGTATGTATATATATATATATACATACATACATATATATATATATATATATATATATATATAGATATATATATAGATATATATATATATATACATACATACATACATACATACATACATATATATATACATATAGATATAGACATATATATATACATATATATATATATATATATATATATATATATATATATACATATAATGTATATATATGTATGTATATATATATATATATATATATACATATATATATATATACATATATATATATATATATATATATATATATATATATGTATATATATATATGTATATATATATATATATATATATATATATATATATCTATATATATATATATATATATATATGTATATATATATATATATATACAATGACATTCAATTGAGAACCATAAATCTGTAAAGAAACAGAAAAAACCACTTTAACTCTTATACTTTTTATTATATAAATATATCAAAAAATGTTTGTAAATTTTACTACTTTTAAGATAGATTTTAAAAACCACGATATCTATAGTCTTTTGATAATGTGCATCTGTAACATCTTGTAATTTTGGGTTAATTTAAAGTTAGCGTTATTAATTCTTGTAAGGGCTTTTATTGCTATATATGAAACTTATGGGTTACTTATGCTTATTGCTTTAATTTGTTTTTAATTCTTTAACTTGAAAGTTGATAATGTATATTATTACATAATAATTAAATAACAATCTTAATAATGATTTTAATAATAATAATATTAACAAGAAAAGATTAGTAAGTTACATAATAATAATAATAATAATAATAATAATAATAATAATAATAATAATAATAATAATAATAAATTATGATAACTATAATAATAATAACAAAAATAATAAATAAAAAAACAATAATAGTAATAATAATAATGATACAAATCATAATAATAATGCTAAAAATAACTAAGATTATGGTAAAACTAATAATAATAACAATTTATAAAAAATTTATTAAACTTAAAAATGATTAAAATTTAATGTAACTAAGTATAAGGGTTTGTGATTTTTGAAACTTTAAACATTAAGGTTTGGGCATAAAATAATAAGTTTAAAAACTACAGGGACCATTTATGTAGTTCCTTAAAAATCAAACACAACTTCCCCTCCCTTACCCGACTTTCCGGCCGCAACTCCGGTCACCCTCCGGCCGGAGTCCGGCGACTTTAAAACCATCGAAATACATCAAATTTTAACCCCAAACCAACTATAACCACTCGGGAACTCGATTCGAACTCAATAAACTACAATGATTGAGCTTAAAACGTCGGTTACCACCCATTCTAATGCGTAACCGTCGACCTTAAAATCCATAGCCGTTTGGATATTAAAACTCAATAATAATCCAATTAAATGAACCCAAAACGATTGATTATCTATCTCAAATCGTATAAAAACCTTTATTACACCTGAAACACACACAATCATTGAAATCGATCGCCACTATCACCGAAGATGCAACCCAACCGAAACTCATTCGCCGAGCCTTCTAAATCTCAATTAATAAGGGGCTTTCAATCAACAACAACCCTTGAAGCTTTACACAAAGTTAATTGGAATATCATCAACAAATTCAAAACCATCATTTACTTATGGCCGCGACGTGTTCATCAAGTGTCTTAACATCATTTTTAATCAAAACGGGTAATTGAACCCACCTAAACAATCGTTTAATCATGGGGAACAAAAGTCCCATGAGTATATTCGTTAGAAATATCAAATTGATGTTCAATTTGATTCAAGAACAATCTAGGGTTCTTGGATTTGGGGATTTCCTTATGGTTATGTTTTTAAGATTTTAAAACTCGGACTTAGCACGCCATCTGCCCTTGGTTCACTGGTTCCCCACTCGTTTGTCAAGGTAGAGGTCCTGGGTTCGAACCCGGTCACCCTCTTGTTATTTTCAGAATGTTTTTTTAGCCTTAATTCATTTCTAGAAAAAAAAGTTATTAAATATAAAAAAATGATTTTTACAAACTTGTAATTTTTAAAATCACTTAAATTATTTTCTGTAAATTTATTTTATTCATATAAAACATTTTTAACTATAACTAAGTATGGTTATAAAAATGATTTACATAATAATTTAAATTGTTAAGTTATTATTGAATCTTATATTTTCTTTGATTTATAGTATTCAAATATATGTTATAATACACAAGTTATTAACAATGAATATAATTCCTTTAAAATTTTATAATGTTACTTCTTTATTGAACAAAATATAAATAAGAGTTCACTAAATTTATTTACAAAAATCCCCAAATCCTAATACCCTATTGCACGTGAAATCGTTAATCTTATTATTGAACTTAAATCTTGTAAATATATATACTTAGGTACCTTGTGAAGAACTATGTGAGAAGGTTGCTTATTTATCTTATTAATCATCCTTTATATACTTATTGGCCAGGTGAGTATTTCTATACCCCTTTTTCCTATTTTCACACTTTGGGGTGAAACATGTTACATTATAACCATTGCACTTGTAAACGTTTGATTCTTGTAAACTTATGGCAATTTACTTGTGTGTTGTGGTTAGTTGAACTTTGTAGCTACCATGTAATGTCGAATATATGTACAATCATTAACTATTGCTAGCCTGGCGACGTCATAGATCTATGGGCCTGACAAGTCTGCTTGGTTGATCCAAGTACACTTAGCTAATCGTATATACTTGTAAACGTTTGAGACTTGTAAAAATCTGTCAAGGTTTGATTGTGCATTCTGTCTTACATCCCTAGTTACTTTGTTCTCTAACTTACAACATGAATCGCCATATTTTATATACTTATGTATTGTAAACTATGGAAATCTCACCAACATTATGTTGACCCTTTATTTTTAACATGTTTCAGGAAATACTCAAGTTTGATCGCCACTTTTGAAGCTTGTTCACACCTAGGAATAGACCTAGTTAAATAAATGTATGAGCTTGTTATATTTCTTATTATGCTTGTTAATTTCTGTATTTGAGACTTATGTTTGTAATGTTACCTTTGAAACTTATGAATAATATATTTGGATTTTATAATAGCGTTATGTGGCTGTGAACGATATTAACTCTCACACCTCGATGTTTCCGCCGTCAAGGTTGGGGTATGACAGCATCAATGCACACACATTGTATTGCATATATGAACATTTTAAAGTTTTTCTAAAAAATTGAGGAGAGATGTGTTAAAATAAAAGAAACGAAAAAAAAATAGAATCAAACCATCATCGTTTAGTATTACCAATTTTATCGAGGTGTTATGTCCATTGCTTATGTGGTTCTTAGTAGTTATTTACATATTTATGGTTCTCAATAGAATGCTTCCCTAATATATATATATATATATATACATACATACATATATATATATATACATATATATATATATACATATATATATATATACATATATATATATATATATATATATATATATATATATATATATATATATATATATATATATATATATGTATATAACGTCCTTACCCTTTTCGTGTTTATTATTATCTAAAAATAATGCTTTATTTTTAGGGTTTTCCTTCTTATTATTAGAAAATTACATTTTATAATACAAACTCATATTAATTCCAACTAATAATTTAATCATTATTGATCCCAACTTTTGCTTTTGTTAATAACAATCCCATCTAACTGTTCGTTAACGATGTTTGTGTTTTTATGACATAGTTATATTAACAATATAAATATATTACTCAATTTTTCCAAATAAAAGATAATTATTCAATGTAACGCTTTTGTCGCTGCTTAAGTAGCTTGTAGACAGGGATACGCAAAACTAAAGTGATATACTTATATTTTTTATTTTTATTATGTAATACGTCATGTCACATGCCACGTCCTGAGCATTGTCACATGTTATGTCATAAAAAACTTATGGAGTTAACGTATAGTAAGACTGGGATTGTTACGAGTAACAGAATTGAAAGTTGAGACTAATATTAGTCAAATTATTAGTTAGTATTAGTACTGACTAATAGTTAATAGTTTAAATTATTAAAATTTAATTTTCTTATTATTAGTAGTTTCTTAAATAGCCTTGTCATTGCTGAGGATATTTCTGATGTTATTGTTATTATTTTTATTTTTCTGAATTTATCGATGTATATGTTTTTGGGTATGTCACCGTTTCATCTTTTGGTTATACCGGACATTTTTTTTGTGATTAAACCTATTAATGATGTAAACAACTTTTTTACGTTGTGATATACAAATTTCGTGCACCAGCATCATGGGTAAACACCCAGTTGATCGATCGAGTTTAAAAATGTATAAGCTTTTTATCATAAAGCTTAGGGTTTGTTTTGTAGTTTTACATAGAATTCAATTAATTGATTGGCTTTTGATATTTCATTTTGGGATACAAGGTTTCAGAAACATTTGGGTCATTGTGCAATAAATTCCTATTAAGTTGAACGACTTTTATTCTTCTTTTGAAATTAAGGGTCGTTGGTTTAATGGTTTATGATTGAGTTTTTAAGTTGACTTGAGGTCAATAAAGAAAAGTATTATCCTTAGGATTATAATCTTGTGGAAGCCTTGCATATGTAATCTTTTTACATTTGTTTAGATCAAATTATATATACATAACTATTCACTTTTAACAAGTTTTTAGCTTGAAGTGTTATGAATTATAACCATAATGAGTGAATGAACCGTTTATCAAATTTACGGATAAGCGTATTATATTATTTATTTACCTAATTAAACGTTTATAGTATAAATACCACCTTCATGTAAATAAGAAATCACACATATTGTATAATATTTCATAAGTTATACATATCTCTATTTCTTTTCACAATTCTTTCTAAAATTCCTTAAATTGTAACATTTATATTGTGTTAATTACCATTATATTATAACACATTATAAGCGTGAGAGTTCTTATATCTTAGTCAAGAATACCAATAAAACACAAAGTCATCTACTATAAGCTAGGGTAAGCACTTTATCAATAAGAATTCATAATATATACATTGATAAGATAACAATGATAGTTGAAATAAGTATAAAAGCCATCTTATTAAGGACATTTGATAACTTTGAGACTACTAACAAACTAACTTTTATTTATGTATATAACTGTTAATCAAACAACTAATTACTTTTCAGTTTATGTCAATTAACTTTTACTTATGCATCTAACTTTTAATTATATAACTAACATTTTCTTTTATGTCAACTAGCTTTAACTTATGCAACCGTTGTTTAATTATGTTTATTAATGTTTATTCATACTAAGATTTCATTCTTATGCTAACAATTATATTTGCAGGACCGGTTATGTGTTAAGCAACAATTTCACAAGGTGAAGAGTATAACACTTAATCGATGAAATAGGAAACCAGGCAAATGAAACAAAGAACAAAAGTAAGAATATAAGAACAAAGAGATTGGTTTTCAAGGATGATATATATTGCTCTCAAGTGTTTTACAATTGTTACAAGATTTAATCCTAAGAACTAGTTACGCGAGACACTTTATACTACATCCTATAGCCGGCTATACTTTGAAAGCCAGCTGGAACACTAATCTAGACAACAAGATCAATGTAAAGTCAAAAGACATATTGCCTTTTGACAGGTAACTATAACATGACATAGCTCACATCATAGTCTATTACAAAAAGGATAAAAGTAAAAGAGTGGAAAGTTAGTGACTCAAAGATCATAATTTATAGTTAACAAAAGTATGGATAATCACCAACTTGTATAAGTTGGTGAGTCTTCTGAGATGGCAGCGGAAAGTAGTTCAACTTTTGTCAAAAATAAGTCAGAGAAAACATGTATTCTCTGTTTTCGGAACAAACCAGTCTTTAGGCTTTAGAAGACTTTGTCTTGAAGCTTCAAAAGACTTCACTTTTGCCTTCGGAAGAATTTGGTATTTGACTTCGGAAAATTTGACACTTAGTGAATTTGTTTGCGTATAGTCAAATCTTCCGAAGTAACTTCCTTGTATTTCAGAATGCATGCTGAGAGATCTTTGGTTAGCATCAGCCTCTAAGACAAATCTTACAATATTCTTATTCTAACAATTATATTCTTATTCTCTCTTACTTTTGTGTAAACTAATTTCATTCATGTATCTTGATTTTATAATTACATACACACACACACACAAATGAAGGTTATATAGCCGTTATAAATGGTTATATTATATAGTCAATGTAAATAGTTACATGGTTGTTGAAAATGGTTCAAATATCTACTAAAATTGAAAATCATAAATCATTTTTCGTGTATAATAAATAGATTATATCTTTCAAAAGTTTACCCAAGATAACTTTTGAAAGATGATTCATCCTGTTTTGTTGTTGGTTATCATAACGCTCATTTTAACTCTTATCTCCATTGTGAACTCCACGTAAAGAATTTAAACTATTTTTACATTCTTATATATGTTTATAGCTGTATTATTCTATGTATCATGATTTTTATTGATATATATAGATTTTGATATTTATTTTTATTATTTTTTCAATTCATGTTTAGCAATGGAAAATATTGAACATCACACAAATTGAATTTCCAGCTCTTAACACCATTGAAGAAAACTATATGCTATGGACTTAAGCAATTTAAAAAAATCCTAAAATATATTAATGACCTCACTCAACCAGACCTATTACCGAATAATCCTTTATTATATATATATGGGTTACATTTACTATTTATACAAAATTTGTCTGCATAAAAACTTTTACATAATTTCATGTAACCCTAGTACAAAAGTGTTTAGTAACTGCTTCAGCCTTTAGTAACAATAGATATGCGCATCCACTATTATGCTAAGATCAAACATATTTACAGTTATTTTGACACACGTCTTCCCTATTACTTCACCCCATCCGTTGTATACATCAAATGAAAACATAACATTGTTAGTCATTTTGGTTACCTGAAAAAGCATACTCAAAACGATCAACATAATATTGGTGAGAACATAGGTTTAACGACCAAACAAAATATATTGATGCAACAAAAATAAGATTACAACCAAACCTACTTATGAGCCAGGTGATTTATAACTGTCACAAATACAAATCACAAAATCAGATAATATAGCAGCACAACACTCATCCTGTTGGTGCAGGAAATATTTTCCTAAGTAGCGCTACCTATATTACTAGACGGTTCCTCATCCGAATTAATGGTTGTAGTTTATGGCACAATGACAGTATATCTCAAAAAGTCTTAGTTATATTAGCATCAATCATAAAACAGTATGCTTTTTCCCCCCAAAACTCGTAAATATAAAAATGGGGCTATAAATCTCACCTTATTTCTAGCCAAATGTCAAATAATTCCTATAAAATAATTATTTGTTAGAATGAATTAAATTTCTTTAAAATTTGCAGCACTTTAATTTATTAATTATGATTAAATTCCAAATTAATACCTACTATTTTCCTAAAATCATCAAAATTTAGTAGCAGAAACATTCAAAATCCTAAGTTATCTCATAAATTTTCAGATACAAGTTTCATATAAATCGACAAAAATAGAAAAACATAACTAAAAATTCTGAAATTTATACACACTGTTCTATTCTAAATATCATAATTTATTTAAAGTTTTCATAATTTAAATCATTGTCGATTTATTTTCCCAAATTTCTAATTATAGAATATTCTAAAATACAACTCAAGCATATATGCGAATTAAATCACAAAAATTATTCAGTAATTCCTATAAAATATAAGGATTATTATATAATGTTTCTAGATTTTTACCAGGTTCGGAGCTTCTTTATAATAATTTCCTTTTATTTCATTGAATTAATTATATAAATTAATCTACCCAACATTATCACATCAAAATTTACAGATTACTATTTCCAGTATTTCTTAACAGTCTTCTAATTTTATTCCCACAATCACAGTCATTTAGGTATTTAATCAAATTTATCAAGAATATTCATGTTTTCAACCCTTTTATTTGTAATCTTTTTGTTTAAATCCTTGGTTTATAAAACTTTCTAGTTTTCTTATTTGAATCCTTTCTCTTACTGATTTTTGATAAAAATCATTTATTCATGAGGTTTTGTGAATATCCTTGATAAGTTAACTTAAAGAGTTGGTTATATGTGTTAGTTAAACACATATACACTTTTAAACTTGGTAGTTATAAGTTTGAGGATCAAACCTTGTTTGGAGTAGAAGATAGACTAAGAGAGTTGCTAGCTAGATCCTTGATATCCCAGTTGAGGTGGTTGTCCTTGATGTTTGATCAAGATGGATATGAACAAAGATGGTGATTGTAGAACCAAAGAAAAGGTTGATGATGGTGTGCTTGGAAATCCGAAAGCAAGAAGGAGATGATGGTGATGACTTGCAAACCGAGAGGGAGAGGATTGAGAGATGTGGTTGCGGTGTGGTGGTTCATGGTTATGGTGGTGTGGTTGTGGCGGATTGTGGTTGTCGTGTTATGGTGTCTCCATTGTGGCCGAGGGTTGTAAAGTAGTGGAGAGGGGTTCATCATTGCCTCTATGTCTAGAGTCATGATTTGGTGATTATAGAGTCATTATTTGGCCATTTAGGCGCTAGGTGGCGGGTCAAGGGAAGGCTTAGTGTATGGTTTGGCTAGATGTCAAGTTGTGATGCTAATGACTTTCTTAGTCACTAAGCTAGGATTAGCTACTTAGTGTAGTTGATAATCGGGTTTAGTAGTACCTTAATAAACCGATACAAATGTTTAGGTTGTGCTTTACTTAGTGTATTAGTGTTTTAAGATTTGATTAGTTTTAGTTTTCGATACAAGGTTCTAGTTGTAATCTTGTTTGGTAATATTTGATTAGGTTTTTATCTTATTTTATTACATGTAAATGAAAGAATTTATAATCCAAACAATTAGTCATTTAATCCTACAATTTGGTAACTATACATGTTAGATACAATAATCACAAAATTCACATAAAAAGATTACTTGCACACGTAACTTTTATGCATGTATGCATGCATGTTCACATTCATATGTGTATGTTCAATCAAACATACAAAAATTCATACAATTAAATAAAATTACCTTAGTCATCACCTATAAGATATAAGCATTTACTATTAATTTTATAGGAAAAGTTGAATTACCTAATCTTGATTTTTGGGTTGTCACATTTTGGAACTTCATATGTTTCTCGAACTAGGATTATGAATTATGAAACATGGTGGATCTTGCAGAACTTGGATCATGCTTTATGAAAATTTATGAAACTTAGTTTATGCTTTTTTTTAAATTTAAGGGAACTAGGGTCATGATTTGTTGAGTTTTATTTGTGAAAATTGCATATGGATTTGTAACTAGATTGTTTATGAATTGATAATTAGATTGTATATGGATTGATAATTATATGACTTGGTAATTAAAATATATAGGACATCTTGGTGACAAACCATCAAATCATTTTTGAGCACTTTCATGTAAGTACATATGTAATTTTTATTAGTGTAATTACGTATTTAATTTTATACCGTAATGTTGACTAAGTGCATAATGGGCGTTATCAATCGCATCTCAACATAGAGTACAAGGTTTATGAAACATGAGAAGACATTATGACTAGTTGATACAATGACTCTAAGGGATGTACACCTTGTGAATATCATTGATTGATTACCGCAAGACAATTGAGGATTACATATTACTTAAAGTTTAATTTAGTACACATATTTATATAAGTACCTATAACTATATTTGTAATTTTCTCTAACATTTTTATTTCTTTAATAACTAATAGTACAAATTTTCATTGTAGATCGCATAGCACGAAAGCTTACCCTTTATTCCCCACCTTTTTTTAGGATGCACACAATGAAGCCGATGGGAGTGTAGACCTATGCACACAGTTCCCATATCCGAAGAAGCGTGAGGTGTTAGTTAGTATTATTTTAATAAAAATAATTTTCTCTATATGATTACTCAGTATTTAGTGTTAATGTATTGCCATTCTTAAATACATGTTAAAATAATTGTTAATTATCTCATTTACAAAGGATATGTAATTTCTAGTAAACCGATGAGAGTTATAGTGAGCAAACAACAATCACAATCAACACCACCCCTCCTAATCTCCCTCCCTTGCTTATCCGGATTATATATTTCGCATTTAAATTTATTTATATAATATTAATTATCAACTTAGTTGTACATTATGATTTGTATATTGTATCTTATTTTGTTTTTTCTATATTGTTTGCTTTTAACCTTATAGTTTTCAACCCTTACATTTAATACTAACATCTTTTTTTTTCCTTTCAACTTTAGTCCCATTTGGTTCAACATTTTTTTATCTATTTTTTTTCTGTTTAACGGTTGCGTTATGTTTTACGTTTTGTTCTATATTTACACATTAACACACCGTAACATACGTATATAGTTCAACGTTTTTACATATATTTTTGTTTGGTTTTATTTCTTTTGTTGAAGAGCTTTTCTGGTCTTAGTGGTCACGAACAACAGCGTGAAATTATGCTACTTAGTACGGTTTTACATCCCCATCGCAGCGTGCAAGACTTGAATACTAGTTTTAATAAATTTTCTGGTTTCAAGAATAGTTTTTTTAATTATTCATACGTTATTGTAAGTTTATAATTCCAGATATTATAAATTTAATATATACTAATTAGAAACTTAAGGTTGTGTTTGTTGTACCATGAGCATCACAAATTGTGTGTGTGTGTGCATATATATATATATATGTATATATATATATATATGTATATATATATATATATACATACATACAGACATATATATATATATAGATAGGGAGATAGAGATATAGAGAGAGAGAGAGAGAGAGAGAGAGATAGAGATAGATATAGACTAGATAGAGAGATAGAGATGATATATATGTATAGAGATATATATGTATATCGATATACATAGATATATATATACATATGTAGATATATATATATATTTATATACATATGATATATATACATATGTGTATATATAGACATATGTATATATATATATACATATGTATGTGTATAATACATATGTAGATATATATTTATATCTATATATATATATATATATATAGATATATATATATAGATATATATAGATATATATATATAGATTTTATATATATATATGTATATATATACATGTATATATATATATATATATATATATATATATATATATATATATATATATATATATATTATAATTAGTTATTTTAAAACCAATACTGTTAAATCTTTTACAAGTTAACCCCTATAATTATTAACTTTCAACTTTAGTTCTCAATATTTTTCATCTTTTACAAAATTTCCATTTTACATTTTGGTCTAAATGATTTTTATTAACTTGCAACATGCAGGTCCTAGATCGACTTAATTATTATTTTAATATTTAACGTTTCACATGCGTGATTCAATGTTTTTATGATTACTTTTCCTTTGGTTTTATTTTTTTCCGCTTGTTTTAATATAAGTTTTTTCGTTACTGGTGGTCACTAAACATAGTATGACATTGGTCCTACTTAGCACGGTCATATGCATCTATTGCAACGCGAGACACTTAATACTAGTTATTTTAAGGAGTACTTACAAATTGTGTGCGTTATTAATATATGAAATTACATCATGTGTCATTTAGTTTTAATAATTACACTATATAACTTTTTTATAAAAATTGCACACATATTGTCCTTTATACTAACTGCATGACCGTTTAAGGGATGATCAATACAATAGTCTCACAATGATGAGAGTATTAGAAAACTTAACAGATTAAATAGGGAACCGGGACTATATTATGATGCTAAAAACACAAGCAAACAATGAGACAGAAACATAAGAACAAAACAACAAAGTATGGTTTTCAAGGATGCTATATATTGCTCTCATTCTTTTGCAAGTGTTACAAAGCATTAAGAAAAGATACAAGGACTTGAGATACTTTATACTACATCATACAGCCGGTCATACTTTGAAAGCCAGCTGAAAACACTAATCTAGACAACAAGATCAATGTAAAGTCAAAAGGTAGATATGCCTTTTGACTAGTGACTATGACATGACATAGTTCCCATCCTAATATATTACATGTAACGCCCGGAAATTTTCTTTGAAGCCGACGAAAGAAGAAAAAAAAAAGAAATAAAGTCCAAAGTCGAGGGACCAAACTCGCCAACGAGAGAAACTTCGATTAATGGGAGTATAAAAGGGGTAAGACACCCCATTCTTTCTATTTTCTGCCAAGAGAGGAAGAAGAGAAGGAGAAAAAGAGGAGAAAGGCTTGGTTCGGGTGGATTCAAGCGTGGAAATCGTCGTGTAGCGGGTCAAATCGAAGTTCTACTCGACGGGATCGTTTGTGTGAGTTATAGGACCCCTCTTTTATACGTTTTTGAATGATTTTGGGGGCTGGAACTCATCTGAAAACCCTTTTTCGAGTTATTGGGTGTAAACCCGTTTTTGTATGTATGTTTATGTGTATGATTCTTTTGGGGCTTGATTTCTTGCTTGGTTATGCTTTAATGAGGTTGTGGTATGCTTCCCTAAGGTTTAGGATGGTTGATTTGGGCTAAAATCAAGTTTGGAAGAGTTTGGAGGCCGAAAACATCGGCTGCAGTTCAGGATGAACTGCATTCTACGCACAGCTAGGGCTATGGGAGTGGAGATGCCATGCGACCGAATGGCTTGCGACTGGGTCCATACGCACGACAGGAGTGCGACTGAGGTTCATTCGTATATGAGTAGTGCGACTGAGGGTCATACGTATGAGGGCTATGCGACTGAAGGAAATGCGAATGAGGGCTATGCGACTGAAGGAAATGCGAATGAGGGCTATGTGACTATTTGAAATGCGAATGAGGGTCATGCGACTGAAGGTCATGCAACTGGAGTCCATACGCCTGTGAGTCGTGCGATTGAGGTCCATACGCACGAAAGGTGTGCGACTGAGGGCCATTTGCATGAAGGTCATGCGACTGAGGTCCATACGCCCAGCTGTCATGCGACCGAGCTTCATTCGCATGGGAAGCATGCGATTGGAGGCTATGCGACTGGAGGTCCATTCGCCTGAGTGTTCCCATACGCATGAGAGACCATGCGACCGAATAGGGTCCATACGCCCAAATGACCATAGTATTGTCTGACTTTCGGGAAGTGCAGACGTAGGCTCGGACCTTTAGGGTTGTAGATGATGTGATGGGCATGGATTCTGTAAGATGATTTATGATGGTGATGATGCGATGCATGATGACGTATAATGCCGTATAGTTATGTATGATGCGATGCGCGTGATTCGTGTGATGTTTGATGTGGTGTGGTTGTGCGATGTTGATGATGATGTGATGTATGATAGATGCGTATGTGATGATGCTCTGTATTGTGAGGTGTGTATGTTTATGTTTATATTCGTGTTATGTATATGTATCTTTCCATGGCTTTACGTCGAATGTTAATGAATGAAACGAAAGTATTATGTAACATAAAGTGAAAGATAATGAAAAAATGACATGATAAAAGAATGAATGCATGCATTAATGAACGAATGGAAGTATGAAAGGCTTGCAAGCATTATGAACAGGGGTACACGCGGGGGTTCCAGTCTTTGTGACTGACCAACGTTGTGGTACATAGTGTGTAGTGATTACTCACCTCGGTGCTGGTGCCAGGCTATGTGCAGTGTGGAAGTCATTTATGAACTTCGGCCCAGTACTCGAGTTATGTATATCGTTGGGGGTGGAGTAGTGATTACTCACCTCGGTGCTGGTGCCAGGCTATATGCAGTGTGGAAGTCATTTATGAACTTCGGCCTAGTACTCGAGTTATGCATATCGTTGAGGGTGTAGTATGTGGATGGGATCTTTGTCGCTCACCTCAGTGTTGGTGCCAGGCTATGTGCAGTGTGAAAGTCATTTATGATCTTCGGCCCAGTACTCGAGTTATCGCTTACCCCAGTGCTGGTGCCAGGCTACGTGCAGTGTGGAAGTCATTTATGATCTTCGGCCCAGTAGCCATATTGTTTGGGGCATAGCTGTTGACACTGATCCAGAACGTGATGATGTAACAGATGTAATGATCCTGAACCTTATCCTAGGTACTGTGGCCAGAGGTGCTGGGCACCGTGAATGAAGGTCTATGATAGGCTTAGGCACAGTATCATGAGCATGAAGGGTAAAGTTCATGGTGTTGATAAATGGAAATGATGTAATGATGAACGAACGAATGAAAGTAAGAATGAATGAACGATGAAGATAATAATAACTATTATCTATGTGTACGTATGATGTGTGATCGCATGTATGTAAAGAATGGTTTTAACGAAAGAAAAGTATGTTTTATTATAAAACTAGAACTCATTCAGCAACGCTGACTTTGATGTGTTTCCAGTTAGCAGGTATGTTGCTGAGTATGACATGGGGCGGCTACTCAGCTTATTTTGGATGGCATCCTTATGTTTAATGCTTTTGTAATAAAATGTAAAATGATATTGTGAAATGAACGGTTTTATTATTTCGCAAAAGTATTTTGATGAAATGAAAATGTTGTTTTTAATGTTTCCGCTGCAACGTTTTATGAAAGTGAAATGTAATTAGATGTTTTATGTGCGATGAGGATCCAATTGTAAGCGTCCCGGGAACGGGGCCTTCAAGTTGGTATCAGAGCCAAAGTTTAAGTGAAATGGGTATATTTTCAAAATAAACCTTAACTTAAACTGAGAATGGGACGGAAGGGGAATGGGATGCCAATCTGAGTAGCTGCGTGCCATCAGGTACTTTCGTAATGTTAACTTGTATTATGTGCGTATGTTATATGGTTTACGTGTTGCTGGTAGATTTAGATACTGATGTAGTCAGGACAGGTAATGCTTGGGGTATGAAGAGTAAAGTAAGTGGCTAATCACAACTGGCCACTATAATTAGGGACTTACTATACTTGACATAAACTGAGTTGTTCCCTTGAATGATCGTGTTGGTGTTTGAATCTTTCAGTGTGATAGAGAATGGCCGGTGGTAGATCTTCGAAAGCTTCTCGTGGTGGAGGTGGTGGTGGACGTGGTGCTGAACCACGGATCACAAGAGGAAGACCCAGAGTTGAAAAAATGGTTCATAAGGAACCCGAGACCCCTCATCCTGAGGGTGGTGATGAGAATGCTAATCAGAGGGCCTCGATGAGAGAGGCGACCATGGAGGAAGTGCATCAGGTCTTGCAGACGATCCTACCGTCTGTAGTGACCGAAGTGATAAAGACTGTTAGAGATGGGGAGAGAAAGGAAAGGGGTATACCTTCGGGCGAAAGAAGACGACCCGAGACTGAAACGGTTTTCTCCGATGACGAAGAGGAAGAAGAAGAAGAGGAAGAGCCTGCGCCGGAGGTGGCACGAGGCTGTAACTATGGGGAGTTTCAACAATGCAAGCTCCCAACTTTTAATGGTAATGGCACTGCTGCTGCTGCTCACCGATGGGTGAGGGAAATGGAAGCCGTTTTAAATAACAGCGAGTGCTGAGAAGATCATAAAGTAAAATTTGCTACTCACTCTTTTGTGGATTCAGCTTTGTGCTGGTGGGACAACATAGTCCAAGCTGAGGGCAGTCGGGCTATTGGAAGAATAGATGGCCAGAGTTGAAAAGGCTGGTGATTAAGGAGTTCTGTCCTTACCGTGAGATGGATAAAGTTGAAAGAGAGTTCCTGCAGCTGGAGGCGAGAACAATGACGCATCAGCAATACACTACCAAATTCAACAAAATGGCACGGCTGGTGCCGGATCAGGTGACGCCTCTGTCACGAAAGATTAAGAGGTACATTCAGGGCTTGCCCGTGGATATCCGTAGGCACATGATCGCTACCCGACCGAGCATGTTTAGGTCGGCGGTTGATTTGGCGGGGAGATTATACAATGAAAGATTGGTGGTGGTGACAGAAGTTAGCAAGAAAGGAGATGGTGATCGGGATTGGAATGGGAAACGATTGGGACGTGGCGGAGCCGCTCCAAGTAACAAAGGTGCACGGGTGGATGACCAGCGTGTGGTCATAACTGATGCGGGGTCGGAAAGGTGTGATAAGTGTGGACACAAACACCCCGGGGAATGTAGATTGGGGACTAATGTCTGTTTCCGTTGTGGAAGGACCGGACATGTGGCGAAGAACTACGGTGTGAGGAGGTGTTATTCCTGTGGTGGGGAGGGCCACATGAGCAAGGATTGCAAGAAGCCGAGGGCGGAAGGTTCGGGAGTGAAGAAGATCGGAGGAAGCTAGGACGGACCCCGATGTTGTGTCAGGTATGATTCTAGTAAATCAATCCTTAGCCTTTATGTTATTCGATGTTGGCGCTAGTAAAAGTTTTATTCATGTTGCTTTCTGTGCTGAATTGCATGTTAGTGGTAAGAATATAGATACACCCTTCGATGTAGTCCTAGGAGTGGATTGTTTGGCGGACTACGGAGCGAACATTGTGTGTCGCAAAAAGATGATACGGTTGACAGCGCCCGACGGGATCACGGTGACGGTTTAAGGTGATTGAGTCACGACGATTCCGAAGGTGATTTCGATGGCAATGGCGGGAAAGTGCATAAAGCGTGATATGGTGGAGTACGAGATTAAATGCCTTACTTGTTTACAAGTGAAGGCCGAGCACCAAATGTCGTGTGGGAAGTATTGAGGTGATCGAGGCCACGACCGAGAAGCTCGAAAGGATCAAAGTCTTAATGAAGTTAGCCAGAGATAGACAAGAAGTCGTGTGGGGATAAACGACGTATACCGATTGAACTCCAGGTGGGAGACTGGAAAAGAGATGAGACAGTATTGCCCGCGACGGTTTAAGGAATAACAGGTTTCGGGGACGAAACCTATATAAGGGGGTGGACTTGTAACGCCCAGAAATTTTCTTTGAAGCCGACGAAAGAAGAAAAAAAAATAAAGTCCAAAGTCGAGGGACCAAACTCACCAAGGAGAGAAACTTCGATGAATGGGAGTATAAAAGGGGGAAGACACCCCATTCTTCCCATTTTCAGCCAAGAGAGGAAGAAGAGAAGGAGAAAAAGAGGAGAAAAGCTTGGTTCGGGTGGATTCAAGCGTGGAAATCGTCGTGTAGCGGGTCAAATCGAAGCTCTACTCGACGAGATCGTTTGTGTGAGTTCTAGGACCCCTCTTTTACACGTTTTTGAATGATTTTAGGGCTGGAACACATCTGAAAACCCTTTTTCGAGTTTGGGTGTAAACCCGTTTTTGTATGTATGTGTATATGTATGATTCGTTTAGGGCTTGATTTCTTGCTTGGTTATGCTTGAATGAGGTCGTGGTATGCTTCCCTAAGGTTTAGGATGGTTGATTTGGGCTAAAATCGAGTTTGGAAGAGGTTGGAGGCCGAAATCGTTGGCTGCAGTTCGGGATGAACTGCATTCTGCGCACAGCTAGGGCTATGCGACTGGAGATGCCATCTGACCGAATCGCATGCAACTGGGTCCATACGCACGACAGGAGTGCGACTGAGGTTCATTCGTATATGAGTAGTGCGACTGAGGGTCATACGTATGAGGGCTATGCGACTGAAGGAAATGCGAATGAGGGCTATGCGACTGAATGAAATGCGAATAAGGGTCATGCGACTGAAGGTCATGCGACTGGAGTCCATACGCCTGTGAGTCGTGCGATTGAGGTCCATACGCACGAAAGGTGTGCGACTGAGGGCCATTCGCATGAAGGTCATGCGACTGAGGTCCATACGCCCAGCTGTCATGCGACTGAGCTTCATTCGCATGGGAAGCATGCGATTGGAGGCTATGCGACTAGAGGTCCATTCGCCTGAGTGTTCCCATACGCATGAGAGACCATGCGACCGAATAGGGTCCATACGCCCAAATGACCATAGTATTGTCTGACTTTCGGGAAGTGCAGACGTAGGCTCGGACCTTTGGGGTTGTAGATGATGTGATGGGCATGGATGTTGTAAGATGATTTATGATGATGATGATGCGATGCATGATGACGTGTAATGTCGTATAGTTATGTATGATGCGATGCGCGTGATTCGTGTTATGTTTAATGTGGTGTGGTTGTGCGATGTTGATAATGATGTGATGTATGATTGATGCGTATGTGATGATGCCCTGTATGGTGAGGTGTGTATGTTTATGTTTATACTCGTGTTATGTATATGTATCTTTCCATGGCTTTACGTCGAATGTTAATGAATGAAACGAAAGTATTATGTAATGTAAAGTGAAAGATAATGAAAAGAAGACATGATAAAGAATGAATGCACGCATTAATGAACGAATGAAAGTATGAAAGGCTTGCAAGCATTATGAACAGGGGTACACGCGGGGGTTCCAGTCTTTGTGACTGACCAACGTTGTGGTACATAGTGTGTAGTGATTACTCACCTCGGTACTGGTGCCAGGCTATGTGCAGTGTGGAAGTCATTTATGAACTTCTGCCCAGTACTCGAGTTATGCATATCGTTGGGGGTGGAGTAGTGATTACTCACCTCGGTGCTGGTGCCAGGCTATGTGCAGTGTGGAAGTCATTTATGAACTTTGGCCCAGTACTCGAGTTATGCATATCGTTGGGGGTGTAGTATGTGGATGGGATCTTTGTCGCTCACCTCGGTGCTGGTGCCAGGCTATGTGCAGTGTGGAAGTCATTTATGATCTTCGGCCCAGTACTCGAGTTATCGCTTACCCCGGTGCTGGTGCCAGGCTACGTGCAGTGTGGAAGTCATTTATGATCTTTGGCCCAGTAGCCATATTGTTTGGGGCATAGCTGTTGACACTGATCCAGAATGTGATGATGTAATAGATGTAATGATCCTGAACCTTATCCTAGGTATTGTGGCCAGAGGTGCTGGGCACCGTGAATGAAGGTCTATGATAGGCTTAGGCCCAGTATCATGAGCATGAAGGGTAAAGTTCATGGTGTTGATAAATGAAAATGATGTAATGATGAACGAACGAATGAAAGTAAGAATGAATGAACGATGAAGATAATAATAACTATTATCTATGTGTATGTATGATGTGTGATCGCATGTATGTAAAGAATGGTTTTAACGAAAGAAAAGTATGTTTTGTTATAAAACTAGAACTCACTCAGCAACGCTGACTTTGATGTGTTTCCAGTTGGCAGGTATGTTGCTGAGGATGGCACGGGGCGGCTACTCAGCTTATTTTGGATGGCATCCTTATGTTTAATGCTTTTGTAATGAAATTGTGAAATGAACGGTTGTATTATTTTGCAAAAGTATTTTGATGAAATGAAAATGTTGTTTTTAATGTTTCCGCTGCAACGTTTTATGAAAGTGAAATGTAATTATATGTTTTATGTGCGATGAGGATCCAACTGTAAGCGTCCCGGGAATAGGGCCTTACATTACAAAAAGGATAAAAGTACATAAAGTAGAAAGTTATAGATTCAAGACCTCAATGTACAGTTACAAAAGCATGGACCTTTTCACCAACTTGTATAAGTTGGTGAGGCTTCAGAGTTTCAGCGGAAAGTGGGTCAGCTTTATACAAAAGTACATCAGAGAAAACATGTTCTTCTTTGTCTTTGGAAGAAATTTGTCTTCACTGCATTGGCTTTGGAAGACTTTGTCTTTGAAGCTTCGGAAGACTTCATCTTTGGCTTTGGAAGATTTTGGTATTGGCTTCGGAAGATTTTACACTTAGAATTCTTTCTTGTGCAACTTCTACTAAGCACCAAGTGCATGCATACAGGAAGCACTTGGATTGTTTTAGATGCATCAGCCTTTCTAAAAACCTTACAAACTCCACCTAGGCTGATGCTACCAAAACATAGAAGTGATTTAGATATTGACAGTCCTTATTATGATCATGACCATTCCCTTCTTCTTAATTGGTTAGGATCACTCGGACTTTCAAAATACGTCAAAGAGATCATGTAGAGTTAGGTTAAGCATGTATTGCCAGAAGTAGACATCTTGACCACCTTAAACTCTAGTGACATACCATATGTCTGGATTTACAGTAAAGGTTTAGGACAAGATGGATATTCCTGATGCAAGAGGCTCTACTTGAGTGGAGTTGGTTGAGCAGCCTCTTCTTACACTTCCTCAGATTGCTCTGACTTATCTTGAGGTTTGGAGGTGGATGCTTTTGACTTCTTCTAGGATACACTCTTATAAGCCATCATTTTCCTCCTCTTTGAGGTCTTTAACTGAGAAAGGAAAACTAGCCTTCAGCACCAGGTTATTCTGTTTTGTCCTTCTCAGTTAGGTCCTCTTCCCTATAGGTTCATAAGGAGAGAGATTTGGACCTTGCTATGGATCAGAAGATGAAGTTTGCTATGGTCCAGCATGAGATCCAGGTTGTGTTGTCTCAAAGGGTTCAATCGTAATCTCAAATTCAAGAGGAGTTTGACTTGGTGGGAAGTGTAAGTCAAGAAGCTTTCCTCTCTTAATCTTCTGCTTGCCACTCTAATGTGCTCATCCATGGTGGATAGAGGGACATTGGATCAAGCCTCCTTTCGGAGAATCCATACACAACTTCAAGAAGCCTCATCCTTGCCTATCAGCAGACTTCTTTTGACTCTTTGGTGATGGCTCTTGACTTGCTGCTTCTTCCCTCATCTTCCCTCGTAACTTTTTGTTCTTTGAGAACTTGTTGCTCAAGCTCTTGAGGTACTCAAACTCAATGTACTCATATGATAAAGGAAGAAGTACAACTGCCTAATAGAGTCGTATGGAACTCTGGTAGTTAATCATGTTTTGTCTATCAGCTTCCTTGTCTACCTGAAGTTGCTTAGTTGCCACAGCCTCTGTCTCAGGACTTTCTTGAACTGGGGAGAAGGTAGGAGCATGCTTGCAAAGCCTTTTCTGTCTTCTTTCTTCTTTAATCTTGAGGAGCAACTTTGCATCCGCTGCCTCCTTCCTCTCCTTAGACATTTCCATGTATGCCAGTTCATTTAATTCTTCTAAAAGAGATAATTTCATAAATATCATAGTTTCTGGTCCCCATATAGTATATCATGGCTGCCCTCAACTCATCATTCTGAGTGTTTGGCCTAGGGGCAGCCCTAATAGCAGCTTCCATGAAGCCTGAGGACCCAATTGAACTGTCTCCCATTAGCTTCCTCTTCATCTCTATCTCCACCTCCATAATCTCCTCCGGAGTCAATATCCTTTTCCCTTTGTCACCCACAGACCTTGGTGACTCAGGGTAGAGAGAGCATTGGCCTTCATTGCCTGATGTAGTAGTCAGACTCTGGCCAGAGAGAGACTGTGAAGCACTTTAACCATCTGGTGCCTCGCTGAGGGTATAGGATGTTAAAGTATTAGTTCTTGTGATAGTGCTCACAGGTTCTATCACTGGGCCTTTAGTCAAGTTTCCCCTTTGAAGCTAATCTTAGGGTCCACCTTAACATCCAGTTTACCAATGACATTGCCTGCTTGCATTTGTCTTCTTCTTTGTCTAAATTCGTCAACAATCCTCTCTTGAATCCTCTTAGCCATTCTGTCAGCTTGCCTAAGTTGACTTGGGTTGGCAAGTGGCATTGACTAGAGGAAGACTGTCATCAGGGCTCTTCTATCAACATCATACCTCCACCCTAGTATTTCATTTATAGCTTCTTGGGGTGCGGATGACATTGCCCTTGGAATACCCTCCTCAAACAAGCTTTGAATGAGAGAGTTCACATCAATGTGAACTTGAGGAGGTTGCTGAGTATGGACAATTGCAAGTGAGGGTAGTGAATCCTCAATGTTCATACCCTGTGAAGAACTCTCAGGTTCTGTGATTGCTTGGACTTTCTCCCTCTTTTTGGTAGCATCACCCTTTTGCATAGGTGAACTAGGAGTTAGGTCTATAACATCCATAGGTTCTTGTGTTTATGGTTGAGTTCTTCTTAAAAGTCTCCCAGTTAGTTTTTCCTTGAGATCAGAAATCCCAAGTTGCTGATCATTGACCCACCTTTGTAGGGTAGTCACTTGAGATTCCAAGTGACTAACCTTAGAGACTAAATAGGTGCAGGTTTGAGTAAGTTTTTTCATTTTTAGTCTCATGTTCCTCTCATCTTCATTAGAAGAATCATGGGAGATGAGAGAATAGGACCAAAGTCTTCTTCCTCATCACCAGCATGATGTTCTTGGCTGTTGGATTTCCCCTGCTCAATGACAACTTCAGGTGAAGTGTCAATGGGCTGGGTTGCCATGGTTGAGGTCTTAATAATGTAATTACTTTTGAAAGTGAGAGCCTCTTCCATATAGACCTCCTGAACAGGTTCAGGGAGATCTACCTCGGTAATGGGTGAATGATGTGTGATAGACAAGGGAGAAGCAGAAGTACTCATCTCTCTTTGAGTAGGGGAGGAGAAGAGAGACTCATGGTACTCACTGAATCCCCTGTCTTCATCATCATAGAATTCAAGGTTGGGTATTGGATGGTTAAGATCAAGAGGCTGGGGATGGTAACTTTCCCCTGAAGGTTGTTTACTAGAGTTTTGAGACTCGGAGTAAAGGCTTAATACTGTTGGGCTTATGAGCTCATCAGGTTGAGAATGAGGAACCTCAACACTGATCATGATGAGATGGGAGTGGTTTGTTCCTCAGGAGAAGTAGGAGCTACAGTGTCCACTTCTTCCTGTATGGTTGGTGATATGGGGGCCTGCACAAGGTTAGTAGCTTGTGTCGGGGTTCGTTTGGATTTTTTTGGTAGGTGAGGATTATTTGTGGTTGATTTGGTGGTTGTGAAGTAAAAGGTGTGGGTTCAACACTTGCTTGTGCTGCTAGGCATTTATGTAATGCCCGGTTATTTCCTTTGAAGCCAAGGGATGAAGAAAAAGAAAGAAAAGAAATAAAGTCCAAAGTTGAGGAACCAAACTTGCCAAAACAGGAAAAACCTTGAATGAGTGGGGATATAAGAGGGGGAAGGCAGTCCATTCTCCCCTCATTCTTCCCTTTTCAGTCGGCTAGAGAGAGAGAGAAAGAGCAAGAGCAAAACCTTCAGTTTTGAAGAATCAAGCGCAAAGGTTGAGGTGTAGCGGGTTGGATTGAAGCTCTAATCGAAGGGGTTGTTAATGTGAGTTCTAGGACCCCTCTTTTACATGTTTTCATCTGATTTGGGGCTGGAACACATAGTAAAACCCGTTTTTGAAGTGTGTGTATTGAACCCGTGTGTAAGTGCTTCTGTGTGATACGAGTGGGGTTTGATTTCGGGCTTGCGTGTGCTTGAATGGTGTTGTAGTAGGTGTTTCTAAGGTTTAGGATGGTTGATTTGAGCTTAGAACAGGTTTGGGAGGGCTTGGAGGCCGAAAATTGCAGTTTAGGTTCGGGAAAAACTGCATTCTGCATTAGTTAGGGCTATGCGACCGAATGGCATGCGACTGGAGGCCATACAGCCGAAAGGCATGCGACTGAGGTCCATGCGCACGAATACCATGCGACTGAGGTCCATGCGCACGAGTGCCATGCGACTAAGGTCCATACCATGGAAGTCATATGACTGAAGTTCATGCGCCTGTAAGGTATGCGATTGAAGGTTATACGACTGAGGTCCATGCGCCTGGAGGCCATGCGACTGAGGTTCATACGTGAAGATCATGTTAGGTTGGACTCACTTTAGTATACATGTTTACTTTACATTGTAATAGGACTTTTGTTAGTTTCATTTTGTATTTTGTTAGTAATTAGCAGTTTTGGCAGTCCAGCGAAACTGTGAGCGAATCTATAGTTTCGCTCACAGTTTGCTGTTTTGGTTCACCCGGCGAACTTGTGTTCTGCCGGACGAAACTATAGTTTCGGCATGACAGTTTTGCTGGTAGCGAAACTGTCAGCGAAACTATGACTGCTATATATACTATTGTCATTTCATTTTGCATGATAAGTTTGCAAAACCCTAATCGTGGAATTCTGTTGCAAACTATCATTTCCAAGCAGTTACTTCATTGAAATACAATTGTGCTTATTGTTATTGAGTGAGTTTGTTCATTTGAATATCAATTATGTCTTGATTCATCATATTCTCTTCTCAATTGTTGTTATTTGGTTTGTGTATTTGATATTGATCAAATTATCCTATCAATTGTACTGTTCATCGATCACATGGACCAACAATATGGTATCAGAGCCTTAGTGCTCTTGATTTGTTGAGTTTTTGTGGTTTTGGTCAATATCTAGTTTCAATCAATTCTCATTGGATTATCAGCTGTTTTTGGGATGGAAATTGATTGAATTATGCTTGTTCTTGATTGAGGAAGATTCTACAATCATCAGATCTCAAATTCATTGAGTTTTGGATGATTTCAGATTGATTTTGAGGTGAAAAAGGGTTTTGAGATCGACCAGCGAAATTACTGTTCTTACAGCGAAACTGTCATCTTCATTCAGCGAAATTATGAGTTATTTTGGATCAGAAGTTGTTTTCTAGAGTTTCAGCGAAAGTATTTCCTTGAACGAAAGTTCAGTAGTGTTTTTGATCAATTATCAAGCGAAAGTGCTGCCGAATCTATTTCTGAACGAAAGTTCAAGCTTGTTTCCTGCGAAATTAGCAGCGAAACTAAGCAATTGTTGTCTCTGATTCAAGCGAAAGTGCTGCTGAAATTGCAAGCGAAAGTGTCTGTGTTTGCGAAAGTGTCTGCGATAGTATTGTTTCAGCGAAACTGTTAGCCAAGTCACCTTTCTCAGCGAATTTGTCAGCGAATTTACTAGCGAAATTATCAATCTTTCTGCCGAAACTATAATGTCGAAATTAACTACTCTTACACTTGCGGATCTTGAAAGTGTTGCTCCTAATAGACCTCCAAGACTCATTAATGGAGATAATTTTGAAGATTGGAAGAGATGTCTCAAAGCTTTCTTTTTCTACACAGATCATAATCAATGGGAATCGATTATTTCAGGTCCTCATATACCTACGGTTACAGTTGGTGATGTCGTTTCTCAGAACAAAGATCCATCTTCTTATACTGAAAGAGATCTGAAACTGATTGATCGTGATCAAAAAGCTTTTGGTGCTCTAACTCTCTGCTTGGCTCCAGACATCTACAATCGTTTTGCAGAGCATAAAAATGCTAAATCCCTTTATGATGCTCTCTGTGAATTCTTTGATGGGAATGCAGATCTGGTGAAAGACAAGAGTATTCAAGCTGAAAAGGAGTTCAATTCGTTTGTAGGATACAAGAATGAAAGTTTGACAGATCTTACAAATCGTTTCTTAACTGTCTCAAGCACTCTGAAGAAGTATGATGAAAGACTCTCCAACAGTGAACAAGTAAACAGGCTTCTCGATTCTCTTCCACCACAGTGGAGTCTTCAAGTGAGGATGCTCAAACAAGAAAGAGGTTTTACAGATTATAAGCTGATGGATATCATTAACAAGTTGAAATCTTTTGAGTTGGATATGAAAAGAAGAGAATTTAACCAGACTATGATGCCCACACCTGGTTTTTCTCAAAATGCTGCTTTGTTGTCATCCGCTGCAAACTCTCACATTCAAAATCCAATTCAAGGAGGGAGCAATACAAGTAATTTCTCGAGTGGTAGTAATCATGTTGGAAAAGAATTGGGAAATTCTAAGGTGAATGCTGAAACTACAATTCCATCTGAAACAATGGCTCTTTTTGGAATGTTTGTTCAGAGCTATGAAGCTCTTGTTGCTGGTGAATTGAAAGGTAAAGGAATGACTATGGAGGATATGTATCAGGTTGATCCTGATGATTTAGAAGAAACTGACATTCAATGGCAAATGGCAATGTTAACTTTAAGAGCCCGAAGATTCATGGAAAGAACAAGAAGAAAGAATTTTGGTGGTCAATCATCAACTCAAAACTAGGATTTGATAAGTCAAAATTGAGGTGCTTTAATTGTAAACAATTGGGACATTTTAAACGTGAATGTCCATTACCAATTGTCACAGATCCTAGTAACACTGGAGTACCAAGATTGACAGCAGAGAAAGTAAAGGAAGAGGGAAATTCAAAAAAGGAGTCAGCCTTGATCTCAAATTTTGACTGGAGTGCAGAGGTGGAAGAAACAAGATCTGAAATAAATCACGCTTTAGTTGCTGAGATTGTGAAAAGTGATGAGATGGAAGTTGAAAAATGGATTTGTGTTGTTTAAGGAATTCAAAGGAGAGAATGAACCTTCAGTAAAGGAGAAAGAAGAGAAGGCAGATGGAGAGAAGAAAGAGGAAATTACAGATTCAAATGATGAAAGAAATTCAAAAGCTGCGAAGGAAAAGAGAAGGATGATGCGGCTGCTACTGTTGAGGAAAGGAAATCAAGTACTCCAGTATGCATGTGCAATAAAGCTTTAGCTGCCGAAAAGATGGTAATGGGACTTCCTTATGAGGTAATACAGGATATGTGCTCATCTGCTTGCAAAATTAGACTTTTTGGGGTTTATAAGGCTAATCGTTTGTTAATTGATAATGAAAAGGATTTAAAACGAATTAATGATGAACTTAAAATGAATGAATCAAAATATTTTGGAAATTAAATGAGGCTTTAAAAGAAACTGATCATTTAAAAAGAATTGTTTTGGAAAGGAATGTAGAGGTTAATACTTTGACTGAACGAGTTGCTCTTGCTGAATTTGAAGCAAGCAAATTCAGTCAAAATTAGATAAATGGACTATTTCTGGAATGAAACATGATGATCTTTGTAAATCTCAACGGGGAGCAAGAATTAAAACAGGTTTGGGTTATGAAAATGTACAGGTTTATCCTCCTCCTAGTACATACTGTTATTCTCCTATGCCTGTTCCTCATCCTTCTAATGATTTAATCAAATCAGATACTGACAGTATGTCTGCAGGTTTAGTTGGAAATAACTCTAAGTACATTCGTGAAGACTACGACTATGGACCAACTAGTGGGCTTGGATGCACTAGTTCTAGTACACCTGAAAAACAGCAGTCTGTTTTAGATAATAAGTCTAGTTTAAATTCAGTGTTTGTTTCTAGTTCAAATGTAACAGACTTGAATGTCTCATGTTCTCTTGATTGTTCTATTTCATCTTGTAATTCAAATCATGATAGTGATGATTTTTGTTCTGGTAATGAATGCAATGAATCTGATGTTTCTCCTAAAATAACTGAGCAAATTAAAATTAATTCTTTCGAAAAGTTCTTTTCTCAACCTATTCCATCTTTCATACCATTAAATATGACATCTTCAGAAAAATGCAGTTCGTCTTCATCTGAAACTGGTACCAATGATACGAGTTTTACTGATTGTCAGAAGAATCAAGTTCTGATTTTGTAAAGAATAACTCTGATTCAAATAAACAAAAACATCATGAGATGTATGAGACATTCAGTGATGTTGATTCTAGTTTATCTGAATGTGATGAGGAGATTATTATTGATCCTATTTTTACTTCATCACATCATCGACCTAGATTCAAACATCATTGTTTCAGGTGTGGTGAAGAGGATCATCTTATCAAAAATTGCCCTTTGATTGAAAGATCCTCTAATAGAAATTGTTTTGGGAATAAATTGACAAAATTGGTTAATAATTTCTTTCATAAAAAATCAGCTTCTTTAAAAACAAAAGTTGTTCAATCTTGGGTCCCTATTACTCCTGGCTAAATGATTTGTTCATTCATTTCAGGGATCTTCTTCAAAGATTGTACACAGTCTGTGGCATGTTGATAGCGGCTGTTCCAAGCATATGACGGGATTAAAGATTTGTTGACTAATTATCGGATTATAGATGGAGGATATGTGGCATTTGCTGGAGACAAGAAGGGTGGAAAAATGATTGGACAAGGAGAAGTTACCAATGGTTCTCTTACTCTGGAAAAAGTCAACCATGTTCCGAATTGGCATTTAATCTTCTGAGCGTCTCTCAAATTTGTGATAAAGACATTCCTGTTCTATTTAAATCTGACGAATGTTTATTTTTAAAATCAGAGATTGCTATTCCGGAGGATTTAATTCTCATGCGTGCTCCAAGGAAACACGATACATATCTTCTTGATATGAATTCTAATGAGTCCAAAGCTACTGCAACTTGTCTTCTCTCAAAAGCATCAACCTCTGAGTCACTCTTGTGGCATCGTCGCTTAGGCCATGTCAATTTTAAGATAATTAATAAATTAGTAAAGAACAATCTTGTTAGAGGACTTCCTTTAAAAGATTTTTCTGTTACTGAAAAATGCATGGCATGTGCCAAAGGGAAACAACATAAGAAACCTCATAAGCCTAAACTTTTAAATAGCATATCAAGTCCTCTTGAGTTGTTACATACTGATTTATTTGGGCCAATTAGTGTTAAATCAATTGCTAAAAAGTCTTTTTGTCTTGTTGTTACAGATGATTTCTCACGTTATTCATGGGTGAGGTTTCTTGCACACAAAAGTGAAGTTGCAGAGGAATTGCAGAAATTAATCATTTCTATTGAATCAGTCAGTAAGAAAAGAGTTATGGGATTAAGAAGTGACAACGGCACTGAATTTAAAAATCAGATTCTTGATTCATTTTGTGCTCAAAAAGGGATCGTGAGACAATTTAGTGCTGCAAGAACACCCCAGCAGAACGGCATTGCAGAAAGAAAGAATCGTACTCTTGTGGAAGCTGCTCGTACAATGTTGATAGAATCCTCATTACCAGTTATTTTCTGGGCTGAAGCTGTTAATTGTGCATCTTATGTTCTAAACAGGGTGCTAATTGTGAAAGATAAAGTGAAGACTCCTTATGAACTTTTTCATAAGAGGAAGCCACTAATTGATTTCTTTCGCCCATTTGGTTGTTCTTGTACTCTTCTGAATACTCAAGCTCAAAAGACAAAATTTGGTGTTGTTTCTGACGAGTGTTATTTTGTTGGATACTCTTCTTCACAAAAGGCATACCGAGTTTATAACAAGAGAACACGTATTGTTCAAGAGTCATTCTATGTTGATTGGCAAGAATCCAATCCTTCTGAAGTGAAATCTGAACCTGCATGGTTCTTTGACTCCGATACTGTGTTCAATTCATTTAATTTGCCAGTTTTCGATGATGATACATCAATTCCAAGTACTCAAACGAATATTATTCCATCATCTTCATCGTCTGTTCCATCCATCCCACAAGTAAATGATGCTGTTTCAACTGATGTTAGCTCATCGTCTCCAATGCCTGATCAAGCTCCATTATCTGATTCTTTATCTCCTACATCTCCTAACTTACCTGATTCAACACCTGTCATTGATACACCTTCATCTACTCTTTCTCCGGCAATGGCTGATACTTCTTCAACGATCTTTCTTCTTCAAGTGATTATAAAACTTTGAAAGATCATCCGCTTGATAATGTGATTGGATCTGTTTCTGATGGTGTTCGCACGCGAAGTCAATCCGGTCTGATTAATGTTTGTCTTTTCTCATGCTTTATTTCTCAAATTGTTCCTAAAAATGTTCATGCTGCTCCACAAGATCCTTTTGGGTAGAGTCTATGCAGTTGGAACTTCAACAGTTTCGGAAGCTTAAGGTTTGGACCTTAGTTGATTTACCTCCCAACAAGTATCCAATTGGTACAAAATGGGTATTTAAGAACAAACCAGATGATCGGGGTGTGGTGGTGCGAAACAAATCTAGACTTGTAGTGCAAGGCTTTGCTCAAGAAGAAGGAATTGATTATACAGAAGTCTTTGCTCCAGTTGCTCGTCTTGAAGCAATCCGAATATTTCTTGCTCATGCTGCTCATAAACAGTTCAAAGTGTACCAGATGGATGTGAAATGTGCTTTTCTTTACGGCGACATTGATGAAGAAATATATGTGTGTCAACCACCAGGCTTTGAAGATCCTGATTTTCCTGATAAAGTGTATAAGCTTGATAAATCTTTGTATGGCCTTCATCAAGCACCTAGAATCTGGTATGAGACTCTTACGCAATATCTTTTAAGCAATGGTTATTCTCGTGGTACCATTGATATGACCTTATTTAAAAAGGAGGTGAATGGTGAAATAATCTTTGTTCAAGTGTATGTCGATGATATTATTTTTGGATCCACAAACTCTCAATTGTATAGAGAGTTTGAAGAAGTGATGAGCCAAAGGTTTGAAATGAGTATGATGGGTGAAATGTGCTTCTTTCTTGGCTTGCAAGTTGAACAACAGAAAGAAGGAATTCTTATTCATCAAGAGAAATACATTAAAGATATTCTGAAGAAATTTAAGATGGATGATGCGTCTACTGAAATGACTCCTTTTACTGCTCAGACGTGTCTCACTCCAGATGAAAATGGAAAACCAGTTGATCCTCATCTTTTTCGGTCTATGATTGGCTCTCTCATGTATCTTACTGCAAGTCGTCCTGATATCACTTTCGCTGTTGGTTACTGTGCTAGATATCAGTCGGCTCCAAAGGAATCTCATGAGAAAGCTGTCAAACGAATATTTCGTTATCTCAAAGGATCGTCTCGTCTCGGACTGTGGTATCCATATGGTGGAAATTTTGATTTACATGCTTATTCTGATAGTGATTCCAATGGTTGCAGGTTAAACAGAAAATCTGTGTCTGGAGGTTGTCAATATTTGGGAAATTGTCTGGTATCCTGGCAGAGCAAGAAACAAACTACTGTTTCTCTTTCTACAGGGGAAGCTGAATATATTGTTGCCTCTAGCTGCTGCTCTCAAGTTCTATGGATCCAACACATCAAATGATTGATTATGGAATTAATTTCCTTCATACACCTTTATTCTGTGACAATGAGGCTGCCATTGGAATTGCTAAAAATCCCATTCATCATTCTCGCACAAAGCATATTGAAACCCGAATTCATGCGATTCGTGATGCTCAGGAGAAGGGTTTCATTAATATTATTCCCATCGATACAAAAAATCAAAAAGCTGATCTTTTCACAAAAACTTTTGATAAACCTCGTTTTTATGAATTGATTTCTATGCTTGGGTTAATATCTTTTTAAAATTTTCATTTTCTATTTCTTTGATAATAATTAAAAATTAAAAAAAAATAAAAAAAAATCAAGTTACAATTTTATTTATAATTATAGAAATATGAAAATAAAAATTTGGGGGAGTAATATCATTATTCTGAGATCGGATTTAAAATGATGAGAAATGATTGTATATTCTCTAAATATTTTTTTATGACCAGTAATTCTATGAGAAATGATAGTAACTGTTACTGGATTCTGTTTCACATTAAAATAAAAAGAAATGGATCAGATTCTTTGACGATATGCTTGATAGACTCAGCCTGATGAATGAAGTAGACAGCAGCTTTATGATTAAATTAAACTTTATGCTTAAGAATGTCTGGATTTACTCATTCATTTTGGATTGCACAAAAACTGAGTCCTGACAAAAATTGGATTGAGAATGAATCTTTCGTTCATTTTGCTTTGTTATGTCATCATTCTCTGCTGGTTTATTTTGTGTCAAGATGTCTTGTGTCTGTGCTTATCTCCTCTGCTGTACGTGAGTACTGACCTGGAGTGATGATCTCCTCTGCTGTACGATAGTACTGACCTGGAGCTCTCATCAGCACATGTTCAAATGGTTATCTCCTCTGTTATACGTGAGTATAGATCTGGAGCTCTTACCATTTTGATATAATTATGTCAAATCATCTTATCGATGAATTTCTCTCAGAATGAAATATTCTGTTTATAATCATTTGCACACTTATTCACAAATCTTGTTCCATGAAGATTGATTCATAATTCAAGAAATCCTGAGGTTGGGTGAGGGTTTTTACCAAATGATTGTGGGGTCTTAGCATTCTAAAGCATCTAATCGAACCTTAAATGAATCATAAGCTGTTGGTTGAAAAAGGATAAGGCATGAGTTTAAGTGGACAATTATATCAGCAATCGTTATTGATTTGTTCTAATTTCAGTTGTTTCTGTGCAGATTGTGATCAGACCTTGTACTCAGTATGATCTCATGACTGGTAGATGATTTTTAATCATCATTATGTTCTAAAATATTTAGAGAATGTGATCTCTGATTATTTTAGATCTCATTATGTGATGTGCTTCCTTTGAGTATTATTGTTAAAAAAAATAAAAAAAAATATAATAATAAAAAAATAATAATAAAAAAAAAAAATAAATAAAATAAAAATAAAATAAAAATAAAATAAAAATGGTGCGAAATTATTCTTTCGCTAATAGCTTCGCAAAGCGAAACTGCAATTTCGCTAGGTTTGCTAATAAGTTGTTAACCAGTTATCTTCTAGCGAAATTACAGTTTCACTGGGCGAAACTGTAAATTCGCCTGACGAATTTATAGTTTCGCTGCCAGCGAAACTGTTGGCTATATAAGTCATTTTTGCGAAATTTCTTTCATAATTTCGCGAAATTGTTCAGTTTCTCCTTTTAGGGTTTTTCAGTAACATAAACGGCGATTTTGATTTGTGATTGTTATTTGGACTGATTTTGAGTGCTATTCTCTTCGTATGTGAGTTTCGAACTCTGATTGACTCTTTAATCTGGATTACATCATGTATTCATAAGGAATCTGGATTATGTCGCTTCGGTGGTTTCGCTGTTCGTTCAGCGAAACTACTGAAGTTTCTGCGAAATTGAACGAAAGTTCACATTCCTTCAGCGAAACTGTAAAGTTATGCTGTCCGAGCGAACTTAATAGTTTCGCCATATCTTATCTAATTTCGCAATGACTGATCCTTAATTCACACAGTTTCGCTTGTATTTTCATGTGTCAGCGAAACTAATTTGTATTAGCGAAACTAAATTAATTTTTGGTGAAACTAATTGCGAAACTACTTTGATTCATTCTAATCTTGTCGAAACTACTTTTTGTTCTGCGAAAATAACAAGTTTCTATGAGCGAAATTATAGTTTCGCTCGTCGAAACTGTTTGTTTTCCTTGTCGAAACTGTCTTAGATTCAGCGAACCTATCATGTCTTAGTGAGCGAAACTATTGTTTCGCTTGCCGAAACTGATTGTTTCTTTTGTTTTTGTCTTATTTTCTTATTTTCAGTATTTCTTATTCAAAATTATTTGTTGTTCTTTTCAGGTTATTATGGCGAATCTCAAGTTTGATGAGAGGAATAACATACTGCCATATTAGACGATACTCTGCCAAAGGCGGCCGGATTTCGTGACTGTATTAGATGGCTCCAAAGATCACCCATTGCATATGCTATCTCTCACTCACCCACTATCTATGATCTTCACATTAGAGACTTTTGGAGATCAGCTGAATACAACACTGGAGGAGATGTTCAGAGGATCACAGCTAGAGTGATTGATCATGATATATCTATTACTGCTGAGAGCGTGTCGAGGATTCTTAGACTAGAAGATGATACTGGTGATGAAGTTGATATGACGGAATCTGAAGTATTCCAAGCTTTTAGACAAATGGGATATGAGGGACCAGTCTTTGGTTCGAGGAAGGAGATTAAAAAGTCTTTTTTATCTAAAGAATGGAGATATATAGCTCACGTTTTTATTATGTGCTTAGATCACCGTAAGGGTGGATCTGATGGACTTAACCTTGACTGGGCCAAAGCTATGGTGATATGTTGTAAAGGGGAGAAAGCAAACATTGCTAGATTGATCTTTGCGTGTATGGCAGAAAATGTGATGGCGGTGAAAAAGGATAAATGGTTGTTATATCCTCGTTTTATTCAGATGATTATTGATGATCTGGTTCCTGATGTTCCTAAACATGGTGAAGTTAAGAGATTAGTGCAGATGAACCCTCGGATATTTGCAGATTGCTGTGCTATACGCCATGATTTCAGTGGTAAAATAACCCATCTCTGGGAAAACATGTACCCACCAGAGCGATGGAATTATATCAGACGGTCGATGAGTCTGAAAACAAAAGAGCTGAGGAAACAAGGGTGAAACAAGCTGATGCAGCTAAGAAAAGAAAGAGATATGCAAAAGAGAAAGATTATGATTTCGAAGAAGACATAGACACACAAGCAGAAGAAATAAGGGTGGAGAAAGAACGGAGGTCTAAAAAGAGAACTGACTTTGTTGAGCCTGAACGAAGAACAAAACATAGACACGAGGGTTTCACAGCAGGGAAAGAGGCTAGTGCTGGTCTTGATGAGGATGTGATTCGTGGTCTAAATACTTCATTGGCAAATGAGTTAAGTATGATAAAGACTAAACTGACGAATCAGGAGATTAGGGAGCAACAGAAAGATGAGGTCATTGAAGGAATGAAAAAGATGTTGGTTGATCAGAATAATTTGATTAAGAGGTTATTTGAAGAAATTTCACAGATGAAAGATGCTGCTGGCCTACCTAGTCAACTAACTAATCTGAGTTAGATGATATGACTGATATATCTAAGTACCCATTCTTGAATGTGGGTACTTCATCCAAGGTAGGAGAGGGCACTTCTGGAGCAGCTGATACTGAAGCAAGGGAACAAGAGATCCCAAGAGAAGATGCTGGAAGAAATGAGGAAGATGATATTGTTGAAGCAGGGTTTGTTAACCTACAGTTTGATTTTGATAAGGACATTGTGGGAGAAGAAGTGGTCATTACAGCTACTAATGAGGAAGTATCAGATAAAGGAAAAGGGTTGATTGATGAAGAAGAGGAGGATGAGCAGTTGGTTGATTATGATTCTGAACCGGAGTTCTATGAAGTAGATGAGAGACCTTTGGTGTATGTGGCTAAGAAGGGAGATGATGAAAATGATGTGTTTGAGATGGATAAGAGTGATTGGTTGGTAAAGGAGAAGGAGGCTGAAGAACTTACTCCTTTGTTTCAAAATATGGAGAGTTTAAGCAGAAAAGAGGCAGACAAGAAGATAATCAGTTGGTGTTATAATCCTTTCTTAAAGATGTTTTTGATTAAAAGAAGAGGAGGTAATATTAGTTACATGCTCAAGAGGAAGGCGTTTAAGACCTTGCCTAAATGGGATCTGAGACGGTTGGCTACCTTGCCTTTGATTAATGCTCATTTAAGTGAAAGGGCAGTATTTCTTGAGAAGGAAATTAAAAATGGCCTTAATGATAATTTTGAGTCATTTGGATATATGAAGGCTGAACGAAAGAGATCGAAGAAAGATAAAGACTGGGAGACTGGGAAAGGGAGGATTGTTTTGAGAGTCAAACCACCTAAGACTGTAAACAGAGTAAGATTGGCTGATCCTCTTCCTCCACGTTTACAGGACTTTGAAAAGTGGTTCTATGATAATAACACTGGTGAGGCTGTGATTAGAGCCAAACAAGGAAAAGAGTTTAGGGTGTTTGACCCAATGGAGTTATTCAGTTTCTGTGATGAAGATCTCTTGATTCTTTGTGAAAATCATATAAAGGCTGGGGCAGGAGAGGAAACACGAAAGGAGGCAAGCTTGTTTATGAATGTGGCGAACAAAATAAGAGGAGTACGGGCAGAGGTAAAGAGTTTGGCTGAAAAGGTGAGAGCATAAGATGACTTTACCATGGATGTTCAAGACATGACCAGGCAGTTTGCTAAAGCTAGTGGTCATTCGGAGGAAGCTGGTGATGCAGGAATTAACCTTGGAGAATCAGTGGATGAAGCTTCTAAAGACATTGCTGCAGGAGGTGAGGAAGATAGACCAACAGCAGCTGAGGAAACGGGAGCTGAAGAGTCAAACCAAGAGCAGTGAAGATCGTGAGGTCCAACCTAGGGGGAGTATTGAAGATCATGTTAGGTTGGACTCACTTTAGTATAGATGTTTACTTTACATTGTAATAGGACTTTTGTTAGTTTCATTTTGTATTTTGTTAGTAATTAGCAGTTTTGGCAGTCCAGCGAAACTATGAGCGAATCTATAGTTTCGCTCACAGTTTGCTGTTTTGGTTCACCCGGCGAACTTGTGTTCTGCCGGGCGAAACTATAGTTTCGGCATGACAGTTTCGCTGGTAGCGAAACTGTCAGCGAAACTATGACTGCTATATATACTATTGTCATTTCATTTTGCATGATAAGTTTGCAAAACCCTAATCGTGGAATTCTGTTGCAAACTATCATTTCCAAGCAGTTACTTCATTGAAATACAATTGTGCTTATTGTTATTGAGTGACTTTGTTCATTTGAATATCAATTATGTCTTGATTCATCATATTCTCTTCTCAATTGTTGTTATTTGGTTTGTGTATTTGATATTGATCAAATTATCCTATCAATTGTACTGTTCATCGATCACATGGACCAACAATACGCACGAAGGTTATGCGACTGAAACTTATGCGCCTGAAGTCATGCGACTGAGGGCCATACACATGGAAGCTATGCGACTGAGAGTCCATACACATAGAGTTCATTCGCTTGATGTCCATTCGCCTAAGTGTTCAGTCGCCTGGGAGGCCATGCAACTAAAGGGTGTCCATACGCCTAAATAGGTCTCATACGCCCGAAAGAACAATGGTTTATTTCTAACTTTCGGAGGAAAGTGCAGATGTAGGTTTTGACTTGGGAGTTTCTCGGGGGTTTATGTAAGTTGACTTTTGAAGTCATAGATGATATGTTGGGATTGTATGATGATGTAATATTGACGCTTATGCATGATGGTATGTTTGGTGTATGTTATGTATGTATGATTATGTAAGATTGACGCTTATGCATGATGGTATGTTTGGTGTATGTTATGTATGTATGATGATGTGATGTATGATTGTATGATTGTATGTTATGTTCCTTATTACGTATGATGATGTGACTTTACGTGGTGTGATATTGTTAATGAACGTAAAGTATTATCTTAACGAAGTGAAAGATTTAAGATAATGAAAGTGGAACATAATGAATGAACGAATGAAAAGTGTTGCAAGCAACTGGAAGGAGGTTCACAACTCATTGAGAGTTGTTAGCCCAACTGTGTGTGTCTACAGCGTGTGATTTTGGCTAACTCATAAGGGTTCATACACACAGTAAGAGTTCAGTCTCGGTGACTGCTCCAATACGTGCGATCCTAGTTACTGTGTGTTATACAGCATGCGATCTTGGCGAACCCATAAGAGTTCACACACACAGGAGGAGTCTGTCCTAGTGACCACTCCGTACGTGCGATATGGGGTCCTTGTTGCTTAACCCTAGATGAAATTGCTTGGTGCTCTAGAGGGGGGGTTAAGTACATGACAGGACCTAGATAGAAGTGAAAGATAATAAATGTACGAAAAGTGCGATGAGTACGAAATGTGCGAGACGTGCGATATGTACGAACGATGATGAAGATAATAATTATTACCTTGATGTACGTATGATGTGTGATCACGTGTGATAGTAATGAAAATGCTTTAATGAATGAAAGGTAATGTAATGTTTTTATAAAACTAGAACTCACTCAGCAACGCTGACTTTTATGTGTTTTCAGTTGGCAGGTAAAGTTGGTGAGGATGGCACGGGGCGGCTACTCGGCTCATTTTGGATGACATCCATATTTATAATGCTTTTGTGATGTAATGGAACAAGTATTTTGTAATTGGACAACGATGTATTATTTTGCAAAAGCTTTTATAATGAACTGAAATGCCATTTTTGAATGTTTCCGCTGTGGTGTTTATTTAAGTTAAATGTAAATATATGTTTTCTGTGCGATGATTGGCCAGCTGTAAGTGTCCCGGGAACGGGGCCTTACAAGTTGGTATCAGAGCCAAAGTTTAAGTGAAACGGGTAAATTTTCAAAATAAACCTTAACTTAAACTGAAAATGGGACGGAAATGGAAGGGATGCCAATCTGAGTAGCTGCGTGTCATCAGGTATTTTCTTAATGATAATCGGTATTACGTGCGCATGTTATGTGGTTTATGTGTTGTATGTAGATTTAGATACTGATGTAGTCAGGATGGGTAATGCTTGGGGTATGAAGAGTAAAGTAAGTGGCTAATCACAACTGGCCACTGTAATTAGAGACTGACTATACTTGACATAAACTGAGCTATTCCCTTGAATGACCGTGTTAGTGTTTGAATCTTATAGTGTGTTAGAGGATGGCCGGTGGTAGATCTTCGAAGGTTTCGCCAGGTGAAGGTTGTGGTGGATGTGGTGCTGGATCGCGTGCCACGAGAAGTATGACTAGGGCTGCTGATATGGCACTCGAAGAGCCTGAGATCCATCACCCGGAAGGCGGTGATGATAGTGCTAACCTGAGGACCGCATTGAAAGAGGCTGTGGTTGAGGGAGTTCAACAGGTTATGCAGACGATTCTGCCGTCTATGGTGACTGAGGTAATTAGGGCGGTGAAGGAGACGACCATGATTGAAGTGAACAAGAAGGGTAGCGGCGACAAGAATTGGAGAGGAAAGCGAGTTGAACGTGAGAGCTTCACTCCAAACAACAAGGCTGCGAGGGTGGATGACCGACGTGTGGTCACATCCAGTATGGGGGTGAAGAGTTGTGGTAATTGCAGGAAGAAGCATACAAAAGAGTGTAGGTGGGGAACAAACCTCTGCTTCAAATGTGGGAGGCCCGGTCATCTGGCAAGAGATTGTGTGATGAAGTGTTATAACTGTGGCGGAAGGGGTCACATAAGCAAGGACTGCAAGAAGCCAAGGGCAGAGAGTTCCGGAGCAAGGAAGACGACCAGAACTGAAGGGCAGAGGGCGAGCACAGAGTCTTCACGATGACTCAGGAGGAGGCTAGGACGGACCCCGATGTTGTGTCAGGTACGTTTCTAGTAAACCAAACTCTAGCTTCTGTGTTATTTGATTCTGGTGCTAGTAAGAGTTTTATTTCTGCTGTCTTTTTGTGCTAGCTGCCCATTAGGAGTAGAAGTATTGGTGAGCCCTTTGATGTAGAAACTGTCGTAGGCAAGTCTACCAGGATTTCTGAGAAGATAAAAGGCTGTAACATAGAATTAGAAGGTCATAAGTTTCCTGCTAGACCATTTACGATGACCTTAGGCGGTTTGGATGTAGTCCTAGGAATGGACTGGTTGGAAGACTATGAGACGAATATCGTATGTCGCAAGAAGATGGTCGGACTGACAGTGCCTGACGGTAGTACAGTGACAGTTTATGGTGATCGAGTCACTACAATCCCGAAGGTGATTTCGAGGGCGGTGGCGGGAAGGTGTATGAGGCGTGGATGTAGTGCCTACTTGGCCTATGTAAAGGACGTGGATACGCCAACACCACAATTATCCGATGTACCGGTTGTGTGTGACTTCCCCGATGTGTTCTCAGAAAGAATTTCATAAAGTGTAACACCGGATCGTGAGATCAAGTTCCAGATAGATTCGATACCCGGTGCTCAACCTGTTTCTAAGACGCCATAGCGTTTAGACCCTTTTGAGATGAAGGAATTGATGGAGCAACTGAAGGAGTTGCTCGATAAGCGATTCCTTTGACCGAGTATCTCTCCTTGAGGTGCTACGGTCTTGTCTGCGAAGAAGAAGGACGGAAGCATGAGAATGTGTGTTGACTAGGCTGACCCGTAGGGGTGTGAAGTTTGTATGGGGTCAAGTTCAAGAGAAGGCTTTTGAGGAGTTGGAGGCAAGGTTGACTCAAGCTCCTGTCTTGTCATTACCCGAAGGAAGCGAGAACTTGGTGGTCTATCCAGATGCCTCTTACGCGGGGTTGGGTTGCGTAATGATGCAGCGAGGGAAGGTTATAGCTTACGCATCAGACAATCAAAAGTTCATGAGGTTAACTATCCTACTCATGATTTGGAGCTGGCAGCTGTGGTCTTCGCGTTAAAAGACTTGGAGGCACTACCTGTATGGGATGAAAGGCACCATCTTCACCGACCACGAGAGCTTGAAGTACTTATTCGAGCAGAAAGATTTGATCATGAGGCAGAAGCGATGGTTGGAACTCATAAAAGATTATAGTTGCGAGATCCATTACCATCCAGGCAGGGCCAACGTAGTGGCAGATGCCCTTAGTCGAAAGGAGAGGCTTGAACCAAGTCGGGTAAAGGCTTACCAGTTGATCATGACCTCGGATGTAATGAAGCAAGTTAAGGAGTTTCAGGATGAGGCAATGAAAGGAGATCATCTTAGCTCCGAAAGAATGAGAGGTCGGGTTGCGGAGTTGGGTGAAAACACACTCAGTGTTAGAACCCGATTCGGGCGGAGGTGGATTCCTCGTTTTGAGGATCTACGTGTGAAGATCATGAATGAAGCTCATAAGATTTGATACTCTATTCATCCCGGTGCTACAAAGATGTATCAAGACATGAAGAAAGATTATTGGTGGTCGGGTATGAAGCGTGATGTGGTGGAGTATGTGAGTAAATGCCTTACTTGTTTACAAGTGAAGGCCGAGCACCAAAAGCCGTATGGGAAGATTCAACCTTTGGATGTACCGGAGTGGAAGTGGGAGCACATCATCATGGATTTTATTGCGAAGCTGCCGCATACCGTGGGAGGGTACGCTGCTATATGGGTGATAGTTGATCGTTTGATAAAGAGTGCTCACTTCCTACCGATTCGCGAGACATATTCATCCGAGAGGTTGGCGGATCTGTTTAAAGAAATTGTAACTCGTCATGGTGTGCCAGTGTCTATTGTGTCTGATCGTGACACCCGGTTTACATCTAAATTTTGGAGGAAATTCCACGACGTAATGGGGACGAGGTTACATATTAGCACAGCTTATCATCCTCAGACGGATGGTCGGTCAGAAAGGACTATTTAGATGTTGGAAGATATGCTTCAAGAATGTGTCATCGATTTTGGAGGAAGTTGGGATGACCACTTACCGTTAGTTGAGTTCTCATATAACAACAGTTATCATGCCAATATTGGTATGCCTCCTTATAAGATGCTATACGGTAGGAGATGTAGAACTCCCGTTTGTTGGGGTGACATTGGTTAGAAGGAGTTAGGGAGCGTCGAGGTGATCGAGGCTACGACTGAGAAGCTAGAAAGGATCAAAGCCTTTATGAAGGCACCCAAAGATAGACAGAAGTCGTATGCCGATAAACAACGTAGACCGATTGAGTTCCAGGTGGGTGATAGAGTTATGTTGAAAGTCTCACCTTGGAAAAGTATCATTTGGTTCAGAAAGCGGGGCAAGTTGAGTCCAAGCTACATAGGGCCTTTCCGAACCATTGCTAGAGTAGGAGAGGTGGCCTATAGATTGGAGTTACCATATGAGTTAAGTGGAATTCATCCAACATTCCATGCATCTCATCTGGGAAAGTGTTTAGCAGACGAAGATATGGTTGTACCACTGGAAGATATCGAGGTAGACAAACGGCTCAATTATGTGGAGCAACCAGTGGCGATCATCGATCGTAAAGAGAAGAGAATGAGGAATAAAGTAGTCCCACTTGTGCGCGTACAGTGGAAGCACAGAAAGGGATCTGAGTCTACGTGGGAGACTGAAGGAGAGATGAGACAACATTACCCACGTCTGTTCGAGGAATAACAGGTTTCGGGGACGAAACCTATATAAGGGGGGTGGACTTGTAACGCCCGGTTATTTCCTTTGAAGCCAAGGGAAGAAGAAAAAGAAAGAAAAGAAATAAAGTCCAAAGTTGAGGGACCAAACTTGCCAAAACAAGAAAAACCTTGAATGAGTGGGGGTATAAGAGGGGGAAGGCAGCCCATTCTCCCCTCATTCTCCCCTTTTCATTCGGCTAGAGAGAGAGAGAAAAGAGCAAGAGCAAAACCTTCGGTTTTGAAGAATCAAGCGCAAAGGTTGAGGTGTAGCGGGTTGGATTGAAGCTCTACTCAAAGGGGTTGTTAATGTGAGTTCTAGGACCTCTCTTTTACATGTTTTCAACTGATTTGGGGCTAGAACACATAGTAAAACCCGTTTTTGAAGTGTGTGTGTTGAACCCGTGTGTATGTGTTTGTGTGTGATTCGAGTGGGGTTTGATTTCGGGCTTGTGTGTGCTTGAATGGTGTTGTAGTAGATGTTTCTAAGGTTCAGGATGGTTGATTTGAGCTTAGAATAGGTTTGGGAGGGCTTGGAGGCCGAAAATTGCAGTTTGGGTTCGGGAAGAACTGCATTTTGCATCAGTTAGGGCTATGCGACCGAATGGCATGCGACTGGAGGCCATACGGTCGAAAGGCATGCGACTGAGATCCATGCGCACGAATGCCATGCGACTAAGGTCCATGCGCATGAATGCCATGCGACTGAGGTCCATACACATGGAAGTCATACGACTGAAGTTCATGCGCCTGTAAGGTATGCGATTGAAGGTTATACGACTTAGGTCCATGCGCCTGGAGGCCATGCGACTGAGGTTCATACGCACGAAGGTTATGCGACTGAAGCCCATGCGTCTGAAGTCATGCGACTGAGGGCCATACGCATGGAAGCTATGCGACTGAGAGTCCATACGCATAGAGTTCATTCGCCTGATGTCCATTCGCCTAAGTGTTCAGTCGCCTGGGAGGCCATGCGACTAAAGGGTGTCCATACGCCTAAATAGGGCTCATACGCCCGAAAGAACAATGGTTTATTTTCTGACTTTCGGGGGAAAGTGCAGATGTAGGTTTTGACTTGGGAGTTTCCCGGGGGTTTATGTAAGTTGACTTTTGAAGTCATAGATGATATGTTGGACATGTATGATGATGTAAGATTGACGCTTATGCATGATGGTATGTTTGGTGTATGATATGTATGTATGATGATGTAAGATTGACGCTTATGCATGATGGTATGTTTGGTGTATGTTATGTATGTATGATGATGTGATGTATGATTGTATGATTGTATGTTATGTTCCTTATTACGTATGATGATGTGACTTTACGTGGTGTGATATTGTTAATGAACGTAAAGTATTATCTTAACGAAGTGAAAGATTTAAGATAATGAAAGTGGAACATAATGAATGAAAGAATGAAAAGTCTTGCAAGCAACTGGAAGGAGGTTCACAACTCATTGAGAGTTGTTAGCCCAACTGTGTGTGTCTACAGCGTGCGATTTTGGCTAACTCATAAGGGTTCATACACACAGTAAGAGTTCAGTCTCGGTGACTGCTCCAATACGTGCGATCCTAGTTACTGTGTGTTATACAACATGCGATCTTGGCAAACCCATAAGAGTTCACACACATAGGAGGAGTCTGTCCTAGTGACCACTCCGTACGTGGGATATGGGGTCCTTGTCGCTTAACCCTAAAATTGCTTGGTGCTCTAGAGGGGGGGTTAAGTACATGACAGGACCTAGATAGAAGTGAAAGATAATAAATGTACGAAAAGTGCGATGAGTACGAAATGTGCGGGACGTGCGATATGTACGATGATGATGAAGATAATAATTATTACCTTGATGTACGTATGATGTGTGATCATGTGCGATAGTAATGAAAATGCTTTAATGAATGAAAGGTAATGTAATGTTTTTATAAAACTAGAACTCACTCAGCAACGCTGACTTTTATGTGTTTCCAGTTGGCAGGTAAAGTTGCTGAGGATGGCACGGGGCGGCTACTCGGCTCATTTTGGATGGCATCCATATTTATAATGCTTTTGTGATGTAATGGAACAAGTATTTTGTAATTGGACAACGATGTATTATTTTGCAAAAGCTTTTATAATGAACTGAAATGTCATTTTTGAATGTTTCCGCTGCGGTGTTTATTTAAGTTAAATGTAAATATATGTTTTCTATGCAATGATTGGCCAACTGTAAGTGTCCCGGGGACGGGGCCTTACATGTCACCTTGAGCAATGAGCTTTAATATTTTTGGGACAAGGGTCGTTTCACTCCCAGAGAAGCCAATAATTGGCTTCCTTATAGTTTTAAAGATGTTGGGCTTCATCCGTCCCAGTTTAAGAACTTTACATGTTCCCCTCAACTGTGAGCCCAGTTCATAGTTGAGAATGTGCTGGACATATATCTGGGGAACATATAATATTCTAAGGAGTCTAAGTTTGCAAGTAAGTTAGTATACACAAATTATGAGTACCTAAACTTGACCCCCTAAACCATTCCATGAACTATGAAGGAGTGATCCTCAGGAATCTGATCCCATCCTCCATGCTTGTTTGACAAGTTGTGTATAACTACATGGAGGAGGTACTTCCATTGAGAAGAAACCTTCCCTTTCTTGAAGGTCTTTACAGAGAAATATCCCTCATAGCCCATCTGCTTAACGGAGTGGTTAACATCAGCTTTTGAAAATGACAAATCGCCTTCTACATCATCCAGCTGAAGATAGGGGTGTGCATGGTCGGTTTGGTTCAGTTTTAGCCTAAAACCAAAACCAAAAACCGATAGTTTGGTTTTTATGTTTTTAAAACCGTTCGGTTTCAGTTTTTGGTTTTTGGTTTTCGGTTTGGTTTTGGTTTTTTTTTAGTTTTACCATTTGGGCTTCAAGTTTTAGAAAATATTATTTTAAAGTAATGAATTTAAGCCAAAAACTTTAGCTTTGCATCATTTTGCTGATCTCTGAATATAATCTATATATTTTTATAAATTAGTTGACATTAAAATTAAACACAATCCATAAAATAAAAACAATATATTCAATAAAAACATTTTAATCTATCAATTCAAATAAAAATATTTAAATATTATTCTTGAAACCTACACATTCAATCTCTTTTAGATACATAAGTTAAATAAGTAACTAACAGGCTAATAAGTTTTATAAATATACGATTACTCCTCTAAATTTACAAGTTTGGTTGTATGGTTTCGGTTCGGCTTTTTTGGTTTTTGTAACAAGCAAAACCGAAATCAAACCAACCAAATCGGATTTTAAAAAATCATCAAACCAAACCGTCGGCTTAGCGGTTTCGATTTTCTTGGTTCGGTTATGTCGCTTATTTTGGTTACGGTTCGGTTATTTCGGTTTTTTGCACACCCCTAGCTGAAGATGCGTCTTTATGATGGCAGGAGTGATGAAGATTGTCCTCCCTGTACTGGGGCAGACAGTGCCTTCTCCCCATCCATGATGACCTCTTGACATGTCCTCTAAAAGTTTAAAAGTTGAGCCTCATAAAGTGGAGGATCAATGGTGAGGGAGGTGAAATAGTTTGATAGAGAAAGAAAACGGCAAACCTCTGACAAACTTGGATCTTTCTCAGAGTTCAACAGAGCAACTTGATTATGTTGCCTGTGAAGTTGCATGAAAAAATTGGGGTTGTTTCTGCGATCAAGGTTGGCCATTTGAGAAAGCTTAAGAGTGAAGGAAGATAAGAACAAGGTCGGTTGTGGGTGAATTTAGGTTAGAGAAAATTTCAGATGAAGAAGAAGTGAAAGAGGGGGGAACAGGTAGGTATATATATATGAAATGAATCTGAGACAAAGGTAAGAAGGAGGATAAATTTTGAAATCCGAATATCGGTCCCTCATCTGAAAAAGTGCCCAAAAAGGTAGTTTTCTTGGAAGTCGAAAATTTTCCGATGATATTTTCTCTTTGGAAGTTTTGATAAAAGCTTCCGAAGCCAAAATGACTTCGGAAGATATTTCAAAGATTTTTGAAAATTTTGCTTCGGAAGGAAAATACTTAAAGAATTTTCACTTCTGAGACATGTCAAGTTTCGGAAGAGATCAAGACTTGGTAATTTTATTCTAAAGAGAATAAAACTTCCCAGACTTAATTTGCTTTCGGAAGAAAATTGTTCCTCAAAAACATATAAGTACTTATAAATATATTTAAGCTTCAGTAGATATCGGAGAATTTCTTCCGAAGGTAAGTTGACATTAGTTATGGAATTTTATGTCATAATTTTCTTCCGAAGATAAATAGATATTTTCTGAAAGAGAAAATTATCAAAATTTTCAAAGATCTAAGGAATAAGATTAAAATATTTTTCTTCCAAAGTAAACATGGGCTTATGAAAGTGATAAAATAGATAACTTAGGACACACAGGTTTTTAGAAATAATAATCATCCCAATAGCTGATACAAGACATTTAAACCTCTGCTCATCAAAAGCTTTGGTAAACAGATCAATATATTGTTCATTTGTGTTAACTTTGACTAGTTTAATTAATCCCTTTTCAAATGATACCTGATGTTGATGTGTTTTGTCCTTGAGTGATGCACAGGATTCTCTAAAATAGAGATAGCATTATTGTTGTCTATGTGGATGGGAGTCCCTTTGAAGTTGAATCCATAGTCCAGCATCTGATTCTGAATCCAAAGAACATGAGCACAGCAACTAGCAGCAGCAATGTATTCAGCTTCAGCAGTTGATGTAGACACACAAGATTGTTTTTTGCATTGCCATGACAATCCTTCCACCAACGAATTAACATCCCCCATATGAAGACTTTACAGTCATATTACAGCCACCATAGTCACTATTTGTATATGCATACAGATTGAAGTCAGAATTCTATGGATACTAAAGACCTAGTGTTGGAGCACCTTTGAGATATCTTAGAATTCTCTTGACAGTAACCAGGTGTGACATCTTGGGGTTTGCTTGATATCTTGCACAAATGCCTGTTGCAAACATGATATCAGGCCTGCTAGCTGTGAGGTACATAAGAGACCCAATCATAGCCCTGTAAAGGTGTTCATCCACAAACTCCCCCTCAAGATCAGGTCCAAGAGAGTGGTTTCTGGCTATGGGTGTCTTTGCAACCTTACATTCACTCATGTTGAATCTTGTGAGTATGTCTTGTACTTCATTTGATGGAATTATGAAGATGCCACTACCAACATGCTTTACTTGAATTCCTAGAAAGAAATTGAGTTCCCCCATGGCACTCATTTCAAATCTATTCTTTCATCAGCTCTCAAAGTCTTTGCATAGCTTTGGATTAGTTGACCCAAAGATAATATCATCTACATACACTTGAACTAGCATTAAGTCATTCCATGTTCCTTTGATAGAGAGAGTTCCATCTATAGTACCCTTTTTGTAGCCATGCTAATAGAGATACTGATATAGTGTCTCGTACCATTTTTTTGGAGCTTGGTGCAGCCCATAAAGAGCTTTATCAAGCCTGCAAACACAATCAGGATTGTCAGGATCTACAAAGCCAGGTGGTTGGTTGACATACACCTCTTCATCAATCACCCCATATAGAAAAGCACACTTGACATCAAGTTGGTAGACCTAGAAGTCCTTAGATGCAACAAAAGCCAGGAATATCCTAACAGCTTCAAGTCTTGCCACAGGAGCAAAGACATCTATGTAATCAATTCCTTCTTCTTGTGTGTATTCTTGGATAACTAGTCTGGCCTTGTTTTTGACGACAAGTACTCTATCATCCTTCTTATTTCTAAACGCCCACTTGGTTCCTATGGTAGTCTTCCCTTGAGGACGAGGACATAGGTTCCAAACCTTTTGTCTTTTGAATTGAAGCAGCTCCTCTTGAATAGCTTTAACCCAACTTTTATTCCTTAAAGCCTTATCAACTTTCTTTGGCTCTATCTAGGATAGGAAACAAAAGTGGAGACAAACATTTGTATCATGGGTTTGTCCTCTTGTCCTTACTCCTGTGTCAACATTTCCAACGATGTTTATGGTGGGGTGGGACTTGTGAATCCTGAGTTGAGAGATCACAGCAAGTTGCTTGGAGAGATCTAAATTAGAAAATTTTAGATCAGGCGAGTATCACCCACCACATCAGCACACTTATCAAGAGAGGCTTGATCCAATGAGTGTGTGACATCATTGATATTATCTTCTATAGAGTGATTGTCAACATCAAGAAACTCTTGATCATTGTCACCACTACTATTTCTTCCTACATTGAAGCTACTTCATTTGAGTTTTGTGCCTTTGAGCTGGAATTTGAAGGCACCTCAGATGTATCAGCTAGATTTGACATGGTTGTGCTGATAGGAACTCCATCTGCAAGGTTGGGTCAGGATCTCCTGTTGATAAGATACTTGTGGACCCTAAAACATTCTCACAAGATTTTTTTAAAACAGTTGGTAACTAAATCAAGATCAAACAGTCAATCAGGACAATAACCCTTCACACTAGAAGTGTGCTCATTAAAAGTCACATTGGCTGACTCCTCAACTACTTTAGTTCTGAGATTGTATACTCTATAAGCTTTAGCTTGAGAAGAGTACGCAATAAAGTGTCCATAATCTGATTTCTCATCAAATTTGGCTACTTGATCTTTGGTATTCAAGATGGTGCAAGGACATCCAAATGACTTGAAGAAACCAATGAAAGGTTTCCTCTTGTGCCAAAGTTTATAAGGAGTCTTACCATGAGTCTTGACTACTAAAACTCTGTATTGCACATAGCAGGCAGTGTTTATTGCCTCTTCCCAGAAGGTGATGGGCAGTTTAGAGTCAGACAACATAGTTCTTGCAGCTTCAATTAGTGTCCTATTTCTCCTCTCAGCAATACCATTTTGCTGAGGAGTCCTGAGAGCACTATATTGTCTTGTAATACCCTTTTCATCACAAAATGTATCATGGATTTGGTTCTTGAATTCAGTTCTCTGATCACATCTTATGATCTTGACCTTGTGATCGCATTGATTCTTAATTTTTAGAATGAAACTCTTTAAGATCTCAGGAGTCTCATCCTTAGTTCTAAGGAAGAAGACCCAAGTGAATCTAGTAAAGTCATCTGTGATCACTAAACAATATGAGATCCTTCCTAGACTCATTACACTAGTGGGGCCAAAGAGATTCATATATAACAAGTGTAGGGGAGTAGTGATGGAGTTTCTTTCCTTTGGCTTGTGAGATACATTGTGTTGCTTCCCTTTGAGGCATGCAACATAATAGTCATAACTTGTAAACTCTTTCTATGGCATTCTAGTTACCAAATCATTCTTTATTAATTTATTTATATTTTTAAAGTTTACATGGCACATTCTTTTATGCCAGAGGAAAGACTCATCACTATTTGCTTTAGATAGAAAGCATGAAACCTCTCCTGAAGGAGATGTTTATTGCAAGTCCATCTTGTACATGTTCCCTTTCTCGGGGGCTCTGAACATGATATGCTCTTGAGGAATAACCACCCTGGGCTTGAAAACAATGCACTCATGCTCAGTGAAAAGCATGTTGTGTCTCTGATCACAAAATTGAGATACACTTAGTAGATTGTATCCAAGATCCTTGATAAAGTTTACCTTCTCAATGTTGAGCTTACCATTTATGACCCTGCCCCTTCCAGTAATGTAACCTCCAACATCTCTTCCAAAAGCAACTAGCCCTCCATCAATCTTCTTAAAATTTTGAAGTAAAGATTCATTGCATGTCATGTGCCTGGAACAGTCACTGTCAATGATCCATACATTCCTATTGATCTTGAGTTGTTCCTGCATAAAAGAGATAGTTACATTTGGAAACTCATGCCTTGTTGGTCTTGGGCTTGTCAAAAGAAGTTGAAGACAACACAATAGTAATTGATCCTATTTTCAAGCTTTGAGGATCATTAGTTGTTGTTGATGAAGAACTTTTAGCCACATGGTCTTTTCTTCCACACCACCTTTCGAAGCTTAGGCTTGACCTTCAACACTTCGGAAGTTTTGGAGACTGGACCTTCAGAAGATCTTGTTAACACTGCAGCAGGCTTCAGTGCTTCGAAAGTATTCCTTTCTTCCGAGACCAATTTTTCTTCCGAAGGCAAGTTTTCAATTGTCTTCTTCTTTATTTTGTAGCTTCCAAAAGGAAAAAATTTTCCTCCCAAATCTAGCTTCTTCTTGATCTTCTCAGAAGTTTTTTTCTTGTTCATATGGATTGTATTTTTTGGATTGTAAAGACAATTCTTGGCTAAATGAGAAGTGCTACCACACATGACACAGTCCATTTGCTTCCTTTGAGAGGAAGGCTGAACTTGACCACTTTCTTTCTCCATATTCATCTTTGAAGATGATGTAGTAATTCTTTTAGGGTGAGCACTGCCTCTGGAGCTGGATGGTTCAGGTTGTGTAGCAGTGGTACACAACTGATCAGCCTTCTTCATGTTGCTAGGATGATTTGGACAAAAACTAGAACTCCTGATGCTAGAGTTCATGTTTGAGTCTTCAGCCTTAACCACTTCAAATCCTGCAGAGATAAACAGTTGTTTCTACATAGAGTTGAAAATGGCCTTGATCTCTTGAGCCTTCTTGGACTTTCTTTTGGCTTTTTTGATCAAGTTCTTTCTTCTAGACTTGGTCATCCTAACTCTTTTTCTCTCCTTAGGAGAATAGTGACCATTCTTAGGGTGCTCTTCTTCACTCTTCCCAGAGTCATCCTTCACTATCTCCTCTTCATCCTCTACATTTATAGGGTCTATGAGGGAAGCTTATCTTCATAAGTTTCACACCTTGGAGATCTTATAAACAATATTATGTGTGGAGGAGCTATCTCAGTAGATCACAATCCCTGCTTATTCTGATAACAAAGTTTTGCATGAACGGATGATGATATTATGTTCTTGAAGGTCTCTTCTTCAAGAACACATTTTTCTGTCTAGGCTTTGCTGATCACAAGCTCAGCTTGGCATTCAGTTAACTTAGTGATGAGATCTTTGATCTGAGTCAATTGGTGTGTTCATATTTAAGAGTGGAAATGGTTTTCTCTAAATTTTCTAATTCAAGTTTGTAATTAATTTCATCTCTTTTGAAATCAGATTTTAAGATGTTTAAAGACTTTAGCTCAGATCTCATCTCTAAGTTATAGGACCTATATCTGTTAACTTTAGCAATACATTCGGGTGTACAAAGATGTTCCAATACCTTGGTTTCATCATGGTCAGCCATTAGTGCTTGATTTGGAGATGCATCCTCTACCTGAAAGCTCCAGTCAAAGCCTCCTTCTTCAACAACAACTACAACTTGTTGCTTTGGCTTCTCATTCTGGATGGCTTTGTCAGTGTAGTTTGGTCTGGTTTGTGCTTGACCACCATTTGTGCTTGGTGCCTTGCACTCTCTAGCTAAGTGTCCCATTTGGTTACAGTTGTAACACTTCACCTTGCTTTTGTCCAATCCAAACTTTCCACTGGATGTATTGCTAGGAAACTTCCTCCCTGACCTCTTATAAAACTTCTTGGCTCTATGAGTGAGAAGAGCCATTTGCTGAACTATCTTCATGTACTCCAAATCATCTAGATGGTTACATTCCAGGTCTTCATGGGTGAAGAGAAAGTTTATGTGCTTTCATCAGCAGACACAAAGGCTTGTGAAGAGCTTGTCTCTTGGAATGGACTTCCTTGGGTGTAGCTCTCTCTTGGTGTCTCCGAGAAGATGATGAAAGGACCCTTTTGTGAGTTGTCAGGGTAGCAGATAAGATGATGTTATGGTTCTCTGCAATCCCTTTCAACCACATAAAGGGCTGAACTCTGCTGATTGCTGGAGTTACCAGATGGATTTTGTATATTCATCTCCATCTGGTATCCACTGAGGATACCGTACAACTCTGTAAGAGTGAGAATCTTAACGTTCGTAGTTCTCTTGATAACAACATAATAATATGTCCCTTGTCTAGGTAGAGAGGACATGAACTTTCTTACAATGTCCTTGTTTTCAAGATTTACTCCAACATCCATTAGAGTATCCACAATCTCAACATACCTGAAGCATTGTTGAGTCATGGTTTCACCTGTCTTGTAGGTGAAGTTCTCAAACTGCTACTTCAAGAGGTCCTTCTTGTTCTCTTTTGCTTCAGTGGACCCCTCATACATGATCTTCATTGCATCCCATAGTTGCTTAGCAGTCTTGCATTTCTTGAAGCCTTTGTATATGGAGTTTGGAATAGCAGTTTGGAGGGCAGTCATGGCTTTTTGATCTATGTCAATCTTCTTCATGGCTTCTTCAGAGAAGTCAGCTACCTCCTTTGGTATCATACCACCCCTAGCAGCAGCTAAAGATGTGCTTGGAATGTGAGGTCCAAAGACAATAGACTCCCACATCCTGGAGTCTTGAGACTTGATGAAGTCTTCCATTCTTTGGCACCAAGTATCAAAGTCTTCAGGTGTGATCAGTGGGGACTTTGTCATGGTTCCTGCTTTCATATCAGTCTTTGTGAGACCTGCCATTTGAGATATTAAGTGTTTTGTGAGACTGAGATATCTAAGATGGTGAGATCTTACAATCAAGAGCCTGGAATGCTCTGATACTAATTGCAGGACCTTTTAAGGGATGGTCAACACAATCAGTCTCACAATGAGGAGAGTGTTAGAACACTTAACAGATAAAATAGGGAACCGTGACTATATTATGATGCTAAGAACACAAGCAAACAATGAGACAGAAACTTAAGAACAAAACAACAAGGTATGGTTTTCAAGGATGATGTATATTGCTCTCAAATTCTTTTGCAAGTGTTACACAACATTAAGAAAAGATACAAGGACTTGAGATACTTTATACTACATCCTACAGCCGGCCATACTTTGAAGGTCAGCTGGAAACACTAATCTAGACAACAAGATCAATGTAAAGTCAAAAGGCAAATTTGCCTTTTGACTAGTGACTATGACATGCCATAGCTCACATCCTAATAAATTACAAAAAGATAAAAGTACATAAAGAAGAAGTCACAGATCAAGACCCTTAAGTTACAGTTACAAAAGCATGGACCTTTTCATCAACTTGTATAAGTTGGTGAGACTTCAGAGTTTCAGCGGAAAGTGGGTCAGCTTTATGCAAAGGTACATTAGAGAAAGCATGTTCTTCTTTGTCTTCGAAAGAAATATATCTTCACTTCATTGGCTTCGGAAGACTTTGTCTTTGAAGCTTTGGAAGACTTTGTCTTTGAAGCTTCGGAAGACTTTATCTTTGGCTTCGAAAGATTTGGGTCTTGTCTTCAAAAAATTTTACACTTAGAATATTTTCTTGTGAAGAGTGTAAAACTTTCGAAGCAACTTCTACTAAGTACCAAGTGCATGCATGCAGGAAGCACTTGGGTTGTTTTGGGTGCATCAGTCTTTCTAATAACCTTACACTAACCTTCATCCAAATTCACAGTTAACTCAACCACGTGCCTTTCACATGAGAGGCATTAATGTAATTTGACAATCTATAAACTTATTGACGTTGTCATTGAATCCAACGTCTTCCTCAACCCTTGAATTCAACCAAATTAAAGCACAACTCGACATCACTAAATCCATTATCTACCTCCCCCCCAATCAAATTACATCTAATTAAATCACAGTTTGATATCACTATTATTTAAAATGTTTATGGATTATATAAGCAAAGTAGTGCAACATAAACAATTACCTAGGTTTGTAGTTGCTAATGCAGTTGCTTTATTTTCGTTGAGTCTGTCTAATATAATTGTTGTCTCATATAATGTAACGGGAAAATGGTACCAATTATGATTGGTGTACTAAAGAATCGGATATTCGAAAATTCGGATATTAATTTTGAAAATATTTGGATATTAGGATATCCGATTATCCGAACACTTATAAATATTATTTGTTATCTTTTTAAATTCTAAACAATTTTTTTTATTTTAGACGGGACTTGTTAGTGTATATGTTAGAATCGTGTATTGAACGAAATACTAATTGATTAGCATGTATACCGAATCAAATAGTGTGGAATCCTATTTGATTGGCGATCCAATCAGTGAGAACGCACATAGAATCAATTATGGATTGAATCTAAACGTTAAGAACGATATGGAATCGATCTAGTGCGATCTATGAACTTGGAACAGGTTCTTAAAGGTCTCTGGACGGCTAGGGTACGTCTGTAGTCGAAGTGATCTGAATTCTTTTGTTTTTTCACGAATTAAGTGGTTTTTATAGGTTAGGGTTTCTCATTCGGGCGACTGAACCATTAGCATGGTTCAGTCGTGCGATTGAGCTATGCGGTTGATCCATTCGCACGACTGAGTGTTCAGTCGTGCGACTGAGTCAATCCCATGTTACACTCGTGCGACTGATCCAGTCTCCTGGATCAGTCGTGCGACTGAGTCATTCGCATGAAGTTGTTCATGCGTATGGTCCATTAGCATGGGCCATTCGCATGAGAACTTCATATTACTAATTTTGAATGTATTTATTAATCATTACATTAGCAAGATTCAGTCAAACAACCACAAACCTATATAGTCAGTTCAATAAGCGTTAAACTACTAAACAATAAAATAATAAACATTATAAGCACAACCACCTTTGTATTTCATTAAGTACCCATTCAACTACATATGTGTAAGACAATAAAGACATATACATTAAGCTCAGAAACTAGGTACACATGTATCTACAAACTCCCATTCTGACCTAGATTCATCTATTGTCTTACATTCTTCATAAGCTCCTCATATTTCTTGTACTTCTCCTTTCTTGTAACTCCTGCATGTATTTCAAATGCAAAGCAGAGTCTGATCACGTTTTGGAATTGGAGGGCTTGTACAATATCCTGCGAGTCATTAACAGTGACCACTTGTATAGAGTATAGACATCATCAGCTGACAAGTTGGTAAGCCACATTGGGTCAAATACCCTGATAGTATCCATTCTGCCCTCTTTGTTCAGAACTATGACCGCCTCCCTGTTCTCCAATCATAGTACCACCACTTAAAGTGTGGAGTGAAGTCCTGTGGCATTTCCCTTAGAGGGATTCTTAACATCGTACGTGGAGGACTCCACTTCAGCACTATCTTAGGCTTTCCAGTTATGGCCTCAACTTCAGACTTTCTGATATACCTCGTAGGTTGTTAAGGTTTGAAGTTGACCCACCTGGTGTGGTACTCTCTCTTCAATGCAGCCTCAAACCAGCCTGACATCTTTCTCGGGTCAGCATATAACAACTTCAGTTTGGCCAGCTGGTTGAGCTCAAAACTAGGTAGAGTCTTTAGATCATGTGGGAATCTAAAGTACTCGATACCCTTCTCAAAACAGAAACACATTAAATATATATAAACATTAAGTACAGAAGTTTAATACATGATTCAAGTACAAAAGCTTTCAAATACATAAATGTCTAATCATTACTTTTGTCCTGAATCGCAGGCTCATCAGTAGGTGAGGCAGAAGACGAGGCTCGTTGGTCTTGATTTCTCTTTGTACGTCTCTCTTGACCCTGAGCTGAGGCAGATGCAGCTGCATCTCCTTCTTCATCATCATCATCATTCTGCCTTTCTCTTGTCTCTTCATCATCACTTTCCTCATCATCATCACTATCATCATCTTCATCATCTTCATCATCATCATCACCATCGTCATCACCATCCATTTCTTTTATCTTCAGAGGCTCATCCTTAGTTCCTTTGAGCTTGAGCATGATGGTCTTTTTGGCATCCTCCAACTCCTCTATCTTCTTTGCTGATAGAACTTTATGCTTCTGGAGTTGGGCAATCTCTTGGCTCTGAGCAGCCATCTGCTGTGACTGCTGCTCAATCAGCTGCGCCTGCTGAGATATCTGCTGAGATTGTGCAGCGGTAAGATCTACCAACTGACGAATCTGAGCTGTCTTCTCGTCATCGGCTGCTAACAGCTTCAGCACCATACGGTTCAGTGCTGAGAGCTGTTCCTCTACCCCACTGGGAGGTAGAGATGAGCCAGATGGAAATGAGGGGTAGGATGACGGGCCTGCTTGGTAGGTAGAGGTGGTGGTGGTGGTAGTGGTGAAGATTGGGGTTGGTATAGATGTAGGTGGTGGTGGATGAGCTGTAGTGGTGGAGGATTGGATGTGGGTACGTGATGGAGTGGGTGTGGTGTGGTGTGTGAGGTGGTAGAGGTGGTGGCAGGTGGTGTGGTAGCTATGGTGGTGGTAGTGGTGGAAGGTGTGGCTGAGGTAGTGGCTGTGGTAGTTGATGAGATCAGGGTAAACTTCAATCTCTTCCCCTTCTTGCCATAGGGGTGTGCCATCCTCTTCTTCCTTGAACCTCTAGGCACAGAGGCTCCCCCTTGGCTGCTGGGCGGGTTCGGGGCGTATGTGGGATCTGAATCAGCAGCAGCATCCCCGGACTCCCCTGGGCGTCCACCAACCGCCCTCAAACCTCTCTCTGTGGCAACCACCCTACTACCCACAGTCCTCGTGAGAGGCTCTTCATTATTCTCTTCCTCCTCATCAAGCCGAAATTCCTGATGGAATCCAGCCGTCTCAGCTCCTCCGTGGGTGGATGATGGAGATATAACATCTGCAGTAGTGGCCCTAGATTGGGTGGGGCCAGTATCTCCACCATCACCACTGTCATCATCATCAGAATCATCGGATAGGAGCACAATCAGCTCAGAATCTGAGTCACTATCATCGTGACGCCACTTCCTCTTCGCTGGCGCCACGTTGTCCACTCGAATCAAATGCCCAAACAGCCTCTTTACCGGGGGCTTCACCTGCTGCCCCGATAAACCTTCATCCTGCCTAAGGTGGTATCATCCATCACCTCAAGCATCACAGCATCTTCTTTCTCCTTGGGCAGTGTTGGCAGCTTCTCATCAAAGATCATCTGAAGAAACCTAGGGTACATGCAGAAACCCTCTTTGCCCTTAGCCTCCAGATTCTCTATCAGGTAAGAGAATATCATGCTCGAGAAGCTGAAAGGGTGGTTCAGTACCAGTGCCACGCAGGCATTTTGAATCTGGTCTGAAAGATCATCAAACCCACCCCTTCGCGAAGCTAAGCACTTAAGTATGACATGTGCTAAGTACTTGTACTGGGGACACAGGTTGCTCTTGTTGAGCACACCTGCGTTGATATCCCCAGTGTACTTCATCCTTAAGAAGCACCCTCTCACAGTCAGCGGGTGAAGTCTGGTAGGGTGGTCTGCATCGTCACCCAAACCTAGCACCCGACGAATATCCTTGGCAGTAATCTCTCTATCCCTCCCAAAAATGGAACTCCTGATACTGTATGGCTCATGTTAGCGGTCAACCGATGCCCCCTCCCAAAAGGCTTGCTGAATAGACCTATAAGGAGTGCACTGAGTAGAAATAGCCCTGTAGATCCTGGATCGCTGGAAAGCAATGATCCCCGCAAACTCAGGACCGTTCCGAGTTGTATCATCTAAGTGAGCACATATGTTGTGCTTAGGGTTGATGGACCACCTGTCCGCCATCAATCTATAACACAAAACACATAGGCATTAGATCACCACACAACAAAAATCAGTTCGAATTAACCTAGTTGATTTCATTCTGGTTCAATCATGCGATTGAACCATGCGACTGAGTTCAGTCGGTTGACCAGGCATGTGACTGAATTCAATCTGGTGACTGAGCATGCGATTGAGTTCAATCAGGCGACTGAGCATGCGATTGAGTTCAATCAGGCGACTGAGCATGCGAGTGGTTCAGTTGGCCGACTGAGCTTATTCGTATCAATCATTCGGCCGATTGAGCCATTCTTTCAACTCAATCGTGAGATTGTAGTTCATCCGTGTGTTCAGTCGCATGTCCCACTGTTTGGTCAACTGAAAATCGAACTTTGTCCAAAACTTAGATTTAGACGTCGTGTTTTGGTTCATTAGACTCGCAACCACTTAACTAATAACCTAATAACTTTAATTTCAACATTTTACTTGGTTTTGTTAGGTTATTTGTCCAGTAACTGTTCGGTTCTTGTGTGGGATGAAATTCAAAACTTAGGGCACCATTCCATCAGATTTCGGTGAGATATCATCACAATGTACCTGTATAACAACTCACAATCGTCAGAATATCAACAGAAGTTGGAAATTTTGATCTGATGAAATTTTGGGCAGGGTAACGGTAAGGTGTGCGATATTAGGGCGATTAAGGGTGATGAGTTGAATGCGATCGACTATGGCCCTATTTATACTGAATCTGATTTCAATCAGGCGACTGGACCCATTCGCTCGGTTCATTCGGGCGAATGGACCTCAGTCGTGCGATTGGTTCAGTCAATCACATTCAATCGGCCGACTGAGGTTCAGTCGGGCGACTGACTCATTCACACAGCTCCATTCGGGCGACTGGCTCAATCCTGTGAGCCATTCGGTTGAATGGTTCATACTCATGCTCCATTCGACTATCTAGAGCATGAGTATGGTCCATTCGTACGGTTGGTCCATACTTATGGTCCAATCGTGCGAATGGGTCATACTCATGGTTTTTGACTTTATGACCATTTGACATTTTACACCATGTAACTTATTGATTAAAACGTTTTAAGCACTCGATCATCTCATACATGATACTTTTAACTTGAAAACTTTTGATCACCTCAGACGTGATCCTTTTAAAACAATTTGTCACCTCAGATGTGACTCAGTTGACATTTGAAAACATGTGTGGTCACCTCAGACATGACCCTTTTAGGTGATTAAATCCCCGATAGAATTCCTTGGCATGTTTAACAAACTAAATTGATGAAATTTTAACAAAATTAAAGACTAAAACTGAAAAACAAATTTAAGACATGTTTTTGTGGTTTTGTGAGGGTTAAATCCTAAGATATAAATCTAAAGATTTCATTTCTTGAAAAAGCAGCTTCAATTCATTTTGACCATACATGGACCAATTCAATTTGGAATCATACAGAAAAGTCAAATCATTCGGGACATGTTATCAAAAACCTTTTGATGCTCTATTCTTGTTTTTCATCCAGAGTCGTTAGCAAATTTAGGAAATCATACTAGTACTATTAGATCCCCACATTGATTTGGACTTTCAAGAATTGTAGCCACGATGATTGTCAATATACTTGTCCTCTTAAATCCATACACAGACTTTTGACACAGATTGGTGATAGTTTAAGGTTTAATAATTTCAACAAGCTTTTGTGGATCCCACGCTTATATGGTAATCAACATTCCTCAAGAGATTTTTGAGCGGTCTCAGGGTAGTATTCAAGAAGAAACTATTCTTAGAGCTTTCAAGGAGAAGCCAAGACTCAGGTCAGTGCCATCGCACAGCAGAGAGGCGGCAAACAACAATGAATTCTAGAATATATAGGTTATGCTTATCCTCAGGTCAGTGCCACCGCATAGCAGAGAGGCACATAACCTATCTTCTTGTTTGAGCACTTTTATTCTTTTTGCACAGATCTCACCAACAACATAGGTTATTAGTTTGATTGCTTTTGCATTTTTTCATCATGTGCTTTTGCTCATATTTTGGTCATACGCACACATCTGCTGCGTTTATTCTGCTCGTCACCCCTTATTGGAATTTTGTTGATTGTGGTAACCAGGGATAAGATGACAACCCACAGCTTGTTGAACAACTTAGTTTGTTCCTGAGATCACCAACAAGGTCTAATCATCTATTGTGTTGAATCTACCGACATATCATTTGTGGTCTAGCAACCTCTAGGTCTACTTTCTTTGTGTTACCTTAGTAGTAACCAATTTTACTATCATTTTTCCTTCTATATTGCTCAGACTACACAGACTTATACGAACTTTGCATCTAATACAATTTAAACTTTTAAAAGTCCCAAATGGTTTGTTCCTGTGTACTATCATCTTCCAAAGTTTTTGAATCGGTATCACAAATACGATTTGATTTCTATCAGCTAGCCTCTCCTTCTCCCTCGTTTTTTTTTCTTTTTTTATGTTATTAACTAAACTTATTCTCCCCCTAAAATTCTAAAACCATAAATGATTTGCGCTTTTAGGATTTTAATAGGCTAAGAGATAACATCAATTTAATTTAAACATAAAATAAAATAAATAAAATAAAATAAAAATAAAAATGGACTAAATGAATCGGACTAAACATTGTCATCTTCTGAAATTACATCACTTTTCTTCTTAACGCCGTTGACCTCTAACAGATATATAAAACGTGGTTTATCAAAAGCCTTTGTATAGAGGTCAGCGCGTTGAAATCAGTGTTTATTTTTACCACATCGATTAGATTCTTTTCAAAGCAGTCACGTATAAAGTGATATTTATGCCGATGTGTTTGGTCTTAGGATGGTTGTACTGGATTTTTAGTTACTGCAATTGTAGCAGGAGTTATCAACAAAAATAGGGAGTAGAAGAAAAATTCAAACCGTAGTCCCGCATTTGCTGTTGTATCCATATGAAATGTGAACAGCAACTTGCGCAATTGATTCTATAACTCCACATAGCAATGTAAGCTGCTCTGTCTGACTCGTTACTAACAAACCGAGAAGTCTTAATTCTTAATTAATAAGGCTTCGGCCCTATGGAGGTAAAGGGAAGTGCGGATCGGAGTTTGGCGAGAAATAAAGGCTTTGCCAGCAAGCGGAGTTGTACCAAAATGCAATTTTCGGGCATACGAGGGGTGTGAAACTCCAGGAAAAAACTTCGAATTGGGAGGGCGATCCTCCCGGTGAAATGACCGTACCCCAAAACGACACAGGTGAACAGTAGAGTATACTAGGGCGCTTGAGAGAACCATGTCGAAGGAAACTCGGCAAAATGACCCCGTATTCTTTCAATAGCCGGCCCAATTACTACAGGATCACGGTCTACTCTACCTCAATTCACCATTTTCGAACCTTATACAGAAGGTTTTTCCGTACCAGCTCCTTCTACCTATACCGCAGTTGAAGCACCTAAGGACTATATTTCCAGCATTTAGCGCCTAAAACCACTGAAAGGGGCAACACATATTCAGCTTCGCAGGTGACAAAGCAACCGAGGTTACTTCTTACATTGCCAGATCACTAATCTCCTTCCAAAGAATGATATCTCCCTATGTAGACTTGTAGTTCATCTTGCAGCCACCGTAATCCGAGTCACTATACGCCGTAAGCTCAAAGTCATATGTCATGAGGATACCACAACCCAAGTGTTGGAGTACCATTCAGATAATCCTTTGACCCATATCAGATGGTTAACTTTTGGCTTGCCTGATATCTTGAACATAGACAATGTAGATTACATATCAGGTCTTGAGGCAGTGAGGTACATGAGAGATCCAATCATTCCTCGGTACATGGTGGCATCGACCAGATCACCATTCTCGTCAGGTGCTACATCATGGTTTGTAGCAAGTGGAGTCCCAGCTGTAGAAGCATCTTCATGTCAAACCGACTGAGAATATCTCCTACATACTTGGTCTGATGTAGGAATATTCCCTTTGGTGTCAGATCCACCTGTAACCCGAGAAAGAACTTCATCTCTCTATGGCACTCATCTCAAACTCAGCCTCATTACTGCTTCAAACTCTTACATAATTCTTCGTTCTTTGAACCAAAGATGATGTCATCAACATAGATTTGAACAAGCAGTAAATCACATCTTTCTCTTTGATAAACAGTGTGCAATCAATAACACTCTGCGAAAGCCGTGTGTTTCACAAGGTGAGTCGAGAGTTTCTCATACCAGGCCCTTGGGGCTTGATGATGAAGCTGTATAAAGCCTTGTCGAGTTTGTAAACCTTGTCCCGATGATATGGATCTTCAAATCCCTCGGGTTGACTGACGTACACTGTCTCTCGGATTTCACCATGAAGGAATGCACTCTTCAAATACAATTGATAAACTTTAATCTTCATATATGTTCATAGGCAGGAAGATGCGGATGGCTTCCATTCTTCCCACGGGTGCAAACACTTCATTGTAATCTATTCCCTCGACTTGTTGAAATCCTTGAACTACAAGTCGAGCCTTGTTCCTGATAATGACGCCTTGTCATCTTTCTTGCATTTCAAGACCATTTGGTGCCAATGACCTTAGCACCTTTAGGTCTATCCACCAGAGTCCATACAACCTAACTTCTTGAACTGAAGAAGTTCTTCTTGCATGGCACTCACCCATGTTCTCTTCAGGGCTTCACTGACGTATTTTTGTTCAAATGCCAAAACAAAACAACGATAAGAAACGTTTTGAAGGTATCCCTTTTATTACCGAGGCATAATCAGCTTAATATAGCTGATTTCTTGTCTGCACTCCTGATCTGACATCCCCAATGACATTGTCAAGGGGATGATAGACATTTAAGCGTGATCCTGGTTGGTGGGAACACAACTTCAGAGTCAAGATATGAACGTTTGGTTTTGTATCTGAGGCAGTAGGAGTTTGAGGTTCCGAAGACGCAGAGGCATCACTGTTAGATGCTTGTGACTTGAAGAATTTGAAACCTGTTCCTCCTAATTGTTCTAGTCATTTTCTACAGCTTCATCTTCTGAGGAGGAGTCACTTACTTCGAGTGCTCCCCTGAGTGGTGAGACATGTCACCTTGTGAACCAGATGATGTTGAATCTAGTGACGGTGTGTTCAAGACATCATACATCATCTTGGTTGCTAACTCTTCGTCAGAAGTGAAGAGAGGTATGTTGAAGGACTTGAAGAATCCATCATAGTCGAAAAAAGAAGGCGGGTCCTTTTCCAGCAGGTGGGGTGGTATATCTTTGGACGTCCACGTTACACCACACTTCTACTAGAACCCGTTTGAGTTGTTGTAAAATCTCTTGTTCGGTATGTTGTATCCTAGAAAGATACCTTCTTCAGCCTTCTCGCTGAATTTTCCCTCCTGAGTCTTCTTCAGTAGGGTGCACGTGCGCCGAACGGTTCGAGATACTCTAGATTAGGTTTACGTCGTTGTAGTTGTAGTAACTCGTAATACGTCTTGCCATGGCATTTAAATACCAGAACTCGATTTACGTGTAACACGCATTTGCCACTGCCTCATTCCAGAACTGGATAGGCAGTTTCGAGTCTGCTAGCATTGTCGTGCTGTCTCTATCAAGCTGCGATTCTTTCTCTAGCAACTCCATTCATCTGAGGTGTGTAGTAGCAAAGTGAACTGGTGCACAATTCCCTTTTCTTGCAGTAAGCCTCCATCCACTGATTCTTGAACTCGGTTCTGTTGTCTGAGCGTACCTGTCTTACCCTCAGCTTGTAGAGAGACTCTAGTGTAGTTACTAATTCCTTGAAAGACTCAAATGTTTCTGATTTGTATTTTCAGAAACATTACCCAAGAAAATCTTGAGTAGTCATCAGTAACCACATAGCAGTACAAGTCGCCTGCAATGCTTCTTGTACTGACTGGACCAAACAGATCCATGTGAAGAAGTTCAAGAGGAAGCTCGATAGAATGAACTTTCTTTTCCTTATGAGACTTCTTCGTCTGTTTGCCTTTCTTGCACGCCACACAGAAATCCGGAAGTTGGAAGTTTTGACGTTAACTCCTCTCACTAGATCATTCTGGATCAAGTGGTTCATCTTCCGTGGATTAATGTGTCCCATTCTCCGATGCCAGGAAATGGAGTCCTTCTCAGTAGCCTTTGACAAGAAGCACTAAACTTGATGATCCGTTGTGGAGGCCTTTGAAAGATCCAAGACATAAAGGTCATTATATCTTGAGGCAGACATTAAGACTTGGTCCTCCGGGATCACATAGTCCTTTTTCAGGACATAGCACTTCTTGTTGTCGAATATAACCTTAAAGCCTTTGTCACATATTTGGGATACAGAAAGTAATTGTTTTGAAGTTGTTGAACGTAGTTTACTTTATCAAACTTCACTTTCTGATTTCCCACTTCCCCTTGAGCTGTGATATATCCTCCTTTGTTCCAGCAAATGAAACATGGCCTCCTTTATTGTTTGACGTTTGATAAGAGTGCCCTGTTCCCAGTCATGTGCCTGGATGCTCCGCTATCGACAACCCATGTGTTGGTTTCAGCACTATAGCGAACACCCTGCACATTAATTGAAAACATTAGTTCATTTTGGGAACCCAAGCCTTTACTGGCTTGGCTTCCCAGAGGCATCACACATCATAAATTCAACCCATTGACCTTTGGATGGTGAGGGAAGCTCAGTGTCTTCTTGTCCTCATTATCAGACACTAAGGTTGATTTTCTTTCCATAAACCAGCTTTGTGTAAGGCTATTTGTGATACACGGACGACTGGCTAATGGGTTGAACTTTAGGTTCACTAGCTCTTCTAGGTGGAGTCAATGAGCTCCTCTTAGAAGACCTAGGTTTTGGTTCCTGAAGTTCAACTTTCTTCCTAGGTGTTGATAGTAAGGACACTTAGACGCAATGTGTCCACAACTCCACAGTTGTAGCATGACCTACTACCAACTTTATGATTTAACTGTCTTTGTGGAGACGTGTGTGACACCCGAGTGACATTGTTCTGTTTGGGTTTTGACTCTACTTCTTTAGATGTTTTATCTTGTTTAAAAAATTTAATTGTTTTAACATTTTTAACATCCTTTCCATTTTGCTATTTGGACTTTGACATGAAACACGTGATTGGTTTAACATTAACAGTCTTTTTAGGTTCAGATCTGACTGTGTTTGAACTAGATTTTATATTAACCTTTTCAAACTCTTTTTCTAGATTAACACAAGGCATTTTACCTTTTGCCTTTGAAGTGGCCTCCTTTTGTTTAGTTCCAGATTCATTTGATGTACATGTGAAATCTGGATCATTTACAAGAGGAGTGGACACCACATGATCCTTGATTGGATTGTAATTGATTGGTTTACTTTTAGTGTTCATCAAGGTCTCATGTGGTGGTGGAACCACTTTATATCCCAAACCCTCCACATTATTACACTCTCTCACTAAGTGTTGGACAATATGAGATGAACTTGTCCAACTATGCAGTTTTTGCTTTAATGAATTAACTTCTACTTCTAAAACTGCTTTTGTTTCTTAGTGTCTTCTAGGGAGTTAAGATAGTACCTAATGTCATTACTTGGTTAAAGGCTACTACTTCTGTTTCCCTAAGCTGTTTGTTCAATAGGTCTATCTTTTCTTTGTAACTGTGCTCATTTTGTTTAGAACTCTGTTAGCTTCAGTGCACAGTTGCAAGTCCTTTACTAAGCTATCATTATGATCTAATAACCTAGAAAATTTCAAATCTATGCTTTCCCTAATTTATTACAATCAGAAACAAGCATGATTATTGAAAAGTTGGTCAGTAGTACTTAGCTGAGAAGGTTCTGATGAATCAGCCATCAAAGCAGAGTCTGGTGTTTTGGTTCTGGTGATTCTGACGTTGTTGTAGTTGTCCCTTCTTCAGGCATGTAATTGACCACAGTTTCAGTCTCTTCAGTGTTTGACATGCGAGTTCCACTGCAATATCTCCTTCACTAGCTGAATCATCATCTAAATCCTCAACACTAGCAATGTTGGATTCTCCCGGAGAGACAAACCGAAAGCTCCAGTCCTGTCCCCCGTCATCATGGGCAGTCAAGGCTTTAGGATCCTTGCTTGATGAAGTAGGACTGCTAGTTGGCTTATCTTGACGAGTGAAAGACGAGAATGGATTCCCGTTTCCAGTTTTTCTGGGCTTTACACACTCTCATTTGAAGTGCCCCTTTTCTCCATAGTTGAAACAGGTCACCTTTGGTCTTGTCGAAGCCAAAGGTAGTGTCCTTAGTTGCAACCAAGTTTTGTCCGGTCTTCTTGACAAACTTCTTAGCTCTCCGGACAGCACTTGCTAAGGCCCACATTATATCCATTCTTTCCAGCTCTGTCTCTTACCTGCTCGTAGTCCTCGTCTGCCAGATGCAGCAGTTCCCAATTCTCCCAGCAACTAGTCCATCATAGGAGTGGACTACAGCTGCTAAGAGATCCATGTGCTCTCTTGCTACTTCTACTGTCACATTACCGAGATTCTCGGTCTTCAATTTTAAACAGTTGCTTCAAGTGCAATGTATTGGGTACTAGACGACCCGGACGTTTCTGACCCTGAAGTAGAGGCTTGAGAAGGACCAGCTGAACTTGACACAAAAGTTGTCTGAAGTGGTGCTCTAGACGTTTTGGCTTGTGGAGTCGCGTTGTACAGTGCCGGATTTGAGTATAAGAAGACTTTTGGGCTCTGTATTTCATCCTTAATGCTTCCTCTCTCAGCTTCAGAATGAAATCATTTATATCCAACTTCGCTAGCATACCATTCTATCTGAGATTGGAGACAAAAGAAGCCCACTTCTCTGGCAATCCATCTGCAAAGTTTGACACCTTGTCTCCATAGTCGTTGTAACTCCATGAGTGTGCAGCTCACTCATCAAGTGGTAGAACTGATTGATGACGTCATCCAAGCTCTCATTACCCATTGAAGAGAAGTTGTTGAACTCCTTCTTCAACTCTTTGGCCTTTATAGCTTTTAATGACGCATTCCCGTCATACCGTTTTTCCAATTCATCCCACAGCTTCTTTGCTTGCTTGTTCTCAGAAAATTGATGGAAGATGTCCTTAGGAATTGACTGAGTAAGCAAAGCATAAACTCTCTTTTCAGCATTGTACTTGACCTTTTGTCCATTAGTCATGCTACCTAGTGTAAGTTTGACTCCATCCAGCACCTACTGGCATACTATACCTCGTCTCAATTGTTCCCACATATGGGATCTACTCCATTTAAGTAGATCTCGAAACGTTGCTTCCAGTGTGGTAATTCATCTAACGTGATTAGCTTAGGGGGTTTGTTGTGATTCCCTACTTCACTCTCCAGAAGCAGTAGATTTTGAATCCTTGAATCTCTCCCTGCTGTGAATGCTAAGTATTGGTCCTCCATTGCGATTAACTTTAGTCTTTGGAACAAACTGTTTCACTTGTGCGAATGGAGGTGTGCGATTGGACTATTCATGCGAATGAACAATGCGAATGGTTCAATCGTGCGACTGAACTAATGCGGATGGTTCAGTCGGGCGATTGAACTGATGCGGTTGAACAATGCAAATAGACTGCTCAATCGTACGAATGGAGGTACGAATGAGTCCAATCGTGCGTATGAGGGATGCGATGTATCCAATCGTGCGATTGAGTTAATCATGCGACTGAAGCTGCTGGATTTCAAAAATTCGTAGGTTTAGGTGTTTTGGCCGCAAAAACACGAATTTTCACTAACCCTAATTGCCGTATGCCGGGAAAAACCAAACTTTATGAACAGGAGACGTCTAAGACACCGTTTGACACGAAAAGATTGCGTTTTTAGTGAAAAAAACACAATTTTTGTATCAAAAACGATTAAATCACACGTAAATCAAGAGCTAAAGCTGATACCACTTGTTAGGATCGTGTATTGAACGAAAAACTAACTGATTAATGTGTATACCGAATCAAATAGTGCGGAATCCTATTTGATTGGCGATCCAATCAGTGAGAACGCACGTAGAATCAATTATGGATTGAATCAAACGTTAAGAACGATATGGAATCGATCTAGTGCGATCTATGAACTTGGAACAGGTTCTTAGAGGTCTCTGGACGGCTAGGGTACGTCTGTAGTCGAAGTGATCTGAATTCTTTTGTTTTTCCATGAATTAAGTGGTATTTATAGGTTAGGGTTTCTCATTCGGGCGACTGAACCATTAGCATGGTTCAATCGTGCGATTGAGCCATGCGGTTGATACATTCGCACGACTGAGTGTTCAGTCGTGCGATGAGTCAATCTTATGTTACACTCGTGCGACTGATCCAGTCTCCTGGTTCAGTCGTGCGACTGAGTCATTCGCATGAAGTTGTTCATGCGTATGGTCCATTAGCATGGGCCATTCGCATGAGAACTTCATATTACTAAGTTTGAATGTATTATTAATCATTACATTATCAAGATTCATTCAAATACCACAAACCTATATAGACAGTTCAATAAGCGTTAAACTACTAAACAATGAAATAATAAATATTATAAGCACAACCACATTTGTATTTCATTAAGTACCCATTCAATTACATATGTGTAAGACAATAAAGACATATTACATTAAGCTCAGAAACTAGGTACACATGTATCTACAGTATACTTGGAATTTTTTTAATGTGTGTTGTTTTTACATTATTTTTATAATAACATGTATCGAATTATTGCAAAATAAAGAAGTTTTGATATTCGAATCGCTATGTGTATCTAAAATTTTAGGTATTCAAATTTCAGATATCCAAAATTTTAGATACAAATAAGAATACGAATAGTGATTTCTACTATTAAAAAATTTATATTATCTATCTTTGAACAACCGAACATGAAGGCGAGGAACGAAAGTGACATAAAAGTATGTTTGACTTGTTATAGGCTATAAAATACACAAATGTCTCTTATGGAGTGGTATATGTCTGGCTTAACTGTAAATTTAGATGGAGGTGGTAGTATACAGCAAGATAAATGTGCAAATTGTTTTAAAAATGACATTCCATTTATTTATTAAACCTAAAGGACATAACATGTAATTCTATATGTTAATAAAAGACAAAATTTGTAATTTACTTTATTTTTAAGTCACAGAAAATTCAATATATTTATTATTATTCTTTTATATAGAATTAAATTGAAAGATTACCTGCAAATTACTAATCGATGGGATATACCTAGTATGGTTCTAAGGAAATCATTGGTAAATAGCTCCTCAGTAATCTATTGGTAAGTATACATGGGCAATCTATCAGAAAAACCATATAAGTTCAACCTTTAAGTTTCTTTTAAATTTTAAAAACATTTTTATATAACGATATAAAACACATCTTTAAAAATAATAAAAATATATATATATAAGTTTACTATAACAATTTCTAAAATAAAAAAAATTAAAAATATCTTTTAGAATTGGAAATAGACGTAAACAAACATAGTTCAACTGATAAACCATTTAAATCGAGTATTCAACTCGGTTATCTGAGTAAAACGGTTAAATCATTTATTATTCGGTTTAAATGGAAACCTAACTAAATAAACAAGATTTTGTATAACCATTAATGAAGTGAAAACCGAATTTATGATTTGATTTGATTTTTACGAGTATGGATACGATTCCGTTGTCGGTTATTTTTTGTTTTTGGCTTTTTTTAAACACTCGTAAGCACTATAAATAAAAATAATAAGAGAAAAAAAATATAAAGAACAAAAAGTAATAATATATAAATAAAACTTAAAAGTTTTAGTTTAACATATGAAGGACGATATTGTATATAAAAACATACAAGCAAAAAGTAATATTTTTTACAAGTAAGGGAAATAATATAAAAAGTAAAAGTAGTTTATAGTGAGGTAGCATCACCCTTAAATATAGCATCACCGACATAGTGTTGATAACCACCATCAATTCACCGACGGTTATCTAACATATTGGACTAGTGAAACATTCATCATGATGCGAGTCCAGTCACACTTCAACCATGTATTCCTTTATGTGTAATGATAATGATAGTAGTTTAAAATAAAATAATTCACAGTTTCTACGGGTAAAAAATGTTTATACAAATAAAAGGTAAAAAACAAAAGAAAATTGGAAGTTTCATGGGATGTTCCCTACGATAGGTCCAAAGTTTCCTGGTGAGCCACTTGCATTGTTTCTTTTTGACTAAGACTAACTGAGGATCCTTGTAGCATTATAAGAGTTCACTTAGGAGACCAAAGTGATCCATCACTCTATAGTCTAAACTTCATATATTAATATTTTCATAAAAATCTAGAGAGAGATGACTAGAACACCATATGTAGATAAAAACGGGTTGCGAAAAGGCCCATGGAGCAAAGAGGAAGACGATAAGTTGAGAGCATATATCGAGAGATATGGCCATTGGAACTGGCGTGAAATTCCTAGGTTTGCTGGTAAGCATCTGGTTTTGTTGTTGTCTCAAAATTGTTTGTGATTGTTGACATGCTGACACAGATGTAAACAATCTCAAACAACCCTCTTATAACAACAATCTTTTTGAAGATATATGCTTACCGTGAATTTTCTTTTGTTTATTTTAGGTGTGTCTAGATGTGGAAAGAGTTGCAGGTTGCGATGGATGAATTATCTTCGTCCAAATATTAAACATGGGAATTTTACAAAGAAAGAAGAAGATTTGATTCTGAAAATACATAAGAAGATTGGCAACAAGTATGATATATCATTTATATTTTATGATGAAATTTTATATATTTTTAACTTTCATGTTTCTAAGACTAAACTTGGTGTTTATATGTAGATGGGCAAAGATTGCAGCTGAGTTACCAGGACGAAGCGACAACGAAATAAAGAACTACTGGCATACCCATTTGAAAAAACTAGCTAAAAATGATCAAAATGACCCGAAAAATATGTGTCATGAAACCAAAAACCAGATCAACTTTATGAATAATTCAGTGCAAAGTTCAGATGTTAGAGACCATGATGAAGTTAAAACTTTAGGGGCATCATCATCATCGTCATCACCTTCAGATCTTTCATTTGCTAACACACATGAGTATCCATGTGTGTCAACATCCTCAACGCCACCACCACGACCATCGTGTTCTTCGAGTGTTGAGTTAACATCCTCCATGTTGATGGCCTCAGATAGTTTGATCTCGAGTGGCGATTCACTACAAACATACTGTGATGAATATGATTATGGGAACTTTTGGAATGATCCAGTTTTTGAAGATTTAGATGCTGTCAACAATACGTTCATCATGGCTCCAGTTGATAGTGATGAATTTACGTGGTCATATATGGATTTATATTCCGAATATTAAAGTCTGTTCATGAATCAAAAAAAAAATACCTGTTGATCATTGCATCGGATCCTATGTACTTTAAAGCATATAATGATTATATACACGATACTCTCGAATGATGTACAATTTATTATAAGGTCTATTATACCCACACCACCCTCGAACTTAAATATGCCACTCCCAAAACTCAAACAAGCGTTTTACGATGAACTCAAACGAGAGTTTAAAGTTCAAGGGAGTTATGGGAATATTTGACATAACCTACAAACAGTTGTTTACTTTATTCACAAACAACTGTTTAGTATGCAAACAACCGGTTTGCATGTTTATAAATGATTGTTCGCAAATGATGTTGGATTAGATTGGGTGGTGTGTGGGTGGGTATAGCTGGCTCTTATTATGTAACTAGAATTAAGCTCCCCGCGTTGTGACGGGGACGTAAAACTATTGCAAGCAATCACAAACATTGAAGTTGCGGTGTGTTGGTGTAATGTGAAATAATTAAATTGAAGCATAAAACATATGGAATTACAACTAGTTCATCTACGAAGTACGTGTGTTGCGACGAACCTATCAAACAGGAAAAGATTGGTGTTGTATTAAATTAACCACATATGCACGGTGCGACGTGTTAGCTCACAAAATTAGAAAGAAACGTAAAGTGAAATGTGAAAATGTTAAACCACACTTGCATGTTGCGTCGTGTTAACTTGCAAAATTTTAAAGAAAAGTGAATGAAAGTTTATAAAAGATGAAAGTATAGGGAACCAAAGTTGACAGTAGTAGAAAAGTGTAAGGTTAAATTGCAAAAGATGAAGATTTTTGGGTTAAAAATATAGAATTAAAATTTTATAATAATACCCTAAGCATGAGATACAACCTAAATTTACAACCCAAATTGGTAAACAGTATATATCAATGTTTTGTTTTCAGTTTTAATTGAGAAGGAACTTGTGTTATACCTTTCAATTGTAAGTAGAATATTATTAATTTCAAGGGGAAAAAACCAACTTAAAAACGAAACTAGCTAGAATTTAACTTATGTTGGTTTTTTTAAACCAACTTGTATTTACAATATGAGAGTTTGTCACATTATGAGTAGTTTGAAATGTAATGAGTAGGGGAAGGTTGCAATACTAAAACATTGTTTTTAGTAAAAGAAAAAGGAAATTACAAAATTTTGTAAAGTGTTTTAAATTTATGTATTTGATATAATTTTAATTATAGTTTTGGATTTATAATTTTAGTAGGGTTATAATAAAATGGTATTTAATCTATAAAACTTAAAAGAAATTGTAAGTTTGACATGTACTCTTTTATTGTTTTAAAAGGAATGACATTCTTTTATTGTGTTAAATAAGCTAGGTTGTGTCTGATATATATTTATGTGTCATATATTTTTCATCATTTGTATAGGTATTAATCATTGAGTAGGGTTATCATAAAATGGTATCTAAGCTATAAAGCCTAAAGAAAATTGTAAGTTTGACACATGCTCGATTTAGCTTATATGTTTTTTTTTCATTTCATTCATAATCATTATGGTGAACGAAATCAAGTGCAAATCAAGCGTAAGTATATAATAATTATGTTTATGAGACTGTTATTGGTAAGAAAAATGAAAGTTGAAATTATTATCCACTAAATTAATAGTATGAATTGTTATCGGCTAATAAGTAATAGTCTGGATTATTAAAATCCAATTCCCTTGTTATTTTCAATTACCCGTAATAATTTAAGTTACTGTATAATTCAACCGGCCAACTCAGGTCACGTTAATACCCTTTTACGCATCTACTTACTATCGAGAATAAACTTAATAATTTAAGGTGATGTTAAACCCTTATTTCGTTTTTCATCATTCCACACCATTTTAGCATCATGACAAAGCTCTATATCTTCAGCCCATCTTCAATTCATTTTATACTCATCTCTCATTATTTAATGTTAAGCTTGTATATTACATTGGGCAACAAACTGTGTCGCTAGTTTTTTACAAAGTATACTCATAGATTTTGAGATCATAATATTACTATGTATGAACCTTACAAGGATGAACCGTTGAAATCGACCAAGTAGTTCTATTAGGTGCAAGAAAACCAAAAGTATCAAATATAAAGGTAAAACATGTGTTGGTAGTCAAGACATGTTAAGACATGTTTTCTCGTGTTTGTTCACTTTGTATGACACAACTTTTAACACATCTTAATTAATCATAAAAACACTACTTACCAAGCCCACACGAGCAAAACCTCATGTTAGATTCACACACATGGTTTCCCCCTATCCATCCATTGACCAAAATGTCAGCGGGTATGAGCATTAATCTTGCTTCCAACAGGTCAATTGAGAAATTCACGATTGTTTCTTTCTTAATACATACCTAGCACGTCTAAATATATCAAAAAATAAAAAATTATCCCTAACCAAATCATGTCGGTACTTGAACATAAGAGCTCGTTACAATGTACAACATGTTTTTCAAAGGAGTTCAAACGCACCTTGCAACAAACAAGACATATCATAATTTATTCATCCATATAAAAATTGATACAAATAATATTTATTAATTTTAAAACAAGTAACTTATTCGATAAAATAAAGACAAATAAAATTAATTAAAACTTTTTATTAATAACAAAAATACATTAGATAATAATAAAAAAAAAAATCTTGATTTAATATTAAATAACGAGAATTAAATTGGAAAAAAAAAAACCACTAAACATCTATTTATTTGCAAACTTTTCTTTGGAGAATTTGTCGAAGGGTCGCTATCGTAAGATTGCCAGTGCTAGTAGTCATGATTTAATTTTCCAACCTCAGTCGCTATTGAAGATAGAATTGTTTCACCCGGCAAATGATAATTGCAAGGGTGGAAAAAAATACAGATTATTAAATTGTGCATAACGTAGATGGAAAGAATTCGGATGGAATTCTTCGGAATTATTTTGTTAGAGAGAACTGAAATTTATATTAGTAAGATAGTAAAAAGAATACCTATATTAATAAATAAAAAATTATTAGTGACACGTGTCACTCTCTCATGTATTTTTAATATTTTTTTTCCTACATCTCTCTCATGTTAATTAAATTAAATTTTCTTTAATCTTTTGTTTTTTATCTCTCTCCTAATATTAAATGTTTCTACAACTATTAAGTACAATATTTTATATCTTAAATAAATATATGTTAAAAATTATACAATATTTCATAAATATGTAAAAAGAAAATCTCTATCACGAAAAGTATAGCTTTAAATTAGCAACCCGTGATTAAACGGGGTTATAACCTAGTTGGTAACATATAAAAACTAGAGTTAAGGTGCTATTTATAACAAGAATGTAGTATATTGTTTATTGCTAACTTTTTAATTTATCAGCTGTGCGTCAATTTTTTTTAATTAACGGTCACTAAAGAGATGCGGAGAGGGTTCTCACGATACCATCACCCCGCAGGCTTCCCTCTGTTGTGCCGCCTATTGCGCGTAGTAGTGTTACCGATTGGGACCCTGGTACCAAAGGATCCCAAAAGGTTAGCACGATGGGGCCAGTCCAATAGTCATTTAAAAAAAATTATATACCACTAGTAAATCAAAATTTTCATAAAACACATATATGTGATACATATATGTCCCTAGATCAGGATTTGTAATGTAATGAACTTGTCTGTCTGTTTTGATGATGTAATTGTAATTGATTAATGAAATGATATGAATTGATTGTTACTTGTAATGTTTAATATTTCATTAATGAGTTGTGATTGAATTAATTGGGTTTATGAATGTTGAATGAGTACACATTAAGTTATATTAAATAGAACATTCAAACTTAACTTAATGAAGTTCTCATGCGAATGGCCCATGCGAATGGACCACACGCATGAATAACTTCATACGATTGACTCAATCGCACGACTGAACCAGAAGACTGGATCAGTCGTATGATTGACACATAAGATTGACTCAATCGCACGACTGAACACTCAGTCGTGCGGATGAATCAACCGCATGGTTCAATCGCACGACTGAACCATACTTATGGGCCCAGTCGCACGACTGACCAATACTAACCTATAAATAGACCCAATTCGTGGGAAAACGAAAGCATTCATCCCATTACGACTCCAGACGTACCCTAGCCGTCCAGAAGCCTCCCAAATCGTTCTCCAAGTTCATAGAACACATCAGATCGGTTCCTAATCGATTTCTGACGTTGAAATCAATTCTTGATTGATTCTTCGTGTGTTCTCACTGATTGGATCGCCAATCAAATAGGATTCCGCACTATTTGAGTTGGTTTAACACGCAATCACTCGGTATTTCGTTCAAATACCAGGTCCTAACAAGTGGTATCAGAGCATTGGCTCTTGATTTCGTGTTGATTCAATCAAGATTGCATAAAAGTTTGTGTTTTTGCACGAAAAACGCAATCTTTTGCATCAAAAGTGATCTTGGACCCCTGCTCATCAAAGTTCAGTTTCTACGGACTTAGACGATTTGGACTTGCAAAATTTCGAATTTTTACGGCGTTGAAACCCGTCAAACCTAGAAATTTTCGCAAAACAGCAGCTTCAGTCGCACGAGTGGCTCATTCGCACGACTAGATTCATTCGCAGTGTTCATTCGCACGACTGGACCTAGTCGCACCCTCATTCGCACGACTGAACCTTTCGTTCGCATAGCTCACACGCACCAGATTCATTCGCACGACTGAACCAATCGCCCTGTTCAGTCGCACGGTTGAACCAATCGCAGAGTTCATTCGCACGAGAGGACCATTCGCATTCTTCAGTCGCACCAGTTAAAGTTGATTTGATTAGACTCTAAGTTTAGTAACCATGGAAGATCAGATGTCAGCCTTTACTGCGGGGAAGGACTCAAGAATACAGAACCTGCTGCTACTTGAGAGTGAGGTGGGTATTCACAATAAACCACCAAAGCTCTTGACGTTAGATGAGTTTCCTCACTGGAAGCAACGTTTTGAGATCTACCTCAATGGGGTAGATCCTAATCTGTGGGAAGCTATCGAAGTAGGGTATAGTACACCGGTGGGAGCAGATGGAGTGAAACTAACGTTGAGTGGGATGACTGATGCTCAGAAAGTTAAGTATAATGCTGAGAAAAGAGTTTATGCTATGATAACTCAGTCGATCCCCAAAGATATATTCCACCAGTACTCAGAGAACAAACAGTCCAAGAAACTGTGGGATGAGCTAGAGAAAAGGTATGATGGGAATGCATCGTTAAAGGCAATCAAAGCAAAGGAGTTAAAGAAGGAGTTCGATAACTTCTCATCAATTGGTAACGAGGGTTTAGATGAAGTCATAGACAGATTCTACCATTTGATGAGCGAGTTGCATACACATGGAGTGGAGACAACTATGGAAGAAAAAGTAAGCAACTTCGCAGATGGATTGCCTGACAAGTGGGCTCATTCGTGTCTAATCTTAGACAGAATGGTATACTTATAAAGTTGGATATAAATGACTTTATTCTTAGACTGCGTGAAGAAGCACTAAGGATGAAGTATAGAGCACAGAAGTCATCATATACACAAAACCCAGCTTTATACAATGCCACGCCCCAATCTAAGACTTCTGGAGCACCTCTCCAGACAGCATTTGTATCTAGCTCGTCAGGTCCTTCACATGCTTCTACTTCTGGATCAGACAGTCAGGGTCATCATGTACCCATTATATTGGATCAGAAGCAAGTGCTACCAAATTGAAGACCGAGAACCTCGGAAATGTGACTGTAGAAGTAGCACGAGAGCATATGGATCTCGCTGCTGTGGTTCATTCATATGATGGACTTGTAGCTGGGAAGATTGGAAACTGTCACTTGGCTGATGAAGACTACGAGCAGGTAGATGAAATGGAGCTGGAAAGGATGGATATAATGTGGGCCTTAGCTAGCGCTGTCCGAAGGGCGAAGAAGTTTGTTAAGAAGACTGGACAGAACTTGATAGCTACTAAGGATACCACATTTGGTTTTGACAAGAGCAAGGTGACTTGCTTCAACTGTGGAGAGAAAGGGCACTTCAAGAGGGAATGTGTCAAACCAAAGAAGACGGGTAATGGGAACCCGTTCTCATCCTTTACTCACCAAGACAAGCAAGCCTCTAGTTCTACTTCATCAAACAAGGACCCAAAAGCCTTGACTGCTCATGATGATGAAGGACAGGACTGGAGTTTTAGATTTGTCAACCCAGAATCCAACATTGCAAGTGTTGAAGATCTTGATGATGATTCTGCGAGTGAAGGTGATATAGCAGTTGATATGGCGATGTCAAACAGTGAAGAACAACTGCAGCTGAAGTCAGTTACACACCAAAGGAGGAAACTTCCAAGTCAGATTCAGAAAAGTCAGAATCACCAGAGCCAGAGAATCTGATGCTGCGTTGATGGCTAACTCCTCTGAAACAACACAGGTAAGTACAACTGACCAATTGTTTAATAATCATGCTTGTTCTAACTGTGATAAATTTAGGAATAGCATTGATGAAAAATTGCTAGGTTATTAGATCACAATGATAACTTAGTAAAGGACTTACAACTATGCACTGAGGCCAATAGAGTTCTAAAACAAAATGAGCATAGTTATAAAGAAAAGATAGACCTATTGACTAAGCAACTTAGGGAAACCGAAGTAGTTGCCTTTAATCAATCAAATGACATTAGGTACTATCTAAACTCCCTAGAGGACACTAAGAAAACAAAAGGCAGTTCTAGAAGTAGAAGTTAATTCCTTTTAAAACAGAAACTGCATAGTTGGACTAGTTCATCACACATAGTTCAACACTTAGTGAGAGAAAGAAATAATGGGGAGGGATTAGGATACAAAGTGGTTCCACCACCACCTGAGACCTTGATGAACACCAAGTCTAGACCAGTTAACAACAACCCAATCAAGGATCATGTGGTGACCACTCCTCTTGTTACTGATCCAGACACATCATGTTCATCTACTGAATCTGGACAGAAACAAAAGGAGGCCACTTCAAAGGCAAAGGGTAAATTGCCTTGTGTTAATCTGGAAACTGAATTTGAAAAAGTTAACTTAAAGTCAGGTCAAACAGAGTCAAATCAGAACCCAAAAAGACTTCAAATGTTAATTTTTCACATGCAACAAGTCTAAAACCAGTTAACCAAAAGGTAGAACAAGTTAAAAAGTTAAATCAGTTAAATTTGTTAAACCAGAGAGAAAACATCAAACATGCAAGAGTCAAAACCTAAGGTATTGATGTTACTAAAGTGTCACGCATTTCTCCACAAAGAAAGTCAAACTATAAGGTTGATAGCAGATCGTGCTACAACTGTGGAGAATGTGGACATATTGCTTCTTTTGTCCTTTCTATCAGACACCTAGGAAGAAAATTGATCTTCAGGATTCTAGACCTAGGTCTTCTAAGAGGAGTTCTCTAACTCCACCTAGAAGATCTAGTGAACCTAAAGTTCAACCTGTAAGCCAGACGACTGTTTTCATAAACAGGCATTGCACAAATCTGGTTTATGGAAAGAGAAGACTACCTGTGTGACTGATACTGATGACAAGAAGGAATCTGAGTTACCCTCACCTTCTAAAGGTCAATGGGTAGAGTTATGATGTGTGATGCCTCTGGGAAACCCAAGACAGTAAAGGCTTGGGTTCCTAACCTAAACTAATACATTTACTTGATATGTGCAGGGTGTTCGGTATAGCGCTGAGACTAACACGTGGATTATAGACAGCGGAGCATCCAGGCACATGACAGGAAATAGAGCTCTTTTATCAAATGTCAAACAAATAAAAGGAGGGCATGTTTCCTTTGCAGGAAACAAGGGAGGATACATCACAGCACAGGGAGAAGTGGGAAACCAGAAAGTCAAGTTTGATAAGGTGAACTACGTTCAACAACTTCAAAACAACTTGCTTTCTGTTTCCCAAATCTGCGATAAAGGGTTTAAAGTCATCTTCGACAACAACAAGTGTTACGTGCTGAAGAAAGACTACATGATTCCAGAGGATCAAGTACTAATGACTGCTTCAAGATATAAGGATCTATATGTCTTGGATCTGTCAACAGCTGCTCCAACGGGTCATGAAGTGCAGTGCTTTCTATCTAAAGCTACTGAGAAGGACTCAATCTCCTGGCATAGGAGAATGGGACACATTAGTCAACGGAAGATGAATCACTTGATTCAGAAGGACTTAGTAAGAGGAGTAAATGTCAAGAACTTCCAACTTCCTGACTTTTGTGTAGCTTGCAAGAAAGGCAAACAGACAAAGAAGTCTCATAAGGAAAAGAAAGTTCATTCATAGAACTTCCTCTTGAACTTCTTCACATGGATCTGTTTGGTCCAGTCAGTACAAGGAGCATTGCAGGCGATCTGTACTGTTTTGTGGTCACTGATGACTACTCAAGGTTCACTTGGGTAATGTTTCTGAAATCCAAATCAGAAACATTTGAGTCATTCAAGGAATTAGTCACCACTCTGGAATCTCTCTACAAGCTAAAGGTTAGACAAGTACGCTCAGACAACGGGACTGAATTCAAGAATCAGTGGATGGAGCATACTGCAAGGAAAAGGGGATTGTTCATCAATTCACTTCAGCATACACGCCTCAGATGAATGGAGTTGCTGAGAGAAAGAATAGGAAGCTTGATAGAGACTGCACGGACTATGCTAGCGGACTCGAAACTGCCTATCCAATTCTGGATGAAGTAGGCAGTAGCAAATGCATGTTATACACTGAATCGAGTCCTATAGTCAAGCGCCACGGAAAGACATGTTATGAGCTACTCCAAAGACGCAAACCGAATTTGGAGTATCTTGAACCTTTTGGCGCGCCATGTACACTTCTGAAGAAGACGCATAGGAAGGAAAATTCAGCGAGAAGGCAGATGAAGGAATCTTTCTAGGATACAACATACCGAATAAGCGAGTTTACAATAACAAACGGGTCTTGTAGAAGTGGTGTTGTTAATGTCGACGTTCAGAGATATACCACACCACCTACAGGAAAAGGACCGCCTACTTCTTCGATTATGATGGATTCTTCAAATCCTTCAACATACCTCTCTCTCCCTCGGATGATGAGCTAGCTACTAGGATGATGTATGATATTCTGAATACACCATCTAGCACACAGGGAGAATCATCTACTCAGTCAGGGGGAGTAGTCAACGACAGTGACTCCTCCTCTGAAGATGAAGCTGAAGAAGATGACCAGAACAGTCAGGAGGAACAGTTCCAGTTACCAGCAAGTCCACAAGCATCTACGAGTGATGCACCTTCGACTTCAGAACCTCAAACTCCAACTACCTCAGATGCAGAACCAAATGTTCATAATCTTGGCTCTGAGGTAGCTGTTCCTACTACTCCAGGATCACGACTAAATGTTTATCATCCCCTGACAATGTCATTGGAGATGTCAGATCAGGAGTACAAACCCGAAATCAGTTGTACTCAGCTGATTACGCTCGGTTATGGAGAAAGGTTACATTCATGATGGTGCCTATCGATGTTTTGTCTCGCAGGTTGAGCCAAAATATGTCAGTGAAGCACTCAATGATGAGGCGTGGGTAGTGCCATGCAAGAAGAACTTCTACAGTTTAGAAGTTAGGTGTATGGACACTAGTTGATAAACCTAAAGGTGCTAAAGTCATTGGCACTAAATGGGTACTAAAATGCAAGAAGGATGACCAAGGGGTCATTATCAGGAACAAAGCTCGACTGGTGGTCAAGGTTTTCGCCAAGTCGAGGGAATTGACTACAATGAGGTGTTTGCACCCGTGGCAAGGATGGAAGCGATTCGTATCTTCCTTGCCTATGCATCGTACATGAAGATCAAAGTCTACCATTAGATGTAAAGAGTGCATTCCTTCATGGGGAAATCAGAGAAACAGTATACGTGAGTCAACCAGAGGGTTTTGAAGATCCCTATCATCGGGATAGAGTCTACAAGCTTGACAAAGCTTATATGGGCTTCATCAAGCTCCTCGAGCTTGGTATGAGAAACTCTCAACTCATCTTGTGAAACACGGCTTTCGCAGGGGAGTAATTGACTGTACACTGTTTATTAAGGAAAAGGATGGCGACCTACTGCTTGTACAGATATACGTTGATGACATAATCTTCGGGTCAAAGAACGAAGAGTTATGTAAAGAGTTTGAAGCAGTAATGAAGAAAGAATTTGAGATGAGTGCCATGGGGGAGATGAAGTTCTTTCTCGGGTTACAGGTGGATCAAACACCTAATGGGATCTTTCTACATCAGACCAAGTATGTAGGAGACATTCTCAGTCGCTTTGACATGGAGAATGCTTCTGCTACTGGGACTCCACTTGCTACTAATCATGATATAGCACCGGATGATAATGGAGATCTAGTAGATGCCACCATGTACCGAGGAATGATCGGATCTCTCATGTATCTCACTGCCTCAAGACCTGATATTATGTATGCTACATGTCTATGCTCAAGATATCAGGCTAAACCAAAGGTCAACCATCTAATCGGGGTCAAGAGGATTTTTCGTTATCTGAAGGGTACACCCACACTTGGATTGTGGTACCCTCATGATGATGACTTTGAGCTTACCGCGTATAGTGACTCGGATTACGGGGGCTGCAAGATGAACTACAAGTCTACATCAGCAGGGTGTCAATTCTTTGGGAGAAGATTAGTTACCTGGCAGTGTAAGAAGCAGACATCGGTTGCCTTGTCAACCTGTGAAGCCGAATATGTTGCTGCTGCAAGTTGCTGTTCTCAAATCATCTGGATTCAACAGCAAATGCGGGATTACGGTTTAAAAATTCTCATCTACTCCTATTTTGTTGATAACTCTGCAATTGCAATAAGTAACTAAAATCCGGTCCAACATCCTAAGACCAAACACATCGGTATTAAATACCATTTCATAAGGGATTGTTTTGAAAAGAACTTAATGATGTGGTTAAAATTAATACTGATTTTCAACGCGCTGACCTCTATACTAAAGCTTTTGATAACCACGTTTTCAATATTTATTAGAGGTCAACGGTGTTAAAAAGAAAAGTGAGGTAATTCCTGATGATGAAAATGTGTAGTCCGATGTCGTGTACTTAAATTTTATTTTTTATTTATTTTGATTTGTTTATTTGATGTTTATTTTATCTAAACTCATGTTCACTTGCTGTTTATTAAAATCCTAAAATAATTAAACCAGAAATGATTTTAGTATTTTAGGGGGAGAATATGTCAGCAAGATAACATTAAAAAAAAAAAAAAAAAAAAAAAAAAAAAAAAAAAAAAATGAGGGAGAAGGAGTAGCAAGCTGAAATAAGGTAGATTGTATTTGTCACACCGATTCAATACCTTTGGAAAATGATAGTACACAGGAACAAATCAAGAGGGACTTTAAAATTTAAGTTTTAGTAGTATGCAAAAGTTCAAAGTAATAAATCTGTGTAGTCTAAGCAATACTAAAAGGAAAGATGATAGAAAACTGGCAACTCCTAAGGTGACACAAAGAAAGTAGACTTAGAGGCTGCTAGACCATATATGATATGTTGGTAGATTCAACACAATAGACAACTAGACCTGATTGGTGATTTCAAGATAAAACTAAAGTGTTCAACTGACTGTGGCGTCCATCTTATCACTGGTTAACACAATCAACAATATTCCAATAAGGGGTAATGAGCAATTAAACGCCACAAATGTGTGCGGATGACCATAACTAGAGCAAAGCAAAGAAAAAAATTGAAAGACAAATGCAATAAAGCTAATGACTTATGTTGTTGGTGCATTTTGTGCAAAATAAAATAAGCTGCTCTAACAAGGAGATAGGTATGTGCCTCTCTGCTGTGCGATGGCACTGACCTGAGGATAAGCATAACCTAGATATTCTAGAATTCATTGTTGTTTGCCGCCTCTCTGCTGTGCGATGGCACTGACCTGAGGACAGGCTTCTCTTTGAAAGCTCTAAGAATAGTCTCTTCTTGTAATAATACCCGTAGACCGCTCAAAAGCTCCTGAGGGATGTTGATTACCATATAAGCGTTGGGATCCACAAGTGTTAGTTGAAATAATTACACCTAAATAAGTCACCAGTCTGTGTCAAAAGTCTGTGTATGGATTTAAGTGGACAAACATACTGACAATCATTGTGGCTACTTTCTCAAAGGTCCAAATCAATGTGAAAACCTAAGAGTTTCAGTATGATTTCCTTATGTTGCTAACGACTCTGGATGAACACCGAGAACTTGAGCATCAAAAAGGTTTTATAACAAGTCTCAAAGGATTTGAATTGCCTGTATGATTCCAAAAATTGAATTGGTCCAGATGTGATCAACCTAAGTTGAAGCTATCTACTCCCGAGCCAAATCCGTAGATATCAATCGGAGATCATCAATCTAATCACAAAAAGCCAAAAATATGTCTGATTATGTAATTAGCTTAACTTCTTAAAGTAGTTAGTTTGTTTTAAGTTTAGTATGAGTCAAGTGTCGGACTACATCAGGAAAATCAGAAGGGATAAACTCACTAAAAGGGTCATGTCTGAGATGACCATATGTTCTTTGAAAAGTTATATCAGTCACGTCTGAGGTGACAAAGTATTTTTAAAAGGGTCACGTCTGAGGTGACCAAAGTGGTTAAAAGGATCACGTCTGAGGTGATCAATGTGTTTTAGACTAAAAGGATCATGTCTGAGATGATCAATAGTTCATAACGTTAATTAAACTAATATAAAAGAGTAAAGGTAAATTGGGAAAATAGCAGAAAAATTAACTAAGTATGACCCATTCGCACGATGGACCATACGTATGGTCTAACCATACGAATGAAGTCCATTCGCACGAATGGAACATACGATTAGTCCAATCGGATGCTTAAATGCGAACGAGTGAGTCAGTCGCACGACTGAACTTCAGTCGGACGACTGGAGAAGGGCGACTGACCCAATCGCACGACTGAGTCCCACTCGCACGACTGAAAGGTGCGAATGAACTCAGTCGCACGATTGGAACTTGAGTGGATATAAATAGAGGGGAGTCGGTCGCAGAGACTCTTCATTCGCAAAAATCGCCCTAAAATCGCATATAGTACCGTTACTCTGCCCAAATTTCTCTATTTGATTTTTCTAGCTGATTCTGTGATTCTAACGTTCGCTCATCATATTACAGGTATATTGAAGTCTTAGTACATCGAAATCAGAGAGAAATCAACCCTAATCGATGATACGACTGTAAAATGCAAACGAGACATCAAACCCTAATAACCTATTAAAACTAAGTAATATGTTAAAATTGGTTAAAATAGGTTATTAGGGAAGTATAGGCGACACTAAAGAACCGGTTAATTGAATGTTAAAACTTGTTCTGCGTGGATTAGATCTTGGGACGACTGAAACGAATGAGACAGACGACTGGTCGTCCGGATGAACTTCAGTCGCACGACTGAAGGGTGCGAATCACTCAATCGCACGACTGAACCATGCGAATGAGACTCAGTCGCAGACTAGTGTAACCGCACAAGAGTTCATGCGCATGAGTCCAGTCGCACATCAGTCGTGCGTATGAGTTCAATCGCACGTCTGAACCTCAATCGCATGATTCAGTCGCACGACTGTCTTCAGTCGTACATCCCCAATCGCATGATAGATAATTTATTCAAAGTTTAAGTGTTGCTCTATACTCTTAGCCAATGAAACTACGTTTATGTTATTATGTGTTACAGATGGCGGGTAATTGGAATATGAGCACTAAGCACAACATTTGTGCTCACCTGGACTTGACTTCCAGGAATGCAGCCGACTTTGCTGGCATTATTACTTTCCTTCAGAGATCGAGGATCGCGTATGCTATATCTACTCCCTGCACACCTTACAGATCAGTGCAGCAGGCCTTTTGGGCTGGGGCATCAGTCGACCGATCCACCGAGCCACACTGCATCAGGAGCTCGATCTTCGGTGAGGCTATCACCATTTCTGAGGAGGATCTGAGGATAGTACTTCAGTTCGGGGACGATGCTGAGTGTCCCACACGTTTACACCCCCTCACTGTCCGTGGATGCTTCATGAGAGCCAAGTACTCTGGGGACATCAACGCCGGGGTACTCAACAAGAGTAACCTCTGTCCCCAGTTCAAGTACTTGGCCCACGTGCTGCTGAAGTGTATAGCATCACGGAAGGGTGGATTTGATGAGCTCTCGGATCAGATCCAGAACGCTTACGCAGCGTTGGTGCTGAACCATCCGTTCAGCTTCTCCAGGATGATATTCAGCTACTTAGTGGAGAACCTCGAGGGTAAGGGGAAGGAAGGCTTCTGTATGTACCCTAGATTCTTACAGATGATCATTGATCAGAAGCTTCCTTCCCTACCGAAGGAGAAGGAGGATGCTGTTATCCTCGAGGTCATGGACGACACGACTCTTGGACGGATGAAGGTCTACAGGGGGAAGCAGTGAAGCCCCCTGTCAGGAGGCTATTGGGCATCTGGCCCGGGTTGATTATGTGGCGCCAGCAAAGAGGAAGTGGCGCCACGAGGACAGTGACTCAGACGTGGAGCACATTGCTATACCAGAGTCAGACTCTGATGATGATGATAGTGGCGATGCCGGGGATGACATGCCTGCCCCATCTAGAGGCAAGATACAGAGATTATTTCCCCCGGGATCAGCCACTGCCGGAGAGGTCGCAGAGAGAGATGCCGGCTTCCATCAGGAGTTTGTCGCTGGTGACATTGACGAGGAGGAGTCAGACGAGGGAGCCCCTCACCAGGACTGTGGGAAGCAAAGTCGTTCCCACAGACCACGGGCTAAGGTGGTCGGTGAGCACCAAGGGACTCCTCGGCGAGAGATACTGACCCCAACTATGTCCGTTCCGGGTCAGGAGTAGAGTTGCAGGGGGAGCATCTACTTCCTCCGGGACCAGAAGGAAGCGGATGGCTCAACCACATGGGATGAAGAAGAAGAAGCGTCGATTGACCTTCGTGACTTCCACTTCTACCACACAGCCACCACTACCACCACCACGACATACCATCCATCACCACAGCCACCACAGCCACTACTCCTACCACCACATCCACCATTTACCCACCACCACTATATCTATCCCATCCATCACCAGACCATTCACCCCCACTTCACCACCATCGACCCATCGACCCATATTCACCACAGCCACTGCCACCACCACCACACATCAGGCTGGACCGTCAGCCCAGCCCTCACAGGTACATGGATTCACTCTACCTCACATTGGGGTAGAGGAGCAGCTCTCAGCGCTTAACCGGATGGTTATGCGTCTGCTTGCTGCTGACGAGGAGAAGGCGGCCCAGATCCGCTCACTGACCGACTTGGCTGCTGCCCAATCTCAGCAATTGGCAGAGCAAGCTCGGGTCATAGACCAGCAGAGAGTTGAGGTGCCCAACTCCATGATACTCAGGCTCAGTCAGCCAAACGTATTGAGGAGTTGGAGTCGACCAACAAAACGATCATGCTGAGGCTGAAGGGGTCGAAGGATGAGCCCCTGAAGCTAAAGAGGGTGACGGAGACGACGGAGATGATGATGATGAGATGAGGATGATGATGAGGAGATGATGATGGACGAGAGACGAGACAGAGGAGAGGACAGAAGGACATGACGATGATGACGAGCAGAAGGAGGGATGCGGTGATCGGCCTCTGCCTCAGGTCAGGAGCGCAGATCCAAACGTCGACAAGACCAGTCATCCACTACTTCTTGCTCCTCCGAGCGACACACCACAGATTCAGGATCAAAGTACTGATTAGATGTTTATTTGTTTATTTACTTTGTACTTGAATCATGTAATGAAAAACAAATGTATTAAATGTTATATATATTAAGTTAAGTAATGTATGTCTGTTTGATTAATTACTAATGATTATGTGTTGAATGTTTATATCAAACAGATCCAAACTTTCAGAGGGATGAGTTTGACTTTACTCCCCTTCAAATGGTCAAGACTCAGTTAACTATGATTCTTGACCTACAAGGGATAGTAAGACGGTCTGTGAGTTATACCCCTGAAGAAGGGGAGATAATTCACGACTTCCGATGAGCAAATAGCTGAAATGTTCAAACTCAATCCCGATGAAATCGTGAAGGATGCTCCAACAGTGGACTCAATCAGTGATGAGGAACTGAACGACATTGATGAGGTTGAGATATAGAAACATCACTGCAGAAGAGTATCCTCAGTACGCTGACGCCGAGGGAAATGTGGTCCCCAATTTGGGTGAATCCCTAGTCAGTGATACCTTTGAGGTACTCAACAAGATGGAGCAAGAAGCAGAAAAGACTGCAGAAACAGCCCAAGCCTCCAATGCAGGTTGATATTCGTAAGGCTGAATGGGCTGCCTGTTTTGAGGAAGTTAGAGCCCAGCGGGCTGCACCAAAGAGAGATGCTACACAAAGCTCTACAAAGTCAAGAAACACCATAAGGTGTCTGGCAGGATTATCTCTTGGGCATATTTGAAGACCTTAACGTTAAGACGTCAGCTGCTCTTCTGCTTAGCAGTCTAGTACCGGCTCGGCGCGTAGTCTACTCTCAGGTCTCCCGCTATTTTGAATCTGCTGCTATTGTTTCGAGCCTACCATGCAGGGCATAGATACTTAAGTCCCCACTGCTGAAGACTCGTGGACCCTGGGAGAAAGTGGTCAAACAAGAGCTGTGAGCGACAGAGAAAGATTCAGGCTGGTTGTGGCTGCCTGAGGAAGAGTACCACACCAGGTGGGTCAACTTCAAACCCAACAACCTACGAGGTATATCAGACGGTCTGAAGTTGATCCCAGAACTGGAAAGCCAAAGATAGTGCTGCTGAAGTGGAGTCCCCCGCGAACCATTGTCAAGAATCCCTCTAAGGGAAATGCCACAGGACTTTCACTCCCCACTTTAAAATGTGGTACTACGATGGAGAACAGCTGAAGCGGTCATAGTTCTGAACAGAGAGGGCCAAATGGATACTATCAGGGTATTCGACCAAGTGGCTAACCAACTTATCTGCTAATGATGTTTACACATTATATAAGTGGCCACTGTTCTATGACACGCAAGATATTGTACAAGCCCTCCAATCCAAAACGTCATAAGATCTGCTTTGCCTTTGAGATACACGCAGGAGTCACTAAAGAGGAGAAGTACAAGAGATATAAGGAGGTTATGCAGAAGACAAGAGAATAGATAGATCTAGTCCAAGGGGGAGTTTGTTGATACATATATGTCCCTAGATCAGGATTTGTAATGTAATGAACTTGTCTGTCTGTTTTGATGTAATTGTAATTGATTAATGAAATGATATGAATTGATGTACTGGTAAGTTTAATATTTCATTAATGAGTTGATTGAATTAATTGGGGTTTATGAATGTTGAATGAGTACACATTAAGTTATATTAATAGAAATTCAAACTTAACTTAATGAAGTTCTCATGCGAATGGCCCATGCGAATGGACCACACGCATGAATAACTTCATACGATTGACTCAATCGCACGACTGAACCAGAAGACTGGATCAGTCGTATGATTGACACATAAGATTGACTCAACGCACGACTGAACACTCAGTCGTGCGGATGATTCAACCGCATGGTTTTTGGTTCAATCGCACGACTGAACCATACTTATGGGCCCAGTCGCACGACTGACCAATACGAACCTATAAATAGACCCAAATCGTGGGAAAACGAAAGCTTATCCCATTACGACTCCAGACGTACCCTAGCCGTCAAAAGCCTCCCAAATCGTTCTCCAAGTTCATAGAACACATCAGATCGGTTCCTAATCGATTTCTGACGTGAAATCATTCTTGATTGATTCTTCGTGTGTTCTCACTGGGAATCGCCAATCAATAGGATTCCGCACTATTTGAGTTGGTTTAACACGCAATCACTCGTATTTCGTTCAAATACCAGGTCCTAACAACATATCATTTTGTTTAGGATGTTTACATAGATTTACTAAAATTGAACATGTGTCTTTACTGCAATAAAAGTTATAAATTAATATATAAATATAATTTTCTTAATAAATTTGCTTGATATTAATTATAATAACTTTTTTAGAAATATATGAAAATTTTCATTTAAAGTATTTTAATTAGATTATTTCTTAAAATGAAACTTGGTTCTAAATAATCGTATTTACATTTAAAATATTTTAAACATTATATTCTAAAAAACAATTTTAAAATTTCAATATTCACGAATTCAACACAATTATAATAAATAATTACTCGCTATAAGACAATATCTCTGTTTCAATGTGCATCATCATTTTATCTTCTCAAATCAAAGTATGTTTTAATAGCTCACAATCTCATATTCATAACCGATTTTCTTTTAATTGTATGAAATTTTAATTATTTATTATGATAATATAAGTTTAGTTAGTTATGTGTTTTAAATCAAAATAAAGAAACAAAAAATGCAAAACTAAACATAAAATAATGTTTTGTAAACTTAAGTTCTCTAGCTAGTGTTATGTGGCCACTAATGTTGAACAAAATCTTGAAAAACAAACGTATTTTAATTTTTTAATTATAAACTATTTACTTTTGTAGCGAATGTTTTCTTTTTATATTTTAATCACTATACTTATTGCTTTAGCTCTTCGGATTAATGTTCGGTCGGAAAAAAAACTGAAACCGAAACCGCCGTAAAAACCGAAAACCGATCCGTGGGAAACTTTTAATAACCGATAAATTCAGTTTCGGTTTCGGTGAATGGTAAAAACCGAACTGAACCGAACCAAGCACACCCCTATTGTTTTTCCAAAATCCAGACCAGCAATGCTACAACTTACACGCTTTGCATAAAAAGTTGTATGATGCACTGGATTTAGTCATTTCTTACCAATGCCTTATCTTTTGTTGTCCAGTGAAACCTTATCACCACTTTTCATCCTATGGCCAACAGCCCATGAGTGTGTTTCAAAGTAAGACTACTTACAAATGAAGACCATAAATGTGTCATCCAGATGATCCTGCTTATAGGGCTATTAAAGATTGAATAAAGTGAACAATGTGTGGCCCAAGAACAATGTGGAATGCAACAAGAATTCAATGATTTGACTTCTCAATTAAGTCAACAGATGAGATGATCATGACTGATCACAAAAGGTCAAAGATTCAAGAGTCAAAAAAACTATGTGGCTTTCTTTGAATCTTTTGTGCTCACGACCCTATCGTGAAACGAAGGCCGTTGTCAAAAAAAAAATGAAAGATATCTACTTGATGAAATTGAGAATTAGTACAAGCCCAAAAATTTCCACCATACCACCACCAACAACTATCCAGATCACCGCATTAATACAAGCCATGATGAACCCGATTCTAAAATCATCGGGAGCTCCACATAACCGGCTGTTGACAAAAAGAAAATGAAATAAAAACTTAGTCATAATGCACCGAAGGACTTCATGTCAATATCACACAGATGTTCTTGTTAATCTTATATGATGCCAAATTTTGTATTTTATAATCTAGAGCTTAATGTATTACTAAGTTGTTTTCATAAGTAATTTAAAGAAAACTTTATATTAGTTTGCACATTGAAGTTTAAATCGTTTGACCTCAAAAGTCAAACTGTAATGGCTACTTAGTAGAGTTGATGAAATGTGCAGGTCGTGTGACAAGTCAAGACAGGTTCACAAACGAGCCATATGAGATCTGGTTGAGCCACAAACACTTTTTGACATTATTAAAACTTTTAAAGTAACTAATGTGTAATTTTATAGTACAAAGAAAATATTTCCATCTGTGAATAAAACAACTTGAGAGATTTTATGCATTAAAAATGAACTCCAGACGACATTCAATTCGTTTAATTTATTCACTTTAACCTAAATTTCTTAATTTGATCCGTCTAAATTGAAAAAAAAAAAAACAACAACGCAGATTGACACACTCATGAGCAAATGAGTCAAGATTACCGCTATAACTTGGTATATATTTAAGAGAAAAACTAGCATACCTCCAAAGTAAACAGCGGCTTGACCACTGCTGTAATGAGTTTGAGCACCAAATAAGTTTGTGTTGTAAGCTAAAGCGAGTGCCGCTAGTACACCTGGCACCCCAGCTGCCAAATGCATAGCAAGAAACGCCGAGTACAAGGCTCCAACATGGCCGGTTTGACTAGCAAACATGTAGTGGATTAAGAAGTAAGCTCCTTGAAGAACACCGAATGCAGCAGGCCAACTCAGAGAGAAAGATTGAAGGAATTTAGCTACACAATTAGACATCCATGTTACTATTCCGAGATTTGTCAACTGCCCCGCCATGCCACAAGTACTGCAAACCAAGCCAAAGTGTCCCATGCTGATTTTTTCACTTAAACAATCATTCCATTCAAGCACTCCTAACAATAGTAGAATCGACAATCCCAACATTGCAGTAACAAACTCGGTATTCCAATAGCATCCCTGTGTAGAGAATTAAAACACATTAAATTTTATACTTGTTCATACTTTATACCATTCTTCATTTTGTGGGCTCCGTATTCCAGTGTCTAATAAAGATTTCGACCATGGTGTAGAGGAGGTGGCAAAATGGGTGGGTTAGAAGGGCTATTATTGTTTGAAATGATTAAGGAGGTTTCATGTATTCAAATTACACTTTGGGTGATTTTGACTTCATTTGACCCATTATGAAGAAACATACATTTTTAATTATTAACCCATTCGCCCACTGACACATTGATAAGTAATTGGGTCGAAATTGCCACCTCAATACATAAAAGAATATTTTTTTCGCTCTTTTATCTTCAAAACAAAAACCATGCAGTTTACAAAATATCACATACCCGAATACCCAAAGAGAGACAGCAAGAAGCATGGTGCCAATCATAATCCATTCATTAGTTGTGACGGGACCCATGGCTTGAAGCCTCTTCTCAGCGATTGCAGGTGCGTCAGGTGTATCTTTGGTTTCAGGGGGATAAATTTTGTACAGAATGTATGGAGTAAGTAGAAGACACACAAAAGCCGGTAAACTAGCAGCCTTGAACCATGAAATCCATGGACTTGCAATGACCAACCCGAGTTCCTCAGCCAGTTTCAAACACAACAGATTTGCGCTGCAGCCGTTAGAAAAAGCGCACTAGAGTTCCCAGCACACTGTCAAATCACACATAAATTTTGTAAAAATCATTTCATATAAATTACTTGTATAAGACAAAAAGGTTTAATACTATCAATTTGTGTAGCAAGATATGCACAAACATGACTGTTTACATTTTGTGTATCAAATTACAGTAAACAACTCGATGATGGCACAATGCCACAATGGTTAGAGCCTGATTCCTTCTGGCAGAGTTCTCGTTTTTTAATCCGGCTTTCATTGGTTTCAACTTATATAAACAGACCAAGCTGCATTTTTACCTCGTTTGGTGAGACGATTCTCATAATCATCACAAAACATCAAAATCGATTGTTTTACATAATTTCCCTTCATTCAATGATCTCATCTCCATCATCGAATTCAGACCCTTAATTGAACATAACAAACAGAATAACCAAAGGATACCTCAAAACCATCTACCTTACATCAACTCTACGCTTTCGGATTTCAAATTGCACAGTACTACCTAACTACACCATCTTTTCACAAACCTGATGCCAATCAGTAACAAAAAGAATCTAATTTCCACAATTCAACCAACAATTCATCAACAAAAGCTACCTGAAACTGAGACTGAAAAGATACGACCCAAGCTTTTTCGACGAGGGATCATTCGGTTACTCCCAGCGGACAACGCCAGCGACTTAATAATCGGCAGAACACACCACCAGCCTGGCGGTGGTGCTGGGCATCGCCGGAGCAATCAGAGCCTCACTCAACGCCAGCCCATAAGACAACCCCAAAGTACTCTTCCCCAACCATTTGACAAAATAGGTGGCAATTCGATCCCCTAATCCAGTTTTGACGAACCCACGAGCGAAAAAGAAGGAAATGACGATCAACCAGATGACTTCATTGGTGAATGCAGAAAAGGCGGTGGTGAAAGTTAGGGTTTTGGTGAGGACGGTGGTGGTGAGGCCGATGAAGGCCCAGGCGCCGACGGGGAGGGGGGATAGAACGAGTCGGCGATGGTGGAGATGAAGATAGAGAGGAGTTGCCAGGCTTGTGGGTGACGTCAGGGGGTTTGGGGATGATGATGAATCGGAGGATAATCCGATTGCGATTGAGAGGGTTAGTGGGAGGATTTGCGCCTTGGGATTGGGGGTGGGTGATGGGGGTGGAGGTGGCGGTGGGGGATGAGGCGGAGATGGGGGTGAAGAGGGGTTTGGTGGTGGTGGTGAGGAGGAGTGGCGGCGGTGGGGGGTGGTGAGGGGGGGTGGTGATCGGGAGGGGGGTGGGGGAGTGGTAGTGGTGGTGGGAGATGTGTGGTGGATGTTTTGAAGAGACGGGATCGGAGGTGGAGGGGAGGGGGGGGGGCGAAATGCGGTGGAGAAGAGGGCGGAGGCCTCCATTGGTGGTGGCGGTGATGGTTGTGTGGTGGTGGTGGTGGTGGTGGTGGTGGTGGTGGTTTGAGGTTTTTGAAAAAATGGGGATAGTTTTGCAGGGAGAGTGAGAGTGAGAGATTATTAGCGGAAAATACAAAGATGTGACGAGTTCAATTGGTTTGTGGTGGTGACCGTGGTGGTGCGAGGGTTTGACTTAGGCATAACCTATTTAACCGAACCATAACCGAATTAACCGTATTAACCGAACTAATTAACGAACCAAACAATTAACCGACGGTTCGGTTAAGGCATAACCAATTAACCGTACATTACGGTTCGATTTCGGTTTTGATGTGCAAACTAACCGCATTAACCGCACCGAACCGAATGTCAATTATATATAATAAATTTACAATACTTTAATGATTTTACAAGAATTTATATATTCATCCTTTTTAATTCACATTTATGAAAATATATTTGCATAATGGATTCCATTTTTGATTGAAGAAGAAACATCATAAACAAGCAGAAACAATGCAAAAATGCGCGCAACATTGTTGTATGCACACCCCGTCTTCGGTTTCGGTTTTGGCAAGGACACTAAATACGAACCATATCATGCACACCATTATAAATTGGTCCAAACCTATCCTAACAATAATTTATTAGTTAATATTTTGGTTTAAAAGCATATGTTAAATATATTGGTTAATTAACTGCAAATTAACCATAACCGGTGGTTAACCGAAGTTTCGGTTGCGGTTAAAAAAATGGTATTAACCAAACTCATGGTTTCGGTTTCGAAAATTGTATTAACCGCACCGAACCGCACTGTGCACACCCCTAGTTTGACTTTTGAGATTTTCAAACAGTATGATTCAAGTTCGATTAAGATAAAATAAACATAAAAACAAGACTTTTATATAGTTTTAAATCTATGAGTGTAAACAAACCGAGTTCAAGACCAAGCTGGTCTCGTTTTGGTTTAAGAAAACTAAAGCTTGAGATCGGCTTATTTGTAATTTTATTTTTAAGGTTTGAGTTTGGCTCGTCGGTAATTTTCCTAGCTCGAGCTCAGCTTGTTTTATTGTTAAATTATTAAAATTTAATTATTTAATAAATAATTTAATATTTATTTATATTTATACTTTTTATATATAACATAATATATATTATTTCAACTACTTTTATCATAATAATATATGACTAACATTATTTATGTTAGAATATATTTAATACGTAAATTTATGTAAAAAAATCGTTTAGGCTTACGAGCCGGTTCGAGCGTGATATCTAAATCTCGAGCTCGATTAAGTTTAGCTCCATTCGAGCTTTCTTCGAGCCGCTCCCGAGTAGCTTGTCAGCCCACTTGATTCGTTTACACCCCTAGTTTAATAAATGAAACTTGTATTTAATAATTTAAACTATTCACTATTGGCTAATATTAATCTTAACTTTCGATTTTGTTATTAATAAAAGTGTCAGTCTAGTTGTTCGTTAACTTTGTTAGTTTTTTGTGTCGTATGAATATATAATTTATTTTTTTGTAAAAGATCATTTTTGTAAAAGATCATTTTTCTAAAGGTATATATATATATATGTATATATATGTATATATATGTATATACATAAATATACATAATATGTATATTATGTATTACATATACATACATATATATATATATGTATATATATATATTACAGGATCGGGTTTTGTCACTTAACACTTGTAATTCTCTCAAACTCACTTATAATATCACTCAAACAAGATGAAGCAATGCCTTTAACAAGAGTTGATAATAATATAATAAGTAATCAAAGGAACAAGCAGAAGTTTTCAAGGTACTTGTATATATTACTTCTCAACTCAAGATTACAAGACACTTACAAGCATGAAACAAGAGTTACAATGAGAAAAATATATATACTAGATCCTACAGCCGGTTATACTTGATACCAGCTGGAAACCTACGACTAAAGCATATACTACAATGCTATAGTTAAGGTATCTTAGATAAAGTATTATCTAAGATATTGTAGTCATGACATGTCCATGACTTACCTTTTGTCACCAACTAAAGATGGTAACTGTACTTAACATAAAAAGGTAAACAGTAGATTAAAGTATGGTCAACTACATGGCTTTTGAGAAAACGCCATGCAGTATATCAGAGATTTGCAGCGGAGTGTCAGACAGACCATACTTATGTCTACTGGGTAATAGAAGTGTCTTCCGAAGGTTAACTGGCTTCGGAAGAACAAGTTCTTCCGAAGCCACTTATACTTCGGAAGATGCTTCTATGCTTCCGAGACTTTGAGGACTTCTTTATACTTCGGAAGTTGACTTCAGAACTTTGTCTTTAAGTCTTGATCTTCGGAAGTAGCTTCTTTATCTTCGAAAGTTGGAGTTTTCCTTTGGAAGTGTATTTTACACTTAGACTTCGGAAGAGCTCCTTCTTCCTTCGGAAGTTCTACACTTGGCTTCGGAAGTCCTTTGTATGTTGTACTCAAAATCTTCTAAGTGACATAGTTTTGGTTGCAACAGCCTCTATAGATCCAACAAACTCCCCCTAGGCTGATGCTACCAAAACTTCACTTATTTCTGCTTCTCAAAGTTTTCAGCACCAGGGACAAAAGATATTTGTCTGTCTCTCTGTTCTTCCCGGAAGTAGTGCTGAGAAGCTTGTACAAGTCATTCGTGGATAGGAGATCCAGTCTATCACTTTGAATGACATGTACCCTTTGTTGTGACCCCCTGAAGAGAGTTAGTTGACGGGGAGTTGTAGTCATACTCCCATCTAACTATGGACTCAAGTTCAGGACCTTCAACCATTTGAAGAAAGGCTTTGCCTTGGTTGCTGATCCTTTCCTTTCCTCCTCCTCTCTCAGTTTAAACTCCTCTTCGACCTTGCTTCTGGCAGTAAGCTCGGCCATATGAAGGCTGCCTAGATGATTTCTGATGTGGGCAGCTACATCGGAGTTTGAAGGGTTGGAGAATGGTTTCTCTGCTAACTCAGCAATATCAAATCTGCTTAAGTTTAGCAGAGATGAGGCATTCAGCCTGTTAATCTCACCATTCTCTCTCTCAACAACAAAGTTATGAGAAGAGTCTTCGAACCTCCACTGCTTCTCCCTTGCAGCTCTTTTGGGTACAAGAGGTTGTCTTGGTACCCTATCTCTTTCTTTGTATCCAGCAGAGTCACCAGCTTTCTCCTCAGCTTCTTTTCTTCTCATTTAATGTATCAGAATTGAGGCCAAGGAGTTTTGCAGCTTGGTCCAAAATTCCTCTGGGCAGATCAAGAAACTCATCTCTTGTGAGGGAACTTGAGGATCCATCAACATAAGTCAGGTTGACTGAATCCTCCTCACAGGAGATGTCGCTCAGAGTTGTGCAGTTGATGAGCTTAGTTTTGATTGCCTTGAATTCCTCCATAGAGAGATGTTTGGAAGGCTGAGGGGATGGTTTGATTGGTTGTTGGGTAGGTTTAGGAGTTGGGTTCTGGCTAAGGTTTTGGGTTGGATGATGGGTAGTTTAGGTGGTTGAGGTGAGAGGTTGGTAGGGTGATGGTGTAGGTTCAAGGGTGAAAGGTTCAGGTTCAGTTTTGATTGGGAAGGAAGGGTATAGGTTCAGGTTGAGGTTGGGTTTGGATTTTGGGTTGAGAGGTTGATTTGAAGGTCATCCCTTGTCCCCTTCTATACATCTCTTTTCTTCTCCCGCACGAATGTCAGCCTTGATGTCACTGACATGTCGCTGGAGAGTCTTCTCAGACATTGGACCACCTGCCTGCCAGAGAAGCCATGAGCTTTGAGATAATTCTTCATCCAAGCTTTCTCACCTATCTTCTTGGCGGCAACAGTCCAGCTTCTTCTTCTTTTTCTTTTCTCCACTAGCTTCTCCCTTGCAGCTCTCTTTCTCTCCTTCTCCATTTGATCTTGCTCTTTGTTGAAGAGCCATAAGATCGTATCACTATTGTGTGGAGACAACTCCTCTTGAGAGAATCCTCTGGAGAGTAAAAAGTGATCCTTCTCTCCTGAGCTGCAGATCAGCTTCTTTCTTTTCTCAGCCTTTCTTCTTCCAAGGCCAACCTTGCAGCCTCTTCTTTTTGTTGTCTTTGCAGCAAGGTTGCCTTTTCAGCTTTATCAGCTCTCTAGTGGTAGCAGGAGTACATCTTCCGAAGCAAGCTCCTAGACTGACAAGTCTATCTATTACCTCCACCCTTCTTCGATTGTTGACTGTCTCCTGGTTGGCTGCAGCTGCTTTGGAACTTGCAGCTAACAGTTTCCCAGTTGGTAGTCTACCTTTCTTCTAAGCTCTCCAACCTTTCTTCTTCCTGAAGCTCTTCCGAAGTCATCTTCCTCTTGCCTTTTATGTCCTCGGAAGTGCTAGACTTTGGGGGGGGTCTTGGATAGAAGATCCAGGTTGGGTGGTGGAGGTAGGAGCTGGGGTCAATGCAGATGTTATAAGCTAATGGTTGGCTGAGAAAGTCCTCCCTATTAACCTCAGATGCAAGTTCCAGAATTGCATCTGTGACTATTAGATCATCGGAAGAGAAAATAGTCCTTCCGCAGCAGCAATCTCAGCTTCGGAAGTTTGTGCTTGTTCTTTCGAGGCTTTGAATTGTGCTTCGGAAGTCTGTGAAAACACACCTTCGTCCCAACTGTTTCAGTTGCTGGGCCATCAGTCCTAGTTTCCCCTTCGAATCAATCTCAGGTTCCACTTGTACTTACGTGCTTTACGTGGTAGTTGGTTACCTTTAAACCCACCTCAAAGTTCACCATTCTCCGTTTCATCTCGCAAAGGAACATGATTACTTTGCGTAAGCTCTTGCCCCTGCCCAAGCACTCCTTACTGATCGAACGAGACATTTCGCCCGGATGCCTCCGAAAGCCTGTTTCTGTCCTCAGCACTCGCGTCAAGCAGCCCCCCCTTGGGTCGTTGGAGCTCAGAACTACCAAAGGAGATGAGACCCTAACAGACTCCTCGTCTGCCCCCATAATGCTGCCAACAGCCCCCTGCCATGCCTCAGGCCAAGATGCACTTGTTGCTTTAACCTTTCAAAGAAGTAATGGACCTTGACACTTCCCCCCCGTCACCCCGATCCAGGGGATAGTGCTCCATCCCACACACCTCAACCCATCGCCCCCCCTTCCACACAGCCTCAAGATTCGTAGCTATCCATGAGTCCTCCACCACCCTCCCCTGACTCTGTTACACTCGAACATTCCTACACCTCCCGGTGGACCAAACATAATTCTTTCGTTCCATACTTGGCCGTGTGCTCTGCTTGATCCACCACTGGCCGCTGCATGTTCTGGCCGTCTTCCCTTTGCTCAATGCCGGGTCTTAATCACTTCTCAAGGGAAAGTCTCGAAACCTTCCTCAACTGCGGCTTGAATGGTCAACATGGAGCTTGCTCCCGGGACTTCTAACTATTTTCATGGAGTCTCCTTTTGCGCTTTCATAGTTTCCACTTGGGCATCCTTGTTAAGGTTTGACCAACTCCTCAACAGTGGTAGAGGTGCATTCAACTCGAAGCTCTTGAGCTCCAAAGTAAATCACAGACATATCTAGACTGGGTGTGTTGAAGCAGGGACTCTAAAAGGAACTTGTTGAAGAACCTATTTAGATCCTGAAGCATCCTTTGATCCATTGAAAGACTCTGGGAGGAGGTCAGGGAAGATGGCAGCTTGTTGTCTTGAGCTCAAAGAAGTACAGTCAGAGCTTGACTGATGGTGTCCTGTCTTTGGCTTTGGTCTCTCAACATTCTCCCCCTTTTTGGTAGCATCATCTTGAGAGGTGTAGATGAGCTAGAGGAAGAGGTCAAGGAGACTTGAACTGGTAAAGGCCTAACAGATCTCTCATGGTGTCTCAGCTAGTTTGGCCTTGAGACTTTCAATCTCAAGTTGTTGAAGTGGCAGACCTATCCTCTAAAGTCTTAACCTTTGTTCCAAGGTTTGAGACTTAGAAAGTAGGTCTCTTATGGTGAGTTGCATACTTCCATCATCTCTTTTGAAGAATCAAGGGGAGATGAGGGTAACATACCTGGTATGTTCATCCTCACCACCAGATGTGGTTTCTTGGCACCCTGGTTTCCCTTGCACAATGATGTCTCTTTCAGAGGCATCAAAGGGCATGGTTGTCGTAGATTCAGTCTGACTGTCGTTACCACTGTCCTGAGGATCCATTGAGGCTCCTTCAGTAGTAGTGGCAGCTGAATCTACATGAGTCCCCTCCACATCAGTGGGACTCACCTCAAAGGGCTTTGCTGGTGTGGGCTAGAGACAAGAGGTTTCTCTAGGCTCGTTGATCCTTAAGAGGGTGTAGTGGATCAACTTCATAGCCTTTGAGAGACATAGTCTCCCTTCAAGCTCCGGTCAATAGGTCAGTGAGAAAAGGAATGAAGACCTAAGGACCCGGGACTTTGATCAATGTCAAAAGGCATTGAGCTGTCCCTTTGTGGCTGCTCAGGGGAGTATAGAGACTCACCCTGAGGGCTATCAGCTGGGGTTTTGGGCTCATGGGTCTGAGACTGAGGAGACTCAAGACCCATATTGAGGTCAATAGTGAAGGATTGGTGGACCTCTGGCTGAGTGGGAGCCCCTTGTTCCACTCTAGCCTTTTTTGGTTTGAAGAGGAGGGGCTTGTTCAATCAGAGTAGATTGAACAAGGGTTCGTTTGGTACGTCTCTGGTAGGTGACAGTGATGGGAGGAGAAGGTAGATTTGGAATGGTGAGGGTAGTTGCTGGTGTGGGTTCATCACCTGTGGGGTGAACAGGGATGTCACCAGGAGCCATTGGCTCAATCATACCTGGAAGTAGTGCGGTATCCCTTCCAGTGTAGTTGGTAGACACTCTCTTCAAGACCTTGAAGATGGTCGGCCTCATTTGGGGAGCAGACAGAGCAGCTGCACAGACAAGCTTACCCTGATCTAGCTCGCAGTTGATTATGTGCTGGAGAAATCTGGGATACATAAAGAATGTGTCCCTTTGCAGATTTCCCATAAGGTTAGTCAGCACAAACCTTGAATAGTTGAAGCGGAGGCCTTGTACCAACCCGTGAACTAAGCACCCGAGTTCATAAGGGATTTGATCCCATCCCCCGGATTTGTTAGATAGACAGTGAAGAACCACATGCAGCAGGAACTTCCACTTGTAGGAGAAGTTGAATTTGTAGACCGTTGACCTGCTTACATCTCCACCGTATCCCATTTGGAGATAAGAACTATCTAACTCAGATTTGGGGAATTCCGTCGGTGCGCCTTCATCATGGAGCTCAAGATGCTCCCTGATGATCTGTTCAGTGATGACCAACTCTTGGCCACAAACACTTGACCTAATAGCACGAACCCCGTTTAGGGTTTCAATCCGACCATTTGCCCAAAATTCGGACATTTGGTTGGAGTAGATGGTAGGGTTTACGGTCAAGGCTGTGTAGTATGAAGATTGGGCTAAGAAAGAAATGATATCAGAGAAGTCATCATCCCTTGAAGAGTCAAGGAGTGCGACCTGGTTGTGCTGAGGGTTTAAGGCCATTTGAGAAAGATAGCAGTAGAAAAGTTCTGAGTAAGGTAAATTGGAGAAGAAGAAAGCTTTTAGGGCAGTGAATTTGGTAAAAGAGTGTAAGTGATTAACCGGAAGTATTTAAATGGGTGAAATGGCGGTTTAAAGGGTGGTTTGGATAAGATGATGTGAGGGTTCAGTGGATGATGTGACAGGGCGGTAAGGTTAGACCATTTAAATAATCCGACATCATTAACAAAATCTTTACTTTTTACAGTGTGGGGCCCAAAAGATTTCCGTTACACAGTAAAATCTTTCTTCCGAGTATAATGTATTTCCGAAGGTAATGTTCTTCCGAAGGCAAATGTACTTCCGAAGGTAAATTGCTTACTTCCGAGAGTACATGTTGCTTTCAGATGGAGTGTATTAAGTGCTTCGGAAGTAGATCTGAGGTGAACTCAATCGCTTCTTCCGAGACTTAACACTCTTCCGAGAAGAAAATTATCCTATGAGAAATTTGCTTCGGAAGTTATGCTAGATATCTTCCGAGGGCTAATTTCTCTTCGGAAGAACTTATACTTAGATAAATTTAAGAAAAGATCTTTTGTAACAGGGCTTAGATTGTTTTGACATAAGACTTTACACATTAAAAGGTTTTCAATTGAGATTAACTAATCAATGTTTATCATCCCAATAGCTGTAATGAGATATTTAAATCTTTGTTCATCAAATGCTTTGGTGAACAAATCAGCATATTGTTCATTTGAATCAACTTTGATTAGTTTTATAAGATTTTTCTCATGAATATCTCTAATGAAATGATACCTGATATCAATGTGCTTTGTCTTAGAGTGCTTCACTGGATTTTCAGTGATGGATATAGCACTGTTGTTGTCAATGTGGATAGGAGTGCTCATGAAGTTGAATCCATAGTCAATCATCTGGTTTTGAATCCACAGCAGCTGAGCACAGCAACTTGCAGCAGCAATGTATTCAGCTTCAGCAGTTGATGTAGAGACACAGGATTGCTTTTTGCATTGCCATGAGATGATCCTTCCACCAAGAAATTGACATCCACCTGATGTTGATTTCTTGTTGATGTTGCAGCCACCATAATCACTATCAGAGTAACCATAGAGATTAAAATCACTATTTCTTGGATACCAGAGACCTAACTTAGGTGCTCTTTGAGGTATCTGAGGATTCTCTTGACAGCAATTAGGTGAGACACCTTTGGAGCAGCCTGATATCTTGCACAGATGCAAGTTGCAAACATGATATCAGGTCTACTTGCTGTGAGATACATCAGAGAACCAATGATTGCTCTATACTGATGTTGATCAGTATCCTCCCCCTCAGAATCAGGGCATAAATCATGGTTTCTGGGTATGGGTGTCTTTGCTGCTTTACAATCCTTCATATCAAATCTCTCTAAGATATCATTGACATACTTAGATTGATTGATGAAGAACCCTTCCTTCAGTTGCTTTACCTGAATTCCAAGGAAAAAGTCCATTTTTCCCATAGAACTCATCTCGAACTTCTTCTTCATAATGCTCTCAAAGTCTTTGCACATTTGGTCATTTGAGGAACCAAATATGATGTCATCAACATAGACTTGAACAAGCAAAATGTCTTTCCCAGACTTTCTAATGAAGAGAGTCTTATCAATGGTACCTCTAGTATAACCATTCTTCAGGAGAAATTGAGACAATGTCTCATACCACAGCCTAGGTGCTTGGTGCAGCCCATATAGAGCTTTATCCAACTTGCACACATAGTTTGGATGCTGTGGGTCTTCAAATCCTGGAGGCTGGCATACGTAGACTTCCCTATCTATATCCCCATATAGAAAGGCACACTTGACATCAAGCTGGTAGACAGTGAAATTCTTGGATGCAGCATAAGCAAGGAAGATCCTAACTGCCTCAAGTCTTGCAACAGGTGCAAAGACATCAGTATAATCAATTCCTTCCTCTTGAGTGTATCCTTGAACCACCAGTCTTGCCTTGTTCTTGATAATCAAGCCTCTATCATCTCTTTTGTTTCTGAATACCCATTTGGTGCCTATAGGTACTTGACCAGATGGTAGCGGACATAGGTTCCAAACCTTTTGTCTTTTGAATTGAAGCAGCTCCTCTTGCATTGATTCAACCCAGCTACTATCTTTCAAGGCATCTTCCACCTTCTTGGGTTCCATTTGGGATAAGAAGCATGAGTACAAGCAGACATTCCCATTGTGAGTTTGTCCCCTTGTTCTCACACCCTCAGAGACTTCCCCTATGATGTTTTCAGCTGGATGAGTATTGTGAATTCTAAGTCTTGGAATCACCTCCAGTTGCAAAGATAAGTCCAAGTTGGACATATTTTGCTCAGGAGCTTGAATACTTGGTCCAGCTGTTGTTTCAATCTCATTCAATGAGGACTGATTGAATGAAAGAGAAACATCATCATTTCTTTGCTGTGAAGCATCATTAACAGTTGCCTGTTCCTTCAAAATGCTGCTTCCATCAGCTTGGTGTTGTGCAGGATCACCTGAGGAGACTTGAAGATCATCAGGTGAATCCCTTGTTGAAGTTCCACTATTTCTTGAAATGGTTATACTGTCTGATCTTTCAATAGTGGGAACTTGATTTGTTGTAGTTCTTGGAGAACTTGGAGCAGGTCTGGGAAGCTCAAACAGTTGATCTTCATCAGAATTGCTTTGAGCACCTGTTCCAGCTGAAACATTCTCACAAGATGGTTTAGAATAGTTTGGAAACAATTCTAAATCAAAGATATGATCAGGGCCATTCCCCCTAACACAAGGAGTGTGCTCATTAACTACAATGTTGGAGGATTCCTCAAATTGTTGGTTTTTAATATTATAAACCCTGTAGCTTTAGAATAGGAGGAATATCCAACAAAGATAGCATCATCTGACTTTTCAGCAAATTTTGCCAATTGTCTTTTGTGTTAAGTATGGTACACCTGCTGCCAAAGGACCTTAGAAAGCCAATGAACGGTGGCCTCTTGTTCCATAACTCATAAGGGGTCTTTCCATGTGGCTTTACTACAAGAACTCTGTTCTGCACATAGCATGCAGTGCTGACTGCCTCTGCCCAGAATGTTAGAGGCAGCTTTGAATCAGCTAACATAGTCCGAGCAGCCTCAATAAGTGTCCTATTTCTCCTCTCAGCAACACCATTTTGTTGAGGAGTTCTAGGAGCACTGTATTGTCTGGCAATCCCTTTTGAGTTACAAAATGAGTCAAGAACAAAGTTCTTAAACTCAGTCCCTTGATCACTTCTAATTATTTTAACCTTGTGATCAACTTGATTTTCTATTTTAAGAATAAAAGATTTTAAAGTTTCAGCAGTTTCATCTTTAGTTCTTAAAAAGAATACCCATGTAAATCTAGTAAAATCATCAACTACCACAAGGCAATATGATTTCCTTCCAATGCTCATTATACTTGTGGGACCAAATAGATCCATGTGCAATAAGTGTAATGGAGTAGTGATAGAGTTAACAACCTTGGATTTATGAGAAGACCTGTGTTGTTTCCCTTTCAGGCAAGCAACACAGTTATCTTTGCAGAAAAATTCCTTTTTAGGCAAACCATGTACCAAGTTATTTTTAGCCAATTTATTCATTGTCTTAAAATTGACATGACACATTCGTTTATGCCATAGTGTTGACTCATCACTATCAGCTTTGGAAAGAAAGCATGATACTTCTCCCATTGGGGAAGCATTGTTCATATCAAGCTTGTACATATCCCCTCTCCTGGGAGATCTAAGAAGCACCAATTCCTGAGGAATTGTCATCCCAGGTTTGAGGATGATGCACTCATGTTCTGTGAAAAGCATTTGATGCTTTTGATCACAAAATTGAGAAACACTTAACAGGTTGTGTTCAAGCTGTTTGACAAAATTAACTTTGTCAACCTTAACTTTCCATTGGATATACTTCCTCTGCCAGAAATATATCCTCCGGCCTCACCTCCAAACTGGACAGGACCTCCATCATAATGTTGAAATGTTGAAGGAGAGATCTGTTCCCTGTCATGTGCCTGGAGCATCCACTATCTACAATCCAAATGTTGTTATTCTTGTCATATGGATGTCCCTGCACATAAGGTGAGATAATTAGTTTTGATTGGAAACCCAAGCCTTGTTGGTCTTGGGTTCTTCCAATGAGAGTGACATGATTGAACCAAAATTTATGCATGGGGGTTCAATTGATGTCTTTGAAGAAGAGGTTTGGGCTACAGCATCTTCCTTGATCTTCCATTCCATCCCTTGGTTGATCATAGAAGATGAGCTTGATGAAGCTTTTGTAGCTTGGCATTCTTCCGAAGCTTCTTTCTTTTCGGAAGAGACCTTCACCACCTTTTCTTCCGAAGCAGTCTTCTTCTGGGATGGTTTCAAGGGGACTCTTTTGTGAGTCTTTGCAGCTTTAACTTCCGAAGCCTTTTTCCTTTCGGAAGAAGAGTTTTCTTCCGAGAGAAGCCTTGCTTCGGAAACAAGCTTTCCCTTTTTCATCACTTGAACCATTTGATATGGTCCAAATGTGAAACCTTCCCTGACTCCTTCTCTTTTTAACATTATTTGCATAATGTGTGCTAGCAGGATTGTAGTAACAATCTTTAGCCATGTGGTTTTGCAGACCACACATTATGCATGCAATGTTAATTTTCTGGGAATGGAGGGTTGCTGTTTCTTGTTCTTTTTCTCCTCATCAGCAACCTTTCCCTTTAACTTCTGATCCTTTGGTAGGATAGGAGTACTGGTACTGTACTCTTTCCTGAATCAGAAGGTCCAACCACCTGAAATCCTGCTGATATGAATACACCCTTTTGCTTTGGGTCTATCTTCAGTTGGATTCAGCCACCTTCTTGGCAGTTTTTCTGGCTGCTTTAGCCCTGCTTCTTCTGGCTTTGGTGGTCAGGGTTTGATCATCATTGGCTGGGGAGGGCACAATTACCTGTTCCTTCCCTGTGATGGTCATGGTCTCCATAGTTGCATCACTCTTTGACTCTTTAGAAGGTGGGTCAACAGATGGAACCTCTTGCTCTTCAGTACCACACCTTGGTTGTCTTACAGACTCATAAGAGTGTGGTGGAGCAATTTCATTGGTTCCCAACCCACTTTTGTTTTGATAACAAAGTTTGGAGTGAGAGGATGATGCAAGTATGGCTTGGAAGTTTTGCTCAGCAAAGCATACTTCCTGGCTTGAGCCTCAGCAGTGACAAGCTGGGCTTGAGCCTCAGTCAATTTGGATATTAAATCCTTGATTTGAGTCTTGTAGTTGGTGTGTTCATGTTTTAAAAGAGATACAGTTTTCTCTAACTCCTCAATTTTCTTTTGGTAGTCAGATTCAGCCTTTTAAAGTCAGATTTTAACACATTTAAAGACTCAATATCGGATTTAATTTCCATATTGTAGTCCTGGTACAATTAACCTTAGCAATACCATACAGAGATGTTCATATTTTCATCTGTTCCTGCCATGAGTGCTTGAGCAGGAGTCACATCTTGAACCATAAAGCTCCAGTCAACTTCTTGAGCCATTGCTGCTGTTTCAGTTGACTTTCCGTTGGGCTTTGGTGTAGAAGGATGTGTGGAGGCCTGTGAGGTTCCCGGGTTGGACTTGGGAGCCTTGCATTCCCTTGCAAAATGGCCAAGCTGGTTACAGTTGTAACATTTAGCCTTGCTTTTGTCAAACCCAAACTTGCTGGTGATTGGGT